>CM047580.1:24542023-24576190 GCA_026184515.1 Peronosclerospora sorghi
AATTCCGTGTTGATGAGAGTGAACTCACGATCGAGTGCAATCGTGAGAACAACTCCGTGGTGGCCAGTGCCCACCACGTCGTGTTAGCCATGCACACGGGTGATAAAGACCACCGTGTCGCAGAACAGGCGGCCGATCAGACGAGCACATCTGATCGCCAAGAAAATTCCATGGTAGGCAGTGGCCACCATGATGATGAGTACTCGCACACGGTGAATCGTAATCACCGTGTAGCAGTCAATCAGACGAGTTCGTCTGATTGCATGGACAGTTCCGTCGAGACGATCAACGTCTTGACGCAAACGGAGGCCGGATTATCTACCCAGTCTCTGTTGATGGAACACCCTCCGAAAGAAGGTTCGGAGGTGATGGCTCTTCCAGCGCTAATCTGGAAGAAGTTTATGAAGAACTTGCACGATTATCAGATCGAACAGATCTGTATCATCGTTGCAACAGATGATGTAGTGGATATTCGTGAACGAATATCTACATTACAAGTGAAAAACATTGGGAACGAGGTTCCCAATGACCAAAAAAAACAAAGTTCAGCGCTTTGAAGCGCAGAGCTGGGAGTCGCTTAAAGCGAACTCCCCATTTTATGAGGTACTTCGGGAATACGCTGACGTATTCCCATAAGAAGTACCTATCGAGCTCCCTAAGGATAAGGGAACTCGTCATAAAATTGACCTCGTGCCAGGCACGAAGTATTGTGTTACGCGGCAATGGCCGTTGCCGCGTGATCAAGTAAAAGCGATCGACTAGTTTTTCGAAGCTCGTCGTAAATCAGGCCAAGTGCGGGAGTCTATCTCACCGTACTCTACCCCCACCTTTTGTGTGAAAAAGTCCACATGTGGGTGGAGAATCGTTCACGCTTATAACAAGCTGAACGCAGCGACGGTACCGGCGCAGACGCCGATACCGCGAAAAGATGTCATCATTGATGGCATGTGCGGGAGCACCATCTTTATTGCTCTCGATCTAAGAGATGGATTTTATCAAATCCCAATGCGTGAGAAGGATATCCCTCTCACAGAGGTAAGCACCCCAAGCGGCATGTTTTGGGAGTGGCTTGTTATGCCGCAGGGGCTTCGAAATGCCCCTGCTACGTTTAACAGATGATTAACGCATCTATTACGCCCGGTGCGAGAATTCGCACCGAGTTATTTCGATGACGTGCTCATCCATAGTAAGGGTGAACACGATAAAAGCGATGTAGATGTCCATAGGGAACATCTACGTCGACTGCTAGAGCTTATGCTTACGCATAAGATCTATGCAAATCTAAAGAAGTGCACCTTTGGTGCACCTGAGATACCCGTTCTTGGTGTTTTTGTGGGAAAGAACGGGGTGCTCTCTGATCCAGAAAAGATCAGGGTGATCGTTGAATGGCCTACGCCAAACAACGTTAAGGAACTTCGAAAGTTCCTTGGGTTATCAACATATTTGCACAAGTATTCGTGCAACTATGCTGGATTAATACGACCTCTTTCTCAATTACTTAAAGATGTCGAATGGCATTGGGATACCCAATGACAAGATGCTTTTGATGCAGTCAAGCAAAGCTTGACTGAAGCGCCTGTCTTGGATATAGCCGATAACGAGCGTCCGTTCCACGTCGTTTGCGACGCGAGCGATTTCTCTATCGGCTGTGCTTTGGTGCAGCGTGATCACGATGATCTTGATCGCGTAATCTGCTATCAATCGCGTCAGTTGCGCCCAGCCGAGCGCAAATATCCAGTGCATGACAAGGAACTCCTTGCCATGAAGTACGCACTGGCCAAGTTTCGGATCAATCTATTGGGAGATAGACCGTTTGTGGTTTACACGGACCATGCGTCGCTACGCACGGCCGTGAATTCACCACACATTTCTCATAGAATGGCTCTATGACTGTCATTCTTTGCATAATACAACTTTACGGTTGAATACAAACCCGAAAAGTTGAACGTGATAGCGGATGCGCTATCACGAAGGCCCGATTACGAGACGAAACCTTTCGTAACCGAAGGTGCCAGTGCAAACGAGATCCTTTGCACTGCTTTGTCGTCGTCAATTACACGACAAGTACGCGAGGCGTACAAAACAGACTAGGAGACACGTCTGTTGATTGATTACTTAAGTAATCAATCAAGTGAGAAGCGCGACGAGCTCCCAGAGTTCCTCCGCGCTTGCGTGCATCGATATCGACTGCACGATGGTCTGCTGCTTTACAGCACAGACCAAAAATATGAAAGTCGCATCGTCGTTCCAAACGACGATGATCTCAAACATCAAATTATGTTTGAGTATCATGATGCACCGATTTCGGGACATCAAGGTCGAGAGAAAACATACGCTTTTCTCGCACGTGAATTTTACTGGCGAAACCAGTACAAGTGGGTACGGAAATACGTACGCGCTTGCGAGATTTGCCAGCGCGTTAAGCCTGCGCAGTCTGCACAGGCTCCGCTGCAATCTCTGCCGGTTCCGATAGAGTGTTGAAAGTCCATTTCAATGGACTTCGTACTCGGTCTTCCACCCGAAAATAGTCGGAAGACCGGAATAGTGGTCTTTGTAGACCGTTTCAGTAAGATGTACATCTTACTGCAGTATCAGCGAACGTAACCGCCGCTCAAACAGCGCAGATATTCGTTGATACGGTATTCCGTTTGCACGCAATGCCGGCAAGACATTGTCTCGGATCTAGATCCGATATTTACAGGACGTTTATGGCAAGAAACGTTCTCATTGTTGGGAACCGAGTTGAAGATGTCAACTGCGGACCATCCGGAAACGGATGGGCAGACGGAACGGGTTAACCGCGTTCTCGGATACATGTTGCGATCATACGCACATGCCTTTGAACAGTGGAGTGACTACCTGTCACTCACTGAATTCGCGATTAACAATTCGGTGCATGCTTCAACTAAGCATACACCGTTCTACGTGAATGCCTTAAGGCATCCACGAACCCCAGCTTTACTTGGCGGTACGCTAAATCTAAGTGGGGGAAGGACCCGATCAAATTTTGAGCGAATCAATGCGCAAGTTGCAACTCCAACTTGTGAACAAAACTATGGCCCTTCTACTGAAAGTACAGTAGAAGCGGAAGCAGATTCAAATGAAACTGAAGCTGCATATGATGAATATGTGTCTGCAGCAATGGCTGCAGACAATGAGGGCAACGCACCTACTGCTTATAAAGCAGTAGATGAATTTGTATTACAGCGCCAAGCTGTAATACGCTATATAAAAGATGCACTTGCTTCTGCTTTGGATAAGCAGAAGAAAAATGCAGACAAGCAAGGAAGGAAGAACAAAAACTCCTTTCGGAAAGGCGAATTGGTACTATTAAGTACTACTAATTCGCCTATACATGCAATAAACAACTTCCCTACACGGAAGTTGCTTCCTAAGTACATTGGACCTTTCAAGGTCCAAGAGATTCGGAGGAATGCCTATATTTTAGACATTACCACAGCAATGCGGCTCCACCCAACATTCTATGTTGGGCGGCTCAAACCGTATCATTCGTCTTCGTCTTACGACGAGACACAGAACCACGGAAGATATCGTGCTTCTCAAGTCTCCCAAGAGAGACTTGTAATCGGCTTCCAGCCGTTGATGAGCAGAGCGGAGAGTCATTACCTCCGCCTTCGACTGCTCAAGATCAGCCTTGTGCCGATCGAGCTCTTCCTTACAGCGGGAAAGCTCGATGTACAGAAGATCATTCTTCTGCTGAAGGGCAGTGTGCGCCCCGAGGATGTCGCGGACATTTTCGCAAAGAGACCGATATGTCTTCACAGAGTGATATATATATATATATCGCTGCTCAAGGAGGAACAACCCTCCTCGAGTTTGCGGAGCAAAGAACCATGCTCCGCAACAACAACGGTGAGGGAATTCTCAACCTCCGCCGCCCCTGATCGATAATCATGGGAATAAGCGATACATTCTCGAGCGCTTGATCACGAAGCGCTCGGTTCCTTCGAAGAAGGGGCAGCGTACCGAGTACTTTACGCTGGATGGGTTACCCCCAAGAGTTTGACTCTTGGGAGCCGATGAGGTTCTGAGGGCCGACGCTCCAGACCTTTTAACTGAGTTTGAGAAGGAGTCACAAACTCATAATGCGAAGTAGCACCAACAGTAGGTGTTGATGCATTTAGGGCATCGATTAAGCCCTGAATTTCGGCGGGTACGGAAAAACCACCGTACCCCCGCAAATCCTCCTCTGACAGACGAGGAGCGCCCTGCGGACACCGCGGGCAAACGAGGTGAGAAGGGACACCACAATTCAACCGTTCTTTGATGTAAGCAAAATGGATGTATTCCATTTTGCCTGTTCGCGAGTGCTTTAAAAAGCGCTCGCGCATTACGTGAGCTTTATTCACGTAATCATCTGGGCTTTTGTTGTAGTTGTCAACAAAAGCATTACAACTGTGAATCAGGGCGTCATTATCGTCCCTGTTCCTTCTTGACCCTTTCCGGCTCGAATAATATCGAACCTGGAAAAAGAGGTCAATAAAGTAAAGACGTCTATCGTCTGTACTTCGATCGAATCGACGTGACTGGATGTATTCGCAGTCATCCAGCACGTTGATATCGAACAACGCATATTGGCAGTCCCGCTTACGGTGACCGCCACTGTTGGGGGCAATAGCCCATCCAGGGGTCCAAAACACCACTTTTTACGGACCATGTGGTTCCGTACGATGATACGCTTCAGAAGCGGCAGGCGACGCTTCTGTTCGAGCTCTTTTAGCAGGCGGAACACCGCCTGCTTCAACACCACGCGCCGGGGTTAAACCACCCCGACGTGGAGACGTACTTGGTCCAGGTGCGGTTCTGCGTTCCCGCAACCATCTGTGATGATCATTGACGCTGTCATAGCTGACAGCGACACAAGAGTTATCATCGCTGTTAGGCGATGAGCACCTAGCGAGTTTCGACTCGCTAGATCCTTTCTCGGGGACAGCTGTGCCCCAATCACTTTGTTCGGAGTCAGAACTGTCTCCGAACATGGAAGAACCCTTCCTGGCAATACACCATTCGGGGTTGTCATCGTGCGAGATGTTGCATTAGCAACATCTCCCTGTTTCTTGCCAGATGCCGCCTTAGCAGCATCTGTGGTCGAAGACGGTATGTCTTCCGACCTTTGGTAGTTGACGCTGCTAATGCAGCGTCACTGTTGTCACTCAACACCTCAGCACCTAGTGCTGAGGCGGAGGAAGAATCTCCTTCGATGTTTTCAGCAGCGCTCTTTAGAGCGCCGCCGCGTGCTTCGACCATCGAGTCGATGGTCAATCAGTTGGTAAATGAGAAATTCCGACCAACAAGTGCCACCTATGATTGGCCAAAATAAGAATTACTATTGGCCAACCACCTTAAGTGGGGGGTGATGTAATGGGGTGCCATTACATAATTGATATTCAAGTTAGAATATCACAGTTGAATTTCAGACGCGTTGTCTGAAATTCAAATAATAGATTATAAGTTATTATAATCTACGAAGGAAAAGTCGATTCGGTATAAATACCGAATCATGCAGGTTAACCAATAGTACAGTTAGTTTAATACTTGATATTATTATATTAGTTAGGTAATTACTATACTGTTAGCCGCTAACCAACCATTTAATAAACACTCTTAATTTTGCGTTCTAAAGAATAAGTAAATACTTATATTTACTTTTAGTATAGGATTAGTTGTTACCAACTAATCCTGCCCTTATTGTATTGCGCGCTTCCTCGCAAAATACAGTTTAAGCCCGGAACAGGATCAGTCTTGTTACAAAGGGTGGTCGTGTGTGGAGACTCGAATCTGGTGATCAGACAAATACGTGGCGAAATAGAGTGTAAAGCTCCGCGGTTGCAAGTATTGCAGCAGCGCGCGTTGAAACTCCTTCTCGAATGGCCTAATCACGACCTGCTGCACGTTAAACGGGAGCGGAACAAGAGTGCCGATCACATCACCACTACTGCGATGCGGGATGGAGCACGATGTGAGATTGATGACGAAAAACAGCTGGAAGAATTGGTCGATCTCAACAGATTGCCTGAAGTGATTACTTGGAAGGAAGATACCACTGTCCCTTAAGTGCTACTGACGACGCGATCACGTAACCTTCGTCAGACGCGATCATCAACGTGTCCCAAGGTATCCATAGAAGGGATAAGGGCGGAGCGTGTTAAGAAAGCGCAACACGAAGAAAAGTGGATCTGCGATTTGTGATGTTACTTGCAGGGTAACGTGTCACAATTGAGCGCAGACGAGGTGAAAGAGTGCGCGAAAATCGCCGATTGTTATGATGTCTACGACCAAGGGTTGTTGATCTACTGTGGAAATATGGCTAAAGGAAAAGCCAGCTGTGATCAAGATGATCGAGATGAACGACACTCCTTGATTAAGCTTGTCTTACCTGAAACCCTACATGCGGTTGTCCTCCACTATTATCATGTGAGTTTGGAAGGAGGACACCAGAGTATAGGTCGAACATATCAGCGGATCAGACGATACTTTCATTGGCGTGATCTATTTCGCAGCGTACAAATATTCGTTGGGCAATGCGTGGATTGTGAGACGGTAAAGTGTCAGCCTACGATCAAGGGTAGGTCACCAGGAAACATTGAAGACACGTACCCGTTCCAAGTGATAGCCATGGATCATATCCCGTCGCTACTTAGTTCGACTGATGGTCATACGGAATTGTTGATATGGACTGACCTGTTCACGGGTATGGTGATCGCGAAAGCTGGATCGTCTCGTACAGCTCAGAAAGTCGCCGAAAATTACGAAGAATGCGTATTTCGACGATTTGGAGCTAGTGAGGTGATCAGGCACGACCGAGAACCCGGGTTTATGTCCTAAGTATTTCGTGCGCTCAACAAGATCGTGGGACAGCGACAGAGTGACACTATGGAATACCGTCCACAGGCGAACGGCAAAGCGGAAAGAACGGTGCAGACGATTAAATGAGCGATCGAGATTAATGTGTCAGATGTCGGTCAGAAGTACTGGAGCTCGTATGCAGAGCGACTGGTATTCGCGCTGAATTCGACCCCTGATAGCATTCGTGGAGAGACACCATTTTACTTGGCATATGGGTGGGATCTGCAATCATCGTTGGAATCAACGTTGCAACTTGGTGGAATTAGGCGTAAAGACCGTGATGCTCGTTGGTGGAGATACATGTTGCAAAAAGACTACCGCTACTCCCGTGATCAAGTGAGCACTCGATTGCACCAAGCTGTAGCTTATCGAGCTGAAAATCATAATGATCAAGTGACACCGCGTAATATCGGAGATGGATCGAGGGTTTGGTTATACCTCGATTGAGTGAAAGAAGGGTTCGCGAAGAAACTGGCGCATATGTGTCATGGACCCTTCAGAGTCTATGAGGCGATCGGTGACCATGCTGCAAGGTTGATTACGGCCGGCACCGACTATCGCATATTTCCAGCCAAGTAATTTCCAGATCGACCTACTACTGTGCTAGCAGCTGGGGTAGAGGATCGTTTTGTTTTCGATGAAGCCTTACTTCCCGAGGACAGCTGGGAAAGGACCCTAGAGCTGGACGAATTTGAAGTCGATCGCATCACCGATGTCAGATCTGGTCGAAAGACCAGGTACGGCAGAACGATGCGCGAATATCAAGTCTGCTGGAAGGGTAATGATGAGCCGTCATGGGTAGACGAGGCAGATCTGAACTGAGATGCCCTAATCAAGGACTTCGAGCGAAAGATGATTACCAAACATCGGTTCGATGTAATGCAGGTGGACAAGAGTCCCACTAGCGCGTGATCGGCGAACTGATTATGAAATTATGATTGAAGAACTTTTGATTGGAAAGATGATTGACGAAACTCACGATTAGTGGAGAAAGGATGACTGACTTTAAGTGGTGAATTTACGATGGATATTGCGAGATATGATGATGAAGCAACGGCAGATGAGCCGATGGAAGATTGATGTTTTTATATATATGGAAATGACGAAGCAACAAGTGGGAATGGTATGATCATAAATTTTTATTCGTGCGGCCGTCCACGGGCCACCTCTCGCTCACGCAGTTCTTGACAAGTGACTTGGAGCGAGCGCACCAAGTCGCACAGTGTCCGGAGCATCACGTCCGCTTGCACGCACAGCTGCACTGCGTCTGTGAACAGATTCGGAGGGAAAAAATCACGGTCCGGACTTGTCGCGGCTGTCAACGCTACTTTCATCCGCAGTGTCTCCCCAGTGGGTCACACATGGACGACTTTCGCTGTCTGCGCTTTCGACCGGCACTCTAGCGCATGCAACGTACGCTGTTGTACGGATTTTGTCTCTGTCGTGGCGGAAAAGATCCGACCATGATTTGTTGTGACTTTTGTGACGAAACACCATCGACGTTCTAGAAGCTCGTGGTCATGGAACACGTTCACGCGCGGGAGATGGACGACGTGCTGCGCGATCGATCGAAGAGCACTGAAGAGTTGCAAGTCGTGTTAAGCCGCATGGAGGCGATGCCCCTGTGGCCGAGATGTGCTCTTGAACTTCTATGCTCGCGAGCTCGTAAATCGCGTTTCGAGATCAGATAGGGACGATCTGGTGTCCATGATCGACTTCGTGATTGACTTGTGGAAATTCGCTAATGGAAATGGATGATCATTGGGTGGAAATGACATGCTCGACGATGACATGATCAATGAGTAGACACGGTATGATCGACCCCCGCCCCAACCGCTGTCCAGCTGGGACGAGGTTCAGGGACGGCTGTGGTAAAGTGTACCAAAAAATTGGTGCATCACTACATTGGTTTGTGGATGGACAAGTAATGTTGCTTGTGTGTAACTGGGTACATGACTATGGGCACCACTATTGTAGCCGGTGCGTAATCGCACGGTGCGGCTAGCGCACAGAGGAAGACTTTCCTTTAAGCGGCGTTCGATGCTACTTAGCCGATACGCCCTTGTATAAGGGCTTAGCAAGAGATCACTCTCTTGCTCGGGGCCAAGATTCCCGGGGTGGTTTACAGTTAGCTTTCGCTAACGCCTTGTAACAAGGCTTCCCTTATAAAGGGAGGTAGCGTGAGGGAGAACTCCCTTACGCTACAATACTCACTGCGCGCGCGATCGGGCGTGGTCGTGCGCTTAGTAGTCTTAAGTATTTTGTAAACTGAATGTATATTTAATATGTAATTAGCCTAAATTAATTTAAACTAATGTAAACTATATGTAATACTAAGTAGAACTTACTAAATTCGTACCTAGCTAAAATGTAGTGTACACCACCTGTGTACTAACACGTGGCTGGCCGTCACTCCTCCACCAAGGGCTCATTCCCTGATTGGTTAAAATACCCAATAGGTATAAACCTTTCGGACCGGTCAATACTGACCCCAACCGGAGTGTACTCACGTACACCACATACTAAATGTAACCAGAATGTAACCCTGTTACATACTCCCCCATCGATACTATTGCTTACGCAATAAATCAATTTTAGTTGGAGAACTTCAACTTCCAGAACCTCTGGCCAACCATGAGCACCATTAGTGGTGCTGAGGATGGAAACTATTCCGATAACTCGGAGGTGGATGCCCTTGTGGATATCTACCCAAAGGCTGACCACTCTGACAGCGCCGAACGGCGTTGTCGGTCATCCAATCCATTCACCGCACATGGGGAAAACGTGCTAGCTCTTGCGCCACCTCTACCAACTACGGATGATACATCCTTGTCGCCGAAGGCGACCATCACCAATGAACCAGACACGGTTCATGAAGCCCGAAATGCCGTACCGGCACGGAATGGACCTCGTGACCCTCAAAAGAAGGCTAAGAATGAGGTCAAGAGGGGTTTAGACTCATATACCCCTGGTCCTGCGGCTGTACTGCCGCGTGAAATAGCGCGCCGGAAACAACTCCGGGCCAAACTGCTAACGCCTAAGCAGTTCACTGTCAAGTCCTACCGAGCGCGCCTCATGAAACAGGCACGCGGTGCCCCCGTAGAGATCCTCCGCGAGGTTCCCTACGTTCTCCAACGGAACGAAAGTGTAGAGGACGCAGAACGGGCATTACGCGCTTGAGCGGAAGGGGAGAAGCGCCTCCCCAACTTTGATGAGCTGTACAACAGCTTTTCCTAACCCGACGTTCGGGTAGAGAGGGCGTTAGATTGGTATATGCCCAGGACAAAGCGCAGGGGCAATTACCTGCTTCTTACTACACGCGCCCTGCTCTCGATGTGGTGTCGTAGAGAAATGCAAACTCTGCATCGGCCTCCGACAAATTCCCAGCTACTGGGAGTGAAGGGGCTTCCGCCCCTTTGGTCGTTGACTCTCAGCGGGGTTCTCCCGCTCGAAGCGTCAACGACGTCACGGCAATCCTGCCGCAGGGGAGTCTCGGACTCCCACGAACTCTGGGAACGTGGATAACCTTTCCACTTCACCAGGTCTCAAACCGGTGATGGCGTCGTGCCATCAGACGCCCCACATGACAATGTGGAGTACCCTCCGCATCGAGGACTGGAGGGGGAGGTCGCGCAATTGCGACGTGAGTTCCATGAGCGCTGTGATCGACACAGCCGTCGCATCCTGGATGCCAAGGAGGGACTCCGCGACGAGGGGAGTGAGAATGAACGCACCGAGGGGCGGCTTTCCTCCCTCGAGTCTCTCGTTGCGGATCTTCAGGGTCGTATTTCGACCCTGTCGGAGATGTTCCGACCTGTCGTGCCTTTTGGCTATCCGACTTCCCACCTTCCGCCAAGAGGGGACCCGCCTCCGGGTTCTGGTATGGCTTAAGCATACCCACATAGAAGGTTGGATGCGTACGCATCGCCTTCGGGAAGTCCAAGGTATATGACAAGCCCTTTCGGGCTAGTACCTTAAAAGGCCCCACAAACCTGGGGCGCAGTTTATTCCGCAACACGTTGGAAACTGCATGTGCAGGAAGATTCTTAGCGTTTAATGAAACACTTTCTCCTAATTTGTACACCTTTTCGTTACGCAGTCCCTTGCGGTAAGCCTGCTCCTTCTGCTTGTCTTGGCTTTCCGCCATGGCATCGCAGACGTGTCGTAAGACACTAAGGCGCGTCGATAAGAACTTATCGATGTGCTTTCGCACAGATACAGGGCTGACATCAGGGAATCCTCCCCCCTCAAGCCCTGAGCCACACACACGGGGCGTCAACGTAACCCTCGGATTCGCTAATCCGTTCACGTAAAACGGGGTAAAACCCGTAGATGCATGGACCGAATTGTTTATAGCAAATTCGGCCATCGGAAGCATCTAACTCCAACTCTTTGGAGAATCCGGACATAAACTCCGGAGAATATCCTCAACAACGCGATTAACATGTTACGTTTGACCGTCCGTCAGCGGACGATCCGCAGAGGACAAGAGGATCTTGGTGCCCAGCACCTTAAACACCCCCGAAACTGTCCCGTAAAACGGGGATCCCAATCCGACACCACGGAATCGGGTAGACCATGCTGTCGAAAGACACGGTCTAGGAACACTCTTGCTGTTCCTTGTCTATCAATGGACTCTGGCACCGCCGCCAGGTGATCCATCTTGCTCAAACGATCTACAAAGACCAATATGCCGGTGTTCCCGGCCTTATCCTTCGGAAAACCGAAGATAAAATCCATGATAATGTATTTCTAACACTCCGTCGGAACGGACAATCTCGCCAAGGGCGCATCTGAACTCGCAGAGGGTTTAACCCTCTGACACGTCTCACAGGTGCGTATATACATACCGACCCACTTATACATATTGGGCCACCAATACAAAGCGCTTAAAGCACTGTAGGTCTTATCCCGACCTAAATGACCCCCCGGTAGGGGCGTCATGTGCCTCAAAGAGGACTTCATGCTTCATTTCCTCATCATGAGGAACAACCACCCGCGGAGTTTCCTCCGCGCTCGTGCTATAATATAGCAAACCGTCACAGTACTCGTAACGGTGTAAACGAGCTTTAGCTCGACTTGACAGGGTTGGCTCAGACGAGACAACTCCCTTTACACCCAACGCGCTGATAAGCGCCGTACACTGTGGGTCTTTCTCATACGCCTGGCGTATGAGATCCACCACAGACGAAGTGACGAATGTCGCGTGAGCGAGCTCGTAATCGGGACGACGCGACAACGCGTCTGCAAGCACGTTCTGCTTGCCAGGTTTATACTTAACCTCAAAGTTGTACTCCGCAAAGAAGGAGAGCCAATGGGCCATCCGTTGCGAGAGATGAGGCGACTTTGTCGCTGTCCGTAAGGACGCATGGTCATTATAAACCACGAACGGCTTTGAGCCGAGTAGGTGAACCCTAAATTTGACAAGAGCATACTTCATTGCAAGTAGCTCCTTGTCATGAACGGGATAATTCCGTTCCGCAGCTTTAAGCTGCCTCGACTCAAACGCAATCACGCGTTCCCTCTCTGCATCGTATGCTTGTAACAAAGCACATCCGATTGCGGAATCGGAGGCGTCGCAGACGACACTAAATGGTTTCCCAGAATCTGGGAGAGCAAAAACGGGAGCTTTTAACAGCTCCCCTTTACCGCTTCAAAAGCGTCTTGGTGTTTGGTCTCCCAACACCAATCGACGTCCTTCTTATGAAGCTCGGTCAATGGCTTCGCCATTTCAGCGTAGTTCTCGCTGTACTTGTGGAGATAATTGGCTAATCCTAGCCACTTCCGTAAATCTCTAAGATTTACAGGCGAAGGCCACTCCACAATGGCTTTCACCTTCACGGGATCCGCCCGCACTCCATCCTTACCGATGAAGCATCCGAGGAAAGGAATTTCCTCAGCACCGAAGATACACTTGGATGCGTTTTCATATAACTTATGCTCTCGCATACATTCGAGCACTGCTCGATGGTGTATCAGATGCGTCTGAACATCAGACGAGTCGCCTTCCGCACGACTATGGACGAATATATCGTCGAAGTACGTCTGAGCGTACTTCCTATGAGGGCGGAAGAGTTGAGTCACCAAGCGATTGAAAGTCGCTGGGGAATTTGAAAGCCCTTGTGGCATAACAAGCCACTCCCACAGCATGCCACTAGGCGTGCTAACCGCTGTAAGCGGAATATCGGACGCTCGCATGAGCACCTGATAATACCCGTCCACCAGATCTAAGGCACTGTATACAGTACAGCCCGCCATATTGTTCTGGAGGACATCCTTCCGAGGAATCGGAGTCTGCATGGGTACAGTAGCTGCATTCAGCTTGTTGTACGCATGCACAATGCGCCACTTTCCGTTCGGTTTACGAACACAAAAGGTGGGAGATGAGTGAGGGGACTTGCTCTCCCGTACCATCCCTGCCTCTTCTTTCCCTTTGAAGAATGCGTCGATGACGTCGCATTGCTCCTTGGGGAGAGGCCACTGCCTAGTGACGCAGTATTTGGTTCCAGGAACCAAATCGATTTCATGTCGGACACCCCGATCCGGTGGTAACCCCATCGGTGGGTTGTCACTAATGACATCTCCAAATTCCTTTAATAAGGAATGGTAAGGGTCCTCAGGGTCCTCAGGATCCGCGAGGATCTTGAGGCTGCTTCGGGCATTTAATGCCTGTTTGGCTTTCACCAAAACTGACTCGTCCATCGTGGATGAGGAGTTCAACTCCTCTTCCGGACGCAACACGACGACCTCGTCGATTTCATCTTCTTTCAAAGCAGTCTCAAACTCGTTGAAGGACATCTCCTCCAACGACAACAGTTCGCCTACCCCAGGCAACCGTTCAAGGCTTACGCCTTCTGTGACAACACCTCTCACACTATTCAGCATCCGATAGGACTGATGACTACTGGCCTCGGGACACATCCCGGGACCCAGATGGGGGGAGTCAGTTGTCCCATCTATTGGAAGTGCATCGCGTCTATCCACAGAGGTCTCTACCTCTACCACCTGTACCTCGCCGGTCTAACCTACAACGGCGTGGTCGGAATCATTTCCGACGTGCGAAAGAGATGAACTACGGGTATCTTCGCTTGGAAGCGCCTCGCGCTTAATCACAGGGGTATCTACCCCTCCCACTGGAGCCGCCTCAGAGGAATCCACCTCTACCAATGGCTACTCGCCAGTCTCGCCTATAACGGCGCGGGTATTAACCGCCGAATCCCCCTCGTCAAGGAACAATTCCTTAACCTCATTGGGACTGATCATTTCAGACATCCCAATCTCTGTCATCTCACGCCAGTATCGCTTTTGCGATCGAGCAAAGGTGGGTTCATGACTCGCCAATGCTTCACCCGACCGCGGGTGCGTTGATCCAATGGACTTAGACTTCCAGTCTATACATGGATCGTGGCGTTCCATCCACTTCATGCCCAGAATGAGGTCATACCTCGAGTCCAAATCCAGAACTATGCAACGTTCTAAGCTGTCGAAGTCTGCAAACTTCAGCTTAAGGTCAATCGAGACCTTGGGTATAGAAACATGTACGCCCGTCACAAGACGGACCGTGACAACGTCACGAGAACGTGCCTCTAGGGCCTCGGCATACAGCCGACTCTTCACAACAGAAGCTCGTCTGATATAATTGTCAGACGCTCTAGAGTCTATCAAGACTCTCCAAGGATTATCAAAGCCTTCACGTCCGTCAGGACTACCAGCAAACCTGGCTGGTACACCAACTCGGTGCTAGAAAGCACCGCTTCCCTCGGGGATATGTGCTGTCGTCCCCTACCCTGGGGATTAACAGCACTGAGGGGTCCCCCAGTAAGGCGCCCCGCACCTATTGGGAGCCGCTGTTTCCCGACGGCTTGGGCGAGGGCCTTTTTGCCGCCCTCGGCCCCTTCCAGCGACTATCTTGCTGGAGATTTTGTGGACATCTGTTCCGCATATGATCCACGCTTCCACATAGGAAGCACCTTAGCGGCCCGCGCCGCTGCAACATAGCTAAGAGCTCCGCCCCGAAGATCTGCGAAAAAGAGTCAGATTTACTCTTAGCGGAAGGTTTCCCCTCCACTTCGACCTTACTCAGGTCCATGGGTTCAGGACCCACCTTAGAGGAACGAAAGTTCCTCTCGGCGTTAACCGCCATCTTAAACGCCTCCCCCAGGGATTGGGGTCGTCAGCGGAACAGTTCCGAACGTGCTTGCCCTTCTTTTAGGCCTCCCATGCAGACGGGGATGGACACATCGTCCGAATACGCTTTCGCGTACATCCCTGCCAACAGGGTCTTAAGTTCTTGGATGTACGTTTCCAAGTCCCTAGTGCCCTGACGGCACCTTAGGAACGCCAGCTGATTCTGGAAAACCAGATCAGGCGTTGCATACATGTCCATAAGCTTTCGCTTAAGGACTCCCCAGTTCGGGAACACGGTCGTGACCAAATCCTGACACGTAAACGCCCATGTACGGTTTTTTCCCGTAAGATGGTCAGTGCAAGTCCCATTTGAAGGTGATCCTCGATCACGTTCGCGGGGGCGAATGCTGTTTCAACCTCTCTAAGCCACACATAAAGGTTTTCACCTTTCTCGCCGTTGAGTTACTTTATCTTAAAGGACATCGTGGGAATCACCCCCGTAGACGCGGGATAACTCCCGCGAAGTCTCGCCTCATGGGCGATAAGGGCATTCACCCTTTCACGCACGGCATCGAGGCCCTGCTCCACTAGATGGCTCATGCCGTCCTCACCCAATATGGGTAACATCTTTTTAAAGGCTTCCTGTTGGACGGGGGTTAGCTTACCCCAATCGTCCTGATCCATCCCTTGCAGAGGATGTTGATCACCAACACAGGTGTTGGATTGACTACTAGTGCTACCAGATGTAGCCGGTGCATAAACGCACGGTGCGGCTAGCACACAGAGGAAGACTTTCCTTTAAGCGGCGTTCGCCGCTACATAGCCGATACGCCATTGTATAAGGGATTAGCAAAAGATCACTCTCTTGCTCGGGGCCAAGATTCCCGGGGTGGTTTACAGTTAGCTTTTGCTAACGCCTTGTAACAAGGCTTCCCTTATAAAGGGGGGTAGCGTAACGGAGAACTCCCTTACGCTACAATACTCACTGCGCGCGCGATCGGGCGTGGTCGTGCGCTTAGTAGTCTTAAGTATTTTGTAAACTGAATGTATATTT
The DNA here is from genome assembly GCA_026184515.1 of Peronosclerospora sorghi. Lineage (NCBI taxonomy): Eukaryota > Oomycota > Peronosporomycetes > Peronosporales > Peronosporaceae > Peronosclerospora > Peronosclerospora sorghi. The sequence continues at coordinate 24,558,072 of CM047580.1, forward strand.
AATATGTAATTAGCCTAAATTAATTTAAACTAATGTAAACTATATGTAATACTAAGTAGAACTTACTAAATTCGTACCTAGCTAAAATGTAGTGTACACCACCTGTGTACTAACACGTGGCTGGCCGTCACTCCTCCACCAAGGGCTCATTCCCTGATTGGTTAAAATACCCAATAGGTATAAACCTTTCGGACCGGTCAATACTGACCCCAACCGGAGTGTACTCACGTACACCACATACTAAATGTAACCAGAATGTAACCCTGTTACAACTATGGGTACGGCTGTGGTAAAATGTACCACAAATTTTGTCGGTACAATAGTCGGTACAACTGGTGGTACGACAGTTGGCACCACAGTTGGTACAACAGTCGGTACATCAGTTTGTACAACTGTTGGCACAACGGTGGCGAACATGGACGGGACATGGACGGGACATCTGAGACGACGCGACAACTGGCACAGTTACCTAACGGAAACCTTACGGTAAGCGGAGAAACAGGTCGAATGGTCGACAAAATGCGTGGAATGGGTAGTTCTGATTGGCTGATATTAGATTTTTGGTAGATATTAGGATATAAGCAGTAATTAAGTTCTATTTTTGCATCCAACTGCCAAGGACACCTAGGGACGGCACCTTTGCGCCTCCTCCTACTATCAAGCACTTTACGTCCCGGGCGGGAGCACCTAGTGCGTTTTTGGCCTACCGGCAGGCGTAGAGTGTCGAGAACTCGCCCGCGACTCCGCCCGCTGTGCCAGCGGTAGTTTTTTGAAGGTTTTCTTTTGTTTTAATCTTGGGAACGTGATCGAGCACTGCGCTCTCACCTCTTACCCATTGGTATACGTTTGGCCCGTGGTAGTTCGGCTGCTTTAAGCGCCCCACGGGAACTACTAGACGGATTTTGGTAGAAACCGTCGATTATCCCGTCGCTGATCGACCCTCCTCTTAATTAAGCGTACAATACATAGTATATTGGGTATTCTGTTAGCCTATTAAGTTTAAGAGGCTCGGCGATCAGGTGGTGAAGAATTCCGCTGCCTGATCAAGTACCCCTTCGCTGATCGCCACCGAGATCGACGATCTACGACCTGCGACCTGTGGTCGACTGTTCGCGACTCGCGCCAACTCGTGAGGAATCTACTAGACCGATCAGCGGTCTTGATCAATTATGATCAAGCCTGATCGCACCTCATCAGCGCATCGGTCGATTCGATACGAATTAACCCAATCTTGCATCAAGGAATTGCATTGTGACATCCCCGCCACCTGGAGAGCGACCCACGCCCAATCCCTCGGGTACACAAGTTGAGACAGACACATGACCAGTCCCACAGGACAACCGGAGGACCGTCTTCGTCAGTCAGAAGTCCGGGCGCCGTGGAAAAGCCTGATCAAGCTTCAAAAGATTTGATCAGCCGCTCCACCACAGTATTATCGATTTTTTAGCTTCGAATTTGCGAAACATGAACTTCCTCTGACTGCGCTTATCAAAAACAAATCAAGTTCGGACTGGGGTCCTTCTCAAGCTTCTGCTTTCCACGCATTGGAACTTGCTCTACAACAAGCTCCGGTGTTAATATTACCAGATTTTGACCGACCTTTTATTGTCACCACCGATGATTCAGGAAAAAAATGTATGGGAGGAGTTCTTTCTCACTAATTCCGTTCAGAGGACCATCCCATAGAATTTTTTTTCAATAAACTGAATCAGCATGAAGCAAAATAGCCTCCACACGAACAAGAACTTCTGCCTATCAATACATCACTTGGTAAGTGGCGGCATTACTTGCACGGCCGACATTTTGACGTCTATACGGATAATGGGCCTGCAGTTGGATGCTGCATCACCCCCTCGTCTTGGCTCAAGAGCTGGAAGACGATGCGTTTAAAAGCAGGGCCCCCGCCAGGATGAAAGCTCATGCAGTCACCCAAAGTGAAAACAGGCGGGGGTGCGGGGGTGCTATACCTGTGGGGATGAGGGGCAAATACAGAGATATTGCCCGGAAGGCGACGCAAAAGTGGTTGCAACCACATAGGAAGGCATACCAAGAAGTCAAGCGACGGATGGTCAAAGAAGGTCGTGCTGTCAAAGATATAATCAGGCCTAAGTGATGGAAAAAGCCCGTGTGCGAGTGAAAAGAAATTGATGAAAATACACGGATCATCGGCAGTGGAGATAGTAGACACCTAGTGCCGTACGCTGAATTATTGGAAGGTGCCAGAGAGTGTGGCACAAGCGACACGTTTGCGCTTCCAGACGGAGGTATGATTAAACCTACCAAAGTCGGGAAAATTACGTTGCGGACATCCGATGAATTTTCAACGGTCGTGCCTTGACAGAAGTATACTACGCGCCAAAATTGGCAAAAAATCTGATTTCACTTGAAAGGCTGCGCGAAAAGAGGTGTGCCATCTCCGACGATGGTCACAAATGGAAGTAATGTTAGGAGGCAAAAAATTGTTTCATATCAAGACATAAGGATCTGTGTTTGTGGCTAGATTATCGGTATATAAGAAAAGTTACGACACAAATGGTTTTGCGGGCATGATTTGGTTTTGAGCAATGTGTCGGAAGACGGCGCAACTGACGCCCACACTGGAATCTTGCACCATTTTCATGTGCGCTTGGGTCACCTGGCCTATGATACCGTCGAAAAACTGTCCAGGGACCCCAGGTCAGGCATAGTCCCTACGGAGACCAATAGACCGAACTGCCTGACCTGTGCTGAGACAAAGAAACGCGCAAGGCCCAACCGATGGTGGATTCCGGCTTGAATGCGACGATTGACAGAATTGGAGGAGTGATTATGCAGTGACCTAAAAGGTCCCATCACTCCTCGGGACAGGCGTGGAAACCGTTTTTTAGTTTTATTTGTGGATCCTTTTTCATGTTACGTACTCGTGTTTGCGGCAAGCACCAAGGACAGGGCGGACAAGATGTTTGGACATTTTCTCGCATGGTTCGAGAATGAATTCTCGTACTGTGTACACCTGCTGCGTACAGACGGCGGTGGCGAATACCAGAACATCTATCTGTTATGCAAACAGACTGGTATTCGTCGCCAAATTACTGAAACCGGATATCCCGCTTCGAACGGGAAAGCGGAGCCAATGAACCGGACCATTTTTAACATGGCCCTGTGGTTTAATTGAAGATGAAAGTTTACGACCAGTTTGTACCGGTATACCGTTGATCGGTTTAGAACGATCGGGTTGGTTGAAAGGGGAGAGTATTTTGGGCCAATCGTGTGTCAGGAGTGTCAAGTACGCAGTTTTAGGTGAGTCACACGTTTTCTCATGTAGTTTTCATATTGAGTTTTAAATTGTATATTAAATTTAGTGTTAGTTTCTCTTTGGTTTACGCAAAAGTGGCCCCTCCTTCCACGCAGTCTTTGGGGACAGAGAGCTAACAAGGTCCTCTATAGCTCGACTTACCCAGCCTGGAGGGTACAGACGCACTTTGGCCCGCCAGAAGACCCACGACGGGAACGCGCAGCTTAATCGACACTCACAATCAAGTCTCACACGTTTGCAACGTGTTATTGTTTTATTGGTTGGGTCTCCACACGGCTGCGCGCGGTCTGCCCCAAGTTTTCTTTGCATTTGTAGTGACTATTTCCGCTCCATTTTCCGATCGGATCATTTGGATTATCTTTCCTTGGTTTTTGGTATAAGTTACCCAAGAAGTGGTACCCTCCATATCGGTACCTATCAAGACTCATACTGTGCGACGGACCACCGAGTGTGTTACCACCCATACCAATGGGCCACAAGGTGAGAAGTATGAAGATAAATCGGACCAGGCGTCCTGAAATGCAGATCGGTCACCCGATCGGGATGCAGGCGAAGGTTCGCGGGGTACCCCTCCCCCGTAAGTTGTTCGGCTGGGCACGATGGTGGTCGGGTTCAGGACACTTCGGTGTTTGATTTTGAACTCGACTCCACCACAGTCCGATGCATGGTTTTCGGTTCAGGATTTCCGTCGGATTTTTGGTCGGAGGCGGCTGAGTATGCTGCGTATATACTAACCATCACTCTGACAATGGCTAATATAGATCGTTTTTCGTCCATCGAAGTATTGACGGGAAAGCGACCGGTGCTTACCGATATAGTGGTTTTTGGATCCCCATGCATGGTTTAGAGGGACCCGAGGAAGAAAACGCTTGCACGCCATGCCGAACGTGCGCTGATACTGGGCAAGAACGATAAGACGAAAGGCTGCAAGGTTCTGCTGTTCAAGTATCGAGTGGTCACGGTGACGAGGCATGTCACCACAATTGAAACACTTAGAAAGATGCTAGCAAGCAGATTACGAAGAATATGGATGATGAAACCGAATTGGATTTGCAGAAACGAGCGGAGTCGCGATCAAAAAATGAAGATAAAAATTTCGTGCATTCCAAGGATAAAAGCTGCGGGACGACTAGCTTAATTAAAAAGGGTAAGAATCAAGAAATTGAAGGTCCGAGTAGAAGAAGATCCAGCAGGCAGAAGAAGAAGAAAACGAAGGCCAATGAATACGAAGAGTGAAGAAAGCAAAAGGCAAGTTCAAGTGACGGGAGATCGAATGACATTGGAGCAACTGTTAAATGGTCGACATCGGTAACGGAAAAGTTGGTGAAAGTGCGCTATGCGAATTTGCCGTGTATGAGCCGAAGACTCAAAAGAACTTCAAGCTGATGGCGGGGCCTGACCCCAAAAGTTTCAGGGGGGCGCACGCCGGTGCAAATAGGACCATGTGTATTCATGCGGAAATGGAGGAGCTAAAGTCGCTCGAAAACCTGGATACATGGAGTATCGTTCGCCGATCACAAGGAAAGGTACCTCTCCCGACCAAATGGGTCGATTAGACCAAAATGAATTCAGATGGGTCGGTGGAGAGGTACAAGTCGAGGCTTGTCGCCAGGGGCGATAAGCAGATGTATGGCAACGATTATTTTTTTTTTAACTTTTTCGACGGTTATGGAATTAAATAATGTCAAGTTCATACTAGTGCTAGTGAAAATTTGTGGGGTGGTCGCACGTGATGGAGACGTGCCAAGTGCCTACCCCAAGGCCAAGGCGGGAGATAACGTGGATATATATATCTTCAAATCCCGCAGGGCATGACGATTGACCAAGAACGATTGAAAAGTTTGGATGTGGAGTCGCAACAAGAGCTTGCACTCAAAGTAAAACGAAATTTATATGGACTCAAGAAAGCTAGACGTTTATGGCATGAATCTTTATGCAAGACCTTGGAAGACTTTGGGTTTATGCAGTGCGTTACTGACACATGCATCTTCGTGAGGTATGATGGATGTGACACGATAGTAGTTGGTGCTTATGTCGACGACCTATTGGTCACGGGCACCAACGAAGAAATTGTTGACAAATCTTTTGAAGACATGTAAGTGCTGGAACTAAAGGATCTCGGTAACGTAGCGAAATTCCTAGACATGCGGATTGGTGGAGATCCGAGAAATGGATACGTATTGGGTCAAAAGGCTACAATTCTTGAAGTTTTGTATACGCACAAGTTGTCGAAGATGAACCCGGCCATGACGCCGGTACTAGTTTTGGATGATGTGGAAAGCTTCAGCGTAACCGTTACTGGTACAGTCCAAGCCGAACGTGCCGTGCATCAGAGGTTTACAGTCGCTCGTCGGGAGTTTGTTGTGGATATCACGGTGAACGCGTCCAGGCATCTCGTTTGCGGTGCGCCGTTCCACCAGAAGAACCCATGCACCAACGATCGGTGACTACACAGCAGCTAAAAGGATACTCAAGTACCTCAAGGTCACCAGCAATTTGAAGCTGCATCTAAAGCACGACGAAGAGTTTTGCCGATGACATTGCGAATTTCGTGTTTAAAAACTGATTGAGACTGTCAAACGCAATACGTTAAGAACGTATTGCGTTTGACTGTCAATCCTCGACTAGGTGGTTGTAAGGTTGCCTCTCTACATTGTTGATGTCTTTTTAAAGAGGTAACTGCAGCATGACGACGGATGGAAGCGCTCTGAAAGAGGGCGTACTTGGCGCAGTGCTGTCTACTTCGCTTGGCTTCCGTTCTAGCTTTTCTTGGACCATCTTCGTTCCTGAGCTCGATCCATTCGCATATAAGTTTCTGAGATTTCGTTGCCGTTGGCATTTTCACCCTCTGGGCTCTCGATCCAGCACCGACAGACAAACTCCTCGGCGCGGCTCTTACACTCATTCCATGCTCGAAATGCTCTTCGTATTGGTAGGAACCCTCAGGCGACTTAAGCGACTCAACATCCGTTTGCTGAACCTTGCCCGCCGGTCTGTAACTCGGCAGCTGATGTTAAGTCGACGGTACACAGTCGTTGTTTTCGCGGTTGTTCGCTCCATATGTTCCTTCCTTACTATTGTCTTCTATCAAAGGACGGACCAAGGATTCCATGAAGTTCTCTCACTGACGTTCTGCCTTGAAGGACAGTGCTGTGCGCCCCATCACGATGGTACGACGTCACAACTACCTATTAGGGCATGTCAATCTTAACCATATAGCATGTTAAATGGGTGAAGTTTATATCACCCATATGAAGTCCCGCATTCCCGAATATTACTTGTTTATATGCAATAGAATATAACCCAAGTCTCGAGGTGGGTTATATCCAATATGATATACGCTTTATATCAAAATTCGCATATGCTAAGATTGACATGCCCTATTGTGTCACCAAACCACGACGATTTTGTATTACCTTTCGTTCGAAACCGCCTTACACATATCGCCACCCACTCGCTTAAATATCCACGTGTCCACAAACTACGTCCCTCCGGATCGCAGTGGACGAAATGTCCATCCGGAACGTCGACTGGGGAATCGGGACAAAGAGGCGACGAAAGAGCGACGGAACATACGTCTCGACCACCTCATGAGCCGACACGAATCGATGCGTCGTCGTCTCGACGCGTCCAGCCACGACGAACGAACAGCCCTGACGCGCGATCGCGTCCAATTGGAGGACCATCTCGTGCTCGTTCCCTTGATAATAGGTCGGATCCACTAACCGGCGGACGGTATCCGCCCCCACGACAAAGGTACACCCTGGAAACACGCGCGCTTTGTCACGAAAGAGCGGTGCCTGCGTGACAAACACGGGCCACGCATCCCCGTTGAAAGCGGTTTCGCACGCGGCAATGCGTGCGACGATTGTCGAGCGGTCGATGGCGCCTTTATCGGCGTTCGAGACGGCCAGTTCGAACGCCACGGGGAGGTCGAGCCCCGTTCGGGCGTGCACGAGCTGCTGCGCCGTCCGCGCCAAGGTGATGTGACCGTTGTGCACCGGATTGAACGAGCCGGGCAGGATCAAGCCGCGGAAATCAAAGTTGCGGGCCGCCACGCGTGTCGGGACGCCGGTACGTGGCATTTCCGGTAAAAACGCGACGCTCGTGAGTGGATCCGCCGTGTTATTGCACAGTTCGTCGAGCGGATCCTCTGGTTCGGCACCGCGCGTCACGTGCACGATCCGATCCGTCCCGGTGCTTGCCGCTTCCAAGGCGGTATGAAACGCATGGACCGCGTCCTTGTCCACGTCCGCAGCCTTGGACAGGAGATAGACGAGCCACTGACTCACCCTCTTGTCTTCCTCGCTCCTCGAACGCCCGACCGTTTTATCGAATTCAATGTGAACCGTTTCGCAGTGCGGGCGCCACCACGTACGAGTGGGGGACGCCCCACTAAACCGAGCCGCCTTGCACACGGACAGGAAACACTCGTGGGGTCCCTTTTTTGGATACGTCGTGGCCAATCCAGCCGTGCAGGCGATACCTATCGCCGCGCGATAGCGCTCAAAGGCGCTGGACACTTGCACTGCGTTGGAAGCGTCCGTCGCGTCCGCTTCCTGCCGTGACAGTTCCATCGCTTGCGTCCATGCAGCCCATGCCATGCGCTCGGCCGTCTCGGCTGTGCAACACTTGCCAAGCTTGACCAGTGTCGTGGACGGCGGACCCGAACCGAGGAACGACTCGAGACTCGCACGCGAGTAGGGCACGGTAAAGTGCAGTAGCGTCGACGAACTGCCTGGACAAAAGAGAAAGCGGGCGGCCGACACACCGCCCCCAGTCACCGCCACCACGACCTTTACGTGCGGCTGACGATTGTACACAGCCGAAAGGAGACGCTCCATGAGATGTTTGGCGTTCTTCATTGTCGAAACAGGTGGGGAGTGTGTGTACCCCGTGTTCGTATTTTAATTGAATCGAAGGTGTATCGGCCGGTCGTGTTAAGGACATTAAGGATGATGGGGTGGTATACATACGCGCCACGTGTTGTCCCAAGATACGGACGACGTTGGCGGAGTGTCTAGAGAACGATAGCACTAATACGCTCGAATTCATGCGTCACAGAGTGTGTGAAACCATGAGGTTAAGGTGAGTTTGACTTATACAGTCAAACACGTGCGCATGGAGATTGTCGGAGCTTCTCGTCGAGCGCCGTGAGTTTTTTTTGTGGTACAACTAGCATAGTGCCCCGTTGGTACCAACGGGGCAATAAACATTTAATATTTGTAACACTACAGAATGTAAATTGGGGTTGAGCTGAGAATGGTTGAGTTTTCGCATAAAATATATACGTTTCAACACGTTCGTAATACCACAAAACAGGTACCATCATCATACTAATGTGCATAATCAACAGGTGTCCTGGGCTAGGACAGTGGGTTTTTCTTTTTTGCATACCATAAGTGCATTAAAATCGTTAAAAAGACACAACAGATAGTCCCACCCGCTCCTCGCGCTCCTTGCGCGCTTCCGCTTTGGGAGTGGCGAGGCGGCGTAAAAACGAGCACATCCCCTTCCAATCTTGATGACGGACCCCAAGACCAGATTTCTAATGCCTATCCATTTTTTCAAACCGGATTGCTTGCATCCTCCACACGCATCCTCCTCCTTCCAAACACCTCCTCACAATTCAACTTTCTCCTCAAGTGTCAAGTAACTCTCCGTGGCCATGCGCACGAGCCTCTTCGTCCTTGCAACCATCGCCACGTCCGCAGTAGCGGAGAGCGATGAGAGGGTTGGCTCCTACAGCCCTGCTCCTCTAACGGACGATAAAAAGAAACTGCTCCACGACACGTTAGTTAGCAACAACTACGAGAACTCGGTGGGGAGCACGCGTGTGTGTTACACGGACATCATCTCACTCGAAACGCAAATTGTGGCCGGCACTAACAACAAGTTCCATATCTCCGGCTGCAGCGTGAACTCCATGTCTGAGGGCGAGTGCTCGCAACAAACCCTGACGAGCTGCACAGTGATGGAGTACGATGTGATAATCTTCGAGCCGCTATTTACTGGCAAGCCCCAAGTCTCCAATATCCAGCAGCACCCATCTGAACAGCACCCATCTGAACAGCACCCATCTGAACAGCACCCATCTGAACCAGTACACCCCTACCAACAAACTCCTCTGACGCACGAAAACAAGGAACTGCTCAAGGACACTTTAGCTGGCACCAACTACGCGAACTCGGTAGGGACCACGCGTGTGTGTTACAAGGAGATCGAGTCGCTCTTTACGCAAGACGTGGACGGCGGCAGTAACCTCAAGTACACTATCTCCGGCTGCAGCGTGCCGAAATCAGATGGAAGGTGCTCGGAAGAAACCCGGCAGAGCTGCACACTGGCGGAGTTTGATGTGATAATCTACCAGCAGACGGGAGATACCTCGGCCAAAGTCACCGATATCGAGGAGCACAAAAAAGTACCACAAGGCGACTACCAACCAACTCCACTAACGCACGATGCCAAGGAACTGCTCAAGCACGGGTTGGAAAGCAACAACTACACGAGCTCGGTGGGGAACACGCGTGTGTGTTACAAGGACATCATCTCGCTCGAAACGCAAACCGTGGACGGCACTAACTTTAAGTTCACTATCTCCGGCTGCAGCGTGACGGTATCTGAAGGCAAGTGCTCGCATCCAACCTTGGCGAGCTGCACACTGACGCAGTATGATGTGACAATCTACCAGCCGCCAAACACAAAGGCGGTCCAAGTCACCAACATCCAGCCAACTCCCAGATTCCAACCATCCACTCTCACGAACGATAAAGTCCAGCTGCTGAAGACTGCCTTAACTGGCAACAACTACGCGAGCTCGGTGGGGGACATGCGTGTGTGTTACAAGAATGTCACGTCGCTCGAAGAGGAAAAGAATGACGGCACTTATTACTTGTTCACTCTTTTCGGCTGCCAAGTGCCGGTATGTGACGAAGGCGCGTGCTCTGACCAAACCTTGACGAGCTGCCAAGTGAAGGAGTATACTGTGACAATTTACGACTCGACTGACTCGAGTGCTACTCAATCGGGTACGCTTCAGGTCACGAGTATCATTGAAGTGGTGGAATTCCATCCCGACAACTCACAGCAGAATTACGCTTTGCCGGACCCAGCCGTCTCGTTGACGAACAACGCTAACTAAGCAGGCTAGTACATTCAGAGAGAGCTTGTGTGGTTAAATTGAATCTTGATACGTTTTTGTTTTCATGTTGAGGGTTCAGTTCATTGATGAGAGTCGGGTCAAGAGCCGAGTTACATCTAACCAAAGCCGGTACCTAGAATAACCGCGTTGGCCTGTCGCTAGCAATGTATATATGATGTTTGCTAGGTTTAAGTGTGGCACCCGAAAGTGATGTGTATGGGGCTGTAAGTTGGGATTTTTAGCAGAAAGCATCTGGTACCTTTTTCAGAACGATGTGATCAAAAATACAATGGGAGTGTAAATAAACTACGTCCTGGGGCTTCACAACATCTCAAGAGATGTTGTGAAGCCCCAGGAGTATGAACCGACTCATACAATTACGAGGTAGAGCTACAGTGGTTATTTACCGGATGTAGAATAGTGTACGACACCCGAATATAGTTCTATCCCCTACCTATGAAAACATATTAGTGTGTCCCACATGATTCTAACCCTGTCGTCTAACTTGATAAGGGTGCAAAACTGTCCAACTAGAGACAATATTGTCATGAAACCATACGGAGCTGAAGCAACAGAATCCATCGGGCCAATTCAATGGATCGCGAGGCTCTTGGTAAACCCTTTCGTAGTTAGATCTCATATGTTGTTTCCATACGTTCTCATGAAGCCTTGAGCCATGAATGTACATACCGCAAACAAAAGTTTTCAAACGGGTGAGGAATGGTTTGCTTTTAGCACATGGATACCTTCTTTGAAACCGCTGGAAGTGAAAATGATAGCGTAGAATAGCGACCATGACGTATGGATTCAACCACGGGCTGATCTGAGAAAAAGGAGGAGGCAATGATGGAGACGAGAACGTATTGCGTTTGACCGTCTCAATCCTCGACGTAGGTAGTTGTAAGGGTGCCGCTCTACGTTGTTGATATGTTTTTAAAGAGGTGACTGCAGCATGACGACGGAGGGAAGCGCTCTGAAAGAAGTTTTACTTGGCGCAGTGCTGTCTACTTTGCTTGGCTTCCTTTCTAACTTTTCTTGGACCATCTTCTTTCCTGAGCTTTCTATTGGTAGGAACACTCAGGCGACTTAAGCAACTCACCATCCCTTTGCTGAACCTTGCCCGCCGGTCTGTAACTCGGCAGCTGATTTTAAGTCGACGGTACACCGTTGTTTCTTCGCTGTTGTTCGCTCAATATGCCCCTTCATTACGATTGTCTTCAATCAAAGAACGGACCCAGGATTCCATGAAGTTTTCTCACTGACGTTCTGCCTTGATGGACCGTGCAGTGCGCCCGATCACGATCGTACGACGTAACAACTACCTATTGTGTCGCCAAAAAACACGACCATTTTGTATACCTTTTGTTCGAAACCGCCATACACATACCGCCACACATTTGCTCCATTAAATATCCATGTGTCCACAAAGTACGTCCCTACGTATCGCAGTGGACGAAATGTACATCCGAAACGTCGACCGAGGCATCGGGACGAAGAAGCGACGAAAAAGAGCGACGGAACGTACGTCTCGACTGTTGGAAGTGCATGTAGACACTGGACTTTGCACTCTTCCAGAATGGTGAAATCCCATTGGCTGTTGGGATGGTTTATATTTTTGCATATATTGGCAGTTACGGTTTTAGGTTGCATTTATTTAAGTAACTTTACATAATACACTTTCCAATTTTACACGTGTCAAGAACAACTTTACCGAAACTTCCCCTGCCGTCAATCGGCGCTGACTTGCTGCCTCTGTGATTGATCCCACCTGGTCAAAAGTGTTCAGACCAGGTGGTTTAAGATCAAGTGAAGTGAATACAAGCTTTATTGTTTAATTTCTACAGGTTATGAGCCCAAAGGTGGATTTTTCTTGGTTACACAAGTGTGCTTTCGTGGAATTTTTCGTGGTTACGTCACGTGGAGCTAGTGGAAAGTCCCCTGTTACGAGGGATTGTGGAGTGACGTAGATGATCGAGGCGTTTTCATTTTGATTAAAGATGAGTGACTCCGATGGAAATAATGTTCCCTCCGCAAATGATTTCAGGGCACTCATGCAAGGTTTGAGGGATCTGACGACTCTCCTGGCTGCCATGTAAGAAGGGAAGACCAAGCGGTCAGTTGAAAGTGTCTCGTCCAGGTCGAGGAAGGGCTCCCCGGTGCGCGTTCGAGACAGAGTTCCGAGACACTCTTCGGAACTACCGTCCGTTCGGCCACCATATGACATTGAACGATCGGGCCGAGGACGAAGGGGTGGAAGTTTGCGCTAGGACATACCCAAATGTGAATGCAGCACCTCGCGGAGTGCCAGTTGGTATGCAAGGTGCAGGCGGGGCTGGTGTGCCTGCCGGGCAAGGGCATGTGCCGATGTTCCATTCCGGCCACAAGATCCCGAAATTATCGGTTGAAAAATTTTGAGGAGGCGAGCTGTATCCCGGTCTGGGTGCAGGGTTTCGACAATGTGCCTACCTGTTTATGGAGGTCGGGATCGGTGAAATTACGATTAGTTTTCTATGGAGTGAGCGATTAAAAGTCAACAAGTTGGGTAAACATCTTGAGGGCACCGCCACGATATTTCCGCTCGAACATTGGTTCGTGGTGGCAGGTGCGCCCTTAGTTGACGTATGTTCTGGATCAGATGTGGTTGGGATTTAAAGTAAATATATCCCACCACCAAGCTGCAATGTGGTTCGCAGCTGAGAAGGACCCTAGGCGAACGTGGACGGAACATTATCTTTACCTAGTAGCTCTGGCCCGTGAGAGGGGGTCGAGCGAAAAGTTCATCGTCGAAAATATTGTAAAGTGTGCCAAGATTGAAGATGATGCTCATGGCGAGATACGATCCAAGCAGGACCGACTACATCTGCCACGCCCAAGAACTGGTTGCATGGGCACAAGAACTCGAAGACGGCTAGATCAAGAGTAAACAAGTGGTTAAGTTGCAGGTGCATGCTGCAACGCCGGGCAGGGGGCGCCGAGCGTGTTAAACCTGCGGTGACGAGGGGCATATACAAAATTATTGCTCCGAAAAACGTCGAAAGAGTGGAGGCAGTGGCAACCAAGTGGTGAATCGAGGTGCAAGCGAAATTCATCAAGGCGTTTCGTGCTGTCTACCATGTATATCACATTAGATGCAGATGTAAATGCATGTGGAAATGATAATGTTAATGGAAATGTCTGTATTATTGAAAATGTAGCAAGTAGACACTTGGTGTCGAAGGATAATTTGTTAGAAGATGCAAAAGAGTGCGATCCTAGTGATACATTTGAACTGCCGAATGGCGGCACCGTGAAAGCTACCAAGGTTGGTAAGTTTACGTTGCGCACGTTCGACGGAAGTGAAACGGTAGTTGTCTTGACCGAAGTATACTTCGCACCGCAACTAGCAAAAAATTTAATATCACTTGACAGATTGCGCGATAAGAGCTGCGCCATTGTCGACGACGGCCATAAGCTTTGGGTGATGTTAAGAAATGAAAAATTGTTCGATGTGGTGACCCACGGATCTGTGTCCATTGCAAGGTAGAAGGCTGTGAAACCCGATGTTTTTTCGAGGGAATTCGAGATCATGGTGGTAGAAAATGTGCTGGAAGACGTCGGACTTGACGTGCACACTGGTAGCCTCCATCATTTCACGTGCGCTTAAGTCACCTAGCCTACGACACTGTCGAAAGGCTGGCCAAGGAACCCAGGTCAGGTATCGCCCTTACGGACACTAGCAGGCCGAATTGCCTGACCTGTGCCGGGGGCAAGACCACGCGAAAAGCTCAGCCGAAAGCGGATTCAGGAGGGAACGCATCGATTGAACGTATCGGGGAAGTAATATGCAGTAACCTAAAGGGTCCTATCACTCCTCGTGATAGGCGTGGTAACCTCTACCTAGTTGTTTTCGTCGACCATTTTTCGAGCTATGTTCGAGTGTTTGCGGCACGTACCAAGGACAGGGCTGCAAGGATGTTCGGCCACTTCATAGCGTGGTAAGAAAATAAATTTTCCTGCAGAGTGCATGTGCTGCGCACCGACGGCGGCGGCGAATATCAAAACGTTGATCTGTTCTGTAAAAAGACCGGTACTCGCCGTCAGGTCACTGAGGCTGGAAATCCCGCATCGAATGGCAAGGCCGAAAGGATGAACCGGACCATTTTCAACATGGTCCGATGCATGATATTTGGATCGGGTGTGCCCCTAATTTATTGGTCGGAGGCGGCTGAGTATGCCGCTTATATACTCAACCGCACTCCGACAAGGTCGAATCCGGGTCGGATTTTACCCTTTGAGGTGTTAACCGGCAAGCGGCCGGCGGTCACAGATATAGTGGTTTTCGGGTCCCCATGCATGGTTTGGAGGGACCTGAAGAATAACACACTGTAGAAGCACGCTTAGCGCGCCCTCATTTTGGAAAAGCGACGAGACCAAGGGTTAAAAAATTCTGCTGTTAAAGGACCGGGTGGTCGTGGTGACGAGGCATGTCACCGCGATCGAAGCGCTTAGCACCGAGACGAGCGATAAAGTTGCCAAGGTCCTGGAAGGTGAAGGCGAAAAAGAGATGCGCGAATTGGCGGAATCACGTTCGGGTGAGACTGATTCGAGTGCAGCGAATTTCGAGCGTGGAAATGACGTGGCGGTAGAGCCTGAGGCTGCACCGAAACGCGCAGAAACGGCTGACCGGAGTGCGAAGAAGACGCGTAGGAAGCCGAAGAAGACCCTGAAAGGGGAAGAATATGAAGCATCGAGATCTAGAAGGGTTGTCTCAAGCGATGAAATTTCGAAAAAAGTTGACGAAAACGGACGGAGTGCTGAAAGCACCCTATGTGTATTCGCGGTTTGTGAACGGGATGTTAAGTGGACAATGCTTCCTTTTTGCAGCCGGACCAAAGAAGTTTTAGGAAGGCCCATGGTGGCTCTCAATCGATGATGTGTAGTCGCGCGGAAATGGAAGAGATGAAGTATCTCCAGGACCTGGGCACGTGGGATATCGTGCGTCGCACGGCGGACAAAGTACCTCTCCCGACCAAGTGGGTGTACAAAACAAAAGTTAGTGCAAACGGGTCGGTGGAGAGGTACAAGGCAAGGTTGGTTGACAGGGGCTACAAGCATGTTTTCGGTGACAAGTATTATTTTACATTTTCAACTGTCATGGAGCTAAACAATGTGAAGCTCCTGCTGGTGCCAGCACAAGTGTGGGGGGTAGCGGCACGACACGGCGATGTGCCAAGTGCCTACCCTAAAGCGAAATCCGAGAGCAACGTAGATATTTATCTACAGATACCTCAAGGTATGGATATTGCACAAGAAACACTGAATGATTTCGGAGTGAAGTCCAAGAATGAACTGGCGCTCAAGTTGAAGCGCAACCTTTATGGTTTAAAGCAGGGTGGCCGACTATGGCACCAATATTTATGTGAAACATTGACCGAGTTTAGTTTCGTGCAATGTGTTACGAATACTTGCATTTTCGTGAAACGTATGGATGGTGAAATGATTGAGGTAGGTGCGTACGTTGATGACCTGTTGGTCACCGTCACCAGTGAAAAAAATGTTAATGATTTCTTCATGGATATGCAAGTGCTGGAACTGAAGGACCTAGGAGGCGTTACAAAGTTCCTGGGGATAAGTCTTGGTGGTGATCCAAAGAACGGTTACGTTCTTTGGATCAACAAGCCACTATCAGGGAAATTTTGGTCGCGCACAAGTTGGAAAAATTAGATCCAGCTCGAACACCGGTGTTGGTGCTCGATGATGATAAAACGTTCAGTGAATGTTTGCCGGTGCAAACGAAGGGAAACGTGACGTGTATAAAGGATTTCCAGTCGCTTGGGGGAAGTCTGTTGTGGGTCTCACGGTGCACGCGTCCTGATATTTGTTCGCGGTGCATCGTGCTACACGTAAGACCCACGCACCCACTATTGGTGATTACAAAGTCGCGAAGCGAATCCTCAAGTACCTTAAGGGAACGAGTCAGATGAAACTGATTTTGAAGCACGATGAAGATCTGCCACAACCGCTACGGATTGAGGTATGCAGTGATGCAGATTTCGCTGCCGACAAGGCGGACCGTAAAATTATCTCGGCTATGGTACTTTTCGTGAATGGAGTGTTAGTGAATTGGTCATGCAAGAAACAAACAGCGGTGGCATTATCGACTGTGGAAGCAGAGTTTGTTGTGGTATCTATGGATGGAAAAGAGGCGCTAGAACTGCGTGAATTAGTTGGAGAAATTGGCATGCATGCGAAGACGCCCTGGTGTTCAAGATGGACAAACAGGCGACGATAAAGCAATTGGAGGACGAGGCCAGCGCTGCCATCTCGAAGCATGTCGATTTCAACCTAAAATTCATAAAGGCCTTTTCAAGAAAGGGCATCATTTCTGCCAGTCACGTACCAAGTGTGGAGATGTTGGCTGATTTATTGACCAAGGACCTTAGTGCGCCAAGGATTCAAGTGTTGTGTGCAGGTCTGGTATTGCAGTGATGAAGGTACATCCTCTGGTCTTCCAGGAGGAGTGTTGGAAGTGCATGTAGACACTATGGACTTTGCACTCTTCCAGAATGGTGGAATCCCATTGGCTGTTGAGATGGTTTATATTTTTGCATATATTGGCAGTTACGGTTTTAAGTTACATTTATTTCTGGATAGCTACTTAAGTAACTTTACATAATACACTTTCCAATTTTACACGTGTCAAGAACAACTTTACAGAAACTTCCCCTGCCGTCAATCGGCGCTGACTTGCTGCCTCTGTGATTGATCCCACCTGGTCAAAAGTGTTCATACCAGGTGGTTTAAGATCAAATGAAGTGAATACAAGCTTTATTGTTTAATTTCTACATCGAGCACCCTGGGAGACGACACGAGCGATGCGTCGTCGTCTCGACGCGTCTGGCCACGACGAACGAACAGCCCTGACGCGCGATCGCGTCCAATTGGAGGACCATCTCGTGCTCGTTCCCTTGATAATAGGTCGGATCCACTAACCGGCGGACGGTATCCGCCCCCACGACAAAGGTACACCCTGGAAACACGCGCGCTTTGTCACGAAAGAGCGGTGCCTGCGTGACAAACACGGGCCACGCATCCCCGTTGAAAGCGGTTTCGCACGCGGCAATGCGTGCGACGATTGTCGAGCGGTCGATGGCGCCTTTATCGGCGTTCGAGACGGCCAGTTCGAACGCCACGGGGAGGTCGAGCCCCGTTCGGGCGTGCACGAGCTGCTGCGCCGTCCGCGCCAAGGTAATGTGACCGTTGTGCACCGGATTGAACGAGCCGGGCAGGATCAAGCCGCGGAAATCAAAGTTGCGGGCCGCCACGCGTGTCGGGACGCCGGTACGTGGCATTTCCGGTAAAAACGCGACGCTCGTGAGTGGATCCGCCGTGTTATTGCACAGTTCGTCGAGCGGATCCTCTGGTTCGGCACCGCGCGTCACGTGCACGATCCGATCCGTCCCGGTGCTTGCCGCTTCCAAGGCGGTATGAAACGCATGGACCGCGTCCTTGTCCACGTCCGCAGCCTTGGACAGGAGATAGACGAGCCACTGACTCACCCTCTTGTCTTCCTCGCTCCTCGAACGCCCGACCGTTTTATCGAATTCAATGTGAACCGTTTCGCAGTGCGGGCGCCACCACGTACGAGTGGGGGACGCCCCACTAAACCGAGCCGCCTTGCACACGGACAGGAAACACTCGTGG
>CM047580.1:24581190-24594127 GCA_026184515.1 Peronosclerospora sorghi
TTCTTGCACCAGTGCGGAAGAAATGACCCACTTACTAGCATACACAAGGACAATCGGCGTCTTCTCTGGGTCGAAGTGTTTGAGTATTTGTGTCGTAGCCATCTTATCCTTCAACATTCCAAAAGCGACCTTCGCACGCTTCATATGATCTCCCGTCTGCTTCTGGGATAGATCGGTGGGCTGATCTGACCTATTGCCCTGCGATGACACTGCGTGATCTTCTTCCCGCAACATATGATAGATGATCTCCCGAAGGTCATATAGTACGGCTGCATAGATCGAAAAATCCTCAATAAAACGACTATAGTAGTTCAAACTTCCCAAGAAAGATTACATAGCCTTCAACAATCGGGGAAACGACAAGTTGCTCAGCGATTCTAAATCTTTAGGATTAGCTTCCAACCCATCGTTAGGCACATTATGTCTCAAATAGGCGACTTTAGACATTCCCCAAAACCTTTTCACCGCACTGATCGATAGGTTCCAGCGATTACATGTTTCCAACAAACGTTCAACTTTCTCGCAGAGATCACTCCACGATGAGGCTGGAATTAGAATATCGTCGATATATGATCGTCTTCCTAACACTGTTGGTTTCTTCTCCTGATTGGGTTTGCCCTCTGTGAATACGTCATAGCTTTCGGTAGGGTCTCGATCGTCACTTATCTTGAAATGTCCGTATAAAGCATTGTCGATCATCCTCTGATAGATCTGAGGAGCATTCTTCAAACCAAATGGCATGCGGTTCCACTCATACAGACCGAATGGCGTGAAAAATGCAGATATTTCACGGTACCGATCCGTCATTGAGACCACCCAAGATCCACTGGCCATGTCCAATGAGAATACCATAGAGTCTTATCCAAATCCTCGATCAAATCGCTAATCATCGGCATCAGGTATACCATAAGTTTGGTTAATCGTTTCATTAGCCGATAGTCAATGCATAGCCGGATATACATGCCGTTCTTCTTTATCACAATGACTATCGGTGAATCCCACGGTGATGTCGCCGACTTGATAATATTCGTGGTTAATAATTTCTTTATCAGATCGGGTAACTTCTCCCGATACTGCGGCGCCACACGTCGACATCATTTAGCGATCGGCTTGGCGTTACCCACATCGATATCACAGATCGCTCCATGAGCGGCGGGGGGTAAGGCATTACCTTTACCAATCAGCAAATTTTTCCTCTTCCAAATTATTCTTTTGAGCTGATAGATCTGTTCAGATCCTGATCACCTACTTGCAGGTCATCCAGGGTTAATTCAGGTGGATTGGTCGACACTTCGGGTAGAACTGCCATCTGACTCTCCAACCCTTCGACATACTGTTCCCCACCCTCGTGTATGCATAACTGATCATCTTCCGGGGTAACTTCATTCAATCCACTCCTGTCGGAAAGGCAATGTTGCTCCCCATAGGCAGGCTGTCCTTCCGCGATTTGGGTAGAAGCACCATTACCCTCGTTCTCGTCAACATTACGATCGCCCCCATCCATTACAGGTTCCACTATCACCTGGTTTATTAGTGCAACGTTGATTACCTTCAGCCCGTCCGCTTGTGCATCCACTGAGTCAGGTAACTGTGGACCTCCCTCTTAATCAATATCTTCTTGGGTACAACGTAATCTGGCTTTTCCACTAAAGGTGAGGTGTCCTCTTCCGCCGATCTGTCATCGCTGACCAGATCGATAGCGGCTCCAAATGCCAAATAATGCATTCAACATACCGATGTGGTAAAGCATACTACAAATTTTTGCGGTACCATAGTTGGTACAATAGTCAGTATAATAGTCGGTAGAATAGTTGGTACAATAGTCGGCACAGCAGTTGGTACAACTGTTGGCACGACAGTCTGTACAATTGTTAGCACAACTGCGACGAACATGGACGGGGCATGGACGAGACCTCTGGACGACGCGACAAATGATACAGTTACCTAACGGGTACCTAACGGTTAGCGACGGACGACGGATAAATCAGGTCGACTGGTCGACGGAGTACGTAGGGATGGATAGTTCTGATTGGTTGATTTTAGGTAATTGGTAGTTTTAGGGATATAAGTGATAATGAAGTTCTCCTTTTGCATCCGATCGATAATATCACCAAGGGGGAGGCGTTCGCGCCTCCCTCTCTTTTGCATACGCACCCTTTACGTCCCGGGCGGTAGCACGTAGTGCACTTTTTTGCCCACCGGCAAACATAAAGGTCTGGGGAACTCACCCTCAACTCCACTCGCTGTGTCAGCGGTTATTTTGTAAAGGTTTTTTGGGGGGGAAAGTGTTCTCACCTCTTCCCCCATTGGTCCACGTTTGGCCCCTAGAATTTCGGCTGCTATAAGCGCCCCATGGGAACTCTAGGCGGATTTTTAGTGGAAACTGTCTATCATCCCGTAGCTGATCGCCCCCCCCCCTCGTAGGTCTAGGCTAAGAATACATTTCGATAGGGTATTCTGTTAGCTAATTAAGACTCCAGAGGCTCCGTGATCGGGTGGCGAAGATTTCCGCGCCTGATCAAGCACCCCTCCACTGATCACCACAAGATCATCGATCTACAACTGCGCTCTGTGATCAACAACTCGCAGATCGCGCCAACTTGTACAAAATCGACTACATTTATCACCGACTCTGATCATCCCCTGATCAAAGGCCGGAGGTCCTGATCATCGACTTTTAGCGCCTGATCAAGCCTTATCAAGCCTGATAACGGCTGATCAACGCCTTTTAGCGCCTGATCAAGCCTGATCACTGCTGATAAACGCCTTTTAGCACATGATAAAGCCTGATCAAGCCTGATCACTCCTGATAAACGCCTTTTAGCACATGATAAAGCCTGATCAAGCTTGATCACTGCTGATCAAACCTGATCATACCTGATTACGCCTGATCAGCACATATGTAGTTTCATTACAAGTTTCCCCAATCTTGCATCAAGGAATTGTCTTGTTTACATCCCCTCCACCTGGAGAGTGACCCACACCCAAGCCGTCGAGTACACAAGGTGAGCAGAAACACAAACATTCAAGGACAACAGGAGGCCCCCCTCCGTTAATCGGCAGTCCGGGCGCCGTGGTAACGCCTGATCAAGCGTCAAAACTTTGATCAGACGCTCTACCACACCGACTTGATTCGATCGAGATAAATCCCGTCGTTCTTGGAATCTTCCGTTCGGCCAGCCACATGCCTACAATCGTGTTGTTTTCTAACATTAGTGGTTTACAACCGATGTTGGTAACCCGTATATAATCCTTCCGACGTCTACTTTTTAGCAACGTCGGCACCCACTGATCGCCCCTGGTCACACACAACTTCCTCTTTCGATAGCTTTTATCCACCGTGATATCTGTCGATAGGCCCACAGAGATAACGATAACCTGGTTCCACCTTACCAGATCGGTATATGATCCGTATAAGGGGAGCCGACCAGCCAATTAGATCTGGACTTCGTCTGGAAGCGT
The DNA here is from genome assembly GCA_026184515.1 of Peronosclerospora sorghi. Classification (NCBI taxonomy): domain Eukaryota; phylum Oomycota; class Peronosporomycetes; order Peronosporales; family Peronosporaceae; genus Peronosclerospora; species Peronosclerospora sorghi. The sequence goes on from CM047580.1 coordinate 24,584,653, forward strand.
AAGTACGCCATGCGACAGATCGAGGCGTATGCCTGCAGGCACCATAAAATCCATGCCAAGGAGCGCGTCTTGACAGGCCAGCTTACCGACACAAGCGCTAAAGAAGTAGACCAATGAACCAGATAAAGTAATCTTCACACGCGTCCTCCCTTCGGTCATGTAGGGATCTTCGCCGATCCTAATGCACTCTTGCCTCTGTGCATCGTCGATCTGACATCCGACCTTATGAGAAAAGGCGGAGTCGATAATTGAGACTTCCGCATCATAGTCAAAGAGCATCGTCGCCTTCTAGTTATTGATTTTCCCTTAGGTTTTTGCCTGCTTGAACATTTGTCGGGGGCGTGGTATTTCCAGTAGCCGCGTGACTCGCCAGGCAGCAGGTCCAACTGCATAACGACCTTCAATCGGGAATATTCATCTGTCGCAAGACTTTATATCGGGTGATTCCTATCACTTGTCCTTTTTTTCGCCATTTCACTGTCTTTTCCGACGTATGCAGAGATGATGAACAAAGATATATCGGCTCGATCCAGATCCCAACCTGGCGAGCGATCTGAACTTAACATTTTTTTCACCTCTGGTGGTAGCATCCCCACATGTTCGCCTGGTGCATACCACTCGTGCATCTTATTAAAAAAATCTTCCATCTTGCACTGTACGTCTTCGTGAATTTCTCCACATGGCTTGAATCCAAATAAACAGTGATCGGTGGGATGGCCGCGTCTTTCGCATTTTTTTTACATATAATTCTTCGCCATCATCCCCTAACATCATGTCTGGTCGATCCGCAGTACATGCACTTCTTGTATGGCGAATCAGAACCTTCTTTAAACCCGGTGTTACATCCACCCGGATCGTTCTAATCGCTCGGGCAGGCCCGGTCACATGTGTAACAGGACTGATCCTGTTACAGGCTTACACTGTGTTGTGCGAGAAAGCGCTCAATACAAGAGGGGTAGGATTAGTTGATGACAACTAATCCTATACTAAAAGTAAATATAAATATTTACTTGTCTATTAGAACGCAAAATTAAGAGTGGCTATTAAATGGGTGGTTAGCGGCTAATAGTATAGTGATTACCTAACTAATATAATAATATCAAGTCTTAAACTAACTGTACTATTGGTTAACCTGCATGATTCGGTATTTATACCGAATCGACTTTTCCTTCGTAGATTATAATAACTTATAATCTATTATTTGAATTTCAGACAACGCGTCTGAAATTCAACTGTGATATTCTAACTTGAATATCAATTATGTAATGGCACCCCATTACATCATCCCCCACTTAAGGTGGTTGGCCAATAATAATTCTTATTTTGGCCAATCATAGGTGGCACTTGTTGGTCGGAATTTCTCATTCACCAACTGACTGACCATCGACTCAATGGTCAAAGCACGCGGCGGCGCTCTAAATAGAGCTGCTGAAAACATCGAAGGAGCTTCTTCCTCCGACTCAGCACTAGGTGCTGAGGTGTTGAGTGACAACGGTGACGCTGCATTAGCAGCGTCAACTACGCAAAGGTCGGAAGACGTACCGTCTTCGACCACAGATTCTGCTAAGGCGGCATCTGGCAAGAAACAGGGAGATGTTGCTAATGCAACATCTCGCACGTTGGCAACTTCCGAATGGCGTGTTGCCAAGAGGGCCATGTTCGGGAGTTCTGACTCCGAACAAAGTGATGGGGATACAGCTGTCCCCACTAAAGGATATAGCGAGCCGAAACTCGCTAGGTGCTCATCGCCTAACAGCGATGGCGTCTCTGGTGTCGCTGCCTGCTATGACAGCGACAATGATCATCACAGGTGGTTGCGGGAACGCAGATCCCCACCTGGACCAAGTACTTCTCCACGATGGGTGATTTAACCCCGGCGCGTGGTGTTGAAGCAGGCGGTGTTCCGCCTGCTAAAAGAGCTCGAACAGAAGCGTCGCCTGACGCTTCTGAAGCGTATCATCGTACGGAACCACATGGTCCGTAAAAAGTGGTGTTTTGGACCCCTGGATGGGCTATTGCCCCCAACAGTGGCGGTCACCGTAAACGGGACTGCCAGTATGCGTTGTTCGATATCAACGTGCTGGATGACTGCGAAGACATCCAGTCACGTCGATTCGATCGAAGTACAGACGATAGACGTCTGTACTTTATTGACCTCTTTTTCCAGGTTCGATATTATTCAAGTCGGAAAGGGTCAAGGAGGAACAGGGACTATAAAGACGCCCTGACTCAGAGTTGGAATGCTTTTGTTGACAACTACAACAAAATACCAGATGATTACGTGAATAAAGTTCACGTAATGCTCGAGCGCTTTTTAAAGCACTCACGAACAGGCAAAATGGAATACATCCATTATGCTTGCATCAAAGAAGGGTTAAAGTGTGATGTCCCTTCTCACCTCGTTTGCCCGCGGAGTACGCAGGGCGCTCCTTGTCTGTCAGAGGAGGAGTTGCGGGGGTACGGTGGTTTTCCGTAACCGCCGAAATTCAGGGTTTAATTGATACCCTGAATGCATCAACACCTACTGTTGATGCTACTTCGCATTATGAGTTTGAGACTTCTTCTCAAACTCAGTCAAAAGGTATGGGGCGTCGGCCCTCAGAACCTTAACCGGCTCCCAAGAGTCGAACTCTTGGGGATATCCCAGCCAGCGTACCAAGTACTCGGTACGCTGCCCCTTCTTCGAAGGCACCGAGCGCTTCGAGATCAAGCGCTCGAGGATATATCGCTTGTTCCCCTGATTATCAATCAGGGGAGGCGGAGGTTGAGAATTCCCTCGCCGTTGTTGTTGCGGAGCATGGTTCTTTGCTCCGCAAGCTCGAGGAGGGTTATTCCTCCTTGAGCAGCGGTATGTATCACTTTGTGAAGACATATCGGTCTCTTCGCGAGGATGTCCGCGACATCCTCGGGGCGCAGCTTCCCTCCAGCAGAATAATGATCTTCTGTACATTGAGCTTTCCCGCTATAAGGGAGAGCTCGATCAGCGCACGGCTGATCTTGAGCAGTCGAAGGCGGAGGTAACGACTCTCCGCTCTGCTCATCAACGGCTGGAAGCCGATTGCAAGTCTCTCTTGGGAGACTTGGAGAAGCACGGTATCTTCCGTGGTTCTGCGTCTCGTCGTAAGACGAAGACGAGTGATACGGCTCGAGCCGCCCAACATAGAATGTTGGGTGAAGCCGTATTGCTGTGGGAATGTATAAGGTATAGGCATTCCCCCGAATCTCTTGGACCTTGAAAGGTCCAATGTACTTAGGAAGCAACTTCCGTGTAGGGAAGTTGTTTATTGCATGTGTAGGAAAATTGGTAGTACTTAATAATACCAATTCACCTTTCAGAAAGGAGTTTTTGTTCTTCCTTCCTTGTTTGTCTGCATTTTGCTTCTGCTTATCAAAAGCAGAGGCAAGTGCATCTTTTATATAGCGTATTACAGCTTGGCGCTGTAATACGAATTCATCTACTGCTTTATCAGCAGTAGGTGCATTGTCCTCGTTGTCTGCACCCATTGCTGCAGACACATATTCATCATGTGCAGCTCCTGTTTCATTTGAATCTGCTTCCGCTTCTACTGTTCTTTCAGTAGAAGGGCCATCGTTTTGTTCACAAGTTGCAGTTGCAACTTGCGCATTGACTCGCTCAAAATTTGAGCGGATCCCTCCCCCACTTAGATTTGGCGTACCGCCAGGTAAAGCTGGGGTTCGTGGATGCCTTAAGGCATTCACGTAGAACGGTGTATGCTTAGTTGAAGCATGCACCGAATTGTTAATCGCGAATTCAGTGAGTGGCAGATAGTCACTCCACTGTTCAAAGGCATGTGCGTATGATCGCAACATGTCTCCGAGAACGCGGTTAACCCGTTCCGTCTGCCCATCCGTTTCCGGATGGTCCGCAGTTGACATCTTCAACTGGGTTCCCAACAATGAGAACGTTTCTTGCCAGAAACGTCCTGTAAATATCGGATCTAGATCCGAGACAATGTCTTCCGGCATTCCGTGCAAATGGAATACCGTATCAACGGATATCCGCGCTGTTTGAGCGGCGGTTACGTTCGCTGATACTGCAGTAAGATGTACCATCTTACTGAAACGGTCTACAAAGACCACTATTCCGGTCTTCCGACTATTTTCGGGTGGAAGACCGAATACGAAGTCCATTGAAATGGACTTTCAACACTCTATCGGAACCAGCAGAGATTGCAGCGGAGCCTGTGCAGACTGCGCAGGCTTAACGCGCTGGCTAATCTCGCAAGCGCGTACGTATTTCCGTACCCACTTGTACTGGTTTCGCCAGTAAAAGTCACGTGCGAGAAAAGCGTATGTCTTCTCTCGACCTTGATGCCCCGAAATCGGTGCATCATGATACTCAAACATAATTTGATGTTTGATATCATCGTCGTTTGGAACGACGATGCGACTTTCATCTTTTTGGTCTGTGCTGTAAAGCAGCAGACCATCGTGCAGTCGATATCGATGCACGCAAGCGCGGAGGAACTCTGGGAGCTCGTCGCGCTTCTCACTTGATTGATTACTTAAGTAATCAATCAACAGACGTGTCTCCTCGTCTGTTTTGTATGCCTCGCGTACTTGTCGTATAATTGACGACGACAAAGCAGTGCAACGGATCGCGTTTGCACTGTCACCTTCGGTTACGGACGGTTTCGTCTCGTAATCGGGCCTTCGTGATAGCGCATCCGCTATCACGTTCAACTTTCCGGGTTTGTATTCAACCGTAAAGTTGTATTCAGCAAAGAATGACAGCCATCGAGCCATTCTTTGAGAAATGTGTGGTGAATTCACGGCCGTGCGTAGCGACGCATGGTCCGTGTAAACCACAAACGGTCTATCTCCCAATAGATAGATCCGAAACTTAGCCAGTGCGTACTTCATGGCAAGGATTTCCTTGTCATGCACTGGATAGTTGCGCTCGGCTGGGCGCAACTGACGCGATTGATAGCAGATTACGCGATCACGATCATCGTGATCACGCTGCATCAAAGCACAACCGATAGCGAAATCGCTCGCGTCGCAACGACGTGGAACGGACGCTCGTTATCGGCTATAGCCAATACAGGCGCTTCAGTCAAGCTTTGCTTGACTGCATCAAAAGCATCTTGGCATTGGGTATCCCAATGCCATTCGACATCTTTCTTAAGTAATTGAGAAAGAGGTCGTATCAATCCAGCATAGTTGCACGGATACTTGTGCAAATAGGTTGCCAATCCAAGGAACTTTCGAAGTTCCTTAACGTTGTTTGGCGTAGGCCATTCAACGATCACCCTGATCCTTTCTGGATCAGAGCGCACCCTGTTCTTGCCCACAAAAACACCAAGAACGGGTATCTCAGGTGCACCAAAGGTGCACTTCTTTAGATTTGCATAGAGCTTATGCGTAAGCATAAGCTCTAACACTCGACGTAGATGTTCCCTATGGACATCTACATCGCTTTTATCGTGTTCACCCTTACTATGGATGAACGCTTCATCGAAATAACTCGGTGCGAATTCTCGCACCGGGCGTAATAGATGCGTTACGCATCTGTTAAACGTAGCAGGGGAATTTCGATCCCTGCGGCATAACAAGCCACTCCCAAAACATGCCGCTTGGGATGATTACCGCCGTGAGAGGGATATCCTTCTCACGCATTGGGATTTGATAAAATCCATCTCTTAGATCGAGAGCACTAAAGATGGTGCTCCCGCACATGCCATCAATGATGACATCTTTTCGCGGTATCGGCGTCTGCGCCAGTACCGTCGCTGCGTCCAGCTTGTTGTAAGCGTGAACGATTCTCCACCCACCTGTGGACTTTTTCACACAAAAGGTGGGGGTAGAGTACGGTGAGATAGACTACCGCACTTGGCCTGATTTACGACGAGCTTCGAAAAACTGGTCGATCGCTTTTACCTGATCACGCGGCAACGGCCATTGCCGCGTAACACAATAATTCGTGCCTGGCACGAGGTCAATCTCATGACGAGTTCCCTTATCATTAGGGATCTCGCTAGGTACTTCTTCTGGGAATACGTCAGCGTATTCCCGAAGTAAATCATAAAATGGGGAGTTCGCTTTAAGCGACTCCCAGCTCTGCGCTTCAAAGCGCTGAACTTTGGTTTGATCATGGGGAACCTCTTTCCCAGTGTTTTCCACTTGTAATGTGGATATTCGCTCACGAATATCCACTACATCATCTGTTGCAACGATAATACAGATCTGTTCGATCTGATCATCGTGCAAGTTTTTCATAAACTTCTTCCAGCTTAGCGCTGGAAGAGCCATCACCTCCGAACCTTCTTTCGGAGGGTGTTCCATCAACAGAGACTGGGTAGATAATCCGGCCTCCGTTTGCGTCAAGACGTTGATCGTCTCGACGGAACTGTCCATGCAATCAGACGAACTCGTCTGATTGACTGCTACACGGTGATTACGATTCACCGTGTGCGAGTACTCATCATCATGGTGGCCACTGCCTACCATGGAATTTTCTTGGCGATCAGATGTGCTCGTCTGATCGGCCGCCTGTTCTGCGACACGGTGGTCTTTATCACCCGTGTGCATGGCTTACGCAACGTGGTGGGCACTGGCCACCACGGAGTTGTGCTCACGATTGCACTCGATCGTGAGTTCACTCTCATCAACACGGAATTCTTTCGTCGTGTTGGAACCTTCGGTCGCATAGTGGGTGTTTCCCACTGTGGATACTATTTTATTCTCACGGTGGGTGTTTCCCACCGTGGATATCACTTCATTCTCACGGTGGTCTTTATCACCCGTGGAATGTTTCTCTCCAACACGCAACGACTCTTCTGTTGCGTGTGGTAGTCCCTCTGGACTCTCACCAACGGAGGTACCTTCCGCTGATCGTGTCGGAACAGACCTGGTGGTGCCATAGCTATCCACCAGACTGTCCGACGCTGCGGTTGTATCTTCTGATACAGCCGGATTACACACAGGGTGATCAGATCCTGTGGGTCCGCCGCAGTCGATCGATAGGTTAACCCAGTCGATCGAAGGTTTAAAATTGGACATCCATTGGATTCCAAGTATCACATCGAACTTGTCATCTAAATCGAGGACGATGAATTCATCCTCGAATGAAAGTTCATTCAACTCGAAGCGTGTTTTAATCACACGTTTTAGAATAGTCACGGTTGCACCTGTTTCTAACCGGACTGACAACATACTTCGTGGGGTCTCTACCTCTACGAAGCTCAACAGCGTTAGACTCTGAGTTCTAACGAAATTGTTTGACGCTCCTGTGTCAAACAAAGCTCGCATGGGGACATCGCTCCCGTGCGGCTTAACCTCCAGGGTGATAAGAGGCTTTTCATCACCCTGCACCTTTTTACAGGACATAGTCCCGTCTGGGGCTATTACCCTCATATGCCATATGTCGGCATGTGGGATAACATTCCCAGTAGGGCGCCCCGCCCCTACTGGCGATTCTAGTTTTTTGCACCAACAGGGTGATGTCCCTGTTGGTGTCACCGTGCAGCGGATGGTTCCGTCCGCTGACTGCGTGGCACCGGACGCGGTGCCATACACTCATGGGAAAAATGCCCATTTTCGCGCATCTATTACAGCGAATATTCTTGTTAAATTTTGGTTGCTTTGTGTTCGAAGCAACCGCAACCGATAGGTCCATCGGCTCTGGACCTCCACCGCCCATGCTCTGGCACGTGTGGCTGTTTCTTGAGACGAAGTGCGAACTTCGTCTGCCCGACTGCTGATTGTTGACATGCTGTTGCGGCATGTCAAAAGCGAAGGGCTGTTGAGCCCTTCGGCTGTACCCAGCATGAGATGACGCTGATAGCATGCTGAACTCTTCACGGATGCTCATATCAATGGTATCCCTTAGAGTCTCTGGCGGGTGCCGGTAGAGACTCTGTTTGACGGGACCATCATTGAGTCCCTTCATAAAGCCAGTGACATGCATAGCAGGGGGCACCGGCTCATAAATCATATTTGACAGCAAATATTGCGTCTTCTGAGCGTAAGCTTGAAGGTCAAGCTTACCTTGCCGGAGTTCCATGAACTCCTGCCGACTACTTAGCTTCATTTCTGGAGCTTCAAAGTTGAGCTATAGCTCAGCTTTTAATTCCTTATAAGTAAGGAACGCAGAGTCATCAGTGGCTCTGCGACTCATCGCCCATGCCCTGGCTCTGCCGCCCAGATATGTTGTGGCGAAGTACGCCTGTTCACGTTCGACAACAATATTTTGCGCAGAGATGGCATCTTCCACCTCTGCGAACCATCTACGAAGGGGCTCGCCCCCTTCACCGGTAAAGGGCGGTACTCGCGCCTTTACCACTTCAACGCTATGCGTTGCAGGTGCAGATGCAGTCCGTGCTTCCTCTTGCGCGGGACGTGCTGGCTTTTCTAGGTGGTTTCGCCTAAATCGATTTACCACCTCTACCACTTCCTCCGGGGGCTTACCCAGGAGGAAGGTAATGATGTCGGTCCCCATGGACCGAACCATTTCTACTGTCGCGTCTTTACTACGCGACGTGAAGTGAAGGAATTGTTTATTCACCACTTCCAGCGTTCTCTCTCGCTCGGCAGGCGTCATGTCTCGCGACATGATGCCGAGCGGCTCTTAATCTTCGCTCCGCTAGTTGACTAGCGGAATGGAACTGTGGTCGTTAAGACGGACGACAAAGTGCTACCAGGTGTAACAGGACTGATCCTGTTACAGGCTTACACTGTAATTGCGAGGAAGCGCGCTATGCAATAGGGCAGGATTAGTTGATAACAACTAATCCTATACTAAAAGTAAATATATAAATATTTACTTATGGGTTAGAACGCAAAATTAAGAGTGTTTATTTATGGGTGGTTTAGAGTCTAATAGTATATTAACTACCTAATTAATATAATAATATCAAGTATTCAACTAACTGTACTATTAGTTAACCTGCAAGATTCGGTATTTATACCGAATCGACTTTTCCTTCGTAGAATATAAAAACTTATAATCTCTTATTTAAATTTCAAGACAACGCGTCTGAAATTAAACTGTGATATTCTAACTTGAATATCAATTATGTAATGGCACCCCATTACAAATACGCTCGAATTCATGCGTCACAGAGTGTATGAAACCATGAGGTTAAAGTGAGTTTGACTTATAAAGTCAAACGCGTGCGCATGGACAGTGTCGGAGCTTCTCGTCGAGCGCCGTGATTTTTTTTTGTGGTACAACTAGCATAGTGCCCCGTTGTACCAATGGGGCAATAAATTTAATACATGTAACACTGCAGAATGTAAATTGGGGTTGACCTGAGAACGGTTGAGTTTTCGCATAAAATATGGGGATACTAGAATTTTTCCCCGAGGGTGTTACCCACCAGGGGGTAAATATATCTAGGGTTTAGGCTAAGATGGCTACGACACAAATACTCAAACCTTAGACCCAGAGAAGACGCCGATCGTCATTGTGTATGCTAGTAAGTGGGTCATTTCTTCCGCACTGGTGCAAGAA
>CM047580.1:24604127-24633652 GCA_026184515.1 Peronosclerospora sorghi
TGGATTGTTTGAATGGAATCGGATTCCCTTTTGGCCTAGAGAATGCTTCGCAAATCTACCAGAGGTTGATCGATGATGCATTTTATCGGTATCTCAAGGTCAAGGACGGTGCCTATCTGACCAACTTAACTGATGCATTCACTGTGGGAGAGCCTGACCAGACGCCGGGCCCATCTGTGCTGCAGCGGCGATCATATGTCGATGATATTTTGATCCCTGCACCTACATGGACTACCCTGTGTGTTAAGGTGCGGAATCTGTTGGAAAGGTGCGATCAGTGGAACTTGTCGATCAGCGTGGCTAAATCGTACTGGGGGCGGAGCGAAGTTTCTTATTTAGGGTATCACGTCTCTATCCGCGGTTTGGAAACAAATCCAAAAAATCTGGATGATCTGATCGATTTGCCGTTTCCTGTTACTTACGCGCAATGCAATCGTTTTGGGAAGTTTGAACTATTACCGTCGATTTATTGAAGACTTCGCGATCTATGCCGCTGTACTCTACGAATTAAGAGAGATAGATTATCAAGAGTTGAAGATTTGATCATTGATCAAGGAGAATTCGGATCATGAAGACGATCGATTGATCAGGGCAAAAGTGGCATTAAGTATGCCGAAAGCGAAGATTACGTCAGTCCTAACCCTGCACCATTTTGATCAAGCCAAAACGCCGGTGATCGTGGTTTGCCAGAAAATGGGCAGTATCTGCCGCGTTGGTACAAGAACATGATCAAGTGTATTGCCCCGTCGCATTCGCCATCCGGGCATTGAATAGCGGTGAGCTGAATTACAGCCCCGTCGAAAAGGAAGTTCTGGCACTTCTGTGGATTTTGGATGTTTACATCACGATGCTAGTCGGAAAGGCAATCACTGTTTTATCACGTCGATCCACGTTGAAATGGTTACTAACGTCCAACGGGCTGGACGGAAGATTGGGCAGGTGGGCTGCGATCTTATCACAATGAGACCTTGAGATCAAGAAATGTGTACATGGAGAAGAGGAGGTACTAGGGGCGTTAGCCGCAAGCATCACTCCTCGCACCAATATGATGAAGCACTAATCGCGATCGCACCGAAAAAGCAACCGCGGCAGATGATTAAAGTACCACCTCCTAGGGTTGAGAAAGGCGAAGAACTCTACGTGATCAGTTTCGATGGATCTGCAAGTGTCAAGTGACGTGTGGCTGCGTTTGGCGCTATCGTGTGGAAATTACCGGAGTGGAAGATTATGATCGCGGTTGCTGATCATGCACCTGACATCACGGTGAGTGAAGCTGAATACCATGGATTGCTTCTAAGTTTGGATCTACTGTCGCGATACCACAAAGGAAGGATGATCGTTTATGGAGACTCGAATTTGGTGATCAGGCAAATGAGCGGTGAAATAGTGTGTAAAGCTCCGCGATTGCAAGTGTTGCAACAGCGTGATCTTAAACTACTTCGCGAATGGACCGATCATGATCTGTTGCACGCCAAAAGAGAGTAGAACAAGAGTGCAGATCATATCACCACTATGGCCATGCAGGGTGGAAAAAGATGTGAGATTAATGACTAGAAACATCTGGAGGAACTGGTCGATCTCAACAGATTGTCGGAAGTGATCACGTGGAATGAAGATCCCACGGACCCACAAGTGCTGGTGGCGACACGATCACGTAACCTCCGTCAAACGCGACCGTCAACGCGGCCCGATATATCCATGGAAGGTATGAGGGCGGAACGTGTCAAAAAGGCGCAGTACGAAGAGAAATGGATTCATGATTTGCGAAGTTACTTGTATGGTGACGTTTCATAATTGGGTGCAGACGAGGTAAAGGATTGCGCGAAAATTGCCGACAGATACGATGTCGATGAACAAGGATTGTTGATTTATTGTGGGAATATGGCTAAGGGAAAAACCAGCGATGATCAAGATGATCAAGACGATCGAAGTTCTTCGATCAAGCTGGTCTTACCTGAAACCCTACATGCGGATGTCCTCCACCATTATCATGTGAGTTTGGAAGAAGGACATCATGGTATAGGGCGTACATATCAGCGGATCAGACGACATTTTCATTGACGTGGTTTTTTTCGCAGAGTGCAACTATTTGTTTGGCAATGCGTAGACTGTGAGACGGGGAATGGCCAGCCTACGATCAAGGGCATGTCACCGGGGAATATCGAGCCCACGTACCCATTCCAAGTGATAGCCATGGATCACATTCCGCCACTGCCCCGATCCACTGATGGGCATACGGAAATGCTTATTTGGACTGATCTGTTCACGGGTATGGTGATCGAAAAAGCTGGACGTCCCACACAGCAGAAAATTGCCGAAAATTATGAAGAATATGTGTTTCGACGATTTGGAGCTAGTGAGGTGATCAGGCACGGTCGGGAGCCCGGTTTTATGTAGGAAGTATTTCGTGCGTTCAACAAGATTGTGGGAAAACGACAGAGTGAAACTATGGCATACCGTCCACAGGCGAACGTCAAGGCGGAAAGAACGGTGCAGATGATTACACGAGCAATCAAGATGTATGTATCATATGTCGGCCAGAAGGATTGGAGCTCGTACGCAGAGTGACTGGTATTCGCGCTAAACTTAACCCCTGATCGCATTCGTGGAGAAACACCATTTTATTTGGCGTATGGGTGGGACCCACGATCGTCGTTGGAATCGACACTGCAACTGGGTGGAGTTCGGCGTAAAGACCGGGATGCTCGCCGGTGGAGATATAAGTTGCAGAAAGACTACCGTTACGCCCGTGACCAAGTGAGCACTCGATTGCACCAAGCGATGGCTGATCGAGCTTAGAAGCACCATGATCAAGTGAAACCACACAAGATCGAAGCTGGATCAAGGGTCTGGTTATATCTCGATCGGGTGAAAGATGGGTTCGCGAAGAAACTAGCGCACATGTGGCATGGACCCTTCAGAGTCGATGAGGTGATCGGTAATCATGCGGCGAGATTGGTTACAGCTGGATCCGACTATCGCATGTTCCCAGTGGTGCACCTGTCCAAGTTGAAATTGGTCAAGGAGTTTCCAGATCACCCTACTGCTGTGCTAACAGCTGGGGTAGAAGATCGTTTCGACTTCGATGAAGCTTTTCTACCGAAGACAGCTGGGAAAGGACGCTTTATCCAGATGAATTTGAAGTTGATCGTATCATCGATGTCCGATATGGTCGAAAGACTAGGTATGGAAGAACGTTACGCGAATATCAAGTCTACTGAAAAAGGTTATGCTGAGCCGTCGTGGGTAGACGAGGCAGATCTGAACTGAGATGCTCTGATCAAGGACTTCGAAAGGAAGATGATCAACAGACATCGGTTTGACGTAATGCAAGTGGATGAAGAGTCCAACTAATGCGTGATCGGCGGACTGATCATGGGATTATGATCTAAGAACCTCCGATTGAAGAAAATGATTGATGAAACTCGCAATTGATGAAGAAATGGTGAATGCCTTGAAGTGGTGTATTTACGATGGATATTGCGAGGTATGATGATGGAGTAAGGTAGAAGAGCCGCCAGAAGACCGATTTATATTATGCATTGAAAAATAACGAAACAACAATTGGAAATGGCCTGATCAAGAGTGTTTATTGATTAAAGAGAAGTGATCAGCCGACTAATCAGACCCATAAAACTTACGGCGGATGAGAGGGGTGTTCCGGCCAGGGTAATCCTCAGGAGAAATACGATATTGGATCCGCCACGGTTCAAATTCATCGACCTCTTTCAGCGCGTCGGATAGGGTCCGAGGTGGCGGGTCCGATAGGAACCCGGGGTACCACACCCCATCGTTGGCCGGGGCAAACTTCAAGTGACGGTTTCGAGCACAATGGGTGATCGACGGGTACAGGAAAATGTCTAGAACACATTTCCCGTCGATCATCCCCTGCAAGACAAACTCAACAATTATTTTCCAGGTTGATCCGGCACGAATTCTGAGCTGACGTCGACCGTTGTAATAGTCTCGGAAGAAGTCATCGCTATCGCGAAGGCCTTCCTCGATGGGTAGATAATGTGTCGACTCCCAGATCTCCTGCGCGTGATGATTGAGAAACGACCGGTACTTCGCTTCAAAGTCGGCAAACCAGCCGACTGAGAGGAAAGAAACGGGTGTCAACATGGTCATGAAAATGTCCCAAGGGCGCTGAGAATATAACCGCTCTACCTCCGGCTGGGTGATCAAGTGACAAAACCACTGATCAGCCGAAGGAGCGTGCGTGGCGACTGGGAACAACCATCCTTCGGGGCGGGTCAAGTAGTCAAAGACCACTTGAGCCGAGACGCTGCGCAGATCGAAACCACTGCGCTGACTTGGAATCCACGGCGAGATGTCGTCGTCTGCTGCACCATCAGGCACCACGATCAACGAATTGAATTCACCCGTACGAGGAAAGAAGGAACCCGGCGGAGTCTTGATTAAGCGGACCCTCGCTCGCCCACTCGATGATCGTCGGAGGGGATTTAATTGATGCGATAGGGTCAGGGAATCCACCTTCATCGTCCTGATCAGGACTTGGAGGATCATCATCCTCCGACTTCGCCTCCGAAATGGGAGAAAGGAGGCGTGGCCGCTTGGACCGAGACAAAGATCCGGAACGTTGAATGCGTCTTTTAGACGAAGGAGCGACGCGGCTGATCGAGACGTATGGAGAATTATCGGGAAGGCCGGCAGGCGATGAAGCCTGATTAGAACCTGCAAGAGTGGTGCGGGAAACCGGTGCGATCTGCATCTGCAGCGACATACCAGCCAACTGGTCCCGAAGGTACGAGTGATACGAGCGCAATTGCATAACTTCGTCTTGCGCCTGTCGCAGCTGATTCCGCATCGTGTCGCGATCTGCAGAAACTTGATCGAAGCTGCACTGCGTTGCGGAAAGCTCCTCCTCCAGTTGGGAATACGCGGCGTATAGATCATCCAGCCCGGCCTTGAGATCCGACACTACCACGACACGTTCGCATATCTCCTGCGTCTGGGCTATAATGGCGGTATAGTCGTCCATCTGCATGCGATTGGTTTTATTTTTCTTCCGGAGGCGTTCGAATTGATCTTTGCGTCTATCAACCTCGGCGCTGAGTTTGAACGCCTGCTCAACCAAGCGCTGATTCTTGGAAGCGGCCTGATTGTATTCTTCTTGTAGCATGTTAATGCGCTGCTGAAGTTGATCCAACTCTTGCGCTTGATCAGCGATAGTATCTTCTTGCACGGATCGCAAACAGAGATCGCGATCACGACTGCTCTCCAGATTGCGGATCTGGGCGCGTTGATCGACCATGGTTTTTTCTTGATCGGCCATGGTTTTTTCGGCGGTCTTCAACTTAGACTTGAGATCGTTGACTGCATTGTAGACAAAATCACGCAGTGGCACAAGCTGTTTAAGGGCGGACCGCTCGATCTCGGCATCACGGTCCGCCACGTTGCGGTTGGCGCAAGCGAGCTGCTGTCGAAGCATCGCGATAGTGTCTTCGCTCATCGCGAGCGAGTTGGATAACACGGATACGGAGGATCTGCTCATCGCGTGCGCGGAGGGTCTCCTGCAGGCTGTAAGCCTGATTAATCGCGGCGATCGCCTGATCAGCCGCGGCCCGATCTAGGGCAGGAGCGTTAGCCGTGGTCGCTGGGGCACCGTCCGTTATCACTTGTATGACGGAAATGCAGAAATACCTGATCGAGAGATCCTGATCGCTGATGTCACGGTTGGTGGAGGATAAGCGCTTGATCGTGATAGATGTACCACCAAACGGTAACGGTCTGATCGATTATGACCTAGTCGGAGGGAGAAAGGTCAGATTGATGGGTGCTGACCGCCTGATCGATGATGTCATGATTGATGGGTGTGGACAACACGATCAACGGTGGCATGATCTACGGTAATCAACGGCATGATCGACCCTCGCCCCAACCGCTGTACGGCTGGGAAGAGGCTCAGGGGCGGCTGTGATAAAGTGTGCCATAAAATTGGGCCTAATTGAGGGATTAATTGTGGGCCTAATTAGGGGTGTGACTGCGGATACAATCGGGCGAGTAATCATGTACGATGGTGTGTACCACGGTGTATACAGGAGCGTGTACAACTGCGGGGTACATAGACAGGACATAAACGGGGCATCGTGAGGAGGTACGACTATGTACAGGTACCTAACGAACACCGACGAACACCGACGAAAAGCGACGAACGACGGATAAATCAGGTCGACTGGTCGACGGAGGACGCTGGAATGGACGGTTCTGATTAGTTGATATTAGGTATTGGTAGTTATTAGGATATAAGCGATAAAAAGTTCTCCTTTTGCGTACGATCGAGCAGATAGTTTCTGGGACGGCACCTTTGCGCCTCCCCCACTAATACACACCTCTACGTCCCGGGCGGGAGCACTTTGTGAGTTTTTGACCCACCGGCAGGCGTAGAGTGTTGAGAACTCGCCGCAACTCCGCCCGCTGTGTCAGCGGTTCTTCTCTTAAAGGTTTTTTGGTTTCGGGAACGTGATTGAGTAGTGCGCTCTCATCTCTTCCCCTTTTGTTCACGTTTGGCCCCTAGCGTTCGGCTGCTGTAAGCGCCCCACGTGAACTCTAGGCGGATTTAGTGAAATTACCCTCCCTCGTAAATTCTAGGTTAAGAATACATATATTTGGGTGTTCTTTTAGCTGTTTAAGACTCCAGAGGCTCCGCGATCGGGAAGTGAAGACTTTCGCTGCCTGATCAAGTATCCCCTTCGCCGATCAACACCTGATCGACATTCTACGACCTGCGACCGGCGTTCATCTGTTCGCTAAACGCACCAACTGGTACCTGATCGGCTAAATCGATCCGACCGATCAGACCGATCACGATCTGATTTTCTACTATTGGCTCGGATCACCCCTGATCACCCCCTGATCAACGACCAGAGGCCCTGATCATCGAATATTTGCGCCTGATCAAGCCTGATCGACAACAGTCGCTTCATCACAAGTTAACTCAATCTTGCAGCAAGGAATTGCAGCGTGCCATCCCCGCCACCTGGAGAGCGTCCTACGCCCAAGCCGTCGGGTACACAAGTTGAGCAGGAACACAAGCAGTCAAGAGACAACCGGATACCCCCTTCGTCAGTCGGCAGTCCGGGCGCCGTGGTAACGCCTGATCAAGCTTCATAAACTTTGATCAGCCGCTCCACCACAGTGGGATATGTTAAATTTAAATCCCAACCACATTTGCTCCAGAATGGAGTGTAGGTGGGGCGATAGCTGCAACCACGGTCCTACATTTGCCCGAAAATACTCGGCGGCCGTACCTTCCAAATGTTCGACTAGTTTGTTAACCTTTAGGCGTTCCGTCCAATAAAATCCAGACGTAATTTAAGCAATTTTTATGGCTTCCATAAATAGGTAAGCCCACTGTTTAAACCCGGCACCTAAGCCTGGGTAAACTTCCTTTCCGGAGATCTTCTCCACGGTCAACTTAGGTATTTTATGTACATCTTGACCAAATTGTGGCATATTCATCTTCCTGGCGGCTATATTTCCTCCGCCTACACCCGGCACATCACCAGGTGCCACATGTGGTGCTCTTTCTACATTCGCGCGTGGCACAGCACCAACTTGCACGCCTTCGGCCTCGGCCAGGTCGTTCAGACTCATCTGCTGACCGAACGGACGGTAGTTCCTGAGCTTTTCACGGAACTCAGTGTCCTTCACACGTACTGGGAAGACCTTCCTCGACCCAGACGAGACACTTTCCACAGAGCGCTTGCCTGGTGCCTTCTCAACAGAGGTTAAGAGCGCTGAAATATCCTTCAGACTATTCATGATGGCTTACAGGGCAGCATTCTGCCCTACCACATTTTCATCTTCGTAATCATGTGGTGGAGTCAAGTTCAAAATCGAACACCGTAGTGTCGAGAACCTGACTACCATCTTGCCCAGCCTTCCAATTGACGGAGGGGGGTACCCCGCAAACCTTCGCCTACTATCCGATCTGATCGTCCGCTGCTAGCAGACGACCGATGATCAGCATATGACGCCTGGTCCGATTTCTGCGTCTCCATCTCACCTTGTGTACCCGATGGAATGGTACTTGGTGGATCGTCACTGCAAATTGATTCAGTTCTTAAATGCGATACCGTGCTGGGTAGTGTACCCTGGGCGGAACTCTTCACCCTGGGTACGGGCAGACCAATTACACTCAGAGTTAGTATACTCCAAAGGGCAGATCGCTTAACCGATCGTAGAGTCCAACCAATGCGAGAATAAAAGACCAATATTCCAATATAGAGATCCAGCGAGAACGTAACAAACTCCACGAACGATATCTCCACGTAACAATCCAAAAACTTGCTTACACGTTCCAAACGTGTGTAACTTGGGATTGTGTAGCCGACCAATGCGTACTCCCGTCGAGGGACTTCCGGCGGGCCAAGTGCGTCTGTGACGCGTCCCGGCCGGGTATAATGAGCTAGAGGGGATTAATCGACCCTCTGCTCCCAAACACTCCGAGGCGTGCAGAGGCGACTAGCGTACTTAAAGATGTTAAAGACATCCTTGTTGTGAGTTAAAGGCCAAAAAACAAAAACAAAACTAACCAATCCTATCTCCCTACGGTCCCCAATATGTACAAACATGAAATATGTAAGTACACGCAATATCATGTGACTTACTAAAATCTGTGTTCTTGACACTCCAAGCACACTATCAGCCCAAATACTCCGTCCTTTCAGCCAACCAGATCGATCTGCCTTGAAAACAGGTACACTGGTACACACTGGTCAACAATTTTCACTTGCACTTCACCACAGCAGCTCCTGAGTCTGGTCGTAGCCGCACAACGGTAGCGACCCGATCTCACCACATCCCAGATCTTCGCAGTTGCGGACTTCACAGATGGACAGATCTTCGAATCCGCCTTCGCCAGGTAATTGCCCTTGTGCACCTGACCATCTTGTAGCCTCTCTTGACGTTCGTTGCTGCAGGTGCCCTGTGCTCCCAATCTACCCATGTCGATTCGCCTCCCATATCGGCCCGATCTGACAGCCCTCGCAACACTCCAGAGTCCGACACACCGGATGGGCATCAGATCGGGGCCGATCAGCTCCGGAAAACAGTCAGGGTACTTCAGTCACAGTTTGCACAAAGGATTCATCACTCCTGCAACTGCGGAAGGAGGTGGATACTTTGATCCCTATATACACGAAGTAGCAGGAGGTGATCGCCGAAAACGCGCATCTCCGGGCCCAGATCGCCCAACAAACAACGAAAGGTAAGCTGATCGGTCTGTTTTCGTCTTGGGTCTGCTCTAAACTTCCTTCGCATGCAGATCGGCTGCCCACCGACATCGCCAAAGCGTTTGACGCTTTACTCGCGGATGATCGGCAGTCGCATGACCACTGCGATCAGCTCCGACCGATCTTGGACGGGCTGATCGGCGAACGGCATGATCTGTTTCGTTTGGAGGCCTACAGGTCACATCTTCGGGAACAGATCACGCTGGTCAACCGGCAGAGGTTGGAGGATCAGACCGATCGGACTTTGCTCCGCACCCAACATGGTGACCTGGGGAGGCAGATTGGCGAGTTGCAGGTCATGGTCAGGGATCCAGATCGGGAAGGTCGAGTCCTTCCAGAGCCAATCGGATGCCTGGACCCAGGAGTCAAACCGACGTTGGGAGGCCGTAGATCGGTGCCACCAACAGTTGACTGACTTGCTGCACCGGCGTCCTGCTGCAGGCTCTAGCGATGACCGATCTGCATCGGCCGCTCTGATCGATCTGCACGAAGATCGTAAACGACGCCATTCATTGGCCAAAAGCCAATATTCCAAAATTCCAAAAGTTTCCAAGAAGCGTAAGGACGCGTCGAAGGGATCAAGGTCTCGGGGTATAGCGCGCGACTCCGAACTCGATGAGAAGCGAGCGGTGCATAAAAAAAATTCAAGACGCTGGCGCATCCTCCAAGCCCAAAATCGGACGCAGCCGACACGTCTACCATCGCTTAATCGCATGCGCCCTTGCGCCCCCGCGCTGCTCACACCAAGCACATGGAGATCTCCTCCGGAGAAGACTCAGGGAACGGATTGGAAAATTCTGAGTTCTTGTGCGCTGCTTTGTCCAAGTCCCGATCCGATTAACGCCGAGATCCTGTTCCAGCGAAGTCTGCATCAGGGGCTGATAAGGTGATCAGCTCCCAGGGTGATGGTGTTGCACGGACGCGTGCGTTAGCAAAGTCGGCGCCTTCTTTCCAGCCCGGCACATCTAGGCTGCGCCATCACGCCCGGTTGAAAGGGGTGTTGATTAGAGATCGGCCTATTCCGTCGCTGACTTCGGATGCCGTTTTGCCATGGTCACCGGGGAACATCGTAGCTTGCACCGATCAGCCTTGACTATACAAGATCTGGCCCGGTCGATGTCTCGACCTGACTTCTGGCTCTTCCCTCCAGCTTTAAAACCCCTTACCCGTCTGAATGGAGGGCGGATCTAGTCACAGGACCGAAAATCGCCCGCATCTACCATGGGAAGTGCTGCTCAGCGCCAGGTTGGACTCCATGTTCGCGTCGATCCTTAGATCGATTCGCTTTTGGGTAGACTTCGGGCTTTTAATACAGCCCACTTCCAGGCGATCTGGGAGTCCACCCATTATATCATACTTCCCGCGGGTCGGAAGTTACGTGACCAAGACCTGATCCTGTTTCAGAAGCGCCGGAAACAGCGCCGGAGTCGGGCGGGCGAGGCCTGGCTGGCCCTATGTCAGTTTATTCTGGAATGGATGCTGGCTCGCGAGTGCTACATCGACATCTTTCTGTATCCGGTGTTTCTTCATATGGCCAAGCATCGCGTTGAGAGCCCCGGGCGTTCACTGAGGACGGCATCTGGTATCCCGGTCTCCATTGTGACGAGCCGATCGCAGACTTGAAGGACGCCTTGATCCAGATCGATCGGAAGGAGCCCTGGCGCAATCAGCATCAGAACCAGATCTCAGACCATCCGGCATTGACTATCGGTCGTTTGTGGGGTGACTGCGACTCTTGATGCGTTATATAGCTGACCAGATAATCCATAATATATGTCATCTTTCTTTCCAAGTTCATGATCACCTGATCACTTGACCAAACTTCATCACTTTCTCAACTTGTACCAACACGTTAGCACACAGTTTCCATCCACATCGTGAAAATTATCACCACGTTCGTCACTACACTACTCCAGTTCATCACAGTTCATCACACTAATTCACAATAATTGAGACCTTACACATATTCACACCGATCGATATACTGATCGGTGCTACTGTGTGGTTTGATCTTCATCTTTATGAGTCTGCATCACTGCAAAGCGATTCCGACCGACTCGTTCTCGCTCAAACTCTCGTAGCAGTGCTCCACAATTTAGATCGAGTTCGTCGATCCAAGTTGCTTCGTCATGATCCTTCCAGCGGACCATATATTCTCGGTGGGTGCGACCGATACGTGTCTTCTTGACCGATGGGACATCTAGCACCTTTTCCACCTCGAATTCGTCCTCTTCCAGTGGCCTTTCCCAAATGTCTTCCGGCAGAAGAGCTTCGTCAAAATCGAATCTCTCCGCTTCGTCTATCAGACAGGGCGTTTCAGGCAGATCGGGGAACTCTCTGACCAGATTCAGTTTGGACACATGCACGATCGGAAAAACTTTATAATCCGTGCCGATCGTGATCAGACGGGCAGCATGCTCACCGATCAGCTCTGCTAAAGGGAAAAGACCGTGCCACATATGAGCCAACTTCTTTGCATAGCCTTCCTTGACCCGATCGAGGTATAACCATACCCTCGCCCCTGGTTCAATACCATGAGGGCGGACCTGATCGTTATTCCGATCTGCTCGATCTTGCGTGGCCCGACGCAACTTTTCATTGACGAATTCTTTCGCATGATGATAATGCTTCTGGACCTGCATGCGCCATCGACGGGCATCGCGATCGTGGGTCCGAGTGCAGCGGATCGGTATCGCCGCTTCAAGTGTCGATCGAGGGTCCCATCCATACGCCAGATAGAAAGGCGTTTCTCCTTGTACCCGATCGGTTGAAGAGCTGAGTGCGAATACCAGTCTCTCTGCATACTCATCCCAGTCAAGTTGTTCTGGATCGGCCATAAACATCTTAATCGCCCTTGTTATTGTCTACACCAAGCGTTCAGCCGATCCGTTCGCTTGCGGACGATATGCCATTGTCGTGCTCTGCTTCTGGCCTAGCATGTTATTGAACGGGAACGGAACACCTCAGCCATAAAACCGGGTTCCCGATCGTTTCTAATAACTTCGCTGGCGCCGAACCTTCTGAACACGCATTCCTCGTAACTCTGGGCGATCTGCTCCGCAGATCGGGATGCAATAGCCTTTGCGATCACCAGACCAGTGAATAGGTCAATCCAGATCAGCAGCTCAGTGTTTCCGCGTGTCGATCTGGGCAGAGACGGTATGTGATCCATTGCTATCACCTGGAAATGGTAAGTAGCCTCGATATTTCCGGGCGATCGGCCCTTGATTATCGGTCTGCCCTTTACGGTCTCGCAATCTGTGCAACAGCCCACATATTTCTGCACGCTCCGAAAAAGTCCTCTCCTGTGAAAGTGGGCCTTGATCTTGTGGTATGTCCTGCCTATGCCTTGATGTCCCCCTTCTAGACTCACATGGTAGTGATGAAGGCCATCCGGCTGTAGAAACTCAGGGATCACCAGTTTCGCTAGTCGATCTCGATCGGCACTGTCTTGATCAATGTCACGGCAGTAATACAGCAATCCATTGTCGTCCACATCGTAACTGTCCGCTATCTTGGTACACACTTCCGCCTTACATTTGTTAACTTGGACAGTTCACCGCGCAGATAGGCCTTCAAGAACATATCAGATCCCAGTCAGATCGGACATCCCGACTCAACTGTTGGATCCGGTTCGCAGCCGGTCCTTTCAGTAGATCTCTGAAGATCAAACACCGTTCATTTTTTGGTGTCTGATCCCGCAAGAAAGCAGACTTGACCCGACAAAACCACGATCTGGCTTGCTCCTCGTCGGCGCCCTTTCCAGTGAAAACCTTGAGATCAGTGTTCGCAGCCATGCGAATGCGTGGGATCGGAGTAGATCCAAAATCAAAGGCGGTCGTAGAGGGTAGGTTAGACCAGCGCATTCTTCCCGCACCTGCACCGTCTGACCCATAGTGGTCATCCGGATCTCCGATCGACTCCTTGTCGAAATCGCTTTTTTTGCTTGATCGGCGCGGTCGGGCTGGCTGCGGCTTGCGTATTCCTCTTCCAACTGGTCTGCCACCTCGGGTAGCCTTATCCGTTGATTCCACTGACTCCATATCAACATCCCTGCAAGGTTTGACATTTTGCCGGGCAGATCGGTCCTAGGCATGCGGGAGTGGAGGCGATCGGCATCGGTCTCCCATGAAACGCTCCATAATTTCCTCAAACATGGCTTGGACGTTAGCTTGGGTCATGGGCAATGTGTTGGCATCCTCCTTTGGAGGTACTGAAACCTGTGGGGGCTCCTGGGGCCCCGACCGGCATGCAGCCCCATGCTGCTGCACGTCCTTTTTATGCTCCCATGGGGGTATGATCCACCCCCATGGTCATCCGCTCAACACCGACCTCCAACTCCGATGAACCATTAGAGGCAGGTGGAGACTGATACAACGACTTATCGTCGGAGCACACATCGTCGTATGCTGCCGTGGTCTCAGCGACCTTCAATGCCGCGGTGGGAGTTGGGCAGAGGACCGCCCCCACCAACGGCACCAAATGGTCATGTAGGGTCGACATCGACATCTCCAGCCTCCAAGTATCCAGATCGAACAGTTTCTGTACGCTGGAGAGGTTTCGCACTTCTTGCCGATCTCAACCAGCATCTCCAGCAGGTTTTTCACCAATAGCAACGGCCGATCGCTTTGGATCGGATCGGTGGTGGGTCCTAGAAGGCGATCGGGGATCTGGGGGTTTAAGGTCTTCATGACCGGGTCTTCACGAATAAATCGCTTTGACTCGTGGATGTAATACATCCTGGTCAGGTCTTCTTCCTTGATAACCCCATCCCCGACCTGCGACTTTTCTTCCAACTCGTCTTCATCGGGTGGCATTTTGAGCCTCTGCTTGGGAACCTTGGGAGGGTAGATATGATCGTTCCGATCAGCCTCCAAGTCATTTTCATCTTTTATTTTTTCATCAAAACGTTCATTAAAATGCATAGGATCAAGAAAAAAAGTCCTGATCCTTTCCGGAACTATACCAAGACTTGCTTGCTATAGTCCCGATCGGCTCCGGTGGGAGCCTTATGGGGAGGAAAAAACTTATTAATCCCAATCTGGTCCTTTACCCGTCCAGATCGGACATCTCCATCCTTATCGACAGCGAGAACATAAGGCGATAGCCGTTCCTTATGTCCTCTCCAGAACGATTCCACATTTAATTCGTTGGAAGCAATCATTGGCGAGATATCTCGGTGATATCCACGATCACCAAGTTATCCGGGCACGCGCACCATTGTGGTGGAGTCAAGTTCAAAATCGAACACCGTATTGTCGAGAACCTGACCACCATCGTGCCCAGCCTTCCAACTGACGGGGGGGGGGGTACCCCGCGAACCTTCGCCTACGATCCCATCTGATCGTCCGCTGCTAGCAGACGACCGATAATCAGCATAGGACGCCTGGTCCGATTTCTGCGTCTCCATCTCACCTTGTGTACCCGATGGAATGGGCTGGTTTCACACTTGGTGGATCGTCGCTGCAAATTGATTCAGGTCTTAAATGCGAGACCGTGCTGGGTAGTGTACCCTGGTCGGAACTCTTCACCCTGGGTACGGGCAGACCAATTACACTCAGAGTAAGTATACTCCAAAGGGCAGATCGCTTAACCGATCGTAGAGTACAACCAATGCGATAATAAAAGACCAATATTCCAATATAGAGATCCAGCGAGAACGTAACAAACTCCACGAACGATATCTCCACGTAACAATCCAAAAACTTGCTTACGCGTTCCAAACGTGTGTAACTTGGGCTTGTGTAGCCGACCAATGCGTACTCCCGTCGAGGGACTTCCGGCGGGCCAAGTGCGTCTGTGACGCGTCCCGGCCGGGTATAATGAGCTAGAGGGGATTAATCGACCCTCTGCTCCCAAACACTCCGAGGCGTGCAGAGGCTACTAGCGTACTTAAAGATGTTAAAGACATCCTTGTTGTGAGTTAAAGGCCAAAAAACAAAAACAAAACTAACCAATCCTATCTCCCTACGGTCCCCAATATGTACAAACATGAAATATTAAGTACACGCAATATCATGTGACTTACCAAAATCTGTATTCTTGACAATCCAAGCACACGCTTGGCCCAAAATACTCCGTCCTTTCAGCCAACGAGATCGATCTGCCTTGAAAACAGGTACACTGGTACACACTGGTCAACAATTTTTACTTGCACTTCACCACAATCACTCATCCTTCCACAAAAAACAACTTAAAAAAAGAGAAAACTTGCTAGCCCTTCAATCAAGGGGACTTTCCACTAGCTCCACGAGAAAACGTAACGGAAACTCCAAACGAGAACTTATAATCGAAAAACTCCAATTAGTCTTCCAAACCTTGGGCTCATAACCTGTAGGAAAAACAAGACACAACACACAGTAGTGCTTATGCACAGAGATCTGAAACTATCTGGTGTTTTGACCAGATAGGATCTCCGAAATCGGAAGACTTGTGCGCGACGTGTGCCACGCCTAGCCTCTCAGACCAATGAGTCGTTTAGAGTTAAAATTGAAAAGTGTATTATGTAAAGTTACCTAAAATATAAACATACTAAAATGTATACCTAGAGGTAACCGCAAATGTACCCACCCATTTCAGCCGATGGGGTTTCACCATCATGAAAAGACGTCAAAGCCAAAATGGCTACACGTAATTTCAACAACTTATTTTTACCGTGCCCTACTCGCGTGCGAGTCTCGAGTCGTTCCTCGGTTCGGGTCCGTCCACCACACTGTCCAAGCTTGGCAAGTGTTGCGCAGCCGAGACGGCCGAGCGCATGGCATTGACATGGAAGCAAGCGATGGAACTGTCACGGAAGGAAGCGGAAGCAATATGCTTCAAGCGCAGTGCATGTTCCCAGCGCCTTTGAGCGCTATCGCGTGGCGGTAGGTATCGCCTGCACTGCTGGATTAGCAACGACGTATCCGAAAAAGGGACCCCACGAGTGTTTCCTGTCCATGTGCAAGGCGGATTAGTATAGTGGGGTGTCCCCCACTCGTACGTGTGGCGCCCGCACTGCGAAACGGTTCACATTGAATTCGATAAAACGGTCGGGCGTTCGAGGAGCGAGGAAGACGAGAGGGTGAGTCAGTGGCTCGTCTATCTCCTGTCCAAGGCTGCGGACGTGGACAAGGACGCGGTCCATGCGTTTCATACCGCCTTGGAAGCGGCAAGCACCGGGACGGATCGGATCGTGCACGTGACGCGCGGTGCCGAACCAGAGGATCCGCTCGACGAACTGTGCAATAACACGGCGGATCCACTCACGAGCGTCGCGTTTTTACCGGAAATGCCACGTACCGGCGTCCCGACACGCGTGGCGGCCCGCAACTTTGATTTCCGCGGCTTGATCCTGCCCGGCTCGTTCAATCCGGTGCACAACGGTCACATCACCTTGGCGCGGACGGCGCAGCAGCTCGTGCACGCCCGAACGGGGCTCGACCTCCCCGTGGCGTTCGAACTGGCCGTCTCGAACGCCGATAAAGG
Source organism: Peronosclerospora sorghi (assembly GCA_026184515.1). NCBI lineage: Eukaryota > Oomycota > Peronosporomycetes > Peronosporales > Peronosporaceae > Peronosclerospora > Peronosclerospora sorghi. Next base: position 24,620,852 of record CM047580.1, read on the forward strand.
CGCCATCGACCGCTCGACAATCGTCGCACGCATTGCCGCGTGCGAAACCGCTTTCAACGGGGATGCGTGGCCCGTGTTTGTCACGCAGGCACCGCTCTTTCGTGACAAAGCGCGCGTGTTTCCAGGGTGTACCTTTGTCGTGGGGGCGGATACCGTCCGCCGGTTAGTGGATCCGACCTATTATCAAGGGAACGAGCACGAGATGGTCCTCCAATTGGACGCGATCGCGCGTCAGGGCTGTTCGTTCGTCGTGGCCAGACGCGTCGAGACGACGACGCATCGCTCGTGTCGTCTCCCAGGGTGCTCGATGTAGAAATTAAACAATAAAGCTTGTATTCACTTCATTTGATCTTAAACCACCTGGTATGAACACTTTTGACCAGGTGGGATCAATCACAGAGGCAGCAAGTCAGCGCCGATTGACGGCAGGGGAAGCTTCTGTAAAGTTGTTCTTGACACGTGTAAAATTGGAAAGTGTATTATGTAAAGTTACTTAAGTAGCTATCCAGAAATAAATGTAACTTAAAACCGTAACTGCCAATATATGCAAAAATATAAACCATCTCAACAGCCAATGGGATTCCACCATTCTGGAAGAGTGCAAACTCCATAGTGTCTACATGCACTTCCAACACTCCTCCTGGAAGACCAGAGGATGTACCTTCATCACTGCAATACCAGACCTGCACGCAACACTTGAATCCTTGGCGCACTAAGGTCCTTGGTCAATAAATCAGCCAACATCTCCACACTTGGTACGTGACTGGCAGAAATGATGCCCTTTCTTGAAAAGGCCTTTAGGAATTTTAGGTTGAAATCGACATGCTTCGAGATGGCAGCGCTGGCCTCGTCCTCCAATTGCTTTATCGTCGCCTGTTTGTCCATCTTGAACACCAGGGCGTCTTCGCATGCATGCCAATTTCTCCAACTAATTCACGCAGTTCTAGCGCCTCTTTTCCAGCCATAGATACCGCAACAAACTCTGCTTCCACAGTCGATAATGCCACCGCTGTTTGTTTCTTGCATGACCAATTCACTAACACTCCATTCACGAAAAGTACCATAGCCGAGATACTTTTACGGTCCGCCTTTTCGGCAGCGAAATCTGCATCACTGCATACCTCAATCCGTAGCGGTTGTGGCAGATATTCATCGTGCTTCAAAATCAGTTTCATCTGACTCGTTCCCTTAAGGTACTTGAGGATTCACTTCGCGACTTTGTAATCACCAATAGTGGGTGCGTGGGTCTTACGTGTAGCACGATGCACCGCGAACAAATATCAGGACGCGTGCACCGTGAGACCCACAACAGACTTCCCCCAAGAGACTGGAAATCATTTATGCACGTCACGTTTCCCTTCGTTTGCACCGGCAAACATTCACTGAACGTTTTATCATCATCGAGCAAAAAACCGGTTTTCGAGCTGGATCTAATTTTTCCAACTTGTGCGCGACCAAAATTTCCCTGATAGTGGCTTGTTGATCCAAAGAACGGTTACGTTCTTTGGATCACCACCAAGACTTATCCCCAGGAACTTTGTAACGCCTCCTAGGTCCTTCAGTTCCAGCACTTGCGTATCCATGAAGAAATCATTAACATTTTTTTCACTGGTGACGGTGACCAACAGGTCATCAACGTACGCACCTACCTCAATCATTTCACCATCCATACGTTTCACGAAAATGAAAGTATTCGTAACACATTGCATGAAACTAAACTTGGTCAATGTTTCACATAAATATTGGTGCCATAGGCGGCCAGCCTGCTTCAAACTATAAAGGTTTCGCTTCAACTTGAGCGCCAGTTCCTTCTTGGGCTTCTCTCCGAAATCAATCAGTGTTTCTTGTGCAATATCCATACCTTGAGGTATCTGTAGATATATATATATACGTCGCTCTCGGATTTCTCTTTAGGGTAGGCACTTGGCACATCGCCGTGTCGTGCTGCCACCCCCCACACACACTTGTGCTGGCACCAGCTGAAGCTTCACATTGTTTAGCTCCATGACAGTTGAAAATGTAAAATAATACTTGTCACCGAAAACATGCTTGTAGCCCCTGTCAACCAACCTTGCCTTGTACCTCTCCACCGACCCTTTTGCACTAACTTTTGTTTTGTACACACCACTTGATCGGGAGAGGTACTTTGTCCGCCGGGCGACGCACGATATCCCACGCGCCCAGGTGCTGGAGAGACTTCATCTCTTCAATTTCCGCGCGACTCCACATCATCGATTGAGAGCCACCATGGGCCTTCCTAAAACTTCTTGGGTCCGGCTGACAAATGAAACGCTGTCCACTTCAACATCCCGTTCACAAACCGCGAATACGCACAGGGTGCTTTCAGCACTCCGTCCGTTTTCGTCAACTTTTTTTTCGAAATTTCATCGCTTGAGACAACCCTTTTAGATCTCGATGCTTCATATTCCTCCCTTTCAGGGTCTTATTCGGCTTCCTACGCGTCTTCTTCACACTCCGGTCAGCCGTTTCTGCGCGTTTCGGTGCAGCCTCAGGCTCTACCGCCACGTCATTTCCACGCTCAAAATTCGCTGCACTCGAATCAGTCTCACCCGAACGTGATTCCGCCAATTCGCGCATCTCTTTTTCGCCTTCACCTTCCAGGACCTTGGCAACTTTATCGCTCGTCTCGGTGCTAAGCGCTTCGATCGCGGTGACATGCCTCGTCACCACGACCACCCGGTCCTTTAACAGCAGCATTTTTTTAACACTTGGTCTCGTCGCTTTTCCAAAATGAGGGCGCGCTAAGCGTGCTTCTACAGTGTCTTCTTCTTCAGGTCCCTCCAAACCATTCATGGGGACCCCAAAACAACTATATCTGTGACCGCCGGCCGCTTGCCGGTTAACACCTCAAGGGGTAAAATCCGACCCGGATTCGACCTTGTCGGAGTGCGGTTGAGTATATACGCGGCATACTCAGCCGCCTCCGACCAATAAATTAGGGGCACACCCGATCCAAATATCATGCATCGGACCATGTTGAAAATGGTCCGGTTCATCCTTTCGGCCTTGCCATTCGATGCGGGATTTCCAGCCTCAGTGACCTGACGGCGAGTACCGGTCTTTTTACAGAACAGTTCAACGTTTTGATATTCGCCGCCGCCGTCGGTGCGCAGCACATGCACTCCGCAGGAAAATTCATTTTCGAGCCACGCTATGAAGTGGCTGAACATCCTTGCAGCCCTGACCTTGGTACGTGCCGCAAACACTCGAACATAGCTCGAAAAAGGTCGACGAAAACAACTAGGTAGAGGTTACCACGCCTATCCCGAGGAGTGATAGGACCCTTTATGTCACTGCATATCAATTCCTTGATCCGGTCAATCGGTGCGATCCCGCCGTTCACTCTTGAATCCGCTTTCGCCTGAGCTTTTCGCGTGGCCTTGCCCCCGGCACAGGTCAGGAAATTCGGCCTGCTAGTGTCCGTAAGGGCGATGCCTGACCTGGGGTCCCTGGCCAGCCTTTCGACAATGTCGTAGACCAGGTGACCTAAGCGCACGTGAAAATGATGGAGGCTACCAGTGTGCACGTCAGGGCCTACGTCTTCCAGCACATTGTCTACCACCATGATCTCGAATTCCATCGAAAAAACATCGGGTTTCACAGCCTTTAACCTTGCAATGAACACAGATCCGTGGGTCACCACATCGAACAATTTTTCATTTCTTAACATCACCCAAAGCTTATGGCCGTCGTCGACAATGGCGCAGCTCTTATCGCGCAATCTGTCAAGTGATATTATTGTTTTTGCTAGTTGCGGTGCGAAGTATACTTCGGTCAAGACAACTACCGTTTCACTTCCGTCGAACGTGCCCAACGTAAACTTACCAACCTTGGTAGCTTTCAAGGTGCCGCCATTCGGCAGTGCAAATGTATCACTAGGACCGCACTCTTTTGCATCTTCTAACAAATTAGCCTTCGACACCAAGTGTATACTTGCTCCACTGTCAATAATCCAGACATTTCCATTAACAGTATCATTTCCACATGCATTTACATCTGCATCTAATGTGATATACATGGTAGACAGCACGAAACGCCTTGATTAATTATCGATTGCACCTCGATTCACCACTTTGTTGTCACTGCCTCCACTCTTTCGACGTTTTTCGGAGCAATACTTTTGTATATGCCACTCGTCACCGCAGGTTTAACACTCTCGGCGGCCCCTGCCAGGCGTTGCAGCATGCACCTGCAACTTAACCACTTGCTTACTCACGTCGTCTTCGTGTTCTTGTGCCCATGCAACCAGTTCTTGGGCGTGGCAGATGTAGTCGGTTCTGCTTGGATCGTATCTCGCCATGAGCATCACCTTCAATATTGGCACACTTTACAAGTTTTCGACGATCAAATTTTCGCTCAACCGGCTCTCACAAGCCAGAGCTACTAGGTAAAGATAATGTTCCGTCCACGTTCGCCTATGTTCCTTCTCAGCTGCGAACCAAATTGGAGCTTGGTGGTGGGATATATTTACTTTAAATCCCAACCACTCTCCATAACATACGTCAACTGAGGGCACACCTGCCACCACGAACCAATGTTCGAGCGGAAATATTCCGCAGCGGTGCCCTCAAGATGTTCACCCAACTTGTTGACTTTTAAGCGCTCACTCCATAGAAAAACAATCGTAATTTCGCCGATCTCGACGGCCTCCATAAACAGGTAGGCCCATTGTCAAAATCCTGCACCCATACCGGGATACAGCTCACGTCCTAAAAAGTTTCCAACCGATAATTTCGGGATCTTGTGACCGGCATGGAACATCGGCACATGCCCTTGCCCGACAGGCACACCAGCCCCACCTGCACCTTGCATACCAACTGGCACTCCGCGAGGTACTGCGGAGAAGCGTATGGAAGTTTTTTGGTACAACTGTGGTGAACATGGACGGGTCATCCGGAGAAGAAGCGACGCAGTGTACAAGTACACGATTGCAAGCGGCAGGCGGATGATATATCAGGTTGATTGGTCGATGGAGCATGTCAGGTTGGGTAAAGCGGATTGGTAGATATTTAGGTAATTGGTTGATTTAGGATATAAGTAGTAATAGAGTTCTCCTTTTGCGTCCGAACAGCAAGATGATCGATTGGGGCGGCGTGATCACCTGATAAGTGGCTAAAACCCCTTATGGTCTTGGTTCAGACCATAGCTAGAGGTCGCCGTTCTTCCCTTTTCGTACACTAGTCGCCTCCGCCCTCCGCGGAGTGTTTGGGGGCAGAGGGTCGAATTTTTTGGTCCACCGGCAGACATAAGGTTCTCAGAACTAACCCTCAACTCCACCCGCTGTGTCAGCGGCTTCGTTTGGAAAGGCTCCTGGGAATGTGATCGAGCAGGGCGCTCTCACCTCTTCCCCCATTGTTTTGCATCTGTCCCCTAGAATCTCGGCTGCTTAAGAGCCCCTTGGGAACTCTAGGTGGATTTTTGTGAAATCCGTCGATCTGCACCTAGAAAGTGCAGATCGACCCCCTTCCTCTTAAGTTTAGGCTAGGAATACATAATATATTTGGTATTTCATTACCGATCTAGGCTTAAGAGGCTCGGCGATCAAGTGGTGAAGACTTCCGCCACGTGATCAAGTACCCCTTTGCTGATTACCACTAGATCGACGGTGTCGATCTGCGACCTGCGATCGGCGATCATCAACCCGCAATCTCGTCAACCCGCACAAGATCAACTAGTTCGATCTGCGATCATCGATCATCGATCATCGAACTGCGATCTTCGATCCCCAGTTTACCCCGCGACCTGGAATCTGCCATTTTTGCACCTGATCGACGCCCGTCGATCTGCTACGAATTCGCCTCGATCTGCATCGGAATTGCAAGTATCTAAGTCCCAGTCACCTGGAGAGCGACACACGCCTAAACTGTCGGGTACACAAGGTGAGCAAGACATAGGCCTGTCACAGGATACCGGTGGACCCCCTTCGTTAGTCAGTAGTCCGGGCGCTGTGGGAACGACTGCCCAACCCTCAAAATTTGGCCAGACGCTCCACCACAATGGTGCACGTGCCCAGATCTTTGGGCGACTCGGGATATCACCGCGATCCCCTGCAAGATGGCGCTAACGCGGTCGTGGAAACGGAAGTAGAAGCAAAAGTGAAGATTAAAAAGGAAAAGGAGGAGGTGGTTGTGACGGCGGAATGCAGTTCGCCATCGTCACGTCTGAAGAAGAAAGGAAATGCTGATCATCAGGACCTGGGGAGGTATCCTGATGACATAAAGGAGGAAAACCCTCGATCACCTCCTAAGGCTCGTTCGGGAGCCCCTGCGGAACACATCTTGCGTTGTGATCCGCCTATTGCATATGGATATAATGATCCGGATTGGAAGCCGGTGGTGACGTACTACAAGTCCTACCAACCGAAGGCGTTGATGAAGGCGCCTGGTTTGGAGAGCGGCAAAGTTGATCAAGTATGGCGCCATCGGAATCTGATCTGGTGAGGACGTTTTACAAGAAGGAACTGGAAAATTTCTTATTGATGGATTCGATCATGAGCCTACTCGAGGTCACGATCAGAGGAAAGATGAACGGAACCGTCGATCAACCAGTGACGGATGGGAAGAACAAGCTTCAGCTGGTTTTAGGGCTGACGCACATGATCAAGCAAGTTGGTCTGACGACAGGCACCTACGATGCTGAAGAAGTGTTCGATCAGGACCCAGAAGATGTTGCGACCGCTACCCGCGGCTATAGTGGGTCGATTTATCAAGGATGACCCCCCCCCCTCGATCTCCGCTGAAAATTGAAGCGGGTCCGTTGATCAACCTGGCAGAACATACGGGTCATCCTGTTATGAATCTGTTCCTTCCGAGGGCGATATGTCTGAAGTGGAGTCGAGCAGTGCTGATAGTGTGGAACCCAATATTACTCGGATGACGTTCTGCCAGAAGGATGAAGCGAAGTTCTCGGCCGTGAAGAAGGAACCTCGATCAGACGAGACAGAAAATGATCGATAACAACAGGACCCACGGCTGCAAGTGTATTTTAATGCGGCTATGGAGCGGTTTTTGGCTGTGGAAAGAAGCAAGGCGACACCTGAAGTTGCACGCATGAAAAGTCACCAGTCAAAGTCAGGAAGAGCTGCGACGGCTAAGGATGTTGACATGGAATCCGTGCAATCGCTCCGCGACCATCAGTCAAATCCAGGAAGAACGGCGCCGGTTAAAGATGTTGACATGGAGTCTGTGTATTCTCCCCATGATCAACAATACCAGCGGGATTATCTCGATCCAGATGATCTGATCACTCCGCCTCGACAAGCTACGGTTGCGTCAGCATACACCGGAGTGCCTGATCAACAGCCGATTCTCAGGATCTGGATGTCTGCGATCAGTGATCTGAAAGAATTCTCAGGGAAAGATTGGATGAAGATCAAGCGCGGAATGATCAGTCGTCTTAAGTCAGCATTTATGCGTGATCAAGCTTCTGATCATGAGAAGTTTTTGATCATGGGTGATCTGCTTAAAGGACCGGCGCGCAATTGGCATCGCCAGCGGAGCAGATCGACGCGTGGAAGCTGGAAAAGTCTTGTCGAGGAGTTCGAAACTCAGTACTGTGAAAGTGGTCAATCGGCATCTCGCCAGTATTACTACACGATGCAGCGATCTGATGAAACTCCTATCGAGTATCTTCACCGGTTGAATGTGGCAGGAATCCGCGCCAAGTTGTCGATCAAGGAAGGTCCGCCTACGATCTTGCGTGAACATGTGCAGCATTTTCTTGACACGTTGACTGATCGCGAATTCGCTGATCAACTGGCACTTTTGCGTTTGGATAATGTTACGGAGTTGGAAGAGACGCTGCGGGCTTATGCGCGCAATAAGTCGTGTCAGTCAAAGGCGGCGGTAGGCACTAGCCGATTCCGTCAGAAATTTGGCGATGCTCGATCATCTGCCCCAGCGCGGAAGCCTAAAGCAGTGCGCACGATCAAGATGATGTCTGGGAGTGATGAATAAAGTTCAGATGACAGTGGAAGTGATGGTGATCAGCGTCGTTACATGATTGCTGCTATGCGTGATCAACCACTGCACGATCAGCCTAGTGACCCTCGATCTAGCAAACGAAGTGAACCAAGTGCAGTTGATCAAGGGGCGACGAAGAAATGCAGTCATTGTGGATCGATCAAGCATGAAATTTTACGTTGCTGGAAGCGCCTTACCTGTATGAAGTGCGGCAAGAAGGGTCACCCAACTGATCACTGTTTGTATGTCTGCCGAGCATGTGGCGAAATTCATGATGCGGGCAAGTGCCCTATGGAGGAATTCTACAATCGAATTCGCCAGTGGTACAACCCTACCAAGCATGCCGGAATGTTACCCAAGGAAGCAGAGGACATGTTAAACTAGGACGCTCGCCAAGTTTGAATCTGGTACGAGACGAGCGTTCTAGTTTGTGTATTTTTGCATATGTGGATAAGAAGGCTGATCAAGCAGAAGAAAAGGATAATAAAAAATGTGATCAGCCGGATTTACCACTTTGGCTAATTTCCGTATTGATGAGTTTTCTCGATCCCCGGTGATCATGGAAGTTAATCTACTTCCGGGTGAATCACGTGGATATTGTAAGTACCACTCGCCCAAGAAATGGTTTAAACAAGCCAAGGCAAGTGGTAAAATTAATAATGAACGTGCCACGTTACTATTTGATTCTGGTGCCGAAGTGTCGATCATCGACTCTACCTTTGCTCTTAAGGTGGGTTACCAGATCGACACGAGCCAAAAACAAGAATGTGTTGGTATCGGAGAAAGTACATACTACACAGAATTGCGTACTAGAATGAAGGTGACGTTAGCGGGATCTTGGTTTATTACTTCCATGCATGGGTGGGAAAACTCGTTGGTCAAGATGTTATATTGGGAATGGATTTTATGATCCCAGCTGGTGTTCGATTGGACTTCGCCCACGGTGCACTAAGTTTGCCTGACGAAGTGATCATCCCATTGGAAGGGCGTCGGCAGTTGTATGGATCGAGTGAAAATTTTATGAAACTTAATCAGTGTGAGCAGATCCCAGTAGGTCGATCCGCTGAGATTCGGATTCGTGATCAACGATCTCGGAAATTATGGATTACTCGCGGAAAGAATTGGGCCCCCACTTTGACTAGGGGCGTGGGTAATCTACGGCATTTGCTCCTTACGAACGTTGCTGATCATCCGATCATCCTACAAGACGATACGATTTTAGGTATCTGGATGAACAAAAACGACGTGCCCCGTCGCCCTGGATATATTTCGGTGGGATTCAATAGTTATAAGGACTGACAGAATCTCGCGTATCAAGCTTATATTGATTCTGTGCATGACGATCAAGAAAGTGTCGATCAAGGTCGTTTGGTCAAGAAAAAGGAGTATCTTATTCCTCAAGTAATTTTGGTACGACTTACGGGATCGATCACGGAATCTGTGGCATTAGTAACCGGAAGATTGCAGAAGGTGCAAGAAGTGCAAGAGAAGTTCGATCCGGAGCCGATTGTGAAGGTTCCGACCCTAGATCATGAAGTTGAACAATCTGTCGCAAGAGATGAGCCTGATCAAGATATGCGTGATCACCCCGTCTCAGTCTATCACAGTGAATTCGGTGTGATTCCTACCGACGATCAAGTATAGTACCAAAAAGGTGGATACTTGTTCGTGGAAGAGTTGGCGAAACAGCTTGCTACACTTTCTGAGGTGTCAGAAAGTACCGAAGAAGTGACCAAGGACGATCTGCAAGTGGGTGAACCATTGATCAACACAGTAGAGGAAATTGATCAGCTTCGCGATACAATTTGGGCGAAGAAACATCTGCTGATCGGGAAAGGGAACGCGCTGCCTCCTGCCTCAAGTGGAGATTTTTGTGATATTGACGTAGACAATGCGCGCCCGATCGATCAAAAGTGTCGGAAGGTTGCTCCACAATTTACGCGAGAGGTTATCAGCCTTGATCAAGGGGTTATTGGCCACGAAGTTCATCCAGCCATCAACACCACCCTGGGCATCACCTATAGTGATCATCGTGAAGAAGAATGGGGTTTATATCCGATTATGTATTGATTATCGCGCGGTGAATCAACTCACGGGACTGATGGTGTATCGAATGCCTCTGATCTCTGATTTGATCGAAGATTTGGACAAGGTGTTGTGGTTTTGCTCTTTGGATATGGCAAGTGGTTTTTGGGTCGTGTGTATGACCGATCGAGCACGTCAGATTTCGGCGTTTGTTACCCCATTTGGATTGTTTGAATGGAATCGGATTCCCTTTTGGCCTAGAGAATGCTCCGCGAATCTACCAGCGGTTGATCGACAATGAATTTTATCGGTATCTCAAGGTTAAGGACGTGTGCCGATCTGACCAACTTAACTGATGTATTTTCTACGGGAGAGCCTGATCAAGAACAAGGCCCGTCTGTGTTGCAATGACGATCATATATCGATGATATTTTGATCCCTGCACCCACATGGACGATCTTGTATGATAAAGTGCGGAACCTATTGGAAAAGTGCGATCAGTGGAACTTGTCGATCAGCGTGGCTAAATCGTACTGGGGGAGAAGTGAAGTTCCTTATTTAGGACATCACGTCTCTAGTCGTGGTTTAGAAACAAATCCAAAGAATCTGGATGATCTGATCAATTTGCCTCTTCCTGGTACTATTCGTGCTATGCAATCGTTTTTGGGGAGTCTGAATTACTATCGCAGATTTATTGAAGACTTCGCGATCTATGCTGCTGTACTCTACGAGTTACGAGAAACGGACTTTCAAGAATTAAAGGCTCGATCATCGATCAATGAGAGTCCGTATCGCTAAGATGATCGATTGATCAGGGCGAAAGTGGCATTCAGTATGCTGAAGGCGAAGATCGCGTCAGCCCCAACCCTACGCCATTTCAACCAGGCCAAGACACCGGTGTTTGTGGTTTATGCCAGCAAGTGGGCAGTGTCTGCCGCGCCAGTGCAAGAGCATGATCAAGTGTATTTCCCCGTCGCATTTGCGAGCCGGACACAGAAGAGCGGTGAGCTGAATTACAGCCCCGTCGAAAAGGAAGTTCTGGCTCTTCTGCGAATTCTGGACGTCTATTTTACGACATTGGTCGGAAAGGCGATCACTGTCCTGTCACGTCGGTCTACGTTGAAGTGGTTATTAACATCCAACGGGCTAGACGGACGATTGGGGAACTGGGCTGCGATCTTGTCACAATGGGACTTGGAGATCAAGAAATGTGTGCATGGAGAAGAAGAGGTACTAGGGGCGTTAGCCGCAAGTATCACCCCTCGCACCGAAATTGATGAAGCTCTTATCGCGATCGCACCAAAAAAAGTAGCATCGGAAGATAATTGAAGTATCACCTCCCACGGTTGAGAAAGACGAAGATCTATACGTGATCAGTTTCGATGGATCCGAAAGTGTTAAGCGATGTGTTGGTGCGTTTGGCGCTATCGTGTGGAAATTGCCGGAGTGGAAGATCATGATCGCGGTTTCTGATGATGCACCTAACATCACGGTGAATGAAGACGAGTATCATGGGTTGCTTCTAAGTTTGGGTCTACTGTCGCTATATCCCAAAGGAAGGGTAATCGTGTGTGGAGACTCGAACTTGGTGATCAGGCAAACTCGAGGCGAAATAGAGTGCAAAGCACCGCGACTGCAAGTATTGCAGCAGCGTGCCTTAAAACTCCTTCGCGAATGGCATGATCACAATCTGCTGCACGTTAAAAAGGAGTGGAACAAAAGCACCGATCAAATCACCAGTACGGCCATGAGGGATGGAACGCGATGTGAGATTGTTGATGATCACCAGCTGGAAGAACTGGTTGATCTCAACAGATTGTCTGAAGTGGTTACTTGGAAGGAGGATCCCACTGTCCCGCAAGTGCTGGTGACGACGCGATCAAGTAACCTTCGTCAAACGCGGCCGTCAACATGGCCCGAAGTATCCATAGAAGGGATACAGACGGAACGTGTTAAAAAGGCTCAAGACGAAGAGAAATGGATCTGTGATTTGCGATGTTACTCGCATGGTAACGTTTCACAATTGAGCATAGATGAGGTGAAACATTGCGCGAAAATCGCCGAAAACTATGATGTTGATGATCAAGGGTTGTTGATCTACTGTGGAAGTGCGACTAAAGGAAAAACAAGCGGTGATCAAGATGATAAAGATGATCGACATTCTTCGATCTCAAGCTGGTTTTACCTGAGACCCTACATGCGGATATCCTCCACCATTATCATGTGAGTTTGGAAGGAGGACATCATGGTATAGGGCGTACATATCAGCGGATCAGACGACATTTTCATTGGCGTGGTTTTTTTCGCAGAGTGCAACTATTTGTTTGGCAATGCGTAGATTGTGAGCCGGGGAAGGGCCAGCCTACGATAAAGGGTATGTCGCCGGGAAATATTGAAGCTACGTACCCATTTCAAGTGATAGCCATGGATCATATCCCGTCGTTACCCCGATCAACTGATGGGCATACAGAACTGCTGATCTGTACTGATCTGTTTACGGGTATGGTGATCGCGAAAGCTGGATCATCTCGTAAAGCACAGAAAGTCGTCTAGAATTACGAAGAATGTGTATTTAGTCGATTTGGAGCTAGTGAGGTGATTAGGCATGATCGAGAGCCCAGTGGTTTATGTACGAAGTATTTCGTGCGTTCAACAAGATCGTGGGACAACAACAGAGTGCCACTATGGCATACCGTCCACAAGCAAACGGCAAGTCGGAAAGAATGGTGCAAACAATCTCGCGAGCGATCAAGATGTATGTGTCAGACGTCGGTCAGAAGGATTGGAGCTCGTA
>CM047580.1:24634052-24706719 GCA_026184515.1 Peronosclerospora sorghi
TGTCATCAGGATACCTCCCCAGGTCCTGATGATCAGCATTTCCTTTCTTCTTCAGACGTGAAGATGGCAAACTGCCTTCCGTCGTCACAACCACCTCCTCTTTTTCCACTTTAATCTTCACTTTTGCTTCTACTTCCGTTTCCACGACCGCGTTAGCGCCATCTTGCAGGAGATCGCGGTGATATCCCGAGTCGCCCAAAGATCCGGGAACGTGCACCATTGTGGTGGAGCGGCTGGCCAAATTTTGAGGCTTGGGCAGTCGTTCCCACAGCGCCCGGACTACCGACTAACGAAGGGGGTCCACCGGTTGTCCTGTGACAGGTCTATGTCTTGCTTACCTTGTGTACCCGACCGTTTAGGCGTGGGTCGCTCTCCAGGTGACTGGGACGTAGATCCTTGCAATTCCGATGCAGATCGAGGTGAATTCGTAGCAGATCGACGGGTGTCGATCAGGTGCAAAAATGGCAGATTCCAGGTCGCGGGGATAAACTGGGGATCGATGATCGATGATCGCAGATCGCAGATCGACCTAGTTGATCTTGTGCGGGTTGACGCGATTGCGGGTTGATGATCGCAGATAGCAGGTCGCAGATCGACGGTGTCGATCTAGTGGTTATCAGCGAAGAGGTACTTGATCACGTGGCGGAAGTCTTCACCACTTGATCGCCGAGCCTCTTAATCCTAGATCGGTAAGGAAATACCCAATATATTACGTATTCCTAGCCTAAACTAAAGAGGAAGGGGGGTCTATCTGCACTTTCTAGGTGCAGATCGACGGATTTCACAAAAATCCACCTAGAGTTCCCAAGGGGCGCTCAAAGCAGCCGGCCTTCTAGGGGACAGATGCAAACCAATGGGGGAAGAGGTGAGAGCGCCCTGCTCTATCACGTTCCCAGTAGCCTTTCCAAACAAAGCCGCTAACAGAGCGGGTGGAGTTGAGGGTTAGTTCTGAGAACCTTATGTCTGCCGGTGGGCCAAAAAGTGCACTACGTGCTCCCACTCGAGACGTATAAGGATGCGTATGCAATGAAACGGAGGCGCGAGGTTATCACACCGTCCCAATCGATGATCTTAGTGATTGGACGCAAAAGGAGAACTTTATTACTACTTATATCCTAAATCAGCCAATTACCTAATATCAACCAATCAAAACTAACCATCCTGAGTGCTCCATCGACCAATCAACCTGATATCTCAGTCTTCCGTCGCTTACCGTTAGGTATCTGTACCAGGCGTAGCGTCTGCTCCGGATAGACCGTCCATGTTCATCACAGTTGTACCCAAAATCTTCCATACGCTTCTCCACAGCCGCCCCTGAGCCTCGTCCCAGCCGTACAGCGGTTGGGGAGGGGGTCTCTCATGCCGTTGGCAACCGTCGATCACCCCTTTCTTCCACCTGATCATGATCGATCACGTCGTGGCCACCCATCGATCGTTCTTGTTTTCATCGGATCATGATCGATCATGTCGTTGGCACCCATAGATCATGTCATCATCGATCACACCGTTGCCACTCAACTATCAGGCTCTCGTCGATCTGGTCGTCGCGATCATCAATTTCTATATTTTCGACAAGCTGATCATGCAATCGATCACGGATGGTAACTTATCCCTTGATCTCTCCACGGCCGACGATCTGATCTCCGTGATCAATCAGGCCTGTGCGCAGCAAGAAAAGATGCGCACGCAGCAAGAAGAAATCATCATGTTGACTGACTCACTGTCGGTCCTGGAAGACTCTGTCCAGATGCTGCAGAAGTCCGAGGTACGTCTTGCCCGGAAGCTCGCTGATCGTGATTAGCAGATCAAGTGGTTCCGTGAACAGGTTGCGCCTCTGCGCGATTAAATTCGTACTACTGTCAGTGATGTCAAGACCAGACTGAGAACCGCCGAAGGAACCGTATCCGAGCAGCGCGGTCGGATCCGCGATCTGGATGGTGGTCGTGAGCGGGACCGGTATCTCTATCATCAGGCGCAAGAGATTTATAGCCTTGAGGGGCTCCAAGATCGAACAATGCTCGACAAACTCCGTCTACGCTTGATCACGGCGAAGAAAGAGAGCTACCACATCTTATCGAATATCAAACGTTTGTCCGAGAGGCTGATCAAGCTTACATCCAAGACCAACAAACCTAAAATCCAACGTGATCGCATCCGGGCAGTGATTGAAACTAATCTCGTGAAGATGGATAAATTCGTCGCTGCCCTAGACCAGGTTGACGAGCTATTATCTGCGCGCCTCGGTGAGGTGTCGATCAGCAAGGCCGAGCTGGAGGATCTACGCGCCCAGAATTCCAAGTTGCAGGCGGAACTTTCGACGGCGCGGCGCCGCCTTTGTCACCAAGCTTCCCAGTTACATGATCTCCAGTCGATATCAGCAGATCGTGACGTACTGCGCGACGAATTGTAACGCGCCCAGGACTAAGCTGCGCGATTTCGTTTGCAGCACTCCAACCTCCAACCCATTTTGGCTGTTACGGCATTAGAAATGCAGATCAACCCGAGTGCAGGCGCCCCCGCTGTAGGTCTTGGTCAGGCTTCAAGCTCTTCTGCTAATCTTCAGGGCGATTCGTCAGAAAATTCCTTTATATAGCCAACTTCTTCACTCCAGAAACGCGCTCGGCGTTCAAAATCTGCTTCTCGGTCCAAGAGGCAACGTCGAGTTCTTCCTATTCCCGAGGAGAATGAATCGTCGGATGATGATCGTATACTTAGTCCCGATCATCCGGATGATTACCAAGGCGGTATCCCTCCATCGATCAGTACGCAAAATTTATCCAGCCCCACAATCAGCGAGTTCGAGAGTGAACGTTCGCTCGATCAAGACTCTGCCGGATATCTTTTCCCTTGCACGGATACATCCATATCGCTGATCTTGGTGCCTGTGTGGGGAATCCAACCGTAGATATTGTGGCCAACTGTGGTAGACATGGACGGGCCATCTGGAGCAGACGCGACGCCTTTTACAGGTGAATAACGGTAAGAGACGGACGACTGAGATATCAGGTTGATTGGTCAATGGAGCACATCAGGATGGGTAGTTTTGATTGGTTGCTATTAGGTAATTGGTTGATTTAGGATATAAGTAGTAATAAAGTTCTCCTTTTGCTTCCGATCACTAAGATCATCGATTGGGACGGCGTGATAACCTCGCGCCTCCGTTTCATTGCATACGCACCCATACACGTCCCGGGCGGGAGCACGTAGTGCACTTTTTGGCCCACCGGCAGACATAAGGTTCTCAGAACTAACCCTCAACTCCACCCGCTCTGTTAGCGGCTTCGTTTGGAAAGGCTACTGGGAACGTGATCAAGCAGGGCGCTCTCACCTCTTCCCCCTTTGTTTTGCATCTGTCCCCTAGAAGGCCGGCTGATTTAAGCGCCCCTTGGGAACTCTAGGTGGTTTTTTGTGAAATCCGTCGATCTGCACCTAGAAAGTGCAGATAGACCCCCCTCCTATTAAGTTTAGGCTAGGAATACATAATATATTGGGTATTTCCTTAGCGATCTAGGCTTAAGAGGCTCGGCGATCAAGTGGTGAAGACTTCCCCCGCGTGATCAAGTACCCCTTCGCTGATTACCACTAGATCGACACCGTCGATCTGCGACCTGCGATCTGCGATCATCAACCCGCAATCTCGTCAACCCGCACAAGATCAACTAGGTCGATCTGCGATCTGAGATCTGCGATCTGAGATCTGCGATATGCGATCATCGATCATCGATCATCGATCATCGATCATCGATCATCGATCATCGATCTTCGAACTGCGATCTTCGATTCCCAGTTTATCCCCGCGACCTGGAATCTGCCATTTTTGCACCTGATCTACACCCGTCGATCTGCTACTAATTCACTCGATCTCCATCGGAATTGCAAGGATATAAGTCCCAGTCACCTGGAAAGCGACCCACGCCTAAACTGTCGGGTACACAAGGTAAGCAAGACATAGGCCTGTCACAGGACAACCGGTGGACCCCCTTCGTTAGTCGGTAGTCCGGGCGCTGTGGTAACGACTGCCCAAGCCTCAAAATTTGGCCAGCCGCTCCACCACAATGCTGCATTCACATTTGGGTGTGGCCTAGCGCCAACTTCCACCCCTTCTGTAACAGGGTTACATTCTGGGTACATTTAGTATGTGTGGTGTACGTGAGTACACTACGGTTGGGGTCAGTATTGACCGATCCGAAAGGTTTGGACCATTGGTTATTTTAACCAATCACGGCAGGAGCCCTTGGTGGGGGCGTGGCAGCCAGCCACGTATTAGTACACAGGTGGTGTACACTACATTTTAGCAAGGTACGAATTTATATATATAGTTTACATTAGTTTAAATTAATTTAGGCTAATTACATATTAAATATAGATTCAGTTTACATTTCACCCAAAGACTACAGGACGCACGACCTCGACCAATCGTGCGTGTAGTGAGTTCAGTAGCGTAAGGGAAGTTCTTCCCTGAGCTACCCCCTTATTAAGGTAGCCTTGTGTTAGGGCGTTAGCTTGTGCTAACTAGTAAACCAAAGTGGTATCTTGGCCCCGAGTAAGAGAGTTCTCTCTTACTAAGTCCTTTTATAAGGGCGTATCGGCTAAGTATCGGCACATCGCCGCTTTAGGAAATTCTTCCTCTGTGCGCTAGCCGCACCGTGCGTGTACGCACCGGCTACATCTGGTAGCACTTGTAGTCAATCCAACACCTGTGTTGGTAGGCTACGGCATCCTCTGCAAGGGATGAATCAGGACGATTGGGAAAGGTTAACCCTCGTCCAGAAGGAAGCCTTTAACAGGCTGTTATCCTTACTGAGTGACGAAGGCATGCAAATCCTAGTGGAGAAGGCCGTTGAGGCCGTGAAGCCAAGGGTCAATGCCCTCATCGCCCATGAGGCGAGTTTAGGTGGAGGTCGTTCCACGGGGGTGCGTCCCCCATTATCCTTTATGTAACGGGGTTACATGGGTTATGCTTACGGTAACGGGGTTACATGGGTACGGTTACGACGGTATCGTATACGAAGAGGGGTACGGTATATGTACCGTACCAAGCGAACTAACATTAGTTTTTGTAGGTTATCCGTTTTCGTAGGTTTAGGGATGAATGGTCGTGAGGACCATTTGCTCCCTTTGATATTCAATTCAATCCTAGAATTACCTTATCCTGTTGAGTCCAAGAGCGCCTCGTCGCCGCTCTGTGTAAGTTGTTGTAACAGAGTGCTTATAGCCCTGTTACACCTGGTAGCACTTTGTGATCCGTCCAACGACCGATATATTGTATGTCTATACGTTTGGGAATGAACGAAGAAGAAATTCCTTCGCTGGAACGCCAGTTCTTCCAGCATCTGTCGGATTTCGAATGGGTAGCGGTTGGACGCATGTCCAACCAAATAGGTCTGATGGCAACGCAGTTGTCGTTGTCTGGTCCGCAGAATCGCCAACATCAAGTTATCTCGGAGTTCTTAGCTCGCGAAGTGGCGTCGCTCAGATCGACCCCTTTAATGGCACCTCCGAGTGCGCGTCGTCCAACGTTCAAGTTGGACATTTCCAAGTATGATGGTTCCTCTGAACCACCGCTTGTTTTCTGGTTTTGCGAATTGGACCTTGCGATTAAGGCCCGTGGCATCGCGGAAGATGAACTCCAAGTGGCGTACACAATCGCAAATTTATCTGGTCGTTCTCTCCAGTGGGCACTGGGAAAGACCATTGCCAATCCTGGCGCTTTTCCAACGGTCCAAGATCTCAAGGACCAGCTGAATGGTACGTTCGAGCCAGCCGAGTCGGAATTCCGAGCCCACTCGCAGTTCCTGGAACTTAAGCAAGGACGTGATTCTGTACATGATTATGTGGTCAAGTTGCGTTACTTGGCCTCGTGTGTGGTTACACACCCAATCGCTGAGTCCATCAGTTGGCGATATTTTTGAAAGGCCTTCGCGAGGGACCAACGCGCTCGCAATTGTTCCGTGATCGTCCGACAACTATTGAAGTCGCATACTCCATGGCGCTGCGTGAAGAGTTCAGCGCCCAACAAGCGAAAGGAGTTGGGTCGGTGTTCCGATCCCCTTTGTCTCCTTCTCCTGGTAGTCCTGAACCCATGGAAATCTGCGCGGTGTCGTCGTCCGCCACCTTCAAGAAGTAGACCAAGTGCCACCGCTGTGGCTATTCGGGGCATTATGCTGCTGTGTGTCGTATGCCGTTTGAGAAGATCAATCGTCATTCCAACAACTCGACCACTGGTTCTTTGAGTCCAGCGTCGAGTTCAAAAAAACAGCAATGGACAGTAGACGCGGG
Organism: Peronosclerospora sorghi; assembly: GCA_026184515.1. NCBI lineage: Eukaryota > Oomycota > Peronosporomycetes > Peronosporales > Peronosporaceae > Peronosclerospora > Peronosclerospora sorghi. The sequence goes on from CM047580.1 coordinate 24,640,332, forward strand.
GCGTCCTACTGCCCGTAAACGGGAGATGTCGTCTGACCGAGAAACAGCGTCTTCTGGGCCCCGTGTGCAGTATGAACATTTGTCCTCGTCGAGTGTTGGTGGGGATTTGGCGAAGTCAATCTTCGTCCATGTGGAGTCAAGTTCGAAATCGAAAACATTAGCATCGATAACCTGACTACCACCATCGCGCCCAGCCTTCCAACTTTCGGAGGGGGTACTCCGCGGACCACCACTCGAGATCTGGTCCGATCGTCCGCTGCAAGCAGACGACCGGTCATCATCAGAACCCACTTGGTCCGATTGTTTAGTGTCCATCTCACCTTGTGTACCCGATGGAATGGGCTAGTTACACACTCGGTGGATCGGGATCGCAGATTGGATCGAAGAGGTCTTGAATATAGAAGACCGATCTGAGTAGGTATCTCTGCGGCGGAACTCTTCACCCCAGCCACAAACAGACCAAAAACACTTCCAAGAGATAACTTCCAATAGGTCGATCGTCCAAACGATCAAGACCTGACCAATACGAAATAATAGAGGGTATACCGACCGTTCCGGTCTAGCCCCTGACCAATACGAAATAAGACCAAAACCGGTCTAGTTTCCAACCAATATTAAAACAAGCCAATATCTCCGCGTAAATAACCAATATGCTCGTGAAACTCCACAAACGATATCTCCACGCCAAGACCAATCCAGTGAATAGCACGTTCCAAACGTACTTGAGTTGAGGTGTTGAGATCGCCAAATCGTACTCCCGTCGAGGGACTTCCGGTAGGCCAAAGTGCGCGTGCGGCGCTTCCAGACCGGGTATAATGGGCGAGAGGGGATAATTTGACCCTCTGTCCCCAAACACTCCGCGGCGGGCGGAGGCGACTAGTGTACGAAAAGGGAAGAACGGCGACCCCTAGCTGTGGTGTGAACCAAGACCAGAAGAGGTTTTTGCCACTTATCCGAAAGCTAAAAGATTTCCTTACTTAAAGGTATAACCTCTGTCCTAAAAGGTAAAACCACAACCAAAAGCCTCTTACTTGGAAAAACCAGAACTAAAATACTACTACCCTATAGTCCCTAAATGTACCCACACAAAAATATGTAAAATACCCGAAGTCGGGTGACTCACCAAAACTTGCGTTCTTGACACTTCTTGAGTCTGATAGGCTGAAAAGCCCCCCTTGTTCAAACCAATCCGAAATTAGACCAAATGCCTTGACGAAACTTGACCAGAATTGTGCCAAATTTCGGGCACGCTTCTCCACAGCCGCCCCTGATTCAGACCGTGTCGCACAACGACAACGGTCTGACCTCGTCCATCAAATTCTGTTGAACCTTGGTCATTCGGACTTTTCCGACATGGAGCAACCATATTCTTCATCCGTTTCAGGTACTTGCACTGCTGGACTTGACCTTCTTGTATTTTCTTAACGACCGTTCTTGTAGGCACCTCGAATACCACGTCATCGCATGTCACTTCGCCCGTCCGGTCGGTCCGGTCTGGCAGCCCCCATCGTTCTACTGCACCTCAGACATCGACAGGGCATCAGACCGGGACCGACGCGCAGTTGCAAGACGCACTTGAAGAGATCGCACGTCTCCAGGAGCAGATTGCTCAACAGTCAACACAATGTAAGCATGCATGTCCGGTATTCATCTTGGACCTGTTCTAACCTTCGTTTGTCTTCAGCCCGTATACCTCCAGCCCGTATACCTCCTGGCATCAGCTAGGCGATCAATGCCCTGCTTGCCGACGATCGGCAGTCGAACACGCATGACCTCCAGCTGCGTCAGATTTTGACCGGACTAATAAACGCGCGCAATAGGTTGACCCGCTTGGAGGCTCATCAGCTTCATCTTCGGGAGCAACCTGTGCTGGTCCAACAGCAGCAAGCGGAAGATCTGCTTGACCATACCACGTTGAGCATTCAAAGCGACGATCTCGAGAGGCGTCTCACCGAGCTCCGAATTTCGATTCAATACCAGACCGAGGAGGTCCGGTCTTGTGAACGCAAGTCGCACGATTGGACGCAGGCAGCGAACGGTCGTCGGGCGGTATTAAAAGAATGTCATCAGCGCTTGGTTGACCTGTTGCGTCCTCGTCGTCATCCGGTTGCTGCCTCCAGCGTAGACCGGTCTGCGTCGGCCGCCTTGGTGGACCTACACCGGGACCAAGACCAAGGCCGTTCATTGGCCGAAATTCTCCAGCCCAAAATTGCAGACAAATCAAAGAAGCGCGAGGACGCGGCGGGTAGCTCAAGAGCGCGGGGCATAGCGTGCGACCCCGAACTAGGTGGGAAGCGTGCGGTGCCCCATAAGCGAGCCAAGACGCAGGCGCTTCTCGTGGGCCCAAGCTTGGACGAGGATGACGACAGTAACATCTCCAAAAATCAAGCGCCCTCGACCGCCGGTGCTGACCGTGCCAAGTATTCAGATGTCTCGTCCTGGGATGACTCCGGCGAAAACTCCGGTGATTCGGAGTTTGCTGTCCCCATCCCAACCAAGTCGAGAACAAGTCCACATGAAAGTTTTGTTCAAGTTGCATCGACTTCGGAGCAGACCAAGAAGACCGGTCCGCATGGTGGCGTTTCACCACCTCATGCGTCGACAAAGTCAACACCTACGGTCTTGCCTGGGACGTCCAAGATCCACGAAGATGCTTTGTTGGCCAACGTGGCAATCGAAAGTTCTTCCCTTCCGCCACGAACGCGTGAGGATACTTTGCCGTGGTCGCCAGGGCAGATCGGTTGTTTACGCCGGTCCACCTTGACCAAGCAGCTCCTGGACCGGTCTTTCTCTCGTCCATACCATTGGCTTTTCCCGCCGGCTAAGAAAGTTCCTGCCGCATCGGAATGGCGGCCGGACTTGATCACGTCAGCACAGATCTACTGCTTGTACGCTGACGAGCCGTGGAAGATTTTCGAACATCCCAAGCTGGGGTTCATCTTCCACTCGACTCCGTGGGCCAATGCTTTCATGAGTCGGGTGAAATATTTTAACAAGAATCACGCTCAAGCCATCTGGGAGGCATCCCACTATCTGGTGCTTCCCCCGGAACGAGTTCGGCAAGACCCTGGCTTGGCGACCATCGAGAACAAGCGCAAGCGGCGTCGGATCATAGCGGGTGAGGCCTGGCAGTCCCTGTGCCAATATGTTTTGGACGGGATGCTGGCCCACAAGTGCGACGTCGATGTGTTCTTATATCCAGTTGTACTTCATATGCCGCGGCGTCGCGTCGAGAGGACCCGGCTGCTGGCTGACGGTGGCACATGGTACCCCGGTCTTGGGTGCACTACACCAGTCTTGGACCTCAAGGATGCTTTGGTCCAACTAGACCAACAAGAACCTTGGCGTAACCAGTACCAGGACCAAGTTGAAAAGCATCCGTCGTTGACCGTCGGCCGTCTGTGGGGTGATGGCGAGTGAGGTCGTAAGTAGTCGACCAGATAACACTTAATATATATCATCGTTCTTTTTCACATGTTCGGTCATCAAATCACTTGAGATAATTCCACCACTTTCTCCAGAGTTGCACTAGAAACGTTATCACCAACCGTTCCACTTACATCGCGAGAAAACAATCCACGTTCGTCACTCCACTATTCCAATTCGTCACATATTCATAATACACAAGACCTTCCACCTCTTCACATCGGTCGGGAAGACCGATGCTACTGCATGTCTTGGTCTTGGTCTTCATGGGTCTGCATCACTGCGAAACGAATCCGACTGACTGATTCCCGTTCGAATTCTCGTAGTAGTGCTCCACAGTTCAGGTCGGACTCATCGATCCAAGTTGTTTCATCATGGTCCTTCCATCGGACCAGATATTCTCGGTGGGTCCGGCCGAAACTGGTCTTCTTGACCGATCGGACATCTAAGACATTTTCCACTTCAAATTCGTCCTTCTCCAGCGGTCGTTCCCAACTTTCCTCCGGCAGTAATGCTTCATCGAAATCAAACCGTTCTGCCTTGTCTACTAGACAGGGCATTTTGGGACGATCAGGAAATTCTCGTACCAGTTTTAACTTGGACACATGTACGATCGGGAAGACCTTGTAGTCCGTGCCGGTTCTTACTAGACGGGCAGCGTGTTCACCAATCAGCTCGGCAACACGGAAAGGACCGTGCCACATGTGATCCAGATTCTTCGCATAGCCCTCCTTCACTCGGTCTAGGTACAACCATACCCTCGCCCCTGGTTCTATACCGTGGGGTTGGACCTGTTCGTTGTTCCGGTCTGCCCGGTCTTGTGTAACTTGACGTAACTTTTCGTTGACAATTTCTCTTACATGCTGGTAATGTTTCTGGACCTGCATGCGCCAACGTCGAGCATCACGATCGCGGGTCCGAGTGCAGCCAATAGGTATCGCGGCTTCAAGAGTGGACCGAGTGTCCCATCCATACGCAAGATAAAAAGGCGTTTCTCCTCGGACCCGATCGGTCGACTAGTTGAGTGCAAACACCAGCCTTTCTGCGTATTCGTCCCAATTGCGCTGGTCTGGATAGGCAACGTACATCTTGATTGCTCTTGTAATAGTTTGTACCATACGCTCTGCCGACCCATTCGCTTGCGGACGTTATGCCATCGTCGCGCTCTGTTTCTGGCCCAGCATATTGTTAAGCGACCGGAACACCTCGGCCATGAAACCGGGTTCTCGGTCGTGTCTGATGACCTCGCTGGCGCCGAATCTTCGGAACACACATTCTTCGTAGCTCTGGGCGATCTTCTCCGCAGACCGAGATGCACTTGCCTTCGCAATAACTAGACCAGTGAACAGGTCTACCCAGATCAGCAGCTCAGTGTTGCCGCGCGTCGATCTAGGCAGTGACGGTATGTGGTCCATCGCTATGACCTGGAAAGGGTAGGTAGCTTCAATATTTTCGGGCGATCGCCCCTTGATTACCGGTCTACCCTTTCCGGTCTCGCAATCCGTACAACAACCCACATATTTCTGTACACTTCGGAAAAGGCCTCTCCAGTGAAAGTGAGACCTGATCTTGTGATACGTTCTGCCTATGCCCTGATGTCCCCCTTCTAGACTCACATGGTAGTGATGGAGGACATCCGGATGCAGCAACTCAGGTATCACCAATTTCGCCAATCGGTCCCGGTCTGCACTGTCTTGGTCGGCATCGCGGCAGTAATATAGTAAACCATCCTCATCCACTTCGTAACTGTCTGCGATCTTGGCACATTCTTTCGCGTGACCATTCGTCAACTTAGACAATTCACCGCGCAGGTAGGTCTTCAGATTCACAATCCATTCTTCTTCGTCCTGCGCCTTGAGGATCCGTTCAGCCCTTAGTCGTTGCACAACAGATTCACTCAACCGTTCCTTTGGGAACGGTTGGTGGTACTTCCAAGCTTTGGGTCTAGTCGCGACCATCACATGCACCTGGTCCGGAGCGTTCTTGGGTCCGATCACCTCGGGGAGCCTGTTTATATTCATCAATTCATCAAGAACGGCCTCCTCGGTGATCGTAGCCCCGGTCTGGTCTTGCATGGCCTTGGTCGCGAGCTAGTCGGCACTTCTGTTCCAGTCCCGTTTCACGTGCAACAGCTCTTGGTTGGGACGGTCTTTCAATGCCTTCATTACCCGATCATTTGGCGTCCTTAGTCGTGGGGCCTTGCAGTCGATCTCTCCGGTGACCTGCCTGATCACTAGGTTGGAGTCACCACATATGATGACTCGCCCCTTCTCTTGCGACGACAGCAGGTCCAGACATAGAAGTAGACCTCGATACTCCGCCTCGTTAACCGTAATATCTGGCGTGAAATCAGCAGCGGCTGCAACTATAGACCATTGTGGCAACTTCCACAATATGGAACTATAGGCGCCGACCTTCTTCTTCACGCTTGCTGATCCGTCAAAATTTAAGACCAAGAGCTCTTCATCATGGTCGACGGTCGGTGGCGGTCTCGAAACTGACTTCCGAGGTTGCTTCCTCGGGGCAATCACTATCAATGCCTCGTCCACTTCAGACCGAGGAGTGATACTGGCAGATAATGTACCCAATATCTTTTCCTCGCCCCTGGTGCACTTAACGACCTCGAGGGTCCACTGCGACAAGACCGCCGACCATCTGCCTAGACGTCCGTCCATCCCATTGGCTGATAATAGCCAGGCCAAAGTAGACCGCCTTGACAGGGCCTTTATAGGTCGGCCTACCAGCAGGTTGTAACACACATCCAGAATTCGTAGCAACGCCAGAACTTCTTTCTCGACTATTCCATAGTTCACTTCATTTGGCTTCAGCGTTCTGCTCGTTAACGTGACCGGATGGTACACACCATCATGATCTTGTACTAGAGTGGCCGAAATGGCCCACTGAATAGCATATACAATAATGGTCGGGACCTTTTCGGGATCGAAATGTTTCAAAATCGGTGCCGTCGCCATCTTAACCTTCAACATACCAAAAGCAAACTTTGCACGCTTCATATGGTCTTCGGCCTCCACTTGCGGACAATCTGCAGCAAGACCAGAGTCGGCGCCCCCATATAAAGTTGCCCGGTCCTCTTCGCGCAACATACGGTAGTCCACTTCCCGGAGCTCATACAACACAGCCGCGTAGATAGCAAAATCTTCGATGAAGCGGATGTAGTAGTTTAAACTTCCTAGGAAGGACTGCATTGCCTTCAGAGACTTGGGAAACGGGAGGTTGCTTAACGAATCCAGGTCCTTAGGATTAGCCTCTAGACCATTATTCGAGACCATATGACCTAAATAGGCGACCTTGGACATACCCCAAAAACTTTTCACGGCGCTGATAGATAGGTTCCAGCGGTCGTATGTCTCCAACAATCGTTCAACATTCTCGCACAGATCGTTCCATGACGAGGCAGGTATCAGAATGTCGTCGATGTACGACCGCCTCCCTAGAACGGACGGTCTTCTTTCCCGATCGGGTTCACCCTCTGTAAACACATCATAACTTTCGGCAGGGTCCCTATCGGTCTTGATTTTGAAGTGTCCGTACAGTGCGTTGACTATCAACCTTTGATAGATCTGGGGTGCGTTCTTCAGACCGAACGGCATACGGTTCCACTCGAAAAGACCAAACGGTGTCACAAATTCGGAAATCTCACGGGCTCGATCAGTCATCGAGACCACCCAAAATCCACTTTCCATGTCCAGCGAACAATACCACAAGGTCTTGTTGAGGTCTTCCAACAGATCATTAATCAGCGGCATCGGGTACACCATGAGTTTAGTCAACCAATTTACCAGCCGATAGTCGATGCAGAACCTAATGTCGACGCCGTTCTTCTTGATAGCAATTACGATCGGCGAGGCCCATGGCGAGGTCGAAGGTATAATAATCTTGGTAGCCAACAGTCCTTTAATAAGATCAGACAATTTTTCACGGTACTGTGGCGCCACGCGTCGACATCGCTGGGCAATCGGCGTGGCATCTCCAACGTCAATATCTCAAATTTCACCACGGGCTGCAGGTGGTAAGGCGTTGCCCTTTCCGATCAGCAGATGTCTTTTCTTCTATATGATATTCTTCAACTGCTCGATCTGGTCTGGACTGTTAAGATCTTGATCACCCACTTGTAAATCATCCATTGTAACTTCGGGCGAGTCGGCAGAAACTTCAGGGAGGACTGCCATTTGGATTTCCAGCTCCTGAATATACTGCTCCCCGCCTTCATGTATACAGACTTGTTCACCTTCTGAGGCGATGTCACCTATACCATCTGGACCGGCTGAACGCCCCTGGTCTTGATCGACGGGCTGTCCTTCACTGATATCGGTCTGATTCGGAACACCGTCATGGTCCGACCTAGCAACTTCATGTTCCCCTTCTTCCGTTTCTTGCTCCGCTGTTGCCTGGTCTTGTGCTGACACCACTTTGACTAACCTTGGCTCGTCTACTTGATGGTCCACCGTTCCTGGTGACTGCGGCGCCTTTCTTCGGACCAACATCTTTTTTGGGGTGACATAACTTGGTCTTTCCACTAAAGGTGATGTATCCTCTTCCACCGACCCATCATCGCTGATAAGATCGGTGGTCGATTGGTACGCCAGGTTTTGCCACTCGACATACCGCCTCGACCCAATCGAGACGAGCCCCTTCTTCCTTGGTACCTTCCCTTCTGCTAACCACATGCCGACAATAGTGTTATTGTCCAGCGTCAGCGGCTTGTCACCGATATTGGTAACACGGACAAAATCACGTTGACCAGCACTCTTTACGAAGGTCGGGACCCACCGATCGCCCCTGGTCAACCATAACTTCCTCCAACGAAAACCTTTCTCGACCGGGGTATCGGCAGACCGACCGACTGGGATAGTGAGGTCTTGGTCCCACCGGACCAGATCGGTATACGAACCATACAGAGGTCTTCAACCAGCCAACTGGACCTGGACCTCATCCGGTAGTGTAAGCACTCCATGTAACAGGTCTAGGCGAATACCAGCTGGGACCATGAAATCCATACCTAGTAAAGCGTCCTGACCAGCCAACTTGCCAACCCAAGCGCTGAAAAAGTAGACCAGCGATCCCGACAAAGTAATTTTCACACGCGTTCTTCCTTCGGTCATATAAGAGTTTTCACCGATCCCGACGCATTCTTGTCTCTGGGTATCGTCTATACGACATCCGACCTTACGAGCAAAGGCGGAGTCGATTATCGAGACTTCAGCTCCAGAGTCGAACAACATCGTCGATTTCTGGTTATTAATCTTGCCACATTCTTTCGCCTGCTTGAACCATTTATCAGGCGCGTGATACTTCCAATATCCGCGGGATTCTCCAGGCAGCAAGTCCAACTGCATGACCACCTTGGTCCAGGAGTACTCACCGGTCTTCAGACTGTAGACCGGATGGTCTCAGTCGACGCAATTTGGAATAGAACGTGTATTGCCGGTATTATCCTCCTTGCCGACATATGCATAGATGTGAACCGTAGAACGCTCGGATCGATCCAGATTCCAACCTGGCGAGCGTTCTAGTTTAACATCTTTTCCGCGTCCGGCGGCAGCATCCCCGCGTGCTTGTCCGGCACGTACCACTTGCGTATCACGTTCAAAAATTCTTCAAACTTGCAGTGGCCGGCCTCGTGGAACTCTCCACATGACTTGCATACGAAAAAAGAGGCAGTGGTCCGTCGGGTGGCCGCGTCTCTCGCACTTCTTGCACACCATCTTCTTCGAGCAGTTTGGATCATCATGTTTGCTCGACCCACAGTGGGAGCACTTCTGACGAGGTCGGTCTGGATCGGACTTGCTTCCGTTCCTTCTCTTCCGGTCTGGATCGGACTTGCTTCCGTTCCTTCCCTTCCGGTCCACCTGGTCGGACTTCGACTTGGTATTCGGGGCAGGTCCAGCAACATAGACGTAACGATACTGGTATTCATCCGATGACTCCTGGCTGGATGGACTTCCACTTTCCCCTTCTGACCCCGTGCTGTCATCAGCTACAATTGCCTTGACCGCTCGGGTCGGTCTGTTCCAAGGTCTCTTGACCGGATCGGTCTGGGTCTTGGAACGATAGCGACCTGATCCACCAGCGGTCTTCGCTCTCATACTACGCGACTGTTGTAACGTCCGCAGGGTCTGTTCGACTTCGCCCGCATCCTTAAGACGCAGTAAAGTAAGCTGGTCCGCCAGTTCTTGATCGTCAAGGGTACTAATATAGTGACCCACATGTTCTAAGGTGGCACCGTTCGGCGGGTTATTCTCTTTGATTGTTATGCCGGCGCGAAGTGCAGCCACGTTCAACCGATGCAAATACTCGATCGGTGTTTCGTCGGCCCGCTTCTACATATGGTGGTACTTACGGGAGCTTGAAAATCCGGAGTTACAATATTGACCTTCAAACTCCGCACATAACAGGTCCCAGTCAGACCGGACGCCCCTACCCAACTGTTGAATCCAGTTCGCAGCCGGTCCTTTTAACAAATCCCGGAAGATTAAACAACGTTCGCCTTTTGGGGTCTGGTATCGCAGGAACGCAGACTTGACCCGACTGAACCAAGACCGGGCCTGGTCTTCATCAGCATCCTTGCCGGTGAAGTCCTTGAGATCTGTCGTCGCGGCCATACGGATGCGCGGAATCGCAGCAGATCCAAAGTCGTAGGCAGTAGTGGAGGCTAGGTTAGCCTTGCGCACCTTGCCTGCGCCTGTACCATCTGAACCACCATGGTCGTCAAGACCGCCGACCGACTCCATATCACAGTCACTTGTCTTGCTTGGTCTACGCGGTCTTGCCGGTTGCGGCTTGCGCCTTCCCTTGCCGGTTGGTTTATCACTTCTAATAGGCTTATCCATAGATGTTACCGATTCCATATCCACATCTCGGCAAACATTGGCACTTTGCTGGGTATACCGGTCTTGAACATGTGGGCGCAGAGGTGGTCTAACCCGGTTTTCCATGAAACGTTCCATCATCGTCTCAAACATGACTTGGACGTTGGCTGGCGTCATGGGCAACGTGTTGATACCCTCCTTTTGCGGAACTGAGGCCTGTGGGGCTTGCTGGAGCCCCGACTGGCAAACAGCCCCTTGCTGCCGCATGTCCCTTTTTTGTTCAGACCGGGCATGGTCCACCCCCATGGTCATCCGCTCGACACCGGTCTCCAACTCTGATGAGCTGTTAGAAGCCGGTGGAGACTGGTAGATCGATTCATCATCAGAACCAATGTCAACAAGCTCTGTGGAGGCTTCGGCGACCTTCATTGCCGTGGTGGGAGTTGGGCGGCGAACCGCCCCCACCAGTGGCACCAAACGGTCGTGGAGGTACGACATCGACGCCTCCAGTCTCCAAGCATCAAATTCAAACAATTTATTGACACCGGCGGGGTTCTTCATCTTAATGCCAACCTCCGCCAACATCGCCACCAAATTCTTGACGAGCAGTAATGGTCGATCACTCTGTATCGGCTCTGTAGTGGGACCGAGAAGACGGTCGGGGATATGGAGGTCCAACACCCGAAAAACCTGGTTTTGGCGAACAAATCGCTTCAATTCAAAAACATAATACATCTTGTCCAGGTCTTGTTCGGTGATAGCCTCGTCCCCGACCTTCGACTTTTCTTCGAAGTCGTCTCCGTCGGGTGGCATTCCAAGCCCTTTTCTGGGCACCTTGGGTACTTTGGGGACTTTAGGGAGGTATACCGGATCGTTCCAGACAGCCTCCAAGTAATTTTCATCTTTTAGTTTTCCATCAATTTTTTCATTCATACACATAGCATCAGGACCAAGGTCCTGATCCTTTCCGGAACTATTACAAGACCTGCTATAGTCCCGATCGGCTCCGGTGGGAGCCTTTTGGGGAGGAAAAAACTTATTAATCCCGATCTGGTCCTCCGCCAGGCCAGATAGGACATCGCCATCTTTATCAACAACGAGAACGTAAGGCGATAGCCTTTCCTTACGTCCTCTCCAGAACGACTCCATATTCAAATCATTCAAATCTTCGAATCCAATTTTTGATGGAATATCAGCACGGTGATATCCACGATCACCAAGTGATTCGGGCACGCGCACCATTGTGGTGGAGTCAAGCTCGAAATCGAAAACATTAGCATCGATAACCTGACTACCACCATCGCGCCCAGCCTTCCAACTTCCGGAGGGGGTACTCCGCGGACCACCACTCGAGATCTGGTCCGATCGTCCGCTGCAAGCAGAAGACCGGTCGTCATCAGAACCCACTTGGTCCGATTGTTTAGTGTCCATCTCACCTTGTGTACCCGATGGAATGGGCTAGTTACACACTCGGTGGATCGGGATCGCAGATTGGATCGAACTGGTCTTGAATATAGAAGACCGATCTGGGTAGGTATCTCTGGGGCGGAACTCTTCACCCCAGACACAAACAGATCAAAAACACTTCCAAGAGATAACTTCCAATAGGTCGATCGTTCAAACGATCAAGACCTGACCAATACGAACTAATAGAGGGTAGACCGACCGTTCCGGTCTAGCCCCTGACCAATACGAAATAAGACCAAAACCGGTCTAGTTTCCAACCAATATTAAAACAATCTAATATGCCGCGTAAAGACCCAATATGCTCGTGAAACTCCACAAACGATATCTCCACGCCAAGACCAATCCAGCGAATAGCACGTTCCAAACGTACTTGAGTTGAGGTGTTGAGATCGCCAAATCGTACTCCCGTCGAGGGACTTCCGGTGGGCCAAAGTGCGCGTGCGGCGCGTCCAGACCGGGTATAATGGGCGAGAGGGGATAATTCGACCCTCTGCCCCCAAACACTCCGCGGCGGGCGGAGGCGACTAGTGTACGAAAAGGGAAGAACGGCGACCCCTAGCTGTGGTGTGAACCAAGACCAGAAGAAGTTTTTGCCACTTATCCGAAATCTAAAAGATTTCCTTACTTAAAGGTATAACCTCTGTCCTAAAAGGTAAACGCACAACCAAAAGCCTCTTACTTGGAAAAACCACAACAAAAATACTACTACCCTATAGTCCCTAAATGTACCCACACAAAAATATGTAAAATACCCGAAGTCGGGTGACTCACCAAAACTTGCGTTCTTGACACTTCTTGAGTCTGATAGGCTGAAAAGCCCCCCTTGTTCAAACCAATCCGAAATTAGACCAAATGCCTTGACGAAACTTGACCAGAAGTGTGCCAAATTTTGGGCACGCTTCTCCACATCAAGGTTAAGGTCAAAGGGTCTCGTCGTACTTTGACCGCTATGCTTGACATGGGAGCCACAAACAATTTTGTTGGAGCTTCTTCTGTTCGTGATATTGAAGGGATCTCTGTTGTTCGAGAACCAAACGTGAAGATGATTGTACGGTTTTCCGATGGCAAGCCTCGATCGAGTGAGAAACGCACTGTTCCCTCGATTGCGAATATGAATTTGGTAATGGAACTTGTCGTGCGGAAGACAACTTCCTTGTGTTAGATACGGATCAGTTGTTCGACTTGATACTGGGTATGCCATGGCTCCAACGCCATAGGCCAACAGTGGACTGGTCACGCGGGGTGATCAGCTCCACACGTCTAGCTCAGGACGTGGTAGAGGAAGCAACTACATCCACCGTTAAGGGAAGTAATGAACCCCTTTCAAGTGATTGTTTTGTTGTTGGTTCCGTTGATGGATATCGGACTCCCATCGATACATCTCCTGAGCAAGTGGGTGTCAAGATGATCCATGACACCCATACGACAGAGGCCGTGACTTCAGTGTCACCACCAGGGGGCCGCGACATCCGTGTTGCCGATAAACTGTGTTCGAGACCACTCCCCAGTGACCTTTGTCAAAGCAGAGGACCATCCAAGGTTGAAGCGCTGGTCCAGTTTGAAGATTGTACCGTTCTCCGGGATATCCAAGTCGATTGTCCTCCCACCACTGCTTCTGACATTCTGAACCTCAAGCTCATGAATACAGACGCATTCGTGCGTGATCTCAAATCGTGTGAGATCGAACAGATCTGCGTTCTCGTAGCAGATCAGCGTCTAAGGAAGAAGAGCGTGTGGATACTTCTTCCACTTTGAATCCAACAGTTCTTTCGGCAAAATAACTTCGTGTGGCTCAACAATCGCTTGAGTCACTTCGTGTGTCGAACAATCCGGCGTATGAGTTGGTCAAGGAATACCAACATGTATTCCCAGAATCAATCCCGGACAAGCTTACTCCTGATCGTGGAATTCGCAACGAAATTGATCTCGTCCCTGGCACCAAGTATTGTGTCACTTGTCAGTGGCTACTTCCTCGTGAACAAGTCGAAATCATCGACAAGTTCTTGGCGGATTGCTTGAAATAAGGCCACGTCCGTGAGAGTAAGTCGCCTCACTCCAGTCCGACTTTCTGTGTCAAGAAAGCCACGGGCGGTTGGCGTATGGTCCATGCCTTTAACAAGTTAAACGACGTAACCGTCCCAGCGCAAGCGCCAATCCTCGTAAAGACGTGATTCTGGACAGTATGGCTGGTAGTACGGTGTTTAGTACCATTGATTTGAAGGATGGTTACTACCAAATCCTCATGGACGAGGCCAGTGTTCCACTGACCGCGGTAAGCACTCCAAGTGGCATGTTGTACGAATGGCTGGTCATGCCCTAAGGCTTGAAGAATGCTCCCGCCACGTTTAATCTCGTGGTATCATTGTTGTTGAGACCTCTTCGAGCCTTCGCTCCCAGCTACTTCGATGATATTTACATCCACTCCCGTGCCGACCCTTCACGTGGGATGACGGATGTGGAGGTGCATTGGATCACCTCCGCTCAGTTTTGGACGTCATACGAGCCAATCAGTTCTACGGCAGTATCTCTCCAAGTGTATCTTCTGTGCTGATGAGATCCCCGTCCTTGGCTCGTTTGTCGGACGCGCGGGTGTGAGTGCAGAACCAGAGAAGGTTGAAGCGATCTGCGACTGGCCAGTACCGTCAAACGTGAAGGAACTTCTTCAATGGCTTGGCTTGTCCACGTATCTGCATCGTTTTACCAAGGACTATGCTTTGATGATCCGCCCTCTGTCTCGACTGCTCCAAAAGGATGCTGTGTGGACATGGTCGTGTGAGCATCAAGCTGCATTCGACTCCGTTAAAGCGGCACTGCAATCAGCGCCCGTGCTTGCGTTACCGAATTTAGATAAGCCTTTCCATGTGGTCTGCGACGCCAGTAATTTTGCCATCGGCTGTGCTTTAATGCAGTTTGACGGTTCTGGTCACGAGCGCGTGATCTCCTATCAATTTCGTCAGCTGAAACCAGCGGAGCGGAATTATCCTGTCCACGATAAAGAACAGTTAGCGATGAAATACGCTTTGGTGAAGTTCAGCGTTTACCTTCAAGGTGAAGAGCGGTTCGTGATTTACACCGACCACGCGTCGCTGCGTACGGCTGTGAAGTCACCACACCTGTCCCAACGGATGGCTCGGTGGCTGTCCTACATTGCGCAGTTCAACTTCGTCGTCCTGGATAAGCCCGGTAAAAAGAACATCTTGGCTGACGCTCTGTCGCGCCGCCCTGACTATGATAATGTGGCGGACGAATCCACGCTGGCTACCACGGTGGTCTCTGCTACGTCGTCCATTTACCCGGCCATACGCGTGGCATACGGGCCCGACACGTTCTGTCGTCCTCTGATCGACCATCTTCGGGATGCTTCTCAGTTCCCCTGTCGTCACCTCCTTGGCGCCATCGCGCACAGTGTTCTCGCTTCTCGGTTGTCGACGGTTTTCTTCTTTATCAAGTGGATGCGTCCGACGCTCCGCGTGTTGTCGTTACCGCTGATGATGATATTCGGAATCGTTTGATTCGTGAATATCACGATTCCCACAGTGGTGATCTCTTCGCTCGTGAAAAGACCTACGCTGCGCTGTCACGGGGCTTCTATTGGCGCCAAATGTACAAGTGGGTCCGCTCGTAGGTTCGCACATGCGAGGTTTGTCAGCGCGTCAAACCGTCTCCAGATCATCAAACTCCGTTGTCTCCGTTTCCAGTCCCACGTGACGTCTGGTCATCTGTCATCTTGGATTTTGTTTTTGGCCTTCCTAAGGATAGCCACGGCCGCACTGGTATTGTGGTCTTCGTGTGTCGTCTCAGCAAAATGGTGCATCTTCGTCAGTCGCGGGTAGCGTCACTGCTGCCCAAACGGCTGATGTGTTCCTGAACGCCGTGTTTCGCCACCATGGGTTGCCGGAGTCCATCGTTTCTGATCGTTATGTCCGCTTCGTTTCTCGTTTTTGGCGCGCGCTCTTCGCTCGCCTCGGAACTCGCTTGGATATGTCGACTGCAGCCCATCCGGAGACTGGAGTGCAACTGAACGTGTCAACCGTGTCTTGGAGGATGTGTTGCGTAGATACGCTGCGTCCACGTCCGATTAGAGCCGTCTGTTGCAGATGGATGAATTCGCCATCAACAACGCGGTTCACTCGTCGACGGGGTTGACGCCTTTCTTCGTCAACCACTTGCGCCATCCTCGTGTCCCAGCGCTGCTTACTGGTGGCTCGAGTTTATCGGGGGAGAATCTGCGCTAACATTGCCTCCTTCGACACTCCGGACACGCAAAACCGAGTCGCAACAACGAGTGGAATCCAGTCCGGAACCCGAAGACGAAAAAGGTGATGCGGTCGCGGTTGTCCCTGCCGACAACCAGCCGTTAACGGGAGGGAACGATGCGTCGATGGAAGCGGGAAATACGTCGGTGGAGGCGGAAGTCGTGTCCCCAGTACCAGTTCAAGATGCCATGGACGATGAAGAATTTTTTTACTGCATGGAACCCTATTCACCAATTGCGTCTGATGTTGGTGATGATCAAGACGCAGCCTACACCATTCGAATTCAAAGTGGTTCGGCTGCGACGGGATAAAGCCGTGTGATCCCTCGTGATATCGTGCTGGCTTGGAGTAAGGTTGAGGATCGTGTTACAGTGCTTAACACCATCCACAACTCCATGCCAGCGGCGCACACGGTGTGTGCCAATACTGAAGTTGAGCCCAACTTCGTGGTTGCTCCAAGTTTGAAGTCCATCTTCAAGAAAGAACTGAAAACTCTGGATTTGTTTGTGTTGGATCGTCAAGCGACGATCCGCTTTGTACGTGACGCGATTGCAGTGGCAGTTGATCGTCAGAAAGAAAATGCAGATCGACGAGGGCGACAAAACGCGTTGTCCTTTCGAGTGAATGATCAGGTTCTGCTGTCAACTCAGAACCTTCCATTGGAAAATGTTGACAACAAAGGATCAATCAAGTTAATGCCAAGATTTATTGGTCCGTTTAAAGTGGTGGCTAAGAAAGGGGATGCGTACAAAATCGACATTCCCACGGCCATGAAGTTCCATCCGACATTCTACGTGGGACGGTTGAAGCCGTACCATCCCTCTCTCGCAATAGCTTCCAATTTGTACGGAAGAGTCCAAGCTATTCCGGTTGATCACTTGGCCTCTGGCGCTTTGGATCAGGAGGCTTCTGATCCTCGTCGCGTGGCTCGTTCTCCTTCAGTTACCCACGCGATGGTGGAGAACGTGACCGCCTACGCAAGATCTGGCGAAAGTGATCCCACGAGTCCTGTATCGACCTCATTGCATTTTCCTGGCGACGCAATCGCGCCAACAAATTTGAGTTCACGTCGGTCAAGTCGTTTACTTGATCCTGTAGTTGCTGCGCGTGGTCCTCAGCGCCACGAAGACCAACTTCCAGCGACCGCGGAGTCGGTTCTGCGCGCGTCTCCCCGTCCACCCAGTCCAAGTGTTTGCGTTGATTGTTCTCCAACCGCTTGTTCTCGTATACGACACGCGCCGGCAAAGTCGGTTCACTTTGCCTTGAATGATCCAGCTCGGGCGGTTGCTGGCGTGCAGCACGGGGTTCGGAACGATCGCGATAATACTGGCGTGGATGTGAATAGTCACGTCCCCGGCGGTCTTGATTCCAGTCCGACTGAGCATACTGCTGCGGGTTCCAGCCGCGCTGATCTCAGCCATAGTAGTCGTGACGATCGTCACGATGGGAGGGACGCGAACCTTCGCATCCATACGAACGGTACGGTTGACCCCATACATCATGATCGTGCTTCTGATGCTGGCGTCGGGCTTCGTACCGCTCATACTCCTGTTGGTAGTGACGATCCCAATACCGCGGGTCGTGCTGTCGCTGATGGTGATGCCAACCACGCTGGTCGTACGCTGCGCCGCGACCCTCCTGCTCCGTTGGTCGACTCACACGGTCAGCCTCGTTATATCGTTGATCGTATCGTCGGTCACGATCCTCGAGTCTGGACCTAGAACGTTCCTCGCTCCTACCGTGTACGCTGGCTTGGTTACGGTCCTGATGACGATACTCAGGAACCTCGTGCCGTCTTGGTGGAGGACATTCCTGACGTCGTGGATCAGTACGAGCTGAGTCTCGACTCTGGCGAGCGACATCACTAGTGGCGGCACCGTGTTGCGCCACTGCTCGTGCGTACGCATCAATCAATGCGTGCGCACTTTCGTGCAAGTTTGCTGCTCTCTTCCACTCGACCAAGCTCTTCCGGCGACGGTAACCACGCGGGTTGCATGCACGGCAACCCTCCATGATGTCGACTACGAAACCAGCAAAACGACGGCAGCCATGGACTCGTGAAACACGATCCCGCAAGATTCCAAGGCCGTATGCGGCACGTTCGATACGTCCCAACCGCAAGTACTCTGGTAGGACGCCACGATTCCAAGTTGCAACGAAATGATTCCACGACACTTGAGTACCGCGTGTGTCTCCGTAAGAAGGCCGACGACGAACAATCCTATATTCGTGGAAATAGAGACGTATTTCCGAATCAACAACTCCATGGGGATTGTTGAGGCGGCACGTATCGTACAACGGTTCGTTGTACAACCGCTTCTCTATTGGGCCAGCGTGGATCAGCTTGGCCGTCTGCATCCGTCAAACAAACGCGATCTGGGTTGTCCGGATCATCGATTTCTCCTGGGCGTGGAAACTCCAATCGAATGCGACTCCCTTCATGCATCTCAGTCACGAATTGCGGCACTGGAAGTCTTGGAATTGGAGCCAATGCCAATTCATTCACTTGATGTGGAGTCAGTGTTGACGCCATCCCAGTTGGCCGCGTAGTGTTCACACGCGTCCTCGACGTTGGAGCGGCAGTAAGGCTTGACGGTGGCGCTGCAGACGACACCACGGAAGTAGTCAATTTCTATGTCGTTCCTGCAGCCGTTGATTGCGCCGTTGATGTCTCTACAGTTGCCGTTGCAACTCCTGTTGTTACGCTTGGTGCCTCTGTCGTCGCCACCACTTTTGCTGTTTGCGCTGCTGTCGTCACTGGTGCAGTCAATGGAATTGCTGGTGCTACTAATGCAGCTCCTGTCGCCGCGGCACCCGCCGCTGGTGTTGTCGCCTCTGTTATCGCTGGTGCTGGCACAGTTGTCGTTGGAGAAGTTGTCGTGTTTGCGTCGACCGTGTTTGCCTTTTGCGTGGACATCGTCGTTGATGGCGCCGTTGACGTCACCGTTGCCTCCGATGTCACTGTCGTTATTGCCGTCGATTGCGCTGTCGTGGTAGTTTTCTATGTCTCTTACACGGGTGCCGTCGTCATCGCCACCGATCGTGGTGAGCGCCCTGGCGTTCCTTTCCCTCTTGGCTTGGCCATCGTTGGGATTCTGGTGGCTCCCAGTTCCCTTCTTTGGCGGTCGTGTTTCTTGGGAAGTTCCTCCTTTCCTTGGTTTTATCAAGTACGCGTGGCTCGTACTTTAACGGGGGAATGATGGAACGGGGTTACATGGGCTAAGCTTACGGTAACGGGGTTACATGGGTTACAGTTACGACGGTATCGTATACGAAAAGGGGTACGGTATATGTACCGTACCTAGCGAACTAGAATTAGTTTTTGTAGGTTATCTGTTTTCGTAGGTTTTGGGATGAATGGTCGTGAGGACCATTTGATCCCTTTGATATTCAATTCAGTCCTAAAATTACCTTATTCTGTTGAGTCCAAGAGCGCCTCAAAGCCGCTCTGTGTAAGTTATTGTAACAGAGTGCTTAGAGCCCTGTTACACTTTAAGATAAAGGAATTCACCGGTGAAAAGGGTGATAACGTTTATGTGTGGAAACGGCCTTCGCCATAGAGAATGTGATCGCTGATCACTTGCAAGTGGGACTTGCACTGACCCATCTTACGGGCAAAGCCCGTACATGGGCGTTTACGTGTCCGTATTCGGTCACGAACGTGTTCCCAACCTGGGAAGTCCTTAAGCAAAAGCTTATGGACATGTACGCCACGCCTTATCTGGTTTTCCAGAATCAGCTGGCGTTTTTGAGGTGCCTTCAGGACGCTATGGACTTGGAGACATATGTCCAAGAACTGAAGACCCTGTTGGCAGGGATGTACGCGAAAGCGTATTCGGACGATGTGTCCATCCCCGTCTTCATGGGAGGCCTGAAAGAAGGGCCAGCACGTTCGGAACTGTTCCGATGCCGACCCCAATCCCTGGGGGAGGCGTTTAAGATGGAGTTCAACGCCGAGAGGAACTTTCGTTCCTCTAAGGTGGGTCCCGAACCCATGGACCTGAGTCAGGTCGAAGCGGAGGAGAAACCTCCCGCTAAGAGTCACTCTGACTCTTTTTCACAGAGCTTCGAGACAGAGCTCTTAGCTATGTTGCAGCGGCGTGGGCCGCTGAGATGCTTCCTGTGTGGGAGCATGTATCATCTGAGGAACAGATGTCCGAAAAATCCCCAGCGAGACACTCGCTATAAGGGGCCAAGGGTTGAAAAAAAACCTCGCCCAAGCCGCCGGGAAACGACGGCTCCCAGTAGGTGCGGGGCGCCATACTGGGGGACCCCTCAGTGCTGTAAAGCCCCAGGGTAGGGGACGACAGCACAAAGCCCCGAGGGAAGCGGTGCTTTCTAGCACCGAGTTGGTGTACCAGCCAGGTTTGCTGGTTGTCCTTGCGGACGTGAAAGGCTTTGATAAGCCTTGGAGAGTCTTGATAGACTCTGGAGCGTCTGACAATTATGTCAGACGGGCTTCTGTAGAGATGAGTCGGCTGTATGCCGAAGCCCTAGAGGCACGTTCTCGTGACGTTGTCGCGGTCTGTCTTGCGACGGGCGTACAGGTTTCTGTACCCAAGGTCTCGATTGACCTTAAGCTGAAGTTGCAGACTTCGAAAGCTTAGAACGTTGCCTAGTCCTGGATTTGGACTCGAGGTATGACCTCATTCTGGGCATGAAGTGGCTGGAACGCCACGAGCCACGGATAGACTGGAAGTCTAAGTCCATTGTCTCAACGCACCCGCGGTCGGGTGAAGCATTGGCGAGTCATGAACCCACCTTTTCTCGATCGCAAAAGCGATTCTGGCGTGAGATGCCAGAGATTGGGATGTCTGAAATGATCAGTTTCAATGAGGTCAAGGAATTGTTCCTTGACGAGGGGGATTCGGCGGTTAATCCCTACGTCGTTATAGGCAAGACTGGCGAGTAGCCATTGGTAAAGGTGGATTCCTCTGAGGCGGCTCCAGTGGGAGGGGTAGAGACCCCTGTGGTTAAGCGCGAGGCGCTTCCAAGCGAAGATACCCGTAGTTCATCTCTTTCGCACGTCGGAAATGATTCCGACCACGCCGTTGTAGGTGAGACCGGCGAGTCACCGGTGGTGGAGGTAGAGACCTCTGTGGATAGACGCGATGCACTTCCAATAGATGGGACAACTGACTCCCCCCATCTGGGTCCCGGGATGAGTCCCGAGGCCAGTAGTCATCAGTCCTATCGGATGCTGAATAGTGTGAGAGGTGTTGTCACAGAAGGCGTAAGCCTTGAACGGTTGCCTGGGGTAGGCGAACTGCTGTCGTTGGAGGAGATGTCCTTCAACGAGATTGGAACTGCTTTTAAAGCAGGAGAAATCGACGAGGTTGTCGTATTACGTCCGGAAGAGGAGTTGAACTCCTCATCCGCGATGGACGAGTCAGTTTTGGTGCAAACCAAACAGGCATTGAATGCCCGAAACGGTCTCAAGATCCTTGCGGATCCTGAGGACCCTTACCATTCCTTGTTAAAGGAATTCGGAGATGTCATTAGTGACAACCCGCCGATGGGGTCACCACCGGATCGGGGAGTCCGACATGAAATCGATTTGGTTCCTGGAACCAAATACTGCGTCACTAGGCAGTGGCCTCTTCCCAAGGAGCAATGCAACGTCATCGACGCATTCTTCAAGGGGAAAGAAGAGGCAGGGATGGTGCGGGAGATCAAGTCTCCTCATTCATCTTCCACTTTTTGTGTTCGTAAGCCTAACGGAAAGTGGCGCATTGTGCATGCGTACAACAAGCTGAATGCAGCTACTGTACTCATGCAGACTCCGATTCCTCGGAAGGATGTCCTCAAGAATAATATGTCGGGCTGTACAGTGTACAGTGCCTTAGATCTGGTGGACGGGTATTATCAGGTGCTCATGCGAGCGTCCGATATTCCGCTTACAGCGGTCAGCACGCCTAGTGGCATGATGAGGGGGTGGCTTGTTATTCCACGGGGGCTTTCGAATGCGCCAGCGACTTTAATCGCTTGGTGACTCAACTCTTCCTCCCTCATAGGAAGTACGCTCAGACGTACTTCGACGATATATTCGTTCATAGTCGTGCGGAAGGCGACTCGTCTGATGTTCACACGCACCTGATAAACCTTCGAGCAGTGCTCGAATGTATGCGAGAGCATAAGTTATATGCAAACGCATCCAAGTGTATCTTTGGTGCTGAGGAAATTCCTTTCCTCGGATGCTTCATCGGTAAGGATGGAGTGCGGGCGGATCCCGCGAAGGTGAAAGCCATTGTGGAGTGGCCTTCGCCTGTAAATCTTAGAGATTTACGGAAGTGGCTAGGATTAGCCAACTATCTCCACAAGTACAGCGAGAATTACGCTGAAATGGCGAAGCCATTAACCGACCTTCTTAAGAAGGACGTTGATTGGTGTAGGGAAACCAAACACCAAAACGCTTTTGAAGCGGTTAAGGGGAGCTTGTTGAAAGCTCCCGTTCTTGCTCTCGCAGATTCTGAGAAACCATTTAGTGTCGTCTGCGACGCCTCCGATTTCGCAATCGGATGTGCTTTGTTACAAGCAGACAATGCAGGAAGGGAAAGCGTAATTGCGTTTAAGTCGAGGCAGCTTAAAGCTGCGGAACGGAATTATCCCGTTCATGACAATGAGCTACTTGCAATGAAGTATGCCCTTATCAAATTTAGGGTTCACCTACTCGGCTCAAAGCCATTCGTGGTTTATACTGACCACGCGTCCTTACGGACTGCGACAAAGTCGCCTCATCTCTCGCAACGGATGGCCCGTTGGCTCTCCTTCTTTGCGGAGTACAACTTTGAGGTTAAGTATAAACCTGGCAAGCAGAACGTGCTTGCGGACGCGTTATCGCGTCGTCCCGATTACGAGCTCACTCACGCGACATTCGTCACCACGTCTGTGGTAGATCTCATACGTCAGGAGTATGAGAAAGACCCTCAATGTACGGCGCTTATCCGCGCGTTAGGTTAAAATGGTCTTGGCTCGTCTGAGCCAACCCTGTCAAGTCGAGATAGAGCTCGTTTACACCGTTACAGGTACTGTGAAGGTTTGCTATATTATAGCACGAGCTCGGAGGAAACTCCGCGGGTGGTTGTTCCTCATGATGAGGAACTGAAGTATAGAGTCCTCTTTGAGGCACATGACACCCCTACCGGGGGTCATTTAGGTCGGGATAAGACCTACAGCGCTTTAAGAGATTTGTATTGGTGGCCCAATATGTATAAGTGGGTCGGTGCGTATATACGCACCTGTGAGACGTGTCAGAGGGTTAAACCCTCTGCAAGTTCAGCTGCGCCTTTGGCGAGCTTATCGGTTCCAACGGAGTGTTGGAAATCCATTAGTATGGATTTTATCTTCTGTTTTCCGAAGGATAGTGCCGGTAACACCGGCATATTGGTTTTTGTAGACCGTTTGAGCAATATGGCTCACCTGGCGGCGGTGCCAGAGTCCATTGATGGACAAGGAACAGCAACAGTGTTCCTAGACCGTGTCTTTCGACAGCATGGTCTACTCGATTCCGTTGTGTCGGATCGGGATCCCCGTTTTACGGGACAGTTTTGGGGGGCGTTGTTTAAGGTGCTGGGCACCAAGATCCTCTTGTACTCTGCGGATCGTCCACAGACTGACGGTCAAACGTAACATGTTAATCGCGTTGTTGAGGATATTCTCCGGAGTTTATGTCCAAATTATCCAAAGAGTTGGAGTGAGATGCTTCCGATGGTTGAATTTGCTATCAACAATTCGGTACATGCATCTACGGGTTTAACCCGTTTTACGTGAACGGATTAGTGAATCCGAGGGCTCCGTTGACTCCATGTGTGTGTGGACCAGGCTTGAGGGGGGAGGATTTCCTGATGTCAGCCCTGTATCTGCGCGAAAGCACATCTAAAAGTTCTTATCGACGCGCCTTAGTGTCTTACGACACGTCTGAGATGCCATGGCGGAAAGCCAAGACAAGAAAAGGAGCAAGCTGACCGCAAGGGGTGGCGTAACGAAAAAGTATACAAAGTAGGAGAAAGTGTTTTATTAAACGCTAAAAATCTTCCTACACATGCAGTTTCCAACGTATTGCGGAATAAACTGCGCCCCAGGTTTGTGGGGCCTTTTAAGGTACTATCCAGAAAGGGCTTGTCGTATACCTTGGACATCCCGAAGGCGATGCGTGCGCATCCAACCTTCTATGTGGTTATACTTAATCCATACCAGAACCCGGAGGCTTGTCCCCTCTTGGAGGAGGGTGGGAAGTCGGATAGCCGAAAGGCACGACAGGTCGGAATATCTCCGACAGGGTCGAAATACGACCCTGAAGCTCCGCAACGAGAGACTCGAGGGAGTCAAGACGCCCCTCGATGCGTTCATTCGCACTCGCCTCGTCGCGGAGTCCCTCCTGGGAAACTTGGATGAGACGGCTGTGTCGATCACAGCGCTCGTGGAACTCACGTCGCAATAGCGCGACCTCCCCCTCCAGTCCTAGACTCGGAGGGTATTCCACTTTACCATGTGGAACGTCTGATGGCACGACGCCATCACCGGGGTGAGACCCAGTACCTGGTGAAGTGGAAAGGTTATCCACACTCACAGAATTCGTGGGAGTCCGAGACTCCCCTGCGGCAGGATTGCCGCGACGTCGTTGACGCTTTCGAGCGGGAGAATCCCGCTGTAGGTCAACAACCAGAGGGGCATGAGAAGCCCCTTCACTCCCAGTAAGTGGGAGTTCGCCGGAGGCAGATGTGACGCTCACACTGTCCTCTGGCACCATGGTGGAGACAGGGACGCTGGCGTAGCGCGTGCGATATGGAGCACGTAATAGCTCCATCTCTTTGGCTCTGGCAAACGCCAGGCGCAACGCCCTCTCCACCCAAATGTCTCGACGGGAATAGCTGTCGTGCAGCTCATCGAAGCTGGGTAGAAGCTTCTCCTCTTCCGCCCAAGTGCGAAACTTCTTCTCTGCATCATCAGCACTTTCTCCAGGAGAAAGAACGAAAGGAACCTCGCGGAGGTTCTCAACAGGGGCACCCTGTGCCTGCCTGTCTAAGCGCTCTCGATATGAGACGCTAGTGAGCTGCTTTTGTGTAAGCAGTTGTTGCCGGAGTTTCTCACGGCGTTTGCGTTGATACGTCTGTTCAGCCGCGGGGACAGGGGTATAGAACGCTAAACTGGTTCTTACCAAACGCCTGACCCACCTTGGAAGGTCACGAGGACCATCAAAATTATAAGCTGCCCTTTACAGGCGTTTAGGGGAGCGTAACGCAGCCCTTAGTGCCTGTGCGGAAAGTGGGGTGTCTTGAGCTGCGTCCAGCTCATTAGTGACGATCGCCTTTGGCGATTCGGATGTATCATCCGATATGGGCAGGGGTGGCGCACTGGTTAGCGCATTTTCCCCACGTGTGGGGAACGGATTAGTCTGCCGACAACGCCGTTCGGCGCTGTCGGAGCGGTTAACCGTTGGGGAGGTATCCGCAAGGGCATCCACCTCCGAGTTCTCGGAGTAGTCTACCTATTCTAGAGGAGACGCCATAGCACCACTGAAGGTGTACATATTGAGGGTCAGGGGAACTGGCGTTGGAGTTCTCCAACAAAATTTTGTTTATTGCGTAAGCAATAGTCTTGATGGGGGAGGATGTAACGGGGTTACATTTGAGTTACATTTAGTGTTGGTGTACATGAGTACACTACGGTTGAGGTCAGTATTGACCGGTTTGAAAGGTTTCGAACCATTGGTTATTTTAACCAATGAGGGCATGAGCCCTTGGGTGGTGGTGTGTCAGTCATTCACGTGTCGGTACACAGGTGTGTACATTACATTTTATCTAGGTACGAATTGGGTATATTCTACTTAAGATTACATATAGTTTACATTAGTTTAAATTAATTTAGGCTAATTACATATTAAATATATTCAGTTTACATTTCACTCTAAAGTGCAGACGCGCGACCCCGACCGGTCGCGCGTGCAGTGAGTGTCGTAGGTAAGAAGGAGCCCTCCCTTTACTTACACCCCGAAAAGGGGACACAGCAGTTAAGGCTAAGTAGTAAACCAACCCGGGAATCTTGGCCCCGAGTAGGAGAGATCTCCTACTTAGCCCTTTATAAGGGCGTATCGGCTAAGTAGAGGCACATCGCCGCTTTAGAAAAGTCTTCCTCTGTGCGCTAGCCGCACCGTGCGTGTACGCACCGGCTACAACTTCGTCCTCGGCCAGATCGTTCAATGTCATCTGGTGGACGAACGGACGGTAGTTCCAAAGGCTGTCTCGGAACTCTGTGTCTCGAACGCGCACCGGGGAGCCCTCCCTCGAACCGGACAAGACACTTGCAACTGACCGCTTGGCCTTCCCTTCTTCCACGGCAGCCAGGCGAGTCGTAAGATCCCTCAAACCTTGTATGAGTGTCCTGAAATCATTTGTGGAGGGCACATCATTTCCATCGGAGTCACTCATCTTTAATCAAATCAAAACACCTCGATCACCTACGCCACTCCACTATACCTCGTAACAGAGGACTTTTCACTAGCTCCACGTGACGTAACCACGAAAAATTCCACGAAAGCACACTTGTATAACCAAGAAAAATCCACGTGAGACTTATGCGAGCCTTGGGCTCATAACCTGTAGAAATTAAACAATAAAGCTTGTATTCACTTCACTTGATCTTAAACCACCTGGTCTGAACACTTTTGACCAGGTGGGAGCAATAACAGAGGCAAGAAAGTCAGCGCCGATTGACGGCAGGGGAAGTTTCGGTAAAGTTGTACTTGACACGGGTGAAATTGGAACATGTATTATGTAAAGTTACTTTAAGTAGCTATCCTGAAATAAATGCAACTTATAACCGTAACTGCCATATATGCAAAAATATAACCATCCCATCAGCCAATGGGATTCCACCATTCTGGAAGAGTGCAAAGTCCAAAGTGGCTACATGCACTTCCAACAGTCGAGACGTACGTTCCGTCGCTCTTTCGTCGCTTCTTCGTCCCGATGCCCCGGTCGACGTTCCGGATGTACATTTCGTCCACTGCGATATGCAGGGACGTACTTTGCGGACACATGGATATTTAATGGAGCAAATGTGTGGCGGTATGTGTATGGCGGTTTCGAACAAAAGGTATACAAAATGGTCGTGTTTTTTGGCGACACAATAGGTAGTTGTTACGTCGTACGATCGTGATCGGGCGCACTGCACGGTCCATCAAGGCAGAACGTCAGTGAGAGAACTTCATGGAATCCTGGGTCCATTCTTTGATTGAAGACAATCGTAATGAAGGGGCATATTGAGCGAACAACAGCGAAGAAACAACGGTGTACCGTCGACTTAAAATCAGCTGCCGAGTTACAGACCGGCGGGCAAGGTTCAGCAAAGGGATGGTGAGTTGTTTAAGTCGCCTGAGTGTTCCTACCAATACGAAAGCTCAAGAAAGAAGATGGTCCAAGAAAAGTTAGAAAGGAAGCCAAGCAAAGTAGACAGCACTGCGCCAAGTAAACCCTCTTTCAGAGCGCTTCCCTCCGTCGTCATGCTGCAGTTACCTCTTTAAAAAGACATCAACAACGTAGAGCGGCACCCTTACAACTACCTACGTCGAGGATTGAGACGGTCAAACGCAATACGTTCTCGTCTCCATCATTGCCTCCTCCTTTTTCTCAGATCAGCCCGTGGTTGAATCCATACGTCATGGTCGCTATTCTACGCTATCATCTTCACTTCCAGCGGTTTCAAAGAAGGTATCCATGTGCTAAAAGCAAACCATTCCTCACCCGTTTGAAAACTTTTGTTTGCGGTATGTACATTCATGGCTCAAGGCTTCATGAGAACGTACGGAAACAATATATGAGATCTAACTACGAAAGGGCTTACCAAAAGCCTCGCGATCCATTGAATTGGCCCGATGGATTCTGTTGCTTCAGCTCCGTATGGTTTCATGACAATATTGGCTCTAGTTGGACAGTTTTGCACCCTTATCAAGTTAGATGACAGGGTTAGAATCATGTGGGACACACTAATATGTTTTCATAGGTAGGGGATAGAACTATATTCGGGTGTCGTACACTATTCTACATCCGGTAAATAACCACTGTAGCTCTACCTCGTAATTGTATGAGTCGGTTCATACTCCTGGGGCTTCACAACATCTCTTGAGATGTTGTGAAGCCCCAGGACGTAGTTTATTTACACTCCCATTGTATTTTTGATCACATCGTTCTGAAAAAGGTACCAGATGCTTTCTGCTAAAAATCCCAACTTACAGCCCCATACACATCACTTTCGGGTGCCACACTTAAACCTAGCAAACATCATATATACATTGCTAGCGACAGGCCAACGCGGTTATTCTAGGTACCGGCTTTGGTTAGATGTAACTCGGCTCTTGACCCGACTCTCATCAATGAACTGAACCCTCAACATGAAAACAAAAACGTATCAAGATTCAATTTAACCACACAAGCTCTCTCTGAATGTAGCTAGCCTGCTTAGTTAGCGTTGTTCGTCAACGAGACGGCTGGGTCCGGCAAAGCGTAATTCTGCTGTGAGTTGTCGGGATGGAATTCCACCACTTCAATGATACTCGTGACCTGAAGCGTACCCGATTGAGTCGCACTCGAGTCAGTCGAATCGTAAATTGTCACAGTATACTCCTTCACTTGGCAGCTCGTCAAGGTTTGGTCAGAGCACGCGCCTTCGTCACATACCGGCACTTGGCAGCCGAAAAGAGTGAACAAGTAATAAGTGCCGTCATTCTTTTCCTCTTCCAGCGACGTGACATTCTTGTAACACACACGCATGTCCCCCACCGAGCTCGCGTAGTTGTTGCCAGTTAAGGCAGTCTTCAGCAGCTGGACTTTATCGTCCGTGAGAGTGGATGGTTGGAATCTGGGAGTTGGCTGGATGTTGGTGACTTGGACCGCCTTTGTGTTTGGCGGCTGGTAGATTGTCACATCATACTGCGTCAGTGTGCAGCTCGCCAAGGTTCGTTTCGAGCACTTGCCTTCAGGTACCGTCACGCTGCAGCCGGAGATAGTGAACTTAAAGTTAGTGCCGTCCACGGTTTGCGTTTCGAGCGAGATGATGTCCTTGTAACACACACGCGTTTTCCCCACCGAGCTCGTGTAGTTGTTGCTTTCCAACCCGTGCTTGAGCAGTTCCTTGGCATCGTGCGTTAGTGGAGTTGGTTGGTAGTCGCCTTGTGGTACTTTTTTGTGCTCCTCGATATCGGTGACTTGGGCCGAGGTATCTCCCGTCTGCTGGTAAATTATCACATCAAACTCCGCCAGTGTGCAGCTCTGCCGGGTTTCTTCCGAGCACCTTCCATCTGATTTCGGCACGCTGCAGCCGGAGATAGTGTACTTGAGGTTACTGCCGCCGTCCACGTCTTGCGTAAAGAGCGACTCGATCTCCTTGTAACACACACGCGTGGTCCCTACCGAGTTCGCGTAGTTGTTGCCAGCTAAAGTGTCCTTGAGCAGTTCCTTGTTTTCGTGCGTCAGAGGAGTTTGTTGGTAGGGGTGTACTGGTTCAGATGGGTGCTGTTCAGATGGGTGCTGCTGGATATTGGAGACTTGGGGCTTGCCAGTAAATAGCGGCTCGAAGATTATCACATCGTACTCCATCACTGTGCAGCTCGTCAGGGTTTGTTGCGAGCACTCGCCCTCAGACATGGAGTTCACGCTGCAGCCGGAGATATGGAACTTGTTGTTAGTGCCGGCCACAATTTGCGTTTCGAGCGAGATGATGTCCGTGTAACACACACGCGTGCTCCCCACCGAGTTCTCGTAGTTGTTGCTAACTAACGTGTCGTGGAGCAGTTTCTTTTTATCGTCCGTTAGAGGAGCAGGGCTGTAGGAGCCAACCCTCTCATCACTCTGCGCTACAGCGGACGTGGCGAAGGTTGCAAGGACGAAGAGGCTCGTGCGCATAGCGACGGAATGTTACTTGACACTTGAGGAGAAAGTTGAATTGTGATGAAGTGTTTGGAGGAGGAGGATGCGTGTGGAGGATGCGTGTGGAGGATGCGTGTGGAGGATGCGAACGATCCGGTTTGAAAAAATGGATAGGCATTAGAAATCTGGTCTTGGGATCTGTCATTAAAATTGGAAGGGGATATGCTCGTTTTTATGCTGCCTCGCACTCCCAAAGCGGAGGTGCGAAGATTAACCACCTCCAAACGAAGTTCCAAGTGACGCTTGAGGCAGAAAGTACCTTATTTCGGCCTAAATGACGCGTTTGTGTTCACCGCTAGACCGACGCCATGGGACGGGTCGATGATAATAAACACTTGAAGTGACGCGATGAACCCCTAGCGTTAGTTGAATGCTTAGGTTATTGGTGAGATCGAGATGAAGAAGTATAGAAGGAACCTAATATATTGGCGTCCAATTGAAGAGCAAAGTTGAAGTGTCTTTTTGTTTTATTATCGATGGCACATCGAGTGGAGACTGTCAGGGCAGGGGGAAGCGTACGGAGATAGGACGCCCTTTTTATGTGGTACAAATTGCGACACACTGAGAGCACAGGCGCAAAATAAGAATGAGCCACTAGATTTCCTATCCAATTGACAATTCGTCGAATATCGGGACGCGCTAAACAGCACCAAATGGAAGACTAACCAGCACCAAATGGAAGACTAACCAGCACCAAGTGAGGCTCCAAGTGAGTTTTAAGGCAGAAAGTACATATTTCGGCCTAAATGACGTGTTTTTGTCCACTTGTGGTCAGCGCTAGACCGACGCCGTGGGACATGCGGAGTCTAAACTCACTGGCCCTATAATCAAAAAAGGCCAAATTATGGCGCAGCTACACTGCACCTGGTTTTGGACAACTATTAGTTTTGCAGGCCCAAAGTGATAGAGCGGTCGATGTATTAATAGTAGCGTGTGGCCATGGAGTAGGAGGACTTGTGGAAAGTGCCACACGTGAGTAGGAGAGTATGAGAGCATGCGTACATGGAATCCATCAAGTAGTCGCTTGCGTTCTCCTTAGTTTTGGTGGGGGAAGCAGATCCTGCAAAATAAACTGGCGATGCAATGGCATTCGGGAAAGACAATCAAGAATGAAGGCATGCCGATACACTGATCTCTACGTATTATTTTTGAGATCCTGTTTCCTCGTCATCTCACGGAACTGCATTTGATACGTTAAGAAGGCACATTTCTACATACCCTTTGCTGGACCCAAGAGAGTGAGTTTGTTTATTCGGTTTGCTTTTGACGTTTGCCTCAACTCTTTTGTTCTTGCTCTATAAATCAAGTCAATGATGAAGGAAGATATGATCTGGATCATTCGCCTCCTTTTTCACTAAACCTCGTCCCTTTAACGCAATGCTCCGTTCATGGCTACAGCAGGTCGGGTGTGACTGGATGCGGTAATGGTATCATTGACATCTTATGGACGTCTCGATGAAGCGCTTCCTTATATCTGTACAAATAAAACAGCAGTCAGACCTCGCAATACAAACAATCAACCCCGAAACGATCGTACCAAAAGCGTCCTCCCCGTCGTGTGCACTAGAGTAATACCCTAGCACACGCGTATAAACTGAGTAGCAAAACTTTTCGAAATTTTGATCGCGAGAGAGTTGGACACTCGCACAAACAGATACACAAAGTAGCATTTGTAGAGTCCTACCGACACGTTTTCCAAGTAGTCCATTAGTTTTTTCGCCAACCGAAGCCGTCGAAATTCGGGGGCAACGGTCACTGCTGTCACATTTCCGTGCCAGTTTGTCCCTTGATCTTCCGCTTTGCCCATGACTATAGAGAAAACCACACAACTCAAAAGGTAACAAGACCACACAGCCAAAGTGAACGTACACTGGCTGCGCCATAATTTGGCCTTTTTTGATTGTAGGGCCAGTGAGTTTAGACTCCCGCATGTCCCACGGCGTCGGTCTAGCGCTGGCCGCAAGTGGACAAAAACACGTCATTATGGCCGAAATATGTACTTTCTGCCTTAAAACTCACTTGGAGCCTCACTTGGTGCTGGTTAGTCTTTCATTCGGTGCTGTTTAGCGCGTCCCTCGAATATCGTGATATTTCGCGGAAGCGGCGACGAGAAAGGGCGCGTCTTTAAAATGAGAGCCGTGCGGGGTAAACGAGACGAAGATTCACACAGAACCAAGGATTGGAGCTTGCGGGCAGCAGATAGTGTTGAATATTCTCGTCGTCCATCTGGTCGTACGTACTTCGTCACACGGGTTCCAGGTACCACGTACTAGCGCGCGATATCCCAATACAGTTAGATAGGGCTAATATTTAGCGTAACAGCGAACAATCAATCACCAAGCGTAACTTAATTATCCACTGTCCTTTGCGACTGAAACGTAAGGTCAGCAACTCAAATCAACAATCGTGCAATACGAGAATCCAATACGTAATCACCAATCCAAGTGCCACTGCAGTGTACTAAGTATCCACGTAAAATAACTTCAAACAAGACGCGCACTGTTGCGCGCTTGTTGTCCACCCGTAACAAACCACACGTGAGTCAATAATCAAATTCAGAAGTGATTTATTAGAATTAAGTTTACACCCAAAACTAATAATATGCAAATACACAATGTTTAGTACCTAACCTAAAGTTATGTAGATACATCACCTTTTCACTGAAAAGTCGCTTAAAAGCCAAAATGGCGACGCAAGCTGCAGCGAAAAAAGCGCGCATTTCCAACATATAGAAAGATCTCCGCCGATTGGTATTTGAGCATGGAGTATCGATGGAGTGGGAATAGCGAGCGGATAACAACATGGTGCCATGGTTGCCAGTAAAAGTAAAAGTACTGGTACGCAGTCCCATCGTAAATCTAAGGAAATCTCGTGTTCTGATGTGCGCCGACCGCCTTTTTTGCATACAGCCCCGATACTTATAAAACCGGTTATACCCAGGGTTAAACCGCCCGTCCCACGGCGTCGGTCTAGCGATGGCCACAAGTGGACACAACGCGTCATTTAGCCCGAAATAGTGTACTTTCTGACTCGAGCGTCACTTGGAGCTTCGTTTGGACGTGGTTAGTATTTTTCGTGGAGGCGTTGAGACCGTCCCCAAAGCGGAAGAGCGCAAGGAGCGCGAGGAGCGGGTGGGCCGATCTGTTGTGTCATTTTAACGATTTTAATACACTTTTTGCATGCGAAAAAGAAAACCCCACTGTCCTATCCCAGGAAACCTGTCCTTTGTTGATTATGCACATAAGTATGTTGATGGTAACTGTTTTTTTGTCATTACGAACGTGTGGAAATGTATATATTTTCCCGGTCACGACAATTTTACCCAAGGGTGTAAGACCCCTTCGGGGTAAATTTTTCTTTGGCACGTGAAAGAATGAAATTTACCTCCCCCCTGAGGGGGTAAGCGTAGGGCTTAGGGTTTTAAAGTTAAAACCTAGAGATATTTACCCCCTGGTAGGTAACACCCTAGCGGGAAAATTCTAGTATCCCCATATTTTATGCAAAAACTCAACCGTTCTCAGATCAACCCCAATTTACATTCTGCAGTGTTACAAATATTAAATTTATTGCCCCGTTGGTACAACGGGGCTTTATGATACTTGTACTACAAAAAAAAATCACGGCGCTCGACGAGAAGCTCCTACACTCTCCACGCGCACGCGTTTGACTATATAAGTCAAACTCACTTTAACCTCATGGTTTAATACACTCTTTGACACATGAATTCGAGCGTAATAGTTATCGTTCTCTAGATACCCCGCCAACGTCGTCCGTACCTTGGGACAAAACGTGGCGAGTATGCATACCACCCCATCCCTTTTCTCCTTAACACGACAGACCGATACACCATCCCTGTCATTCAATCAAATACGAACACTGGGTTCACTACGCACCTGATTCCACAATGAACGCTAAACATCTCATGGAGCGTCTCCTTTCGGCTGTATACAATCGTGAGCCTCACGTAAAGGTCGTGGTGGCGGTGACAGGGGGCGGCGTGTCTGCCGCCATCTATCGGTTTGTCCAGGCAGTTCGTCGACTCTACTGCACTTTGTAGGAAAAACAAGACACAACACACAGTAGTGCTTATGCACAGAGATCTGAAACTATCTGGAGTTTTGACCAGATAGGATCTCGGAAACTGGAAGACTTGTGCGCGACTTGTGCCACGCGGAGCCGCTCAGAACAATGAGTCGTTTAGAGTTAAAATTGAAAAGTGTATTATGTAAAGGGGCGCCCACCGGGGGGGGCTTCCACACACACCGGGGGGGGGGGGCTTCCACACACACCGGGGGGGGGGGCTTCCACATCCACCGGGGGAGGGATTCCACACACAACACACCGGGGGGTTCACTCGGTTATACTATGCACTGTAGTCTACTAGTCTACCCGAGTGAACCCCCGGTGTGTGGTCTGTGTGGAAGGGCGCTCTTTGGAATTGTAAAATAAACGATCCATTTGCTGTGCTAACTGCCCTCTTCGAAGCGTCGCAGAAGTTGACGCTCGACTGTCGCCATTCCTCCCTGCGCGTCTTTTGCATCTCTGCTTTTGTGTATTGTCTTCCAATTGGGCTGATTTTTTGCTTCTCTGTAGCCTACAAACGCCAGATTAAGAAAAAACAATACTACTACTACTACTACTACGAATGACTGACATTGCTGCGCTGAATAAGAAGTACTAGAATCTAAAGTAAAAGTGATTCGAGCGACAAAAGAACTCGCAGCGCATGATGGCTACTTAAGTTGATGCAGATTTATTGATGAAGATAGCATTGTCACGTGCTCGGGGGATTCCGATTGCATTCTATGGGATGTTGAGAGTGGAGAAGTCAAGACGACGTTCCGGGAACACTCGGGCTACGTCATGTTTGGTAGTGTAAAGGTGCGTATGCAATGAAAGGGAGGCGCGAAGTTATCACGCCGTCCCAATCGATGATCTATTCGATCGGACGCAAAAAGAGAACTCTATTATTTCTTATATCCTAAAATCAACAAATTACCTAATATCGACCAATCAACTCTACACATCCTGATATGCATCATTATCCTGTCGCTTACCATCGTGCACCTGTACCCTGCGTCGCTTTTGCTCCGGATGGCCCGTCCATGTTCATGACAGTTGACCAAAGATCTTCCATGCGCTTCTCCACAGCCGCCACTGAGCCTCGTCCCAGCCATACAGCGGTTAGGCGGCGGTCGATCATGCCATTGGCAACCATCGATCATCCCTTTCTCCCGTCAGGTCATGATCGAACATGTAGCGGCCACCCATCGGCAGTCCCTTTTTTCCATCGGGTCATGATCGATCATGTCGTTGTCACCCATCGATCATGTCATCATTGATCACGCCGTTTCTCTCCATCGATCAGGCCCTCGTCGATCTGGTCGTCGTGATTCATCCATTTCCACATTTTATACAAGATGAAGTTGATCATGGATGGTAACTCATCTCTTGATCGCACCAAGGCCGACGACCTGATCGACGTGATCAATCAAGCTTATGCGCAGCAAGAGAAGATCCGCACGCAGCAAGAGGAGATCGTCATGTTGACTGACTCGCTGTTGGTACTTGGAGACTCTGTCATGATGCTGCAGAAGTCCAACGCACGTCTTGCCCGGAAGCTCGCTGATCGTGATCAGAAGATCAAGTGGTTCTGTGAAAAAGCTACGCATTTTCGCGATTACGTTCATGCTACTGTCAACGTTCTCAAGACCAGACTGAAGACCGCCGAAGGAACCATATCCGAGCAACACGGTCGGATCCGCGATCTGGAGGGTGGTCATGATCGATATCGTTATCTTCTATCAGTCCATACGGATCCCATCGATCATCAAGCTGCGAAGATTTTCCGCCTTGAGGCAATCCAAGATCAAGCAACGATCGATCAACTCCGTCATCGCTTGATCAAAAAGTATAGGGGCAGTTGAGTAGTAGATGACAAAATGAAAAGTAAATATATTTGAGGTCCTTAGTTTGCTCATTGCTACTTCTAAGCCTGGAGTATTCTAGAATCTTCTAGAAGATGACGTCATGCAACCATGACGTCATCATATGACTTCATTCTCCCCAACTTATGTTGAACACTCAACTTGATGTCGAACACACAACTTAGCATCACATGGTTGCTTGGCGAGGCGTCACTACATCACTCTTGACAACATTGGCAACAGATCACGACACAACAAGAGCGAGATAATGTCCTTTCGAAGAAAAAACGCTTTTCCGAGTGGCTGATCAAGCTTACATCCAAGGCTAGCAACGTAAAATCCAACTTGATCGTATCCGGGAAGAGAATGAAGATAATCTCGTGAAGATGGAGGAATTCGTCGCTGCCCTAGCCCAGGTTGACGAGCTATCTGCGCGCCTCAGTGAGGTGTCGAATATCAATGCCGAGGTGGAGTATCTACGCGCCCAGCATTACAAGTTGAAGGTGGAACTTTCTACGGCGCGGCGCCGCCTTAGTCACCAAGCTTCCCAGTTACGTGATCTTCAGTCGATATCAGCAGATCATGACGTACTGCGCGACGAGTTGCAACCCGCCCAGAACGAAGATGCGCGATTCCCTTTTGAAACATTCTCCAATCCATTTTTGCTGGTACGGCATTACATATGCAGATCGACACGAGTACAGGCGCCCCTTATGCAGATCCTGATCAGGCTGCAAGCTCGTCTGTTGATCTTCAGGGCTATTTGTCAGAAAATTCTTTTATTAGGACAACTTCTTCGCTACAGAAACGTGCTCGGCGTTCACAATCTACTCCTCGGTCCAAGAGGCAACTTCGCGTTCCTCCTATTCCCGAGGAGAATGGATAGTCGGATGATGACCATCCGTTTAGTCCCGATCAACCGGATGATGATCAAGGCGGTTCTTATCCATCGATCAGCACACAGAATTTGTCCAGCCCCGCAATCAGCGAGCTCGATAGTGAAGATTCGCTCGATCAAAACTATACTGGGTTTCACTGCCTTCGAACGGGCACATTCAGATCGCTGATCTTGGTGCCTGATGGTGTGCTAGATGCGTACATCTTGCTGTGGACCCCAGATCAGCTTGACGGCTTCGATCTGGATAACATCTCGGCACGCATGATCTGTGATTACTTGTCACGCCCCGTGGGATCGTTGATTCCAGCTTCTACGGCCCCCCTGCGACTGATCAGTGGTGCAATCACCTGATCACCCAATCTGAGGTGGAGTCTCTGATGCGCGGCGCCCCTGGGAGCTCTTCAAATGAATGCTGTCACCCATCTCTTTCCGCTCAGCCGGATGGTTTGCTGACTTCTAAGCGAGGTACCAGACGTTCCAGACCATAATGCGCAAGCGATCTGGGAGTCGACCCATCATCTCCCGATAGATCGAGATCTCAGGGAGCGCGACTCCTTCTTTGGTGAGTACTACGAAGGTCGGTGTCAGCGTAGAAGTAGCGCCGGGGCATTGTGGAAGAATCTGGTGGAGTAAGTGTTGCAGGGTATGATCGACGGGGTATGCGATCTCGACATTTTCTTGGACCCGTCGATCTCTCACTGCGCCCGGAACCGCCCCTTGAAGTATGCTCCAGCTGATGATGGTTCATGGTACCCGGGGTACTTATCGGACCCTCCACCTCGGACATTGCAGGATGCGCTGCGTGAAGTCGACGCCGAGGAACCTTGGCGTATCCAGTATCGCCTTTCTTTTGATGCTCATCCCGGCCGGAACATCCCTCGCCTTCGCCGTAAGTTTTATGGATCAATCTAGCTGGTTGATCACTTGTTCTTCAATGAAATAAACATCCTTGATCATATCATTCCCAATTGTTGCTTCTTCACTTTTCATGCATTTACATAAATCGATCTTCTATCGGCTCATCTGCCGTTGTTCCATTACCATATCTCGAAATATCCATCGTAAATTCACCACTTCAAGCTCATCG
Organism: Peronosclerospora sorghi; assembly: GCA_026184515.1. Classification (NCBI taxonomy): domain Eukaryota; phylum Oomycota; class Peronosporomycetes; order Peronosporales; family Peronosporaceae; genus Peronosclerospora; species Peronosclerospora sorghi. The sequence goes on from CM047580.1 coordinate 24,678,145, forward strand.
TCACTTCTCCATTAATCTTGAGTTCATCAATCGATCTTCTCCAATCAAGGGTTCGTCGGTCACAATTTCATAATCAATTCGTCGATCATGCGTTAGTTGGACTTTTCGTCCACTTGCATCACGTTGAAATGATGTCTGTTAATAATCTTCCTTTCGAAGGCCTTGATCAGAGCATCACAGTTCAGATCTACCTCATCTTCCCATGACGGCTCATCATAACCCTTCCAGTAGACTTGATATTCGCGTAACGTTCTGCCAGGCCTAGTCTTTCGACCAGATCGGACATCGGTGATGCGATCAACTTCAAACTCGTCCGGCTCTAGGGTCCTTTCCCAGCTATCTTCGGGTAGTAAAGATTTATAGAAATCAAAACGATCTTCTACCCCAGCTGCTTGCACAGTTGTGGGTCGATCTGTAAATTAACTGACCAAATTCAACTTGGATAGGTGTACCACTGGGAATATGCGACAGTCGGCGCCGGCCGTAATCAATCTTGCAGCATGATCGTTGATCACCTCATCGACTCTGAAAGGTCCATGACACATATGCGCCAGTTTCTTCGAAACCCTTTTTTCAACCGATCGAGGTATAACCAAACCCTCTATCCGGATTCGATCTTGTGTGGTGTTACTTGATCATTATGCTTTTCAGCTCGATCAGCCATGGCTTCGGGCACTCACTTGATCACGGGCGTAAAGGTAGTCTTTCTGCAGACTATATCTCCACCGACGAGCATCACGATTTTTACGCCGAATTCCACCCAGTTGCAACGTTGATTCCAACGATGATCGTGGATCCCACCCATATGCCAAGTAAAATGGTGTCTCTCCACGGATTCGATCAGGAGTCGAATTTAATGTAAATACCAATCGTTCTGCATACGAGCTCCAATCCTTCTGACCGACGTCTGAAACATACATCTTGATCGCTCGCGAGATTGTTTGCACCATTCTTTCCGCCTTGCCGTTCGCTTGTGAACGGTACGCCATAGTGGCACTCTGTCGTTGTCCCACGATCTTGTTGAACCCACGAAATACTTCGGACATAAACCACCGGGCTCTCGATCATGCCTAATCACCCCACTAGCTCCAAATCGACTAAATACACACTCTTCGTAATTCTCGGCGACTTTCTGAGCTGTACGAGATGATCCAGCTTTCGCGATCACCATACCCGTAAACAGATCATTCCAGATCAGAAATTCCGTATGCCCATCAGTTGATCGGTGAAACGACGGGATATGATCCATGGCTATCACTTGAAATGGGTACGTAGCTTCAATATTTCCCGGCGACATACCTTGATCGTAGGCTGGGCCTTCCACGTCTCACAATCTACGCATTGCCAAACAAATCGTTGCACGCTGCGAAATAAACCACGCCAATGAAAATGTCGTCTGATCCGCAGATACGTACGCCCTATACCCTGGTTTCCTCCTTCCAAACTCACATGATAATGGTGGAGGACATCCGCATGTAGGGTCTCAGGGAAGACCAGCTTGATCAAAGAGTGTCGATCATCTCGATCATCTTGATCACAGCTGGCTTTTCCTTTAGCCATATTTCCAGAGTAGATCAACAACCCTTGATCATCAACATCATAGTTGTCGGCAATTTTCGCGCAATCTTTCACCTCGTCTATGATCAATTGTGAAACTTTACCATGCAAGTAACATCGCAACTCACAAATCCACTTCTCTTCGCCTTGCGCCTTTTTAACACGTTCCGCCCTTATCCCTTCTATGTATACTTCGGTCCACGTTGACGGCCGCGTTTGACGAAGATTACGTGATCGCGTCGTCACCGACACTTGTGGGGCAGTGGGATCTTCCTTCCAAGTGATCACCTCGGACAGTATGTTGAGATCAACTAATTCTTCCAGTTGGTGGTCATCTACAATATCACACCGCGTTCCATCCCGCATGGCCGCACTGGTGATGTGATCGGCACTATTGTTCCGCTCCCTTTTTATGTGCAGAAGATCGTTATCAGGCCATTCGCGAAGGAGTTTTAAGGCACGCTGCTGCAATTCTTGTAGTGGCGGTGCCTTGCACTCTATTTCGCCACGCATTTGCCTGATCACCAAGTTCGAGTCTCAACACACGATCACCCTTTCCTTGGGATATAGCGACAGGAGATCCAAACCATGCGTCGCTACGCACGGCCGTGAATTCACCACACATTTCTCAAAGAATGGCTAGATGGCTGTCATTCTTTGCTGAATACAACTTTACGGTTGAATACAAACCCGGAAAGTTGCATGTTATAGCGGATGCGCTATCACGAAGGCCCGATTACGAGACGAAACCGTCCGTAACCGAAGGTGCCAGTGCAAACGCTTAGAAGCAATCCATGGTAATCAGATTCATTCAACGTGATGTTAGGTGCATGATCAGCAACCGCGATCATGATCTTCCACTCTTGCAATTTCCACACAATAGCACCAAACGCACCAACACATCGCTTACCACTAGCAGATCCATCGAAACTGATCACTTATAGGTCTTCGACTTTCTCAAAAGTGGGAGTTGACACTTCAATCATCTGCCGAGGTTGCTTCTTCGGTGCGATCGCGATCAGAGCTTCATCAATTTCGGTGCGAGGGGTAAAAATTGCGGCTAACGCCCCTATTACCTCCTTTTCTCCGTGCACACATCTATTGATCTCCAAGTTCCATTGTGACAAGATCGCAGCCCATTTCACCAGTCGTCCGTCTAACCCGTTGAATGTTAACAACCACTTCAACGTAGACCGACGTGACAGGACAGTGATCGTCTTTCCTACCAACATCGTAAAATATACGCCCAGAATTCGCAGAAGAGACAAAACTTCCTTTTCGACGGGGTTGTAATTCAGCTCACCGCTCTTCAGTGTCCGGCTCGCAAATGCGACGGGGCAATATAATTGATCATGCTCTTGCACTAGCGTGGCAGACACTGCCCACTTGCTTTCATAAACCACGATCACCGGTGTTTTGGCTTGATCGAAATGGCGTAGGGTTGGGGCTGACGCGATCTTCGCCTTCAGCATACTGAATGTCACTTTCGCCCTGATCAATCGATCATCTTCGCGATCCGGACTCTCATTTATCGATGATTGACCCTTTAATTCTTGATAGTCCGTTTCTCGTAACTCGTAGAGTACAGCAGCATAGATCGCGGAGTCTTCAATAAATCTGCGATAGTAATTCAGACTCCCCAAAAACGATTGCATAGCACGCAAAGTACCAGGAAGAGGCAAATTGATCAGATCATCCAGATTCTTCGGATTTGTTTTTAAACCACGACTAGAGACGTGATGTCCTAAATAAGGAACTTCACTTCTCCCCAGTACGATTTATCCATGCTGATCGACAAGTTCCATTGATAGCACTTTTCCAATAGGTTCCGCACTTTATCATACAAGATCGTCCATGTGGGTGCAGGGATCAAAATATCATCGATATATGATCGTCGTTGCAACACAGACGGGCCTTGTTCTTGATCAGGCTCTCCCGTAGAAAATACATCAGTTAAGTTGGTCAGATCGGCACAGTCCTTGGCATTGAGATACCGATAAAATGCATTATCGATCAACCGCTGGTAGATTTGCGGAGCATTCTCTATGCCAAAAGGGAATCCGATTCCATTCAAACAATCCAAATGGGGTAACAAACGCCGAAATCTGACGTGCTCGATCGGTCATACACACGACCCAAAAACCACTTGCCATATCCAAAGAGCAAAACCACAACACCTTGTCCAAATCTTCGAGCAAATCAGAGATCAGAGGCATTCGATACACCATCAGTCCCGTGAGTTGATTCACCGCGCGATAATCGATGCATAATCGAATATCAACCCCATTCTTCTTCACGATGTCACTATAGGTGATGCTCAGGGTGAAGTAGATGGATGGATGATCTTCGTTGCCAATAACCCCTTGATCAAGGCTGATAACTTCTCACAAAATTGTGGAGCGACCTTCCGACACTTTTGAGCGATCGGACGTTCATTGCCTACATCGATATCACAAACAACTCCACGTGCGGCAGGAGGCAGCGCGTTCCCTTCCCGATCAAGAGATGTTTCTTCGCCCTAATTATATCGCGAAGATAATCAATTTCCTCTGCTCTATTGAGAAATGGATCCCCAGCTTGAAGATCATCCTTGATCACTTCTTCGGTACTTGCTGACATCTCAGGCAGCGTGTCAAGCTGTTTCTCCATCTCTTCCACGAGCAAATCTCCACCTTCATGGTAGCACACTTGATCATCGGTAGGAATCACACCAAATTCACTGTGATCGACTGAGACGGGGTGATCACGCATATCTTGATCAGGCTCATATCTTGCAACAGATCGTTCAACTTCATGTTGAAGTGTCGGACTCTTCACACTCGTTTCCAGATCGCACTTCTCTTTCACTTCTTGCACCTTCTGCGATCTTCCGGTTACTAATGCCACAGATTCCGTGATCGAGCCCGTAAGTTGTACCAAAATTCCTTGAGGAATAGGATACTCCTTTTTCTCGACCAAACGACCTTGATCGACACTTTCTTGATCGTCATGCACAGAATCAATATAAGCTTGATACGAAAGATTCTGCCAGTCCTTATAACGATTGAATCCCACCGAAATAAATCCAGGGCGACGGGGCACGTCGTCTTTGTTCATCCAGATACCTAAAATCGTATCTTCTTTTAGGATGATCGGATGATCAGCAACGTTCATAAGGAGCAAATACCGTAGATTACCCACGCCCCTAGTCAAAGTGGGGGCCCAATTCTTTCCGCGAGTAATCCAAAATTTCCGAGATCGTTGATCACGAATCCGAATCTCAGCGGATCTACCTACTGGGATCTGCTCACACTGATCAAGTTTCATAAAATTTTCACTCGATCCATACAACTGTCGACGCCCTTCCAATGGGATGATCACTTCGTCAGGCAAACTTAGTGCACCGTGGGCGACGTCCAATCTAACACCAGCTGGGATCATAGAATCCATTCCCAATATAACATCTTGACCAACGAGTTTCCCAACCCATGCATGGAAGTAATAAACCAAAGATCCCGCTAACGTCACCTTCATTCTAGTACGCCCTTCTGTGGGGTGTGTACTTTCTCCGATACCAACACATTCTTGTCTTTGGCTCGTGTCGATCTGACAACCCACCTTACGAGCAAAGGTTGAGTCGATGATCGACACTTCGGCACCAGAATCAAATAACAACGTGGCACGTTCGTTATTAATTTTACCACTCGCCTTGGCTTGTTTAAAATCATTTCTTGGGAGAGTGGTACTTCCAATATCCACGTGATTCACCCGGAAGTAAATCAACTTCAATGATCACCGGGGACCGAGAAAACTCATCAATACGGAATTTAGCCAAACGTGGTAAATCCGGCTGATCACATTTTTCATTATACTTTTCTTTTGCTCGATCAGCCTTCTTATCCACATATGCAAAAATACACAAACTAGAACGCTCATCTCGTACCAGATTCAAACCTGGCGAGCGTCCTAGTTTAACATGTCCTCTGCTTCCTTGGGTAACATTCCGACATGCTTGGTAGGGTTGTACCACTGGCTAATGCGACTGTAGAATTCCTCCATAGGGCACTTTCCCGCATCATGAATTTCGCCACATGCTCGGCAGACATACAAACAGTGATCAGTTGGGTGACCCTTCTTTCCACACTTCATAAAGGTAAGGCGCTTCCAGCAACGTAAAATTTCATGCTTGATCGATCCACAATGACTGCATTTCTTCGTCGCCCCTTGATCAACTGCACTTGGTTCACTTCGTTTGCTAGATCGAGCCTCACTAGGCTGATCGTGCGTCACTGGTTGATCACGCATAGCAGCAATCATGTAACGACGCTGATCACCATCACTTCCACTGTCATCTGAACTTTATTCATCACTCCCAGACATCATCTTGATCTGGCGCACTGCTTTAGGCTTCCGCGCTGGGGCAGATGATCTAGCATCGCCAAATTTCTGACGGAATCGGCTAGTGCCTACCGCCGCCTTTGGATGACACGACTTATTGCGCGCATAAGCAGCGTCTCTTCCAAATCCGTAACATTCTCCAAACGATAAAGTGCCAGTTGATCAGCGAATTCGCGATCAGTCAACGTGTCAAGAAAATGCTGCACATGTTCACGAAAGATTGTAGGCGGACCTTCCTTGATCGACAACTTGGCCCGAATTCCTGCCACATTCAACCGGTGAAGATACTCAATAGGAGTTTCATCCGATCGCTGCTTCGTGTAGTAATATTAACGAGATGCCGATTGACCACTTCCACAGTACTGAGTTTCAAACTCTTTGACAAGACTTTTCCTGTTTCTATGAGTCGATCTGCTCATCTGGAGATGCCAATTGCGCGACGGTCCTTCAAGAAGATCACCCATAATCAAACACTTCTCATGATCAGGGTCTTTAACACGCATAAATTCTGATTTAAGACGACTGATCCAATTCCGCGCTTGACCTTAATCCACTTATTTCCCTGAGAACTCCTTCATATCACTGATCGCAGACATCCTAATCATGGGAATCGGCTGTTGATCAGGCGTACCAGTGTATACTGACGCAACCGTAGCTGGTCGAGGCGGAGTGATCGGCTCATCTGGATCGAGATAATCCCGCTGGTATTGTTGATCATGGAGCGAATACACAGACTCCATGTCAACATCCTTAACCGTCTCCACTCTTCCTGGATTTGGCTGGTGACGTTTCATGCGTACAACTTCAGGCGTCGCCTTGCCTCTTTCCTCAGCCAAAAACCGCCCCATAGCCGCATTAAATAAAACGCTTGCAGCCGTGGGTCCTGTTGTGACTGATCATCTTCTGCCTTGGCTGGTCGAGGTTCCTTATTCACAGCCGAGAACTTGGCTTCATCCTTCTGGCAGATCGTCATCCGGGTGATCTTGGGTTCCACACTATCATAATCACTGCTCTACTCCACTTCAGATGCATCGCCCTCGGAGGGAGAAGATTCATAGCAGGACGATCCCGTGTGTTCTGCCACGTTGATCGAAGGACCCGCTTCGAGTGTCAACAGATTGCGAGAGGGTTCCACCTTAGCAGATCGACCCACTATAGGCACCAACAGATCCAACAGCCGCTGGGTAGTGATCTCAACATCTTTAGGGTCCAGATCCAATACTTCTCCAACTGATATTATGTATTAAACTTCCTATCGGTATATTCTGTAAAGGTAAAGCATTACCTATTTTTTAATTCAGCATTAGATGAACTCTTAATATATTGATTAAGTTTTAGCATCGTAGGCGCCTGTCGTCAGACCAACTTTCTTGATCATGCGCGTTATCCCTAACACCAGCTAAAGCTTGTAATTCCCATCCGTTACTGGTTGATCGACTGGTCTATTTAGCTTTCCGCTGATAGTGACCCCGAGTATGCTCATGATAGGATCCACCAATAAGCAATTTTCCAGTTCTTTCGTATAAAACGTCCTCACCAGATCGGACTCCGATGGCGCCATACTTGATCGACTTTCGTTGCTCTCCGAACCAGGTGCCTTCAGCAACGCCTTCGGTTGGTCCTACTTGTAGTACTCAACCACCGACTTCCAATCCAGATCATTATATACATATGCAATGGGCGGATCACAACGCAAGTTTTGATCCGCAGGGGCTCCCGAAGGAGCCTTGGGAGGTGATCGAGGCTTTTCCTCCTTTATGTCATCAGGATACATCCCCAGGTCCTGATTATCAGTATTTCCTTTCTTCTTCGGAAGTGACGACTGCGAACTGCGTTCTATCGTCACAACCACATCCTCCTTTTCCACTTTAATCTTCATTTCTTTTTCCGCTTCTGTCTTCACGTCCGCGTCAGCGCCATCTTGCAGGGAATCGCGATGATATCCGGATTCACCCAAAGATCCGGGCACGCGCACCATTGTGGTGGAGCGTCTGGCCAAATTTTGAGGCTTGGACGGTCTTTCCCTCAGCGCCCGGACTACCGACTAACGAAGGGGGTCTTCTGGTTGTCCTGGGACAGGCCTATGTCTTGCTCACCTTGTGTACCCGACGGTTTGGGCGTGGGTCGCTCTCCAGGTGACTGGGACGTAGATCCGTGCAATTCCGATGCAGATCAAGAGAATTCGTATCAGATCGACGGGTGTCGATCAGTGCAAAAATCGTAAAATAGAGATCCCGGGGAAAAAAGGGGGGTCGAAGATCGCTGATCGATGATCGATGATCGCAGAACGACCCAGTTAATCTAATGCAAGTTGGTGAGATCGCAGACCGATGATCGATGATCGATGATCGATGAATGCAGATCGATGATCGATGATCGATGATCGCAGATCGCTGATCTATCTCGTTGATCTTGTACGAATTGGCGAGATTGCGGGTCCTTGATCGCAGATCGCAGATCGATGATCGATAATCGATGATCGACGGTGTCGAAATAGTGGTAATCAGCGAAGGGGTATGGTGGAAGTCTTCACCGCTTGATCGCGAGCCTCTTAAGCCTAGATAGCTAAGGAAATACCCAATATATTATGTATTTCTAGCCTAAACTTAAGAGGAAGGTGGTTGAACTGACCTTTCTATGTGTAGATCGACGGATTTCACAAAACTCCACCTAGAGTTCCCAAGGGGCGCTTAAAGTAGCCGAACTTCTAGAGGATAGGTGTAAAACAATGGGGGAGGAGGTGAGAACACTTGGCTCGTTCAACCTCCCAGTATCCTTTACGAAAAAGGTCTTCAGACACAGCGGGCGGAGTTGAGGACGAGTTCTGCGGAACTTTACGTCTGCTGGTGGGCTAAAAAGTGCACTACGTGCTCCCGCCCGGGACGTGTAAAGGTGCTTATGCAATGAAAGGGAAGCGCGTGGTGTTCACCCCGTCCCAATTGGTGATCTTGCTGATCGGACGCAAAAGGAGAACTTTATTATTGATTATATCCTAAATCAACCAATTACCTAAATATCTACCAATCAGCTTTACCCAACCTGACATGATCCATCGACCAATCAACCTGATATATCATCCGCCTGTCGCTTGCCATCGTGTACTTTTACACTGCGTCGCTTCTTCTCCGGATGGCCCGTCCATGTTCACCACAGTTGGCCCCAAAATTTTCCAAACGCTTCTCCACAATTCCCACATGCATAACACCCACGCCTATTTTCGCTCGGTAATACAGAATTTGAATGTAGCCATGCGGGGGGGGGTATGCTCTTCAATGCATCATCCTCCAGATTTTGAGCGCAGGCAATAAGCTCTTGGTCATGGCACAGGTAGTCATGTCTTCCAGGATCATACCTTCCCATTAACATCACCTTGAGCCTTGGTGCAGCAAATTTTACGATATTTTCCACAATTAACTTTTCGCTCGACCCAGCTTCTCCGGCCAGAGCTACTGTGGTGAAGTGCAATTGAAATTAACAACCAGTTTGTACCAGTGTACCAGTTGTCAAGGCGGATCGATCGGGCTGCTAAAAGCACGGAGTGTTTTGGGACAATCGTGTGCTTGGAGTTATTTGTACGCAGATTTGAGGTAAGGCACACGGTTTACATGTAGTTTGCATATTGGATTTTAATTGGTTTATTATTAAATAAAGTGTTCGTATTACATTGGGTTGCCAAAGTCGCCGCTCCGATTGGAGTCATTGGGAGCATAGGGCTAACAGGGCCCCCTCTTGCTCATTAAGACCATCCAGGACAGAGCTCCACCGGAAGTACCACGACGGGAGGCGTCCACTACGTTCACTCACCCCCTCAAGTTCGGCCACGTTAAGGAGACGTGTTATTTTGGCTGGATTACTCATCGCAATCTGCGATCAAGTCCCAGGAATCGACTGGATTACTCATCGCGATCTGCGATCAAGTGCAAGAACCTATTTTTGGCTGGATTACTCACTGCTTTGAATTCAAGTTCCAGAAACTATCATTGGCTGGATTACTCACTGCTTCGTGCGGTCAATTGCCAGATTTAATTGCATTCGGAGTGAAAATTTCTGCTTCGTTTGCCGATCGGCTGTATTGAATTACCTTTTCGTTGGAATTTTGGATCAGTACCCCAGAAGTGGTACACCCGTATCGACACCCACCAAGGTCTCTACTAAGCAACGGTCCACCGAGTGTGTAGCAACCCATACCAATGGGTACACAAGGTGAGACACGAGACGAAAGGACTCGGCGTCCTGTAATGCCGATCGGTCACCCGATCGGCACCCAGGCGAAGGTTCGAGGAGTACCCCCTCCGTTAGTTGGTCGGCTGGGCACGATGGTGGTTCAGTTCCGGACACTTAGGTGTTCGATTTGAACTGAACTCCACTACAATGGTGCGCGTGACCGGATCATTTGGTGACCGTAGATATCACCGCGATATTCAGCAAAGTATAGATTTTACAAGTTTCGATATGGATACTCGCTGGAGAGCACGCAAAGAACGCATATCGCCTTGTGTACTACTAGTTGGAAAGGATGGCGATGTTCGATCTGGTTAAGGGGAGGATAAAGATCGAAATTAATGAGTTTACGACTACCCATACCGCCCCTTGCGGAGCCGATCGACACGAGGAACGCTTATCGCCTCGTGTCGGGGTCGTGGAAAAAGATGGCAATGATTGATTTGGCCAGGTGGAGGACCAGATTGAGATTAACAAGTTTATTCCTCCCCACAAGGCTCCGATCGGGACTATATCAAGTCTTACTATGTCCCAGAAGGAATCAGGAACCTGTTACTGATCCCATGCATTTCGACAAAAAAAAACATGTGAAGAACACTATAGGGGCGGATCACCCCGATCCTCCCGAATTACCAATGAAAAAAACCAAGCAGAGGCTCCCAATGCTTTCGGACGATGACGACTTGGAGGAAAAGTCGTCGATCGGTGATGGGACTGTCGATTACAGGGAGGTGACCAAGATGTACTACATCTACGAGCTGAAGCAATTCGTTCGCGAAAACGAATTCATGCGAGCTGTCAATCCCCTAATTCGGATCGTCTAAACGGACCTACTACCGAACCGATCGACTCCGATCGGCCGCTGCAGCTGGTTAAGAATCTTTTGGCGATGCTAGCAGAGATTGGGATAAAGGTCAATGATGTTAATGGTGTTGGCAAGCTGTTCGAAATTTATACGTGGAAGTTAAAACAAGCTATGTCAGTGCTACACGACCATCTGACGCCATTGGTAGGGGGCGGTACGCCGCCCAACCACCACAATTGCGTTGTAAGCCCCAAACCTCGTGCAATCACTTGTCGAAAAGTCATTCTACGATAATAGCTCGCTATATGGGCTGCCACCTTCCTCCAAGTACTCGTCCGAGTTGGAGGTCGGTGTGGAGCGGATGACCATGGATTACGGTACCAGTCACGGTACCAGTCGCACGGAACAAAAAAGGCACGTGCGGCAACGAGGGGCGGCATGCCAGTAGGGGCCTCAGGGGCGCCCACAGGTATCGGCACCCCCAATACCGATCCAGCCACCTCGACCGCGATGGATGCAAGCATACAAGCCATGTTCGAAGCTATGATGAAGCGTTACGCCGGAGATCGAAGCCGATCACCTCTGCGCCCTTGTGAACCAAGCCAATCGGTCCAGGAAAACGAGGCTGTTTGTGCGGACGTCAAAATTCAGTCAATAACATCATCAAACAAGGTGTCCGAAGGTGTTATACCGGTTTTTAAGACAAAATGCAGGTCACGCCCAGCCCGCCCCCACCGATAGGAACGTAGCAGCAACTTCGACATGGAGTCGACCAACGAAATTGACGGTTACTACGGTGGTACGGGCAGATGTGGGACACGTGAGGCGAACTTAGCCTCGACCACGGCGTTTTACTTCAATTCGACGGCGATCCCAAGGATTCGCATGGCCGCAAGCACTGAGTTGAAGGACTTTAGGGGTAAAGGTGCCGTTGAAGATCAAGCCCGATCATGGTTCAGTCAGACGAAGTCCGCCTTCCTCCGTGATCAGACACCGAAGAAAGAACGGTGTCTGATCTTCCGATATCTGATGAAGGGACAGGCTGCGAAATGGATCCAGCCATTAAGCCGGGATGCCCGGTCTGATTGGACCCTGCTATGTAAGGAATTTGAAGGGCAGTACTGCCACTCCGGCATTTCTACCGCTTGGAAGTATTACCACATAAAAAAGGGGGATGAAACGCCGATCGAGTACCTCCATCGACTTAACGTGAATGAAATACGTGCAAAGGTCCCGATCAAGGAGAGCGATCCGCCGACCGGCGTTGTCCAGGAACATGTTAGTCGCTTTATCAGCACGCTGGACGACCAGGAGTTGGCCGATAAGCTTACTCTACTGTGTCTCAAAGACGTGGTAGATGTGGAGCAGAAACTACGTGTTTTACATCGCTCCTGCAACATGAGAACGGAGGTTGATGTCGGATCAAACCGATCCCGATCGAGGTCACAACTGGGTCCCGCGAAGAGACTTGTGACCGGGCCGGCCCGAGCGATTAGAACGATCGGGGTCGATGTAAACACCGGGTTTGAAGCAGGTTCGGATTCGCCATACAAGAAGTGCATGTACTGCGGATCGACCTGACATGATGATAGGGGCTGCTGGCGAAGTATTATATGTAAAAAATGCGAAAGTCGCGGCCATCTCACCGATCACTGTTTATTTGGATGCAAGCCATGTGGAGAAATTCATGAAGACGGACAGTGAAAGATGGAACATTTTTTTAATAAGATGCACGAGTGGTATGCACCAGGCAAACATGTGGGGATGTTACCACCAGAGGTGTAAAAATGTTAAGCTCAGATCGCTCGCCAGGCTGGGATCTGGATCGAGCCGAGCGATCTTTGTTCAGCATCTCTGCATACGTCGAAAAAGACGGTGAAACGGCGAAAAAAGAACAGGTGATAGGAATCACCCGATCTACAGTCTTGCGACAGATTAATATTCCCGATCGAAGGTCGTTATGCAGTTGACCTGATGCCTGGAGTCACGCGGCTACTGGAAATACCACGCCCCCGACAAATGTTTCAAACAGGCAAAAGCCTATGGGAAAATCAATAACGAGAAGGCGACGATGCTCTTTACTCTGGTGAGGAAGTCTCAATTATCGACTCCGCCTTTGCTCATAAGGTCGGATGTCAGATCGACTATGCACAGAGGCAAGAGTGCATTGTGATCGGCGAGAATCCCTACATGACCGAAGGGAGGACGCGTGTGAAGATTGCTTTATCTGGTTCATTGGTCTACTTCTTTAGCGCTTGGGTCGGTAAGATGGAAGGTCAAGACGTGCTCCTTGGCATGGATTTTATGGTGCCTGCAGGCATACGCGTCGATCTGTCGCATGGAGTACTTACGCTTCCAGACGAAGTCCAGATGTAATTGGCTGGTCGTCTCCCCTTATACGGATCATAAACCGATCTGGTAAGGTGGAACTAGGATGTCGCTATCTCTGTGGGCCTATCGGCAGATATCCCGGTGGATAAAAGCTATCGAACGAGGAATTTGTGGGTGACCAGGGGCGATCAGTGGGTACCGACGTTGCTAAAAAGTAGAGGTCGGAAGGATTACATACGGGTTAACAACATCGGTGGTAAACCACTAATACTAGACAACAACACGAACGTCGGCATGTGGCTGTCCGAAGGGAAGATTCCAAGAACGATGGGATTTATCTCGATCGAATCAAGGCGGTATGTTGAATGGCAAAACTTGGCATATGGAGCCGCTATCGATCTGGTCAACGATGTCAGACCGGCGGAAGAGGACATCTCACTTTTAGTGGAAAAGCCGGATTACGTGGTACCCAAGAAGATATTGATTAAGAGGGAGGTCCTACAGTTACCTGACTCAGTGGATTCATAAGCAGACAAGCTGAAGGTCATCAACGTTGCACTACAAAACCAGGTGATAGTAGAAAAGGTAATGGATGGGGGCGATCGTAATGTTGACGGGAACGAGGGTAATGGCGCTTCTACCCGAATCGCGGAAGGACAGACTGCCTATGGGGAGCAACATTGCCTTTCCGACAGGAGTGGATTGAATGAAGTTACCCCGGAAGATGATCAGTTATGCCTACACGAGGGTGGGGAACAGTATGTCGAAGGGTTGGAGAGTCAGATGGCAGTTCTACCCGAAGTGTCGACCAATCCACCTGAAGTAACCCTGGATTACCTGCAAGTAGGTGATAGGGATCTGAACAAATCTATCAGCTCAAAAGAATAATTTGGAAGAGGAAACATTTTCTGATTGGTAAAGGTAATGCCTTACCCCCCGCCGCTCATGGAGCGATCTGTGATATCGATGTGGGTAACGCCAAGCCGATCGCTAAACGATGTCGACGTGTGGCGCCGCAGCATTGGGAGAAGTTATCCGATCTGATCAAGGGATTATTAACCACGAAGACTATCAAGTCGTCGACATCACCGTGGGATTCACCGATCGTCATTGTGATAAAGAAGAACGGCATGGATATCCGGCTATGCATTGACTATCGGCTGGTGAACCGATTAACCAAACTTATGGTATACCTGATGCCAATGATTAGCGATTTGATCGAGGATTTGGATAAGACTCTATGGTATTGCTCATTGGACATGGCCAGTTGATTTTGAGTGGTCTCAATGACCGATCGGTACCGTGAAATATCTGCATTTTTCACGCCATTCGGTCTGTTTGAGTGGAACCGCATGCCATTTGGTTTTGAAGAATGCGCCTCAGATCTATCAGAGGATGATCGACAATGCTTTATACGGACATTTCAAGATAAGTGACGATCGAGACCCTACCGAAAGCTATGACGTATTCACAGAGGGCAAACCCAATCAGGAGAAGAAACCAACAGTGTTAGGAAGACGATCATATATCGACGATATTCTAATTCCAGCCTCATCGTGGAGTGATCTCTGCGAGATAGTTGAACGTTTGTTGGAAACATGTAATCGCTGGAACCTATCGATCAGTGCGGTGAAAAGGTTTTGGGGAATGTCTAAAGTCGCCTATTTGAGACATAATGTGCCTAACGATGGGTTGGAAGCTAATCCTAAAGATTTAGAATCGCTGAGCAACTTGTCGTTTCCCCGATTGTTGAAGGCTATGTAATCTTTCTTGGGAAGTTTGAACTACTATAGTCGTTTTATTGAGGATTTTTCGATCTATACAGCCGTACTATATGACCTTTGGGAGATCATCTATCATATGTTGCGGGAAGAAGATCACGCAGTGTCATCGCAGGGCAATAGGTCAGATCAGCCCACCGATCTATCCCAGAAGCAGACGGGAGATCATATAAAGCGTGCGAAAGTCGCTTTCGAAATGTTGAAGGCTAAGATGGATACGACACCAATACTCAAACACTTCGACCCAGAGAATACGCCGATCGTCATTGTGTATGCTACTAAGTGGGCAATTTCTGCCGCACTTGTGCAAGAATATGATGGGGTATATCATCCAGTCACATTTTGAGCCGAACATTGAAGCCAAACGAAGTTAACTATAGAATTGTGGAAAAAGAAGATTTGACTCTATTACGAGTCCTGGATGTTTGTTATAATCTGCTGGTCGGTCGTCTGGTAAAGGTACTCTCGAATCGATCGACACTAGCATGGTTGTTATCAGCCAACGGTTTGGATGGTCGACTCGGAAGATGGTCCGCACTCCTGTCACAATGGACTCTAGAGGTCATGAAGTGCAATAAAGCGGAGGAGATCTTGGGTACATTAGGGTATGTGGTGACTCCAACCTAGTGATTAGGCAGATCACTGGAGAGATCGACAGTAAGGTGCCTCGTCTAAACTTACTTAAGCGATCGAGTGATGAAGGAACTGAAAGATTATCCTAATCATGAATTACTTCATGTGAAACGGGATTGAAATCGAAGTGCTGATCAACTCGCGACCCAATTTATGCGCGATCAAATCGGGATAACCGTCACCGAGGAAGCTATTTTTCATGGGTTAATGGAGATCAACAGACTCCCAGTATTGGTCAAGGCCAAAGGAAGTTTTGATCAGGCATATGTGATGGCTATAACCAGATCACAGACCCGAAAACCTTGCCGATCGTTCTCGAAATAAAGTCTGAGTGAAGATATCGTGCAAAAACTGAGGGAAGAGCGAATTCTGAAGGCCCATGATGAAGAAAAATGGATCGTTAACTTAAAGGCCTACATATGTAGAGAGTTGTCCCAGCTGAATGATCAGGCAAAGGAACGTGCGAAGATCGCTGAGAACTACGACGTGGATGATAATGGATTGTTATACTACTGTCGCGGCAATGATCAAGATAATGCCGAGCGACATCGACTAGCGAAACTATTAATTCCTGAAACGTTGCAGCAAGATGTCCTTCATCACTATCATGTGAGTCTAGAAGAAGGACTTCAAGGGATAGGCAGGACGTATCACAAGATCAGGACACATTTCCACTGTAGAGGTCTCTTCCGCAGTCTGCAAAGACATGTGGGTGGCTGTACGTCTTGTGAGACTGGAAAGAGCGGACTGACTATAAAAGGGCAATCGCCCGGGAACATGGAATCTACATACCCTTTCCAAGTAATAGCAATGGACCATATCTCATCACTTCCCCGATCGACGCATGGCAACACCGAATTATTGATCTGTATTGACTTGTTCACGGGGTTAGTGATCGCAAAAGCTAGTGCCTCCCGATCTGCAGAACAGATAGCTCAGAGTTACGAATAATGTGTATTCAGGAGA
Organism: Peronosclerospora sorghi; assembly: GCA_026184515.1. Taxonomy (NCBI): domain Eukaryota; phylum Oomycota; class Peronosporomycetes; order Peronosporales; family Peronosporaceae; genus Peronosclerospora; species Peronosclerospora sorghi. The sequence goes on from CM047580.1 coordinate 24,694,816, forward strand.
TTTGGTGCCAGCGAAGGCATCAGACATGATCGAGAACCCGGTTTCATGGAGGAATTCTTCCGATCATTTAACAATATTTTAGGGCCAGAAGCAAAGCGCGACGATGGCATATCGCCCGCAAGCAAATGGAGCAGCCGAGCGCATGGTACGGACAATTACAAGAGCGATTAAGATGTATGTGGCTGATCCGGATCAGCAATATTGGGACGAATATGCCGAAATGTTCGTGTTCGCGTTAAATTCTTCAATATATCGAGTCAGGGGAGAAACACCCTTCTGTCGTATGGATGGGATCCACGATCGACACTTGAGGCAGCGGTGCCGATCGGCTGCACTCGGACTCGTGATCAGGATTCCCGTAGCTGGCGTATGAAGATCCATAAACATTATCAACATGCGAAAGAAGTGATTAACGAAAAGTTACTTCAAGCGACACAAGAGCGAGCTGAACAGAATAACAAACAAGTCCGTCCTCATGGTATCGAACCAGGGGCAACAGTATGGTTATACCTCGATCGGGTTAAATAATGTTATGCGAAGAAATCAGATCACATGTGGCATGGCCCTTTCCTTGTGGCGGAGTTGATTGGTGAACATGCAGTCTGACTGATCACAGTCGGTACTGACTACAGAGTTTTTCCGATCGTCCACGTTTCCAAGTTGAAGCTGGTAAAAGAGTTTCCAGATCGGCCCAAGACGCCCTGTCTAGTGGATGAGTCAGCAAGGTTCGATTTCGACGAAGCTCTATTTCCAGAGGACAGTTGGAAGAGACCATTAGATAGCGACGAATTTGAAGTGGAGAAGGTATTGAACGTCAGGTCGGTTAAGAAGACACGTTTCGGCCGAACCCACCAGGAATATCTGACCCTTTGGAAGGATCATAAAGATGCGGCTTGGATTGATGAACTCGATCTGAATTGTGGCGCCCTTCTAAAAGAGTTCGAACGAGATAGAATTAGTCGGAATCGTTACGGGGTGATGCATAATCACGAAGAAGGAAATCAAGTTTTACAATAATGCCGATCCGCAGCACCGATCGGCGCGGATATTTGTGGCATCTTGTTGTGATTACGACTACGGGTGTATGACGAACTGTGATAAACTGGTGACATTTCTATGGTGACAAAGCGGTTAAAAGATGTGGATGATTTTTTCGGTGACAATGATCACGACTCCTTCGACGTGGACCCAGTTGTATGTGGTAAATGTGGACTGTGACTAATGTGGATAAAGACTATGACAAATAGGACGATCGGATGATTGAGATGAAGTATATCGTTAATGAAATATGAACGATCATCCAATCGGCTCCTTCGATCTGTTTCGGATACCAAAGGTCAACAGCAGCCAGACCTGCAGGAGGTAAGGATACGTCAACCATCAATGCCCCCAGCGATGCATAACGATAGAGACCAGAAGTGTGGGGCAGAACAGTTGGATTGGGCACCTCAACGGCCGGTTTCGGTGGTTCTTGGACGCTGCCACCCTTAGGGTGCACCACTTGGTCTGCCCCTGGCGTTGATGTTTCAACTGTGGAAGCAGATCGGCGACTCTGGGTGGATCGGGACCGTGCAAGAGCGGAAGCCAGCTCAACCGAATCCGTCGATCCACCCTCATAGACCGATACAGACGAAGCTAATGTTGGATTTGACTGGCCAACAGTTGGTGCCGAGGGCGCTTGATTTTTCTTGGTTTTTACTGGCTTGGATGGGTCCGCTGTCGTATGCAGAAGCTTCGCCAGTGTCTTGGCTGTCTTCCGGGGTGCCGCTGGATTCTCCTCGTAGTCCGGATCAGCCGCTAGGCCCCGCGCCCTCGCGCCTCTCGATGCACCCTTGCGCTTCTCATTGTGTTCGCGAGTTTTGGGGGGCGGAATTTCAGCCAATGAACGGCAACAATTTCCGCCCGAATTTTGTTGGGAAATAGCAACAGCAGAATGAGCCTGTGGGTCCGCGAGGGTGCTCGATGCTACTCCGCGAGGAATGCGATCAGCGACTAGCGAACTGGACAGACACGTATCCAGCTCGTCGCGGCACCCGTGGAGGATTCCCCAGAGTAGATTGGACTCTCGGGTCCAAATGCCGAGCCGATCTTGGGAGGCAGCAATTCTGTCGGAGTTATCGTCGATCGTGAGCCTTAGCTCAGCGATCTGTCGATCCATCTCGCGTCTTAAGCAATACAAGACCGAGCGATCGCCCTGAGGCTCCGAGCACTGCCGAACTACCACTGCGAGCTGCTATCGAAGATGCGATCGGTTGATCTCGATACGACACATGTCGTGAAGAGTGCCGATCGACTCCTTCAACATCGTTTGGAGCAGATCGAAGTGGCCGTACACCTGCCGAACAGTATCGACAAGTGTTTGCACTGTCGGAAAGACATCGATCACCAGTGGATCTACATACAAGAAGGAAGTGAGGATCGATCTAAAGTGGAGTTAACGGTTGAATTGACGTACCTAATCGGTTTTGTTGCGAAGCCGAGGCGTTGAGACGTTTGTTCTTGACCATCAAGTCTGAACGATCAGCTTGTATAGCTTTGATCTGCTTGGACAATCGTTCCGTGTCAGGGCGCATTTCCTCAAGCGCCGCGTTGGTCACGATCTGCTTTTCGCGCGCAACTTCCAACTCCTTTCGGAACGCATCAATGTTTTGTTGGGACCGATCGACCTCGACTCGCCAACGAAGACTAATATTAATGAAAGATGTGGCGATCGGAGATCAAGTGGATTTACCTGATACATTGGACTCGGAAGCTTGCATGAAATTGAAAACTGTTTGTGAGATCGGGCCGCTACCGTTGTGCGGCTGGGACCATACTCAGGTGCGGCTGTGGTAAAGTGCAATTGAAATTAACAACCAGTTTGTACCATTGTACCAGTTGTCAAGGCGGTTCGATCGGGTTGCTAAAAGCACGGAGTGTTTTGGGACAATCGTGTGCTTGGAGTTATTTGTACGCAGATTTGAGGTAAGGCACACGGTTTACATGTAGTTTTCATATTGGATTTTAATTGGTTTATTATTAAATAAAGTGTTCGTATTACATTGGGTTGCCAAAGTCGCCGCTCCGATTGGAGTCATTGGGAGCAGAGGGCTAACAGGGCCCCCTCTTGCTCATTAAGCCCATCCAGGACAGAGCTCCACCGGAAGTACCACGACGGGAGGCGTCCACTACGTTCACTCACCCCCTCAAGCTCGGCCACGTTAAGGAGACGTGTTATTTTGGCTGGATTACTAATCTCAATCTGCGATCAAGTCCCAGGAATCGACTGGATTACTCATCGCGATCTGCGATCAAGTGCAAGAACCTATTTTTGGCTGGATTACTCACTGCTTTGAATTCAAGTTCCAGAAACTATCATTGGCTGGATTACTCACTGCTTCGTGCGGTCAATTGCCAGATTTAATTGCATTCGGAGTGAAAATTTCTGCTTCGTTTGCCGATCGGCTGTATTGAATTACCTTTTCGTTGGAATTTTGGATCAGTACCCCAGAAGTGGTACACCCGTATCGACACCCACCAAGGTCTCTACTAAGCAACGGTACACCGAGTGTGTAGCAACCCATACCAATGGGTACACAAGGTGAGACACGAGACGAATCGGACTCGGCGTCCTGTAATGCCGATCGGTCACCCGATCGGCACCGAAGGTTCGCGGATTACCCCCTCCGTTAGTTGGTCGACTTGTCACGATGGTGGTTCAGTTCCGGACACTTCGGTGTTCGATTTTGAACTGGACTCCCTCATACTACTAAGTAGAAATAGTGTTCAGTCCAGTTGAGTCTGAGTCTTTTTCCTCGGAAAAACACATCGCGGCTCGGTGGTGGGATATGTTAACTTTAAATCCCAACCACATTTGCTCCAGAATGGAGTGTAGGTGGGGCGATAGCTGCCACCACAGCCCTACATTTTCCCGAAAATACTCGGCGGCCGTACCTTCCAAACGTTCGCCTAGTTTGTTAACCTTGAGACGTTCCGTCCATTAAAATCCAGACGTAATTTCAGCAATTTCTATGGCTTCCATAAATAGGTAAGCCCACTGCTTAAACCCGGCACCTAAGCCGGGGTAAACTTCCTTTTTGCAGAATTTCTGCACGGTCAACTTAGGTATTTTATGTACACCTTGACCAAACTGTGGATATGCAGCCTGGCGGCTGCATATCCGCCGCCTACACCCGGCACACCACCAGGTGCCACATGTGGTGCTATTTCTACATTCGCGCGTGGAACAGCACTAACTTTCACGCATTCGTCCTCGACCAGGTCGTGCAGACTCATCTTCTGGCCGAACGGACGGTAGTTCCTGAGACTTTCACGGAACTTAGTGTCCTTCACACGTACTGGGAAGCCCTTTCTCGACCCAGACGAGACACTTTCCACAGAGCGCTTGCCTTTTGCCTCCTCAACAGAGGTTAAGCGCGCTGAAATATCCTTCAAACCATTCATAATGGCCTGCAGGGCAGCATTCTGCCCTACCACGTTTTCAGTTTCGTAATCACTCATCTTTCCACGAAAAAAAGCTTTCAAAAAGAGAGAAAACATGCTAGCCCTTCAAGGGGACTTTCCACTATCTCCACGATAAAACGTAACGGAAACTCCAAACGAGAACTTGTGATCGAGAAACTCCAATTAGTCTTCCAAACCTTGGGCTTATAACCTGTAGGAAAAATAAGACACAACACACAGTAGTGCTTATGCACAGAGATCTGAAACTATCGGGTGTTTTGACCAGATAGGATCTCGGAAACCGGAAGACTTGTGCGCGACGTGTGCCACGCGGAGCCGCTCAGACCAATGAGTCGTTTAGAGTTAAAATTGAAAAGTGTATTATAAAAAACCCAAAATATAAACTCACTAAAAATGTATACCTAGAGGTAACCGCAAATGTACCCACCCATTTCAGCCGATGGGGTTTCACCATCATGAAAAGACGTCAAAGCCAAAATGGCTACACGTAATTTCAACAACTTTACCGTGCCCTACTCGCGTGCGAGTCTCGAGTCGTTCCTCGGTTCTGGTCCGTACAAGACACTGGCCAAGCTTGGCAAGTGTTGCACATCCGAGACGGCCAAGCACATGGCATTGGCTGCATGGAAGCAAGCGATGGGACTGTCACGGCAGGAAGCGGACGCCATGACGCTTCAAGCGCAGTGCAAGTTCCCAGCGCCTTTGAGCGCTATCGCGTGGCGGTAGGTATCGCCTGCACTGCTGGATTATCAACGACGTATCCGAAAAAGGGACCCCACGAGTGTTTCCTGTCCGTGTGCAAGGCGGATCAGTGTAGTGGGGAGTCCCCCACTCTTACGTGTGACTTCCGCAATACGAAATGGTTCACACCGAATCCGATAAAACGTTCGGGCGTTCGAGGAGCGAGGAAGACCAGGTGGTGATTCAGTGGCTAGTATATCTCTTGTCCAAGGTGGCGGACGTGGATAAGGACGCGGTCCATGCGTTTCATACCGCCTTTGAAGCGTCTAGCACCGGGACGGATCGTATCGTGAACGTAACGCGCGGTCCCAACCCCGAGGATCCGCTCGACGCACTGTGTAGGGACACGACGGATCCACTCACGAGCGTCGCGTTCTTACCGGAAATGCCACGTACCGGCGTCCCGACACGCGTGGCGGCCCGCAACTTTGATTTCCGCGGCTTGATTCTGCTCGGATCGTTCAATCAGGTTCACAACGGTCACATCACCTTGGCTCAGACGGCGCAGCAGCTCTTGCGCGCCCGAACGGGGCTAGGCCTCCATGTGGCGTTCGAACTAGCTGTCGCGAACGCCGATAAAGGCGCAATCGACCGCTCGACAATCGTCGCACGCATTGCCGCGTGCGCACCGCTTTCAACGGTGACGCGTGGCCTGTGTTTTTCACGCAGGAACCACTCTTTCGTGACAAGGCGCGCGTGTTTCCAGGTTGTACCTTTGTCGTGGGGGCGGATACGGCCCACCGGTTAGTGGATCCTCACTATTAGCAAGGGAACGAGCACGAGATGGTCCTCAACTTGGACGCGATCGCGCGTCAGGGTTGTTCGTTCGTCGTGGCTGGACGCGTCGAGACGACTACGCATCGCTTCGTGTCGGCTCCCGAGGTGGTCGATGTAGAAATTAAACAATAAGGCTTGTATTCACTTCACTTGATCTTAAACCACTTGGTCCGAACACTTGACCAGGTGGGATCAATCGCAGTGGCATGAAAGTCAGCGCTGATTGACGGCAGGGGAAGTTTCGGTAAAGTTGTACTTGACACGGGTGAAATTGGAACGTGTATTATGTAAAGTTACTGAAGTAGCTATCCAGCAATAAATGCAACTTAAAACCGTAACAGTCAATATATACAAAAATATAAACCATCCCAACATCCAATGGGATTCCACCATTCTGAAAGAGTTCAAAGTCCAAAGTGGCTACATGCACTTCCAACACTCCTCCCGGAAGACAGGAGGCTGTAACTTCATCAATGCAATCCTATACCTGCGCGCAACACTTGAATCCTTGGCGCACTAAGGTCCTTGTTCAATAAATCAGCCAACATCTCATCACTTGGTACGTGACTGGTAGATATGATGCCCTTTCTTGAAAAGTCCTTTAGGAATTTTAGCCTGACATCGACATGCTTCAAGCTGGCAGCGCTGGCCTCGTCTTCAAGTTGCTTTATCGCCGGTGGTTGTCCATCTTGAACACCAGGGGCGTCTTCACATGCATGACAATTTCTCCACCTAATTCACGCAGTCCTCGCGCTTCTTTTCCAGCCATAGATGCCGCAACAATCTCTGCTTCCGCAGTCGATAATGCCACCGCTGTTTGTTTCTTGCATGACCAATTCACTAACACTCCATTCACGACAAGTACCATAGCCGAGATACGTTTATGTTCCGCCTTGTCGGCAGCGAAATACGCATCACTGTATACCGTAATCCGTAGCGGTTGTGACAGATCTTCATCTTGCTTCAAAATCAGTTTCATCTCACTCGTTTCCTTAAGGTACTTGAGGATTCGCTTCGCGACTTTATAATCGCCAATAGTGGGTGCGTGGGTCTTACGTGTAGCACGATGCACCGAGAACGAAATATCAGGACGCGTGCACCGTGAGACCCACAGCAGACTGCCAACAAGCGACTGGAAATCCTTGATGCACGGCGCGTTTCCCTTCGTTTTCACCGGCAAACATTCACTGAACGTTTTATCATCATCGAGCACCAACACCGGTGTTTGAGTTGGATTTAATTTTTCCAACTTGTGCGCGACCAAAATTTCCCTGATAGTGGCTTGTTGATCCAAAGAACGGTTACGTTTTTTGGATCACCACCAAGACTTATCCCCAGGAACTTTGTAACGCCTCCTAGGTCCTTCAGTTCCAGCACTTGCGTATCCATGAAGAAATCATTAACATTTTTTTCACTGGTGCCGGTGACAAACAGGTCATCAAAATATGCACCTACCACAATAATTTCACCATTCATACGTTTCACGAAAACGCAAGTATTCGTAACACATTGCACGAAACTAAACTTGGTCATTGTTTCACATAAGCATTGGTGCCATAGGCGGCTAGCCTGCTTTAAACCATAAAGGTTGCGCTTCAACTTGAGCACCAGTTCCTTCTTGGACTTTACTCCGAAATCATTCAGTGTTTCTTGTGCAATATCCATACCTTGAGGTATCTGTAGATAAATATCTACGTCGCTCTTGGATTTCGCTTTACTGAAGGCACTTGGCACATCGCCGTGTCGTTCCGCCACCCCCCACACTTGTGCTAGTACCAGCAAGTGCTTCACATTGTTTATCTCCATGACAGTTGAAAATGTAAAAATATAGTTGTCACCGAAAACCTGCTTGTCGCCCCTGGCAACCAACCTTGCCTTGTACCTCTCCACCGACCCGTTTGCACTAACTTTTTGTTTTGTACACCCACTTGGTCGGGAGAGGTACTTCGTCCGCAGGGCGACTCACGATATCCCACGTGCCCAGGTCCTGGAGAAACTTCAGCTCTTCCATTTCCTCGCGACTCCACATCATCGATTGAGAGCCACCATGGGCCTCCCTAAAACTTCTTGGGTCCGTCTGCGCAAACGAAACATTTTCCACTTCAACATCCCGTTCACAAACCGCGAATACAAATAGGGTGTTTTCAGCACTCCGTCCATTTTCGTCAAGTTTTTTTTCGAAATTTCATCGCTAGAGACAACCCTTTTAGATCTCGATCCTTCATATTCCTTCCCTTTCAGGGTCTTCTTCGGCTTCCTATCCGTCTTGCGCGCACTCTGGTCAGCCGTTTCTGCGCGTTTATGTGCAACCGCAGGCTCTACCGCCACGTCATTTCCACGCTCAAAATTCGCTGCACTCGAATTAGTCTCACCCTAACGTGATTCGGCCAATTCGCGCATCTCCTTTTCGCCTTCACCTTCCAGTACCTTGGCAACTTTATCGCTACTCTCGGTGATAAGCGCTTCGATCGCGGTGACATGCCTCGTCACCACGACCACCCGGTCCTTTAACAGCAGCAATTTATAACCCTTGGTCTCGTCGCTTTTGCCCAAAATGAGGGAGCGCTAAGCGAGCTTCGACAGTGTCTTCTTCTTCAGGTCCCTCCGAACCAAGCATGGAGACCCGAAACCACTATGTCTGTGACCGCCGGCCGCTTGCCGGTTAACACCTCAAGGGGTGAAATCCGAACCGGATTCGACCTTGTCGGAGTGCGGTTGAGTATATACGCGTCATACTCAGCCGCCTCCGACCAATAAATCAGGGGCACACTCGATCCAAATATCATGCACCGGACCGTGTTGAAAATGGTCCGGTTCATCCTTTCGGTCTTGCCATTCGATGCGGGGTTTCCAGCCTCAGTGACCTGACGGCGAATACCGGTCTGTTTACAGAACAGATCAACGTTTTGGTATTCTACTCCTCTGTCGGTGCGCAGCACATGCAATCTACAGGAAATTCATTTTCGAACCACGCTATGAAGTGGCCGAACTTCCTTGCAGCCCTGTCCTTGGTACGCGCCGCAAACACTCGAACATAGCTCGAAAAATGGTCGAAGAAAACAACTAGGTAGAGGTTACCACGACTATCACGAGGAGTGATAGGACCCTTTATGTCACTGCATATCACTTCCTCGATCCGGTCAATCGGTGCGTTCCCTCCGTTCCCTCCGTTCCCTCCTAAATCCGCTTTCGGCTGAGCATTTCGCATGGCCTTGCCCCCGGCACAGGCCAGGCAATTCGGTCTTCTAGTGTCCGTTAGGGCGTTGCCTGACCTGGGGTCCCTGGACGGCCTCTCGACAGTGTCGTAGGCAAGGCCAAAGCGCACGTGAAAATGATGGAGGCTACCAGTTTGCACGTCAGGGCCGACGTATTCCAGCACATTGCCTACCACCATGCTCTCGAAATCCGTAAAAAACATCGGGTTTCTCAGCCTTAAACCTTGCAATGAACACAGATCCATGGGTTACCACATCGAACAATTTTTCATTCCTTAACATCACCCAAAGCTTATGGTCGTAGTCGACAATGGCGCAGCTCTTTTAGCGCAATCTGCCAAGCGATATTAAAATTTTTGCTAGTTGCGGTGCGAAGTATACTTCGGTCAAAACAACGACCGTTTCACTTCCGTCGAACGTGCGCAACGTAAGCTTACCAACCTTGGTAGCTTTCAAGGTGCCGCCATTCGGCAGTGCAAATGTATCACTTGGACCGCACTCTTTTGCATTTTCTAACAAATTAGCCTTCGACACCAAGTGTATACTTGCTCCACTGTCAATAATCCAGACATTTCCATTAACATTATCATTTCCACATGCATTTACATCTGCACTAATGTGGTATCCATGGTAGACAGCACGAAACGCCTTGATGACTTATCGCTTGCACCTCGATTCACCACTTGGTTGCCAATGCCTCCACTCTTTCGACGTTTTTCGGGGCAATAATTTTGTATATGCCCCTCGTCACCGCAGGTGTAACACGCCAGCGGCCCCTGCCCGGCGTTGCAGAATGCACCTGCAACTTAACCACTTGTTTACTCTTGATCACGTCGTCTTCGAGTTCCTGTGCCCATACAACCAGTTCTTGGGTGTGGCAGATGTAGTCGGTCCTGCTTGGATCGTATCTCGCCATGAGCATCATCTTCAATCTTGGCACAGCAAACTTTACAATGTTTTCGACGATCAAATTTTCGCTCGACCCGCTCTCACGAGCCAGAGATACTAGGTAAAGATAATGTTCCGTCCACGTTCGCCTAGGGTCCTTCTCAGCTGCGAACCACATTTTTGCAGCTTGGTGGTGGGATATATTTACTTTAAATCCCAACCACATCTGCTCCAGAACATATGTCAACTGAGGGCACACCTGCCACCACGAAACAATGTTCGAGCGGAAATATTCCGCAACCCTCAAGATGTTCACCCAACTTGTTGACTTTTAATCGCTCACTACATAGAAAAACAATCGTAATTTCGCCGATCTCGACGGCCTCCATAAGCAGGTAGGCCCATTGTCAAAATCCTGCACCCAGACCGGGATACAGCTCGCGTCCTGAAAAATATTCAACCGATAATTTTGGGATCTATTGACCTGCATAGAACATCGGCACATGCCCTTTCCCGACAGGCACACCAGCCCCGCCTGCACCTTGCATACCAACTGGCACTCCGCGAGGTGCTGTGGAGAAGCGTATGGAAGATTTTGGGTACAACTGTGGTGAACATGGACGAGCCATCCGGAGAAAAAGCGACGCAGTTTACAAGTACACGATGGCAAGCGATAGGCGGATGATATATCAGGTTGATTGGTCGATGGAGCATGTCAGGTTGGGTGAAGCTGATTGGTAGATATTTAGGTAATTGGTTGATTTAGGATATATGCTATAATAAAGTTTTCTTTTTGCGTCAGATCAGCAAGATGATCGATTGGGATGGCGTGATCACATTGCGCCTCTGTTTCATTCCATACGCTCCCTTATACGTCCCGAGCGGGAGCACGTAGTGCATTTTTCTGGCCCACCGACAGACGTAAGGTTCCCAAAACTCACCCTCAACTCCCCCGCTGTGTCAGCGGCTTCGTTTGGAAAGGCTACTGGGAACGTTATCGAGCCGAGTACTCTCACCTCTTCCCCCATTGGTTTTCATCTGTCTTTTAGAAGCTCGGCTGCTTAAGCGCCCCTTGGTAACTCTAGGTGGATTTTTGTAAAATCCGTCGATCTGCACATAGAAAATATAGATCGACCCCCTTCCTCTTAAGTTTAGGCTAGGAATACATAATATATTGGGTATTTCCTTAGCGATCTAGGCTTAAGAGGCTCGGTGGTGAAGACTTCCGCCACGTGTTTAAGTACCCCTTCGCTTATTACCACTAGATCGACACCGTCGATCTGCGATCACCAACCCGCAATCTCTCCAATTCGTACAAGATCAACTAGATCGATTTACGAATTTCTCGTCGATTCACGCAAAATCAACTAGATTGATCTGCGATCATCGATCATCGATAATCAATCAGCGATCTGCGATCATCTGCAATCTCGTCAACCCGCACAAGATCAACTAGGTCGATCAGCGATCTGCGATCTGCGATCATCGATCATCGATCATCGAACTGCGATCTTCGATCCCCATTTTATCCCGGCGACCTCGAATCTGCTATTTTTCACCTGATCGACACCCGTCGATCTGCTACGAATTCTTCTCGATCAGCATCGGAATTGCACGGATCTAAGTACCAGTCACCTGGAGAGCGACCCACGCCCAAACCGTCGGGTACACAAGGTGAGCAAGACATAGGTCTGTCCCAGGACAGCCGGAGGACCCCCTTCGTTAGTCGGTAGTCCGGGCGCTGTGGTAACGACTGCTCAAGCCTCAACTTGTATCTACAAGTGTATAAACAAGTGATGGAGAGTACTAGCATGCCGAT
>CM047580.1:24731719-24797652 GCA_026184515.1 Peronosclerospora sorghi
ACGAGCTCCAATCCTTCTGACCGACGTCTGACACATACATCTTGATCTCTCGCGAGATTGTTTGCACCATTCTTTCCGCCTTGCCGTTCGCTTGTGAACGGTACGCCATAGTGGCACTCATTCGTTGTCCTGTGGTGGAGTCAAGTTCAAAATCGAACACCGTAGTGTCGAGAACCTGACCACCATCGTGCCCGGCCTTCCAACTTACGGGGGGGGGGTACCCCGCGAACCTTCGCCTTCGATCCGATCGGATCGTCCGCTGCTGGCAGACGACCGATCATCAACACAGGACGCCTGGTCCGATTTGTTCTGAATCTCACCTTGTGTACCCGATGGATTGGGCTGGTAACACACTCGGTGGATCGGCGCTAGGAATTGATTTGTGGTCTAAATGTGGTAGACCGTGCTGGGTAATGTACCCTGGGAGGAACTCTTCACACTGGGTACGGGTAGACCAGTAATACTTGAAATGAGTATACTCCAGAGGGCAGATCGCTGATCCGATCGTAAAGCCCGACCAATATGGGAGATAAACTCCAGTAATCCAATAGGGTCCAATATTCCAATAGGTAGATCCAAATGAGAACGTGACACACTCCACGAATGATATCTCCACGAAATAATCCAATAGACGTAATAGCACGTTCAAAACGTGGGCAACTTAAACTTGAGAGGTCGACCAAAGTGCACTCCCGTCGAGGGACTTCCGGCGGGCCAAATGCGTCTATGACGCGTCCCGGCCGGGTATAATGAGCTGGAGGGGATTACTCGACCCTCCGCTCCCAAACACTCTGCGGCGTGCAGAGGCGACTGACGTGCAAGCCAAAACAACCCCGGTTGAGTTAGAGGTCCAACGGTTTCTTAGACGAAGCTAAAGCCAAAACCTTTACGAAGCAAAACACAAAATTGGCAAAACCCAAACTAAAAACTACCTACCCCCTCTAGTCCCCAATATGTACCAAACATGAAAATATGTAGTACACGCAATATCATGTGACTTACCCAAATCCGTGTTCTTGACACCTCTTGCACATGTAGGCTTAAAAGCCTCCTGGATTTCCACCAATCGGATCGCTGGTAAGCCGATCGGTGTGCTGCTGACGCAAAACGACCAAAATTCTTGGGTCCGCTTCACCACAGCCGCCCTTGAGTCGTGTCGAAGCCGCGCAACGGTAGCGGCCCGATCTCATCATATCCAGATCTTTATAGAAGCGGACTTCGCCAATGGACAGGTCTCCGAGTCCACCTTCACCAGGTACTTGACTTGCACACCCGATAGCCTTGTGACCCTTCTTGACCTTCTTTGCTGCAGGTGCCCTGCGTTACTCATCGCCCCATCTCGATTCGCCGACCAGATCGGCCCGATCTGACAGCCCTCTCAGCACTCCACTCAGCACTCCCGGGTCCGATACACCGGACCGGCATCAGATCGAGGCCGATCGGCTCCGGAAAACGGTCCGTGAGCTCCAGTCCCAGTTAGACACCAAGAATTCTACACTCTTGCAACTGCGGAAGGAGGTGGATACGTTGATCCCCATGTCCACGAAGTTGCAGGAGGTTACTGCTGAAAATGCACATCTCCGGGACCAGATCGCCCAACAAGCAACGCGATGTAGGTCAATAGGTATGTTTCCATCTTGGGTCTGGTCTGACCTTCCTTTGCATGTAGATCAATTGCCCGCCGATATCTCCAAAACAATAGACGCCTTATTCACGGCTGATCGGCAGTCTCATGATTATCGCGATCAGCTCCGACCGATCTTGGACGGGATGATCGGCGCACGACATGATCTATCCCGCTTGGAGGCCTACCGATCGCACCTCCTGGAACAGCTCGCGGTGGTAGGCCGACAGATGTTGGAGGACCAGTCCGATCGGACCTTACTCCGCACCCAACGTGGTGACATGGAGAGGCAGATCAGCGAGTTACAGGTCGTGGTCCGGGAGCAGATCGGGAAGGTCGAGTCCTTCCAGGCCCGATCGGACGCCTGGACCCAGGAATCAAATCGTCGCTGGGCGGCCGTAAATCGATTCAGCCAGCAGTTGAATGACTTGTTGCACAGGCGTCCGGCTGCCCTATCTAATGCTGACCGGTCTGCATCGGCCGTTCTGGTCGGTCTGCATCAAGACCGGACCCGACGCCACTCATTGGCCAAAAGTGACCCACCCGAAATTTTGAAAACTTCCAAGTCCAAAAAACGTAAGGACGCGCCGAAGAGCTCAAGGGCGCGGGGCATAGCGCGCGACTCCGAACTCGAGGAGAAGCTAGCGGTGCCTCAAAAGAAGTCCAAGACGCAGGCGCATCTTCCAAGCCCAAGATCGGACGCAGGTTACACGTCCATCCCCGTCAAATCGCATGCGCCCTTACGCCACCGCTGCTCACACCAAACATATCGAGATCTCCCCCGGAGAGGACTCGGGGATCGAATCGGGAGATTCTGAGTTCTTGTTCACTGCTTTGGCCAAGTCCCTATCCGATCACCGTCGAGGTCCTGTTCCCGCGAAGCCCGCATCGGGGGCTAATAAGCCGATCAGCTCCCAGGGTGATGGTGCTGCACCGACGCGCGGGTCGACCGGATCGGTACCTTCGTTCCAGCCCGGCACATCTGGGCTGCGCAATCACGCCCGATTGAAAGGGTTGTTGGCCGGAGATCGACCTCTCCCATCGTTGACTACAGATGCCACTCTGCCGTTGTCATCGGGGCAGATCGGTGAATTGCACCGATCAGCAATGACCAAGCAAGATCTAGCCCGGTCGATGTCCCTACCTGACTTTTGGCTTTTCCCTCCAGCTCTCAAAACTCCTGACCCATCTGTGTGACGGGCAGATCTGATCACAGGGCCGCAAGTCGCCCGTCTGTATGCAGGTCGACCATGGGAAGTGTTGCTCAGCGCCAAGTTGGACTCGATTTGCTTCTGGGTCGAGTTAAGGCTTTCAACGAAACTTACAGACAAGCGATCTGGGAGTCTACGGACTATCTAGTGCTTCCTGGTCGAGTGCAACATGATTAAGACCTTATCTTGTTCCAGAGAAACCGAAAGAGGCGCCGGAGTCGTGCAGGCGAGGCCTGGCAGACCCTATGCCAATTTGTTCTGGGAGGGATGCTGGCCCCGAATGCTACCTCGATATCTTCTTGTATCCTGTGGTTCTCCATATGGCCAAGCGTCGGGTTGAGAAAGCCGGGTTGCTAGCTGAAGACGTCGCCTGGTATACCGGTCTTCATTGTGACGAGCCGGTCACCGACCTCATGGACGCTTTGGCCCAGATCGATCGGAAGGAGCCCTGGCGCAATCAGTACCAGAACCAGATCGAAAACCATCCGGCGCTGACTATCGGCCGTCTGTGGGGCGATAATGATCCTTGATGCAGCAGTTAGCTGATCAGATACTTCGTAATACATGTCATCATTCTTTTCACATTCCTGATCATCCAATCACTTGACCAAAATTCATCACTTTCTCCAAGCTTGCACCAAAACTTTATCATATACAGTTTCCATCCACATCATGAAAATCATCACCACTATCGTCATTCCACTACTCCAGTTCGTCACGGCTCATCACAGTTCATCACAAATTCACAAAATGCTGACCTCACACATATTCACACCGATCGATATACTGTTCGGAGCTACTGTGTGTCTTGATCTTTGTGGGTATGCATTACTGCGAAGCGATTCCGACTGACTCGTTCTCGCTAGAACTCTCGTAGCAGTGCTCCACAATTTAAGTCTAGTTCGTCGATCCAAGTTGCTTCGTCATGACCCTTCCAGCGGACCAGATATTCTCGGTGGATGCGACCGATAGGTGTCTTCTTGACCGATCGGATATCTAGCACCTTTTCCGCCTCGAATTCGTCCTCTTCTAGTGGCCTTTCCCAACTGTCTTCCGGCAGCAGAGCTTCGTCAAAATCGAATCTCTCCGATTCGTCTATCAGACAGGGCGTTTCAGACCGATCGGGGAACTCTCTGACCAGCTTCAGTTTAGACACATGCACGATCGGAAAAACTTTATAATCCGTGCCGATCGTGATCAGACGGGCAGCATGCTCACGATCAGCTCTGCTAAAGGGAAAAGACCGTGCCACATATGAGCCAACTTCTTTGCATAGCCTTCCTTGACCCCATCGAGGTATAACCAGACACTCGCCCCTGGTTCAATACCATGAGGTCGGACCTGATCGTTATTCCGGTATGCACGATCTTGTGTGGCCTGACGCAACTTTTTGTTGACGACTTCTTTCTCATATTGATAGTGCTTCTGGACCTGCATACGCCAACGGCAAGCATCGCGATCACGGGTACGAGTGCATCCGATCGGTATCGCCGCTTCAAGTGTCGATCGAGGGTCCCATCCATACCCCAGATAGAAAGGCGTCTCTCCTCGGACCCGATCAGTTGAAGAGTTGAGTGCGAATACCAGTCTCTCTGCATACTCGTCCCAGTCACGTTGGTCCAGATCGTCCACATACATATTGATCTCTCTTGTGATTGTCTGTACCATGCGTTCAGCCGATCCGTTCGCTTGCGGACGATATGCCATCGTTGCACTCTGTTTCTGGCCTAGCATGTTATTGAATGATCGGAACACCTCGGCCATAAAACCGGGTTCCCGATCGTTTCTGATAACCTCGCTGGCGCCGAACCTTCTGAATACACATTCCTCGTAGCTCTGGGCGATCTGCTCCGCAGATCGGTATGCACTAGCCTTTGCTATCACCAGACCAGTGAACAGGTCGATCCAGATCAGCAGCTCAGTATTGCCGCGCGTCTATCTGGGCAGCGACGGTATGTGATCCATTGCTATCAACTGGAAAGGGTAAGTAGCCTCGATATTCCCGGGCGATAGCCCCTTGATTATCGGTCTGCCCTTTCCGGTCTCGCAATCTGTGCAACAGCCCACATATTTCTGCACGCTCCTAAAAAGTCCTCTCCAGTGAAAGTGGGCCCTGATCTTGTGATATGTCCTGACTACGCCCTGATGTCCCCCTTCTATACTGACATGGTAGTGATGAAGGACATCCGTCTGTAGCAACTCAGGGATCACCAGTTTCGCCAGTCGGTCTCGATCGTCACTGTCTTGTACAACATCACGGCAGTTATATAGCAATCCATTGTCATCCACATCGTAACTGTCCGCGATCTTGGAACACTCTTTCGCTTGATCATTCGTTAACTTGGACAGTTCACCGCGCATAAATGCTTTCAGGTTAACAATCCACTCTTCTTCGTCCTGCGCCGTGAGGATCCGTTCCGCCCTTAGCTGTTGCACAAAGCGCTCACTCAGCCTTTACTTCGGGAACGATCGGCGAGATGTCGTGAAGGGGTTGAAAATTATTATAATTCCACTTAATTAACACACAAATAGTAATAAGCCAGTCCTCCTTGTTTTACTTCCCGGGTACTTAGTACTTGCGTCCGAACCAACAAATGAATCAATTACACTTGGGGTACACTTCAAAAGGCTGTTCCAGGCTGCCCCCAACACTAGCGCACTCCAAATGGCTGCTGCTTCACTCACTACGGCGTGCGCTCACCGACTTCCTTGTGTTACACTTGGTTTTTGTATGGAAAAAAGAAAGGTTTTTTAGGGCCGCCAGAGATCTGCGTAGTTCAGGGGAAATTTCGTTCTATTAGGTATTACTACCTCCTACATCAACGTCAATCACTTTTTTCACCCACTACTTTGTGGTTACTTCAGCGCTGACTTCAATACGTGGCAGTTACCACTGAGGCCCTCTGTAACCTGATTGATCATCTTTGACAGTTACTTCAGAAACCCTCTGTAATCTGATTGAGCGAGGTGGCCGTCGCGAGGTGGCCGTCGCATGTCACTCCTGATTGGTCAAAATTTACACTTATTTTTCCACATTCATACCAATCACAAACAAATTAGCCGTGAGGTGGCCTTCGCGAGGTGGCCGTCGCACGTCGCTCCTGATTGGCTGAAATTTTTTTTTCAAAATGGAATAAAACCACTTGAGAACAATTGAGAAGCCCAATTGATCAACTTGGGCGGCCGAGGGCGCATGACTTTCCGGGAGCATCCCACAACAACCAGACCCGCCGCTATGCTTATAAGGTGCGCCTGTGTCTTGGCTTTCTGTAGTGGTGCTAACAGTTTGTTTTCGTGATCTTGTTCACCTGTTATCCCATGTGCCCTAGCGTCCCTAGCCACGGAGTATTACATATAGCTGAGGACGCATGACTTTTCGTTGGCTTTGCCACCATAAATGAACATGTTATGCTTGTAAGTTGCGCCAATGTCTTGACCTTCTTTGATGATGCTAATGGTTTGTTTGGATAGTCTGGTGAACTTATTACTCCATGCGCCCTAGCGCCCTAGCCTTCACTGCTGTGATGCTAAAACCAACACGACTGTAATGAGACACCGTGTGGATGCAAGACACACTACTTAGAGACGGACGCATCGTTTGCATTGTTCATAAGATGAAGGTACAACACAATCTTTGTTGTTGATGTTCAATGTTTGCAGACACCACATCAAGTTAAGGCAACATTGTGCTAGCATGTAGAGTTTTGGCATAGTAAAAATTATACCGTGAATTGATAACTACCACAGATCATCTTCTATACGTTGTAAATAAGGATTCCACTTCACCACAATCGCCCCTTGCGTAACTTCAGCGTAAGCGAGCAAAAGGCACGCACACACATACTTCTTAACCCCAATTCAGAAATGTACGTGAAGAATCGTCAGTCATAGTCGTGGCAAAACATGATATGTCACCTTCCTTGCATATGTGCCTCAACTTATTCCAAGCACTTTCTTGTTCAAACACATAGCGAGCAGCTTGATTTGTACTTCGAAGCACTTCTTGTACCAGACATTTTGTGTTAGGGTGCTCTTTACCTCGAATCTGTCTGTGTATTTCTTCCGTGTCTTCTCCATATGCGCATGCAGCGACGTTTTCTATCAGCATGCTTGTCTTCGTCCTTAGCGGTTGACTGGTCCTCTCTTTTCTCATCGCCGTTGTTACCACGCACCTCATCCTCTAGTGCCTCGCCTTTCACCTCGGAGTTTTCCTCAAACTTTAGCTTTTCCTCGTCAATTCGATCCTCATCGTCGTCAGAATCTTCACCCCACAGTTTTGCATGCACAACGTTTTCATCACTCTGGTCAAAATCACCCATTCCACGATCAAGCTCTTCCCTGTCTTTACTTTCATTCTGATCGCCTTCTTCATCGTCAGGCATGTCGTGCATCGTACCCTCAAAATCGTCCTGCATCTCAAGACCCGTGTCTTCAGATTTCTGCTCAGATGGTGGTTCAGGCTCCTCCTGTCTATCTCCCTGCAAGCCTAACAGTTGTTCTTCATCCTCAAATTCATCACGCACGTCCTTCTTTCCTTCGCCTGCTCCATGCGAGTTTCTTCCACGTCGTCCTGAAAATTCCTTTTGTCCAAACGTTTTAAAGAAGTTCCTCAACGACGGAAAGCGACCAATTTGTCATCATCATGGCTCTCGATTTCAGTCGCTACACCATCCAACACATGTACCGTATCCTCGTCAATTAAAGCTTTGATTGCATTAACGTCGCTCGAGACTGAAGACTGCTCACTTATTCTTTCAGTATCGAGATCGCTATCGTCGACAACCTCGTATAAAACAACCTCCACGACTGTGTTGGGTGTCGTTTCATTTTTACTCCCAACATCTGTCTCTGCGCTAGCATATCTAACTTTAAACTCGTCCTTACCCGCCTCCTATTATCCCAACTCCTTATTCATAAAAGTAGTCAATAATTCTTTGTCTAAAATCACATCCTTCTCTTCTGAGCCTACCTCGGGTAAAGGTTCAGCACGTGATACTTATGAGTTACTCACCACCTCGCCATAATTAACGCTAATTGCCGCCTCGCCAACAGCAACACTAGTCGGATTATCGTCAAAGTGAACCCTACTCGACTCCTTTTCAATATCTTCCATGTCAACTTCAACATTTGAAACAGCTGTTTCCATCTTTGCCTATGAATTCGTCACATCCACGTCAGCGTCTGTTGTGTCTTCGACTTGGTCTGGATCGAACAAGTGCTCGTCCACACCACTCATGGATAGTCCAATGCTATCCTCCTTTGAAAAGACTAAAACTTCCTCAGACGCAGACTCAGATTCTTCCTCATCAATACCAACAGACAGTTCTTTATCACCACTAAACGATTGCCCAGAATTTTTGTCGACAGCTCCATTTGACACATTGACAGACATATCAATTATCACTCCATCTGATGCTGGGTACGGGTACAATAACTCTAGACCCTCCTGACGCATTTCCACCTCCACAACGCTTTCCGCTTCGGTTTTGATATTTTCAGCTATGATGTCTTCATCCGTTTCAAACGCAACGTTGGGTATTTCCTCATCATCATTGAAAGAGACGTCCTCAATCGCGACAGCGACAGTCTCTCCTTCGGTCTCGGTGACAGCAGAAATGAAGTCTTTCGCACCACTAACAGACTCTATCTCATAGACTATAGCTCTCACGAAGTAACCCTTCGTCAGATTGTCATCAGTAGAAAATTCAATCGACTCAGGATCATCAGTTAAAGAAATGTCTTCCAACTGAGGAATATCCATAATTTTTTCCATAACCTGCTCCTTTTCTTCCGCTTCTGTTCTAGATAAAATGCTTGCTTCACTAGTACGATCACCGGAAACGACATCCTCCACCAACGCATTAGAATGAGAGTTTTTAGTCATAACCTCTTCATGTAAGGCGTCGTTTTCTTCCTCTACTGAATTGTACTCCGACGCATAGGGTGCCACCGCAGCTGATCCATCCTCTTCTTTGTTTACTTTCTCAGTCAACGAGAATCTGAACCAGCATAATCAGCATCACTTTCATTGTCTATTTCAGTAGTTTGCAATTGATGCAAGCTCGTCATATCATCATCCAGATGGTTATTCAACGCGGTGTCGACAGACAAGTCCTTCGATACACCCTTTTCGAATCTGCTAGCTCTAGAGCTGATGACCACACAAATGACCAAAGACTTAGTGATGTATCCACCACATTCTTAACGTAGCTTTCGTAAAACTCTTGTGCCGGCACATGCCCTTTCACAGTCATAATCCATGGCGAACCAATGATTCAGGGGAAAACGGAACCGTTCTTGCCAAATTGATAAGTTCTTCGGCCGAAAGGGTCGCGAACAACGCTCTTTCGCGAGCCTTCTACTCCGAACAGAAGCAAGACTACGGGTGCGATTGGCTCACGTAATCGGCGACGCGCTTGTGAGTGAAAGTCTCCAGCTACTTTTTCAGTGGAAAACAACCCTCTGTAACTTCATGCTCTTTCTCCTCAATGGAATGGCACTCCCACGCATCCAACACAACAAAATTCACGAAAAATGCACGAGCGAGAAAGATACTAGCACTGACAGCCAAATCTACAACGATATCATACGAATAAAGCAATCTCGCTGCTTTCTCGACTCTTTGCAGCTCATACGAGCTTGGTGCAAACGCTCCAGTACGTCCAAGTTTTCTTCCAGCCGTCTCACACTCAGTGCTCCATAATTTCCCTTAAACAACCCAACTAGCTCCCGTTCCTTGCCTGCGTACTGCTTTGCGACCGTGGAAACATTCTTGAGCTTATCAGGTGGATGATTCTTGTACAATTCCTTGAACAACCTCTCCAGGGTTACTGGAGATTCTGCTGTAATAGGTTTCGGGTTATAAACTGACGGTCGGAGTCGCTGACGAATCCCTATACTGTTATCCATACTAGTTTGAGGACGTGAAGATATTAGACCACTTTGATCACTTGGTTTTTCCTTATGATTCATAGGAGGACCACTCGCCGATTGTGGGACGTCATTGCCGACTGCATCAGTCGTGCAGCCATTGTTGCTCGTTGTTTGTGGCTTTTGAGACGAGGTTGGAAGGTCGGATGAAGGTGTCATGTTGCCTTCAGGGTGCTGTTTACGCAGATGCTTCTGGGAACTGATTGCCTCTTCTTGGATTAAATCGTCTTCGTTGGAGATATTTTTGATCTTGATCTCTACTTCTTCCGTCGCTGCTTGCTTCCGAATGAGACTCTCAGTTCGCTTTTCACGCTCTCTGGTTATTTGGCCGGCAATTTTTTTCTCACCTCATACTCTTTCCTCTGTTCACTTATGACGGAACCATCTCCGTTTTGTAATAGCCGTGTTTCATTCACTAAGTGCGGAAAGCAACCTCCCATCCCCACTTGAGAGACCTGCTATAGCTAGAATCGTTTCATTTTTTTGTGGCTTGTTGAGATTGAGAACGAAGTGTGGGTATTTCTTGAAGAGTAGTCGATGATGGCATTGAGGGTGTATTGGTACCCGTTGGCCGATCGCCATTGCTGGCATCTGCATGTGGTTGAAAGAACTGGGGATGTCGGGAATGATTTTGACGTTCCACATTCGGGCGACCTGGGATGCTAGATGAGTTCGTTGCCTCATTGTCATTTCCAGAATGTTCACCGCTCATATTTTCAAATCGACCTTTCA
Organism: Peronosclerospora sorghi; assembly: GCA_026184515.1. Lineage (NCBI taxonomy): Eukaryota > Oomycota > Peronosporomycetes > Peronosporales > Peronosporaceae > Peronosclerospora > Peronosclerospora sorghi. The sequence goes on from CM047580.1 coordinate 24,742,217, forward strand.
ACACTGCCAACTCTGTCGCACCATATCGCTTAGTCAACTCAGCAAATAGCCACTTCTCGCGACCTGCATACCTCTTCCCGTACACATTGGCCATTTGTTTCTACTCTCTCACTTGCTCTTTACTTTCTGTCTCAAGCTGCTGCGCACCCTATTCGTCTTCCTCTGTGCTCGGTTTATTGCCCCATGGCTTACTTATTTATTTATTTATTTTATATTTTTTTTCGTAACATCTCGTGATTCTCCATACAAGTTTTGCACCTGCTGGACCCTTTTTGGGTATCTCTTCGTACTGTCGCCCTCGATGTACAGATTTTCTTCCTTTTTTTTGACAATAGATGTACAGGTTTCACACCTTTAGTACCCTGACAGGTTTCTCTTCGTACGATCTTTGTTTTGTTATGCGGTTCTCCGTATTGTTTCAATAGATGTACAGGTTTCACACCTCTAGTACCCTGACAGGTTTCTCTTCGTACGATCTTTGTTCTTGCCGTACAGGTTTCACACCTTTAGCACCCTGACAGGTTTCTCTTCGTACGATCTCATTCATAGACAAATTTCACATCTTAATTCTAATTTATGGAGCACTCATAGACTCACTCTTCATATTACCATCGTCATAGTTAACAATATTGCTTCAATAAAAATAAATGGCGACGTGACTTATCCACATGTTCCAACAAACTTCCAGTTATCGGCTAAACATGTATCTTTGTTTTGTATTCTGTTTTTCATTTTTTATTCCACCTAATGCAACCAACTCTGGCCCGCATTCTACTCATCACAACCAACATGGGTTTGTGATAGAGATGTACTACATCGTCAGGGTCTTGTCACACTTTTTCTTCTTTTTCTTGCTATTTTATTGAATGTCTTGTTATTTTCCCCTTTTACTTTTTATTTTGTGAGGCTTATACATCTCCACCATAGCTTCATCCTCTTCTGCTGGGTTCCGACTTCGTTTAGATCCAACAGCATTATCTTCCAAAGAGTACGAACCACCATTTATGTCCGCCCCTTGTCCAACATTAACATTTTCCTTGGGTTGAGGCGTTCCATTAGTTGTCTTCTCCATACTCCTTCTCCCACATTTTATCCAACAATGTGACACATGCTGAAATATCTGTTACTTCACTACTTATCGTCAGTTCAGCTTGTGTCTTACCCTCACTGGAGGTAGCTTGTTTTGTCAATTTTTCTTGAATTTTCTTACTTTCTTGATCCTCGTCCAAAGTGAGTGATCCATACATACAACATGTAGTATTTTTCTTGGTTTTCTACTTAATGCAGGGTGACAGCGGTGTAGCTTCACTTTCACTTGACAATGCCCCCTTTATCTCGACAGTGGTTTCCTTGCACTGTGGGGCTAGGCGTTTAACAGCTCCGCCACCTGAGCTTTGGTCAACCTTCCTGACTTCAATTTAGTACGCATATCGGCCATCTCTTCAATGAAATTCCGACATTACTTCACCTCATGAGCAAAGTTCTCACAATGCTCACACCTCACCAGTTTCCAACAGTGAATTTTATCATGTCCCCGTCGGTTACAGTGTTAACATATCACAACATGGTCAGTATTAGGGTTTGTTGGCGTTCGCGCACTCTTGTCCTCATACGTCGGTCGCACCCGCTGTACTGCATGTACTTCCCCGCCCATCGTATTCACGCTAGGTTGCGGGTCTTAATACATAGCATCAGCATTCTTACGTGTAGCTACCTCCTTTACAGGCCTCATAAGCCGCGCTTCATGTTTAATCAATAATCTTTCTAGCTCTTCAATATTTGAGAAAGTGATATGTTGATACTGCATCTGTATGGTGCTATCATGAATGGTATCAGAGAATTGTTGAATGTGTTCTTCCAATAGTGAAGCATTGAACGCATTTCTAAAGTCAATTCCTGCTCGCAACGCTGCTGCGCTTAATCGGTACAGATATGTAGTAGCCAACTCATCATGTTTCTGCGTCAATCTTGAATACACAACTCGAGGCGACACGTTGTCCACACAAATTTTCTTCTGAAAAAGCGCGATCACCGTACCCGAGACATACTTAACCGAATCTGCTAGTTGCTCATACCACCATGACGCTGTGCTTGTCAAACTATCAACAAACATTCCCAGACGTTGACTATCATTCTGTGGTGGAGTAAAGTTCGAAATCGAAAACATTATCATCGATAACCTGACTACCACCATCGCGCCCAGCCTTCAAACTTTCGGAGGGGGTACTCCGCGCACCACCACTCGAGATCTGGTCCGATCGGACGCTGCAAGCAGACGACCGGTCGTCATCAGAACCCACTTGGTCCGATTGTTTAGTGTCCATCTCACCTTGTGTACCCGATGGAATGGGCTAGTTACACACTCGGTGGATCGGAATCGTAGATTGGATCGAAGCGGTCTTGAATATAGAAGACCGATCTGGGTAGGTATCTCTGGGGCGGAACTCTTCACCCCAGACACAAACAGACCAAAAACACTTCCAAGAGATAACTTGCAATAGGTCGATCGTCCAAACGATCAAGACCTTACCAATACGAAATAATAGAGGGTAGATCGACCGTTCCGGTCTAGACCTTGACCAATACGAAATAAGATCAAAACCGGTCTAGTTTCCAACCAATGTTAAAACAAGCCAATATGTCCGCGTAAAGACTTAATATGCTCGTGAAACTCCACAAAAGATATCTCCACGCCAAGACCAATCCAGTGAATAGCACGTTCCAAACGTACTTGAGTTGAGGTGTTGAGATCGCCAAATCGTACTCCCGTCGAGGGACTTCCGGTGGGCCAAAGTGCGCGTGCGGCGCGTCCAGACCGGGTATAATGGGCGAGAGGGGATAATTCTACCCTCTGCCCCAAACACTCCGCGGCGGGCGGAGGCGACTAGTGTACGAAAAGGGAAGAACGGCGACCCCTAGCTGTGATGTGAACCAAGACCAAAGGACTTACACTTAGAAAAATTCTGCAACCAAAAGACTTCTTACTTTATTAGGCAAATCCACAACCAAAATCCTCTTACTTGTAAAAACCACAACCAAAAGCCTCTTACTTGGAAAAACCACAACTAAAATACTACTACCCTATAGTCCCTAAATGTAGCCACACAAAAATATGTAAAATACCCAAAGTCGGGTGACTCACCAAAACTTGCGTTCTTGACACTTCTTGAGTCTGATAGGCTGATAAGCCCCCCTTGTTTAAACCAATCCGAAATTAGACCAAATGCCTTGACGAAACTTGACCAGAAGTGTGCCAACTTTTGGGCACGCTTCTCCACAGCGGCCCCTGAGTCAGACCGTGTCGCACAACGACAACGGTCTGACCTCGTCCATCAAATTCAGTTGAACCTTGGTCATTCAGACTTTTCCGACATGGAGCAACCATCTTCTTCATCCGTTCCAGGTACTTGCACTGCTGGACTTGACCTTCTTGTGTTTCCTTAACGACCGTTCTTGTAGGCACCTCGCATACCACGTCATCGCATGTCACTTCGCCCATCCGGTCGGTCCGGTCTGGCAGCTCCCATCGTTCTAGTGCACCTCGGGAATCGGCAGGGCATCATACCGGGACCGACGCGCAGTTGCAAGACGCACTTGAAGAGATCGCACGTCTCCAGGAGCAGATTGCTCAACAGGCGACACAACGTAAGCATGCATGTCCAGTCTTCACCTTGGACCTGTTCTAACCTTCGTTTGTCTTCAGCCCGTATACCTCCAGCCCGTATACCTCCAGCCCGTATACCTCCTGGCATCAGCAAGGCGATCAATGCCCTGCTTGCCGCCGATCGGCAGTAGAACACGCATGACCTCCAGCTGCGTCAGGTTTTGACTGGGCTCATAACCGCGCGCAACAAGCTGACCCGCTTGGAAGCTCATCAGCTTCATCTCCGGGGGCAGCTTGTGCTGGTCCAACAGCAGCAAGCGGAAGGCCTGCTGGACCAGACCACGTTGAGTGTTCAAAGCGACGATCTCGAGAGGCGTCTCACCGAGCTCCGAATTTTGATTCAAGACCAGACCGAGGAGGTCCGGTCTTGTGAACGCAAGTCGAACGATTGGACGCAGGCAGCGAACGGTCGCCGGGCGGTATTAAAAGAATGTCATCAGCGCTTGGTTGACCTGTTGCGTCCTCGTCGGCATCCGGTTGCTGCCTCCAGCCTAGACCGGTCTGCGTCGGCCGCCTTGGTGGACCTACACCGGGACCAAGACCAAGGCCGTTCATTGGCCGAAATTCTCCAGCCCGAAATTCCACACAAATCAAAGAAGCGCGCGGACGCGCCGGGTAGATCGAGGGCGAGGGGCATAGCGCGTGACCCTGGACTCGAAGTGAAGCGTGCGGTGCCCCATAAGCGAGCCAAGACGCAGGCGCTTCTCATGGGCCCAAGCTTGGACGAGGATGACGAGAGTAACATTTCCAAAAATCAAGCGCCATCGACCGCCGGTGCTGACCGTGCCAAGTATTCAGAGGTCTCGTCCTGGGATGACTCCGGCGAAGACTCCGGTGATTCGGAGTTTTCTGTCCCCATCCCAACCAAGTCGCGAACAAGTCCACATGAAAGTTTTGTTCAAGTTGAATCGACTTCGGAGCAGACCAAGAAGACCGGTCCGCATGGTGGCGTTCCACCACCTCATGCGTCGACAAAGTCAACACCTACGGTCTTGCCTGGGACGTCCAAGCTCCCCAAAGATGCTTTGTTGGCCAACGTGGCAATCGACAGTTCTTCCCTTCCGCCACGAACGCGTGAGGATACTTTGCCGTGGTCGCCAGGGCAGATCGGTTGTTTACGCCGGTCCACCCTGACCAAGCAGCTCCTTGCCCGGTCTTTATCTCGTCCAGATCATTGGCTTTTCCCGCCGGCGAAGAAAGTTCCTGCCGCGTCGGAATGGCGGCCGGACTTGATCACGTCGGCACAGATCTCCTGCTTGTACGATGACGAGCCGTGGAAGGTTTTCGAGCATCCCAAGCTAGGGTTCATCTTCCACTCGACTCCGTGGGCCAATGCTTTCATGAATCGGGTGAAATATTTTAACAAGACTCACGCTCAAGCCATCTGGGAGGCATCCCACTATCTGGTGCTTCCCCCTGAACGAGTTCGGCAAGACCCTGGCTTGGCGATCATCCAGAACAAGCGCAAGCGGTGTCGGATCAGAGCGGGTGAGGCCTGGCAGTCCCTGTGCCATTATGTTTTGGACGGGATGCTGGCCCACGAGTGCGACGTCGATGTGTTCTTCTATCCAGTTGTATTTCATATGCCGCGGAGTCGCGTCGAGAAGACCCGGCTGCTGGCTGACGGTGGCACATGGTACCCCGGTCTTGGATGCACTACACTGGTCCTGGACCTCAAGGATGCTTTGGTCCAACTAGACCAACAAGAACCTTGGCGTAACCAGTGCCAGGACCAAGTTGAAAAGCATCTGTCGTTGACCGTCGGCTGTCTGTGGGGTGATGGAGAGTGAGGTCTTAAGTAGTCGACCAGATAACACTTAATATATATCATCGTTCTTTTTCACATGTTCGGTCATCAAATCACTTGAGCTAATTCCACCACTTTCTCCAGAGTTGCACTAGACACGTTATCACCAACCGCTCCACTTACATCGCGAAAAAACAATCCACGTTCGTCACTCCACTATTCCAATTCGGCACATATTCACAATACACAATACACAAGACACAAGACACAAGACCTTCCACCTCTTCACGTCGGTAGGGAAGACCGATGCTACTGCATGTATTGGTCTTGGTCTTCATGGGTCTGCATCACTGCGAAACGGTTCCGACTGACTCGGTCCCGTTCGAATTCTCGTAGTAGTGCTCCACAGTTCAGGTCGGACTCATCGATTCAAGTTGTCTCATCATGGTCCTTCCATCGGACCAGATATTCTCGGTAGGTCCGGCCGAACCTGGTCTTCTTGACCGATCGGACATTTAAGACCTTTTCCACTTCAAATTCGTCCTTCTCCAGCGGTCGTCCTCCGGCAGTAATGCTTCATCGAAATCAAACCGTTCTGCCTCGTCTACCAGACAGGGCATTTTGTGACGATCAGGAAATTCTCGGACCAGTTTTAACTTGGACACATGTACGATCGGGAAGACCTTGTAGTCCGTGCCGGTTGTTACTAGACGGGCAGCGTGTTCACCAATCAGCTCGGCAACACGGAAAGGACCGTGCCACATGTGAGCCAGCTTCTTCGCATAGCCCTCCTTCACTCGGTCTAGGTACAACCATACCCTCGCCCCTGGTTCTATACCGTGGGGTTGGATCTGGTCATTGTTCCGGTCTGCCCGGTCTTGTGTAGCTTGACGTAACTTTTCGTTTACAATTTCTCTTGCATGCTGGTAATGTTTCTGGACCTGCATGCGCCAACGTCGAGCATCACGATCGCGGGTCCGAGTGCAGCCAATAGGTATCGCGGCTTCAAGAGTGGACCGAGTGTCCCATCCATACGCAAGATAAAAAGGCGTTTCTCCTCGGACCCGATCGGTCGACTAGTTGAGTGCAAACACCAGCCTTTCTGCGTATTCGTCCCAATCGCGCTGGTCTGGATAGGCAACGTACATCTTGATTGCTCTTGTAATAGTTTGTACCATACGCTCTGCCGACCCATTCGCTTGCGGACGATATGCCATCGTCGCGCTCTGTTTCTGGCCCAGCATATTGTTAAACGACCGGAACACCTCGGCCATGAAACCGGATTCTCGGTCGTGTCTGATGACCTCGCTGGCGCCGAACCTTCGGAACACGCATTCTTCGTAACTTTTGGCGATCTGCCCGGCAGACCGGGACGCACTTGCCTTCGAAATAACTAGAACGGTGAACAGGTCTACCCAGATCAACAACTCAGTATTGCCATACGTCGATTTAGGCAGAGACGGTATATGGTCCATTGCTATGACCTGGAAAGGGTAGGTAGCTTCGATATTTCCGGGCGATCGCCCCTTGATTACCGGTCTACCCTTTCCGGTCTCGCAATCCGTACAACAACCCACATATTTCTGTACACTTCGGAAAAGACCTCTCCAGTGAAAGTGGGACCTGATCTTGTGATACGTTCTGCCTATGCCCTGATGTCCCCCTTCTAGACTCACATGGTAGTGATGGAGGAAATCAGGCTGCAGCAACTCAGGTATCACCAATTTCGCCAATCGGTCCCGGTCTGCACTGTCTTCATCGGCATCGCGGCAGTAATATAGTAAATTATTCTCATCCACTTCGTAACTGTCTGCGATCTTGGCACATTCTTTTGCTTGACCATTCGTCAACTTAGACAATTCACCGCGCAGGCAGGTCTTCAAATTCACAATCCATTATTCTTCGTCCTGCGCCTTGAGGATCCGTTCTGCCCTTAGTCGTTGCACAACAGATTCACTCAATCGTTCCTTCGGGAACGGTTGGTGGGACTTCCGAGATTTCGGTCTAGTCGCGACCATCACATGCACCTGGTCCGTAGCGTTCTTGGGTCCGATCACCTCGGGGAGCCTGTTTATATTCATCAATTCATCAAGAACGGCCTCCTCGGTGATCGTAGCCCCGGTCTGGTCTTGCATGGCCTTGGTCGCGAGGTAGTCGGCACTTCTGTTCCAGTCCCGTTTCACGTGCAACAGCTCTTGGTTGGGACGGTCTTTCAATGCCTTCATTACCCGATCATTTAGCGTCCTTAGTCGTGGGGCCTTGCAGTCGATCTCTCCGGGGACCTGCCTGATCACTAGGTTCGAGTCACCACATATGATGACTCGCCCCTTCTCTTGCGACGACAGCAGGTCCAGACATAGAAGTAGACCTCGGTACTCCGCCTCGTTAACCGTAATATCCGGCATGAAATCAGCAGCGGCTGCATCTATAGACCATTGTGGCAACTTCCACACTATAGCACTATAGGCGCCGACCTTCTTCTTGTGGCTTGCCGATCCGTCAAAACTTAAGACAAAGAGCTCTTCGTCATGGTCGACGGTCGGTGGCGGTCTCGAAACTGACTGCCGAGGTTGCTTCCTCGGGGCAATGGCTATCAATGCCTCGTCCACTTCAGACCGAGGGGTGATACTGGCAGCTAATGTGCCCAATATCTCTTCCTCGCCCCTGGTGCACTTAACGACCTCGAGGGTCCACTGCGACAAGACCGCCGACCATCTGCCTAGACGTCCGTCCATCCCATTGGCTGATAATAGCCAGACCAATGTCGACTTTCTTGAAAGGACCTTTACAGATCGGCTGACCAGTAGGTTGTAGCACACATCCAAGATCCGTAGTAAAGCCAGAACTTTTTTTTCGACGATCCCATAGTTGAACTCGTTCGTCTTCAATGTCCGGCTCGTAAAAGTGACCGGGTGGTACACTCCATCATGTTCTCGTACTAGAGTGGCCGAAATGGCCCACTTACTAGCATACACAATGACGGTCGGCATTTTCTCCGGATCGAAGTGTTTGAGAATCGGTGCCGTCGCCATCTTGGCCTTCAGCATACCGAAAGCAACCTTTGCACGCCTCATGTAATCCTCTGCCTCCACTTGCGTACAATCTGCGGGCAGATCAGAGTCGCTGCCGTCCCGTAAAGTTGCCCGATCTTCTTCGCGCAACATATGGTAGTCGACTTCTCGGAGCTCGTACAGCACGGCCGCGTAAATCGCAAAGTCTTCAATGAAGCGGCTGTAGTAATTTAGGCTTCCCAAGAAGGACTGCACTGCCTTCAGCGATCTGGGAAACGGTAGGTTGTTCAGTGATTCTAGATCTTTGGGATTGGCCTCCAGCCCACTGATCGACACCATATGACCCAAATAGGTGACCTTGGACATGCCCCAATAACTTTTCACAGCACGGATCGACAGGTTCCAGCGATTGTATGTCTCCAACAAACGTTCGACCTTCTCGCACAGATCGCTCCATGACAAGGCAGGGATCAGAATGTCGTCGATATACGATCGCCTTCCCAGAACGGACGGTCTACTCTCCCGGTCAGGTTCACCCTCTGTAAATACATCATAATTTTTGGTGAGGTCCTGATCGGTGCTGATCTTGAAATTTCCATACAGTGCGTTGTCGATCAGCCTCTGGTAGATCTGGGGCGCGTTCTTCAACCCGAACGGCATACGGTTCCACTAGAACAGACCGAACGGCGTGACAAATGCGGAGATCTCGCGAGCCCGATCGGTCATCGAAACCACCCAAAATCCACTTGTCATGTCTAGTGAGCAATACCACAGAGTCTTGTCAAGGTCTTCTAGTAGATCGCTGATCAGCGGCATCGGGTACACCATAAGCTTGGTCAACAGATTTACCAACCGATAGTCGATACACAAGCTGATGTCGACACCGTTCTTCTTGATCACGATCACGATCGGTGAGACCCATGGCGAGGTCTACGGTCTGATGATCTTGGTAGCCAACAGTCCTTTAATAAGTTCAGACAATTTTTCGCGGTACTGTGGCGCCACACGTCGGCATCGCTGGGCGATCGGCTTGGCATCTCCAACGTCAATGTCACAAATCGCTCCGCGAGCAGCAGGGGGTAAGGCGTTGACTTTACCGATCAGCAGATGTTTCTTCTTCCATATGATTTGCTTTAGCTGATCGATCTTATCGGGACTGTTGAGATCCCGATCGCCCACTTGCAGATCGTCCATAGTAACCTCGGGCGGGTCAGCAGACACTTCAGGGAGGACTGCCATCTGGCTCTCCAACTCCTTAATGTATTGGCCCCCGCCCTCATGGATGCAGACCTGGTCATCTTCCGGGGCAACAACACCCAAACCGTCCTGATCGGCTGAACACTGCTGTTCCCGATCGGCGGGCTGCCCTTCACCGACATCGACCTGCTCAAGCGTGCCATCATGGTCCGCCCCAGTCTCTCCATGCTTCCCTTTTTCTATTTGCGGGTCCGCTGTCGCCTGTTCTTGTGTCGCCACCACGTTAACAAACTTTGGCTCATCTACTTGATGGTCCACCGTGTCCGGCGACTGCGGTGCCTTTATTCGAGCCAAAATCTTATTCGGGGTTGCATAGCTGGGTCGTTCCACCATAGGTGAGGTATCTTTTTCCACCGGTCCATCATCGCTGAACAGATCGGTGGTCGCTTGGTATGCCAAGTTCTGCCACTCGGCATACCGTCTCGATCCGATCGAGACAAACCCCGCCTTTCTTGGCACCTTCCCTTCCGCTAGCCACACGCCAACAAAAGTATTGTTGTCGGGCGTAAGTGGCTTGTCACCGATATTAGTGAGTCAAACGTAATCAAACGAGCCGGCGCTCTTCACAAAGGTCGGCACCCACCGGTCGCCCCTGGTCACCCATAACTTCCTTGATCGAAAACCTTTATCGACCAGGGTATCAGCGGATTGGACGACTCGAATGGTGACATTTTGGTCCCGCCTGACCAGATCGGTGTGCGATCCGTATAGGGGCCGCCGACCAGCTAACTAGAGCTGGACCTCATCCGGGAGTGTAAGCACTCCTTGAGACAGATCAAGGCGAATACCTGCCGGCACCATGAAATCCATGCCTAACAGGGCAACCTGACCGGCCAGCTTGCCAACCCAAGCGCTGAAGAAGTCGAGCAACGAACCCGATAGGGTGACATTCACGCGCGTACTTCCTTCGGTCGTGTAAGAGTTTTCACCTATCCCGACGCATTCTTGTCTCTGGGTGTCGTCTATACGACATCCGACCTTACGTGCAAAGGCGGAGTCTATAATCGAGACTTCGGCCCCAGAGTCGAACAACATCGTCGCCTTCTGGTTGTTAATCTTACCACAGGCTTTCGCCTGCTTAAAAAATTTGTCGGGCGCATGATACTTCCAGTATCCGCGAGACTCCCCCAGGCGGCAGATCCAACTGCATGACCACCTTCGATCGGGAATATTCATCGGTCGTAAGATTGTAGACCGGATGGTCCCGATCGACGCAATTGAGAACAGAACATGTATTGTCGGTTTTATTCTCCTTGCCGACATATGCATAGATGCCAAACGTAGACCGCTCGGCTCGATCCAGATTCCAACCTGGCGAGTGTTCTAGTTTAACATCTTTTCCACGTCCGGTGGAAGCATCCCCGCGTGCTTATTCGGCACATACCATTTGCGCATCATATTGAAAAACTCTTCAATCTTGCACTGGCCGCCTCGTGGATCTCTCCACATGACTTGCACACGAAGAGGCAGTGATCGGTGGAGTGGACGCGTCTTTCGCACTTCTTGCATGTTAACTTCTTCCAGCAGTCCCCAACGTCATGCTTTCTCGACCCGCAGTGAGAACACTTCTTGCGAGGTCGGTCCGGGTCGGACTTGTTCCCGCTCCTGACCTTCCGATCTGCCTGGTTAGGCGACGATCTGGTTCTTGGGGTAGGTTACGTGATGAAAACGTGGCGACACTGGTCCTCATCCTACTCCCGACTTGACAGGCCGCTACTTTACTCTTCCGACCCGGTGCTGTCTTCAGTCACAATCGCCTTGACAGCACGGGCCGATCTGGTTAAGGGCCTCTTGACAGGGTCGGTCTGGGTCTTCGATCTGTAGCGACCCGATCCAACGGCGACCTTCGCCCTAATACTGCGCGAGTGTTGCAGCGTCCGCAACGTCTTCTCCACCTCCGTCACATCCTTTAGGCGCAGCAGAGTGAGCTGATCTGCCAGCTCTTGGTCATCAAGGGTACTAATATAGTGACCCACGTGCTCCATAGCGGCACCGGTCGGCGGGTTGCCTTCCTTGATCACTATCCCGGCGCAAATTGCAGCCACGTTCAGACGGTGTAAGTACTCAATCGGCTTCTCGTCTCCCCTCTTCTGCATATGATGGTATTTGCGGGCGGTAGAAAATCCGGAGTTGCAGTACTGCCCCTCAAATTCTGAACATAGCAGATCCCAGTCAGACCGGACATCCCGACCCAACTGTTGGATCCGGTTCGCAGCCCGTCCTTTTAGAAGATCCCTGAAGATCAGACAACGTTCATTTTTCGGTGTCTGATCCCGTAAGAAAGCAGACTTGACCCGACCATACCACGACCTGGCTTGCTCCTCGTCGGCGTCCTTTCCAGTAAAGTCTTTGAGGTCCGTAGTCGCATCCATACGAATACGGGGGATCGCGGCAGATCCAAGATCAAATGCGGTCGTAGAGGCTAGGTTATCCTTACGCTTTCTGCCCACCCCTGCACCGTCTGACCCATAGTGGTCACCCGGATCGCCGACTGACTCCATGTCGTAATCGCTATTCTTGCTCAATCGGCGCGGTCGGGTTGGTTGCGGTTTGCGTCTTCCTTTTCCGACTGGTTTACCACCTCGGATAGCCTTATCCGCTGATGCCACTGACTCCATATCCACATCCCGGCAAATATTGACGTTTTGCCGGGCAGATCGGTCCTGGGAATGCGGGCGCGGAGGCGATCGGCATCGGTCTCCCATGAAACACTCCATCATTGACTCAAACATGGCTTGGACGTTAGCTTGGGTCATGGGCAGCGTGTTGGTATCCTCCTTTGGAAGTACTGAAACCTGTAGGGGCCCTTGGGGCCCCGACCGGCATACATCCCCATGCTGCCGCACGTCCTTTTTATGCTCCCATGGGGGTATGATCCGCCCCCATGGTCATTCGCTGAACACCGACCTCCAACTCCGATGAGCTATTAGAGGCAGGTGGAAACTGATACAGCGATTTATCATCGGAACACACATCATCATGTTCTGCCGTGGCTTCAGCGACCTTTAATGCTGGGGTTGGGCGGCGAACCGCCCCCACCAACGGCACCAAATGATCAACGAGGGTCGACATCTAATCTCCAGCTTCCAAGTACCCATATCGAACAGTTTCTGCACGTTGGCGAGAGTTTGCACTTTTATGCCGACCTTAGCCAACATTGCCAGCAGGTTCTTCACCAATAGCAACGGCCGATCGCTTTGGATCGGCTCGGTGGTGGGTCTGAGAAGGCGATCGGGGATCTGGAGGTTTAAGATCCGCGTGACCTGGTCTTCACGAGTGAATCGCTTTAACTCGTGGATGTAATACATCCTGGTCAGGTCTTCTTCCTTTATAACCCCATCCCCGACATCCCTGACCTGCGACTTTTCTTCCAAGTCGTCTTCATCGGATGGCAGTCTGAGCCTCTGCTGGGGGACTTTGGGAAAGTGGATCGGATCGTTCCGATCAGCATCCAAGTCGTTTTCATCTTTCACTTTTTCATCAAAACGTTCATTTAAATGCATAGGATCAGGAAAAAAGTCCTGATCCTTTCCGGAACTATAGAAAGACTTGCTATAGTCCCGATCGGCTCCGGTGGGAGCCTTATGGGGAGGAAAAACTTATTAATCCCGATCTGGTCCTCCACCCGGCCAGATCGGACATCGCCATCCTTACCGACAACGAGAACATAAGGCGATAGCCGTTCCTTATGTTCTCTCCAGAACGATTCCACATTCAATTCATTGTAATCAATTCTTTGCTGAATATCGCTGCGGTGATATCCACGATCCCCAAGTGATCCGGGCACGCGCACCATTGTGGTGGAGTCAAGTTCAAAATCGAACACCGTAGTGTCGAGAACCTGACCACCATCGTGCCCGGCCTTCCAACTGACGGGGGGGTACCCCGCGAACCTTCGCCTTCGATCCGATCGGATCGTCAGCTGCTGGCAGACGACCGATCATCAACACAGGACGCCTGGTCCGATTTGTTCTGAATCTCACCTTGTGTACCCGATGTATTGGGCTGGTAACACACTCGAAGGATCGGCGCTAGGAATTGATTTGTGGTCTAAATGTGGTAGACCGTGCTGGGTAATGTACCCTGGGCGGAACTCTTGACCCTTGGTACGGGTAGACCAGTTAAACTTTAAATGAGTATACTCTAGAGGGAAAATCGCTGATCCGATCGTAAAGCCCGACCAATATGGTAGATAAACTCCAGTAATCCAATAGGGTCCAATAGTCCAATAGGGAGATCTAAATGAGAACGTGACACATCCACGAATGATATCTCCACGAAATAATCCAATAGACGTAATAGCACGTTCAAAACGTGGGCAACTTAAACTTGAGAGGTAGACCAAAGTGCACTCCCGTCGAGGGACTTCCGGCGGGCCAAATGCGTCTATGACGCGTCCCGGCCGGGTATAATGAGCTGGAGGGGATTACTCGACCCTCCGCCCCCAAAACACTCTGCGGCGTGCAGAGGCCACTGACGTGCAAGGCAAAACGACCTCGGTTGAGTTAGAGGTCCAACGGTTTCTTAGACGAAGCTAAAGCCAAAACCTTTACGAAGCAAAACCGAAACTTGGCAAAACCCAAACTAAAAACTACCTACCCCGTATAGTCCCCAATATGTACCAAACATGCAAATATATAGTACACGCAATCTCATGTGACTTACCCAAATCCGTGTTCTTGATACTCCTTGCACATGACCGGCTTAAAAGCCTCCTGTATTTCCACCAATCCGATCGCCTATAAGCCGATCGGTCTGCTGCTGACCGGAAACGACCAAAATTCTTGGGTCCGCATCAACACAGTCCATGATCTTGTTGAACGCACGAAATACTTCATACAGAAAACTGGGTTTTCTCGATCATGCCTGATCACCTCACCAGCTCCAAATCGACGAAATGTACGAGATGATCCAGCTTTCTCTATCACCATACCCGTAAACAGATCAGTCCAGATCAGAAATTCCGTATGCCCATCAGTTGATCGGGGCAACGACGGGATATGATCCATGGCTATCACTTGAAATGGGTACGTAGCTTCAATATTTCCCGGCGACATACCTTGATCGTAGGCTGGGCCTTCCACGTCTCACAATCTACGCATTGCCAAACAAATCGTTGCACGCTGCGAAATAAACCACGCCAATGAAAATGTCGTCTGATCCGCTGATACGTACGCCCTATACCCTGGTTTCCTCCTTCCAAACTCACATGATAATGGTGGAGGACATCCGCATGTAGGGTCTCAGGTAAGACCATCTTGATCAAAGAGTGTCGATCATCTCGATCATCTTGATCACAGCTGGCTTTTCCTTTAGCCATATTTCCACAGTAGATCAACAACCCTTGATCATCAACATCATAGTTGTCGGCGATTTTCGCGCAATCTTTCACCTCGTTTCTGCTCAATTGCGAGACGTCACCATGCAAGTAACATCGCAACTCACAAATCCACTTCTCTTCGTTTGCGCCTTTTTGAAAGGTTCCGCACTTATCCCTTCTATGGGGACTTCGGGCCACGTTGATGGCCGCGTAGATTGACGAAGATTACGTGATCGCGTCGTCACCATCACTTGCGGGACAGTGGTATCCTCCTTCCAAGTAACCACTTCAGACAATCTGTTGAGATCAACCAGTTCTTCTAACTGGTGATCATCAACAATCTCACATCGTGTTACATCCCGCATGGCCGTACTGGTGATGTGATCGGTACTTTTGTTCCACTCCCTTTTAACGTGCACCAGATTGTGATAATGCCATTCGCGAAGGAGCTTTAAGGCACGCTGCTGCAATACTTGTAGTCGCGGTGCCTTGCACTCTATTTCGCCACGCATTTGCCTGATCACCAAGTTCGAGTCTCGACACACGATCACCCTTACTATGGGATATATCCCCAGTAGATCCAAACTTAGAAGCAAACCATGATACTCGGCTTCATTCACCGTGATGTTAGGTTCATGATCAGCAACTGCGATCATGATCTTCCACTCCGGAAATTTCCACACGATAGCACCAAACGCACCAACACATCGCTTAACACTTGCGGATCCATCGAAACTGATCACGTATAGATCTTCGCCCTTCTCAACCGTGGGAGGTGGTACTTCAATCATCTGCCGAGACTGACGTTTTGGTGCGATCACGATCAGAGCTTCATCAATTTCGGTGCGAGTGTTGATACTTGCGGCTAACGCCCCTAGTACCTCTTCTTCTCCATTCACACATTTCTTGACCCCCAAGTCCCATTGTGACAAGATCACAGCCCATTTCCCCAATTGTCCGTTGGATGTTAACAACCACTTCAACGTAGACCGACGTGGCAGGACAGTGATTGCCTTTCCTACCAACATCGTAAAATAGACGTCCAGAATTCGAAGAAGAGCCAGAACTTCCTTTTCGACGGGGCTGTAATTCAGCTCACCGCTCTTCAGTCTCCGGCTCGAAAATGCGACGGGGCAATAAACTTGATCATGCTCTAGAACTAGTGCGGCAGACACTGCCCACTTGCTGGCATAAACCACGATCACCGGTGTTTTGGCCTAGTCAAAATGGCGTAGGGTTGGGGCTGACGCGATCTTTACCTTCAGCATACTGAATGCCACTTTCGCCCTGATCAATCGATAATCTTCGCGATCTGGAATTTCATTGATCGGTGATCGATCCTTTAATTCTTGATAGTCCACTTCTCGTAACTAATATAGTACATCAGCATAGACCGCGAAGTCATCAATAAATCTGCGATAGTAATTCAGACTCCCCAAAAACGATTGCATAGCACGAATAGTACCAGGAAGAGGTAAATTGATCAGATCATCCAGATTCTTTGGATTTGTTTCTAAACCACGACTAGAGACGTGATGTCCTAAATAAGGAACTTCACTTCTCCCCCAGTACGATTTAGCCACGCTGATCGACAAGTTCCACTGATCGCACTTTTCCAATAGGTTCCGCACTTTATCATACAAGATCGTCCATGTGGGTGCAGGGATCAAAATATCATCGATATATGATCGTCATTGCAACACAGACGGGCCTTGTTCTTGATCAGGCTCTCCCGTAGAAAATACATCAGTTAAGTTGGTCAGATCGGCACACGTCCTTAACCTTGAGATACCGATAAAATTCATTATCGATCAACCGCTGGTAGATTCGCGGAGCATTCTCTATGCCAAAAGGGAATCCGATTCCATTCAAACAATCCAAATGGGGTAACAAACGCCGAAATCTGACGTGCTCGATCGGTCATACACACGACCCAAAAACCACTTGCCATATCCAAAGAGCAAAACCACAACACCTTGTCCAAATCTTCGATCAAATCAGAGATCAGAGGCATTCGATACACCATCAGTCCCGTGAGTTGATTCACCGCGCGATAATCAATACATAATCGGATATCAACCCCATTCTTCTTCACGATGATCACTATAGGTGATGCCCAGGGTGGTGTTGATGGCTGGATGAACTTCGTGGCCAATAACCCCTTGATCAAGGCTGATAACCTCTAGCGTAAATTGTGGAGAAACCTTCCGACACTTTTGATCGATCGGGCGCGCATTGTCTACGTCAATATCACAAAAATCTCCACTTGGGGCAGGAGGCAGCGCGTTCCCTTTCCCGATCAGCAGATGTTTCTTCGCCCAAATTGTATCGCAAAGCTGATCAATTTCCTCAACTGTGTTGATCAATGGATCACCGACTTGCAGATCGTCCTTGGTCACTTCTTCGGTACTTGATGACACCTCAGACAGCGTAGCAAGCTGTTTCTTTAACTCTTCCACGAACAAGTCTCCACCTTCATGGTACTATACTTGATCTCGATAGGAATCACACCAAATTCACTGTGATCGACTGAGACGGGGTGCTCAAGCATATCTTGATCAGGCTCATCTCTTGCAACAGATCGTTCAACTTCATGATCTAGGGTCGGAACCTTCACACTCGGCTCCTGATCGCACTTCTCTTGCACTTCTTGCACCTTCTGCGATCTTCCGATTTCTAATGCCACAGATGTCGTGATCGAGTCCGTAGGTCGTACCAAAATTCCTTGAGGAATAGGATACTCCTTTTTCTCGACCAAACGACCTTGATCGACACTTTCTTGATCCCCCTGTACAGAATCGGTAGAAGCTTGATACGCGAGATTCTGCCACTCCTTATAACGATTGGATCCCACAGAAATAAATCCAGGGCGACGGGGCACGTCGTCTTTGTTCATCCATATACCTAAAATCGTATCGTCTTGTAGGATGATCGGATGATAAGCAACGTTCGTAAGGCGCAAATACCGTAGATTACCCACGCCCCTAAACACAGTGGGGACCCAATTCTTTCCGCGAGTAATCCATAATTTTTGAGATCATTGATCACGAATCCGAATCTCAGCGGATCGATCTACTTGGATCTGCTCACACTGATCAAGTTTCATAAAATTTTCACCGATCCATACAACTGCCGACGCCCTTCCAATGGGATGATCACTTCTTCAGGCAAACTTATTGCACCGTGGGCGACGTCCAATCGAACACCAGCTGGAATCATAAAATCCATTCCCAATATAACATCTTGACCGACGAGTTTTCCCACCCATGCGTGGAAATAATAAACCAAGAGCCCGCTAACGTCACCTTCATTCTAGTACGCCCTTCTGTGAGGTATGTACTTTCTCCGATACCAACACATTCTTGTGTTTGGCTCGTGTCGATCTGACAACTCACCTTACGATCAAAGGTTGAGTCGATGATCGACACTTCGGCACCAGAATCAAATAACAACGTGGCACGTTCGTTATTAATTTTACCACTCGCCTTGGCTTGTTTAAAATCATATCTGGGGCGAGTGGTACTTCCAATATCCACGTGATTCACCCGGAAGTAGGTCAACTTCCATGATCACCGGGGACCGAGAGAATTTAACAATACGGAAATTAGCCAAACGTGGTAAATCAGGCTGATCACATTTATCAATATTCCTTTCTTCTTCTTGATCAGCCTCCTTATCCACATATGCAAAAATACACAAACTAGAACGCTCGTCTCGTACCAGATTCCAACCTGGCGAGCGTCCTAGTTTAACATGTCCTCTGCTTCCTTGGGCAGCATTCCGGCATGCTTGGTAGGGTTGTACCACTGGCGAATGCGATTGTAAAATTCCTCCATAGGGCACTTGCCCGCATCGTGAATTTCGCCACATGCTCGGCAGACGTACAAGCAGTGATCAGTCGGGTGCCCCTTCTTGCCACACTTCAGACAGGTCAGGCGCTTCCAACAACGTAAATTGTCATACTTGATCGATCCACAATGACTTCATTTCTTCGTTGCCCCTTGATCAACTGCACTTGGTTCACTTTGTTTGCTAAATCAAGGCTCACTAGGCTGATCGTGAGTCACTGGTTAATCACGCATAGCAGCAATCATGTAATGACGCTGATCACCATCACTTCCGCTGTTATCTGAACTTGATCCCTCGCTCCCAGACATCATCTTCATCACGCGCACTGCTTAGGCTTCCGCGCTGGGGGAGATGATCGAGCATCGCCCAATTTCTGGCGGAATCGGCTAGTGCCTACCGCCACTTTTGGTTGACACGATCTATTGCGCGCATAAGCCCGCAACGTCTCTTCTGACTCCGTAACATTCTCCAAACGCAGAAGTTCCAGTTGATCAGCGAATTCACGATCATTCAACATGTCCAAAAAATGCTGCACATGTTCACGCAAGATTGTAGACGGGCCTTCCTTGATCGACAACTTGGCGCGGATTCCTGCCACATTCAACCGGCGAAGATACTCGATAGGAGTTTCATCAGATCGCTGCTTCGTGTAGTAATACTGGCGAGATGCCGATTGACCACTTACACTTACTGAGTTTCGAACTCCTAGACAAACCTTTTCCAGCTTCCACGCGTCGATCTGCTCAGCTGGCGATACCAATTGCACGCCGGTCCTTTAAGCAGATCACCCATCATCAAACACTTCTTATGATCAGAATCTTGATCACGCATAAATGCTGACTCAAGACGACTGATCCAATTCCGCGCTTGATCTTCATCCACTTCTCCCCTGAGAATTCTTTCAGATCACTGATCGCATACATCCGGATCCTGGGAATCGGCTGTTGATCAGGCACTCCAGTGTATTCTGACGCAACCGTAGCTTGTCGAGGCGGAGTGATCAGATCATCTGGATCGAGATAATCCCGCTGGGATTTTGATCAAGGCGCGAATACACAGACTCCATGTCAACATCCTTAACCGTCGCCTTTCTTCCTGGCTTTGACTGATGATCACGGAGCGAATGCACGGATTCCATGTCAACATCCTTAGCCGTCGCAGCTCTTCCTGACTTTTACTAATGACGTTTCATGCGTGCAAGTTCAGGCATCGCCTTGTCTCTTTCCTCAGCCAAAAACTGCTCCATAGCCGCATTAAAATACGCTTGCAGCCGTGGGTACTGTTGTGATCGATCATCTTCTGCCTCGGATTCGAGGTTCCTTCTTCACGGCCGATAACTTGGCTTCATCCTTCTGGCATATCGTCATCCGGGTAATCTTGGGTTCCACACTATCAGTACTGCTCGACTCCACTTCAGACGCATCGCCCTCGGAAGGAAAAGATTCATAACAGGATGATCCCGTGTGTTCTGCCACGTTGATCGACGGACCCGCTTCGATTGTCAACAGAGTGCGAGAGGGTTCCACCTTAGCAGATCGACCCACTATAGGCACCAACAGATCAAACACCCGCTGCGCAGTGGTTGCAACATCTTCAGGGTCGATATCGAACACTTCTTCAGCATCGTAGGCGCCTGTCGTCAGACCAACTTGCTTGATCATGCGCGTCAGCCCTAACACCAGCTGAAGCTTGTCCTTCCCATCCGTCACTGGTTGATCGACTGGTCCGTTCATCTTTTCGCTGATCGTGACCTCGAGTAGGCTCATGATCGAATCCATCAATAAGAAATTTTCCAGTTCCTTCATATAGAACGTCTTCACCAAATCGGATTCCGATGGCGCCATACTTGATCTACTTCCGTCGCTCTCCAAACTAGGCGCCTTCATCAACGCTTTCGGTTGGTCAGAGTCGTAGTACTTCACCACCGGCTTCCAATCCGGATCATGATATCCATATGCAATAGGCAGATCACAACTTGCGTTGTAATCCGAAGGGGCTCCCGAAGGAGACTTGGGAGGTGATCGAGGCTTTTCCTCCTTTATGGCATCAGGATACATCCCCAGGTCCTGATGATCAGCATTTCCTTTCTTCTTCAGACGTGAAGACGGCGAACTGCTTTCCGTCTTCACAAACACCTCCTCCTTTTCCAATTTAATCTTCATTTTTCCATCCACTGCCGTTTTCACGACCGCGTCAGCGCCATCTTGCAGGGAATCGCGGTGATATCCCGAGTCGCCCAAAGATCCGGGCACGCGCACCATTGTGGTGGAGCTTCTGGCCAAATTTTGAGGATTGGGCAGTCGTTCCCACAGCGCCCGGACTACCGACTAACGAAGGGGGTCCTCCGGTTGTCCAGTTACAAGCCTATGTATTGCTCACCTTGTGTACCCGACGGTTTGGGCGTAGGTCGCTCTCCAGGTGACTGGGACGTAGATCAATGCAATTCCGATGCAGGTCGAGTGAATTCGTAGCAGATCGACGGATCTCGATCAGGCGCAAAAATCGTAGGTTGATCAAGTCTGAATCAGCGAGATCGCAGATCGCTGATCGATCTTGTTGATCTTGTGCGGATCGGCGAGACTGCGTGTCCTGGATCGCAGATCGATGATTGCATATTGCTGATCGATCTAGTTTATCTTGTACGAATTGGCGAGATTGCGGGTCCTTGATCGCAGATTGCAGATCGACGGTGTCGATCTAGTGGTGATCAGCGAAGGGTACTTGATCACGTGGCGAAAATCTTCACCACTTGATCGCCGATCCTCTTAAGCCTAGATCGATAAGGAAATACCCAATATATTACGTGTTCCTAGCCTAAACTTAAGAGGAAGGGGGTCGATATGCACTTTCTATGTACAGATCGACGGATTTCACAAAAATCCACCTAGAGTTCCCAAGCGGCGCTTAAACCAGCCGAACGTCTAGGGGACAGATGCAATTCAATGGGGGAAGAGGTGAGAGCACTCGGCTCGATCACGTTCCCAGTTAACTTTCCAAACGAAGCCACTTACACAGCGGATGGAATTGAGGGTTATTTCTGAAGAACCTTACGTCTGTCGGTGGGCCAAAAAAGTGCACTACGTGCTCCCGCTCGGGACGTATAAGGGAGCGTATGCAATGAAACGGAGGCGCGAGGTTATCACGCCGTCCCAATCGATGATCTTAGTGATCGGACGCAAAAGGAGAACTTTATTATTGCTTATATATTAAATCAACCAATTACCTAATATCAACCAATCAAAACTACCAATCCTGATGTGCTCCATCGACCAATCAACCTGATATCTCAGTCGTCCGTCGATTACCGTTAGGTACCTGTACCAGGCGTCGCGTCTGCTCTGGATGGCCCGTCCATGTCCACCACTGTTGGCCACAAAATCTACGGTACGCTTCTCCACACAGGCACCAAGATCAGCCATATGGATGCACCCGTGCAAGGGAAAAGAAATCCGGCATAGTCTTGATCGAGCGAACGTTCACTTTCGAACTCGCTGATTGGGGGGCTGGACAAATTTTGCGTACTGATAGATGGAGGGATACCGCCTTGGTAATCATCCGGCTGATCGGGACTAAGTGTACGATCATCATCCGACGATTCATTCTCCTCGGGAATAGGAAGAACTCGACGTTGCCGCTTGGACCGAGAAGCAGATTTTGAACGCCGAGCGCGTTTCTGGAGTGAAGAAGTTGGCTATATAAAGGAATTTTCTGACGAATCGCCCTGAAGATCAGCAGACGAGCTTGAAGCCTGACCAAGACCTACACCGGGGGCGCCTGCACTCGGGTTGATCTGCATTTCTAATGCCGAACCAGCCAAAATGGGTTGGAGGTTGGAGTGCTGCAAACGAAATCGCGCAGCTTCGTCCTGGCGCGTTACAATTCGTCGCGCAGAACGTCACGATCTGCTGATATCGACTGGAGATCATGTAACTAGGAAGCTTGGTGACAAAGGCGGCGCCACGTCGTCGAAGTTCCGCATGCAACTTGGAATTCTGGGCGCGTAGATCCTCCAGCTCGGCTTTGCTGATCGACAACTCACCGAGGCGCGCAGATAATAGCTCGTCAACCTGGGCTAGGGAAGCGACGAATTCATCCATCTTCACTAGATTAGTTTCAATCACTGCCCGGATGCGATCACGTTGGATTTTACGTTTGTTGGTCTTGGATGTAAGCTTGATCAGCCTCTCGGACAAGCGTTTGTTCTTCGATAAGATGTGTTCGCTCTCTTGCTTCGCCGTGATTAAGCGTAGACGGAGTTTGTCGAGCATTGTTCGATCTTGGACCCCCTCAAGGCAAGAAATCTCTTGCGCCTGATGATCGAGATACCGGTCCCGCTCACGACCACCCTCCAGATCGCGGATCCAACCGAGCTGCTCGGATATGGTTCCTTCGGCGGTTCTCAGTCTGGTCTTGACATCACTGACAGTAGTACAAACGTAATCGCGCAGAGGCGCAACCTGTTCACGGAATCACTTGATCTGCTGATCACGATCAGCGAGATTCCGGGCAAGACGTACCTCGGACTTCTGCAGCATCTGGACATAGTCTTCCAGGACCGACAGTGAGTCAGTTAACATGATGATTTCTTCTTGGTGCATGCGCATCTTTTCTTGCTGCGCACAGGCCTGATTGATCACGGAGATCAGATCATCGGCCGTGGATAGATCAAGGGATGAGTTACCATCCGTGATCGATTTCATGATCAGCTTGTCGAAAATGTGGAAATTGATGATCGCGACGACCAGATCGACGAGGGCCTGATCGTTGAGTGGAAACGGCGCGATCGATGATGACATGATCTATGGGGGCCAACGACATGATCGATCATGATCCGATGAAAACAAGAACAATCTATGGGTGGCCACGACGTGATCGATCATGATCAGGTGGGAGAAAGGTGTGATCGACGGTTTCCAACGGCATGAGCGACCCCCGCCCCAACCGCTGTACGGCTGGGACGAGGCTCAGGGGCGGCTGTGGAGAAGCGTACCGTAGATTTTGTGACCAACTGTGGTGAACATGGACGGGCTATCCGGAGCAGACGCGACGCCTGGTACAGGTACCTAACGGTAAGCGACGGACGACTGAGATATCAGGTTGATTGGTCGATGGAGCACATCAGGATGGGTAGTTTTGATTGGTTGATATTAGGTAATTGGTTGATTTAGCATATAAGCAATAATAAAGTTCTCCTTTTGCGTCCGATCACTAAGATCATCGATTGGGGCGGTGTGATAACCTCGCGCCTCCGTTTCATTGCTCCCGAGCGGGAGCACGTAGTGCACTTTTTTGGCCCACCGACAGACGTAAGGTTCTTCAGAAATAACCCTCAATTCCACCCACTGTGTCAGCGGCTTCGTTTGGAAAGGTAACTGGGAACGTGATCGAGCCGAGTGCTCTCACCTCTTCCCCCATTGGTTGCATCTGTACCCTAGACGTTCGGCTGCTTTAAGCGCCCCTTGGGAACTCTAGGTGGATTTTTGTGAAATCCGTCGATCTGCACATAGAAAGTGCACATCGACTCCCTTCCTCTTAAGTTTAGGCTAGGAACACGTAATATATTGGGTATTTCCTTATCGATCTAGGCTTAAGAGGATCGGCGATCAAGTGGTGAAGATTTTCGACACGTGATCAAGTACCCTTCGCTGATCACCACTAGATCGACACCGTCGATCTGCGATCTGCGATCAAGGACCCGCAATCTCGCCAATTCGTACAAGATCAACAAGATCGATCAGCGATCTGCGATCTCGCTGATTCAGACTTGATCAACCTACGATTTTTGCGCCTGATCGAGATCCGTCGATCTGCTACGAATTCACTCGACCTGCATCGGAATTGCATTGATCTACGTCCCAGTCACCTGGAGAGCGACCTACACCCAAACCGTCGGGTACACAAGGTAAGCAATACATAGGCTTGTAACTGGACAACCGGAGGACCCCTTCGTTAGTCGGTAGTCCGGGATCTGTGGGAACGACTGCCCAAGCCTCAAAATTTAGCCAGCCGCTCCACCACAGTGCTGTATTCACATTTGGGTGTGGCCTAGCGCCAACTTCCACCCCTTCGTCCTCGGCCAGATCGTTCAATGTCATCTGGTGGCCGAACGGACGGTAGTTCCAAGGGCTGTCTCGGAACTCTGTGTCTCGAACGCGAACCGGGGATCCCTTCCTCGACCCGGACTGTAGCCGGGTGCGTACACGCACGGTGCGGATAGCGCACAGAGGAAGACTTTCCTTTAAGCGGCGTTCGCCGCTACTTAGCCGATACGCCCTTATAAAAGGGCTTAGTAGGAGAGAGCTCTCCTACTCGGGGCCAAGATTCCCGGGGTGGTTTACAGATAGCTATCGCTAACCCCTTTGTAACAAGGCTTCCCTTATAAAGGGAGGTAGCGTAAGGGAGAACTCCCTTAGGCTACAATACTAACTGCGCTCGCGACCGGGCGTGGTCGCGCGCTTAGCTCCGCTAATGCCTTAACGGCAAGGCTCCCTTACTAAGGGTGTAGCTAAAGGGAGGGCTCCCTTTACGCTACAGTACTTACTGCGCGCGCGACCGGGCGTGGTCGCGCGCCTGGCAGTCTTAAGTATTTTTGTAAACTGAATGTATATTTAATATGTAATTAGCCTAAATTAATTTAAACTAATATAAACTATATGTAATACTAAGTAGAACTTACTAAATTCGTACCTAGCTAAAATGTAGTGTACACCACCTGTGTACTAACACGTGGCTCGCTGCCACGCCTCCACCAAGGGCTCTTGCCCTGATTGGTTAAAATAACCAATAGGTCCAAACCTTTCGGACCGGTCAATACTGACCCCAACCGTAGTGTACTCACGTACATGTGGTGAAGTGTACCACAAATTTGGTCACTTTTGGTCAAGGCAGTTGGTCGAGTTTCCGATTGGTCTAAACAAGGGGGGCTTTTTAGCCTATCAGATTCAAGGAGTATCAAGAACGCCGGTCTTGGGTGTGTCACCTGACATTGGGTATTTTACATAATTTTGTGTGTGTACATTAGGGACCATAGGGAGGTAGTATTATTGGTTAGTTGCGATTTTTCCAAGTAAGAGTCTTTTGGTTACGGATTTTCCCAGTAAAGGTTTTTGGTCTAGGAATAAGTGACAAAAACCTCTTTTGGTCTTGGTCCATACCGCAGCAAGGGGTCGCCGTTATCCTTCTCACGTACACTAGTCGCCTCCGCCCGCCGCGGAGTGTTTGGGGGCAGAGGGTTGAATTATCCCCTCTCGCCTATTATACCTGGTCTGGACGCGCCGCACGCGCACTTTGGCCACCGGAAGTCGCTCGACGGGAGTACGATTTGGCGATCTCGACACTTTGACTCAAGTACGTTTGGAACGTGCTATTCACTGGATTGGTCTTTACGTGGAGATATAGTTTGTGGAGTTTCACAGGCATATTGGGTCTTCACGTGGACATATTGGCTCACTGTAACATTGGTTGGAGTTTAGACCGGTTTCGGTCTTCTCTCATATTGGTCAGGGGCTAGACCGGTTGATTGGTCTACCCTCTATTATTTCGTATTGGTCAGGTCTAGATCGTTTGGACGATCGACCTATTGGAATTTATCTTTTGGAAGTGTTTCTGGTCTGTACGTACCTAGGTTGAAGAGTTCCGCCCCAGGTACATCTAGCCAGCACGGTCTCATATTCAATACCGAATCAGATCGATCTGAGATCCCGATCCACCGAGTGTGTAACTAGCCCATTCCGTCGGGTACACAAGGCGAGATGAACTTAAGTGAATCGGACCAAGTGTCTTTGGATGATGACCGGTCGTCTGCCAGCATCGGACGATCGGACCAGATTTCGAATGGAGGTCCGCGGGGTACCCCCTCCGTAAGTTGGAAGGCTGGGCACGATGGTGGTGGTCAGGTTGTCGATACAAATGTATTCGATTTCGAACTTGACTCCACCACAATGGTGCGCGTGCCCGGATCACTTGGTGATCGTGGATATCACCGCGAGGTGTCATCAAAGATTGAATTTGAAGATTTGAATTTGGAATCGTTTTGGAGAGGGCGTAAGGAAAGGCTATCACCTTACGTCTTCGTTCTCGATAAAGATGGCGATGTCCGGTCTGGCCTGGTGGAGGACCAGATCGGGATTAATATTTTTTTCTCCCCAAAAGGCTCCCACCGGAGCCGATCGGGACTATAGCAAGTCATGCTATAGTCCCGGAAAGGATCAGGACCTTGGTCCTCATCCTATGTATGTGCATAAAAAAGTTGATGGAAAATTAAAAGACGAAAAAATACTTGGAGGCTGATCAGAACGATCAGACCAACCTCCCCAAGGTCCCCAATATTCCCAAGAAAGGTTTGGGAATGCCGGCCGACGAAGACGACCTCGAAGAAAAGTCGCAGGTCGGAGATGGAGGCATCACTGAAGAAGACCTAAACAAGATGTATTACATTTTTGAGCTGAAACGATTTGTTCGCTTTGACGTGGTCTTTTGGGTGTTGAACCTCCAGATCCCCGACCATCTTCTCGGTCCCTCTACCGAGCCGATCCAGAGTGATCGCCCATTACTAATGGTGAAGAACTTGGTGGCGATGTTGGCGGAGGTTGGCATTAAAATGCAGAACCCCGCCGATGTCCAAAAACTATTTGAATTTGAGAGAGGCTGAAATCGTCGATGTCGACCTTCCACGACCATTTGATCCCACTGGTGGGAGCGGTTCGCCGCCCAACTACCACCGCAGCAGTGAAGGTCGCTGAAGTCTCCACAGCGCTTGTTGACATTGGTTCTGATGACGAATCGGTTTATCAGTCTCCACCGGCCTCTAACAGCTCATCAGAGTTGGAGACCGGTGTCGAGCGGATGACCATGGGGGTGGACCATGCCCATCCTGAACAAAAAAGGGACATGCGGCAGCAAAGGGCTGATTGCCAGTCGGGGCTCCAGCAGCCCCCACAGGCCTCAGTTCCGAAAAAGGAGGGTATCTACACGTTGCCCATGACTCCAGCTAACGTCCAAGCCATGTTTGAGACGATGGTGGAGAGTTTAATGGAAGACCGGGTTAGACCACCTCTGCGCCCACATGTCCAAGACCGGTCTACCCATCAAAGTGCCAATGTTTGCCGAGATGTGGATATGGAATCGGTAACATCTGTGGACAAGCCCACTCGAAGCGATAAGCAATTCGGCAAAGGGAAGCGCAAGCCGCAACCGTCCAGACCGCGCAGACCAAGAAAGACAAGTGACTGTGACATGGAGTCGGTCGGCGGTCTTGACGACCACTGTGGGTCAGACGGTACGGGCGCTGGCAAGCCACGCAAGGCTAACCTAGCCTCCACTATTGCTTACGACTTTGGATCTGCTGCGATTCCGCGCATCCGTATGGCCGCGACGACCGACCTCAAGGACTTCACTGGCAAGGATGCTGATGAAGACCAGGCCCGGTCTTAGTTCGGTCGGGTCAAGTCTGCGTTCCTGCGATACCAGACCCCGAAAAGTGAAAAGTGTCTGATCTTCCGGTATTTGTTGAAATGACCGGCTGCCAACTGGATCCAACAGTTAGGTCGGGATGTCCGGTCTGACTGCGACCAGCTATGTGCAGAGTTTGAAAGACAATATTGTAACTCCGGATTTTCGAGTGCCCGCAAGTATCACCATATGCAGAAGCGGAGCGACGAGACACCGATCGAATATTTGCATCGGTTGAACGTGGCTGCACTTCGTGCCGGCATAACAATTAAAGAGAATAACCCGCCGAACGGTGCTGCTCTGGAACATGTGGGTCACTACATTAGTACCCTGGACGATCAAGAACTGGCGGAACATCTTACTCTGCTGCGTCTTAGGGACGCGGGTGAAGTTGAACAGACTCTACGGACGCTACATCAGTCGCGTAGCATGAGGACGAAGAGTGCTGGTGGATCAGGTCGCTACCGATCCAAGACCCAGACCCAGACCTATCCGGTCAAGAGACCCTGGACCAGAATGACCCGAGCGGTCAAGGCAATTGTAGCTGATGACAGCACGGGGTCAGAAGGGGAAAGTGGAAGTCCATCCAGCCAGGAGTCATCGGATGAAGACCAGTATCGTTACGTCTATTTTGCGGGACCTGCCCCGAAGACCAAGTCGAAGTCCGACCAGGTGGACCGGAAGGGAAGCAACGGAAGCAAGTCCTATCCAGAACGGAAGAGAAGGAACGGAAGCAAGTCCGATCCAGACCGACATCGTCAGAAGTGCTCCCACTGTGGGTCGAGCAAACATGATGATCCAAACTGCTCGAAGAAGATGGTGTGCAAGAAGTGCGAGAGACGCGTCCACCCGACGGACCACTGCCTCTTTTTTCGTATGCAAGTCATGTGGAGAGATCCACGAGGCCGGCCACTGCAATATTGAAGAATTTTTTAACATGATACGCAAGTGGTACGTGCCGGACAAGCACGCGGGGATGCTGCCGCCGGACGCGGAAAAGATGTTAAACTAGAACGCTCGCCAGGTTGGAATCTGGATCGAGCCGAGCGTTCTACGGTTCACATCTATGCATATGTCGGCAAGGAGGATAAGACCGACAATACACGTTCTATTCCAAATTGCGTCGATCGAGACCATCCGGTCTACAGTCTGAAGACCGATGAGTACTCCCGGACTAAGGTGGTTATGCAGTTGGACTTGCCGCCTGGAGAATCCCGCGGATACTGGATGTATCACGCGCCTGATAAATGGTTCAAGCATGCGAAAGCCTGTGGCAAGATTAATAACCATAAAGCGACGATATTGTTCGACTCTGGAGCTGAAGTCTCGATAATCGACTCCGCCTTTGCTCGTAAGGTCGGATGCAGTATAGACGATACCCAGAGACAAGAATGCGTCGGGATCGGTGAAAACTCTTATATGACCGAAGGAAGAACGCGTGTGAAAATTACTCTGTCGGGATCGCTGGTCTACTTTTTCAGCGCTTGGGTTGGCAAGTTGGCTGGTCAGGACGTTTTACTAGGTATGGATTTCATGGTCCCAGCTGGTATTCGCCTAGACCTGTCACATGGAGTGCTTACACTCCCGGATGAGGTCCAGGTCCAGTTGGCTGCTCGAAGACCTCTGTATGGTTCGTATACCGATCTGGTCCGGTGGGACCAAGACCTCACTATCCCAGTCGGTCGGTCTGCCGATACCCCGGTCGAGAAAGGTTTTCGTTAGAGGAAGTTATGGTTGACCAGGGGCGATCGGTGGGTCCCGACCTTCGTAAAGAGTGCTGGTCGACGTGATTTTGTCCGTGTTACCAATATCGGTGACAAGCCGCTGACACTGGACAATAACACTATTGTCGGCATGTGGTTAGCAGAAGGGAAGGTACCAAGGAAGATGGGGTTCGTCTCGATTGGGTCGAGGCGGTATGTCGAGTGGCAAAACCTGGCGTACCAATCGACCACCGATCTTATCAGCGATGATGGGTCGGTGGAAGAGGATACCTCACCTTTAGTGGAAAGACCAAGTAATTCACCCCAAAAAAGATGTTGGTCCGAAGAAAGGCGCCGCAGTCACCAAGAACGGTGGACCATCAAGTAGACGAGCCAAGGTTAGTCAACGTGGTGTCAGCACAAGACCAGGCGACAGCGGAGCAAGAAACGGAGGAAGGGGAACATAAAACTGCTAGGTCGGACCATGACGGTGTTCCTAATCAGACCGATATCAGTGAAGGACAGCCCGTCGATCAAGACCAGGGGCGTTCAGCCGGTCCAGATGGTCTAGGTGATATCGACCCAGAAGATGAACAAGTCTGTATACATGAAGGCGGGGAACAGTATATTCAGGAGCTGGGAACCCAAATGGCAGTCCTCCCTGAAGTGTCTGCCGACTCGCCCGAAGTTACAATGGATGATTTACAAGTGGGTGATCAAGACCTTAACAGTCCAGACCAGATCGAGCAGTTGAAGAATATCATATGGAAGAAAAGACATCTGCTGATCGGAAAGGGCAACGCCTTACCACCTGCAGCCCGTGGTGTGATTTGCGATATTGACGTTGGATATGCCAAGCCGATTGCCCAGCGATGTCGACGAGTGGCGCCACAGTACCGTGAAAAGCTTTCTGATATCATTAAAGTACTGTTGGTCACCAAGATTATTAGACCGTCGACCTCGCCATGGGCCTCGCCGATCGTAATTGTTATCAAGAAGAACGGCGTTAACATTAGGCTGTGCATCGACTATCGGCTGGTAAATCGGTTGACTAAACTCATGGTTTACCCGTTGCCGCTGATTAATGATCTGTTGGAATACCTCGACAAGACCTTGTTTTATTGTTCGCTAGATATGGCAAGTGGATTTTGGGTGGTCTCGATGACTGATCGAGCCAGTGATCAGTCGACGCACGGTGCGGCTAGCGCACAGAGGAATACTTTCCTTAAAGCGGCGTATTTCCGCATTTGTGACACCGTTTGGTCTTTTCGAGTGGAATCGTATGCCGTTTCGGTCTGAAGAACGCGCCCCAGATCTATCAAAGGCTGATAGACAACGCATTGTACGGACACTTCAAGATCAAGACCGATCGGGACCCTGTTGAAAATTATGATGTGTTTAGAGAGGGTGAACCCGATCGGAAAAGAAGACCGTCCGTTCTAGGGAGGCGGTCGTACATCGACGACATTCTGATACCTGCCTCGTCATGGAACGATCTGTGCGAGAAGGTTGAACGATTGTTGGAGACATGCGACCGCTGGAACCTATCTATCAGTGCCGTGAAAAGTTTTTGGGGTATGTCCGAGGTCGCCTATTTAGGCCATATGGTCTCGAACAATGGTCTAGAGGCTAATCCCAAGGACCTGGATTCGCTGAGTAACCTCCCGTTCCCCGGATCGCTGAAGGCAATGCAGTACTTCCTGGGAAGCTTGAATTATTATAGCTGATTCATTGAAGACTTTGCTATCTACGCGGCTGTGCTGTACGAGCTCCGGGAAGTTGACTATCATATGTGGCGCGAAGAAGACCGGGCAACTTTACAGGAGGGCGCCGACTCTGGTCTTGCTGCAGTTTGTCCGCAAGTGGAGGCCGAAGATCATATGAAGCGTGCACAGTTTGCCTTTGGTATGTTGAAGGTTAAGATGGCGACGGCACCGATTCTCAAGCATTTCGCTCCCGAAAAAGTGCCGACCATTATCGTATATGCCAGTAAGTGGGCTATCTCGGCCACTTAGTGCAAGATCACGATGGTGTGTATCATCCAGTCACGTTTACGAGCCGGACGCTAAAACCAAATGAAGTGAACTATGGAATTGTCGAGAAAGAAGTTCTGGTGTTGATACGAATTCTGGATGTGTGTTACAACCTGCTGGTCGGCCGACCTATAAAGGTCCTGTCAAGACGGTCAACTTTGGCCTGGTTATTATCATCCAATGGGATGGACGGACGTCTAGGCAGATGGTCGGCGGTCTTGTCGCAGTGGACCCTCGAGGTCGTTAAGTCCACCAGGGGCGAGGAAGAGATATTGGCCACATTAGCTGCCAGTATCACCCCTCGGTCTGAAGTGGACGAGGCATTGATAGAGATTGCCCCGAGGAAGCAACCTCGGCAGTCAGTTTCGAGACCGCCACCGACCGTCGACCATGACGAAGAGCTCTTGGTCTTAAGTTTTGACGGATCGGCAAGCGTGAAGAAGAAGGTCGGCGCCTATAGTGCCATATTGTGGAAGTTGCCACAATGGTCTATAGTTGCAGCCGCTGCCGATTTCACGCCGGATATTACTGGTAACGAGGCGGAATACCGAGGTCTACTTCTATGTCTGGACCTGCTGTCGTCGCAAGAGAAGGGGCGAGTCATCATATGTGGTGACTCCAACCTAGTGATCAGGCAGATCACCGGAGAGATCGACTGCAAGGCTCCACGACTAAGGACGCTAAATGATCGAGTAATGAAGGCATTGAAGGACCACCCCAACCACAAGCTATTTCATGTGAAACGGGACTGGAACAGAAGCGCCGACTACCTCGCGACCAAGGCCATGCAAGACCAGACCGGGGATACGATCACCGAGAAGGCCGTTTTGGATGAATTGGTGAATATAAACAGGCTCCCAGAGGTGATCGGACCCAAGAACGCCCCAGTCCAGGTGCATGTGATGGTCGCGACTAGATCGAAAGCTCAGAAGTCTCGCCCACCGTTCCCGAAGGAAAGTTTGAACGAATATGCAGTGCAACAGTTAAGGATGGAACGGATCCTCAAGGCGCAGGACGAAGAAGAATGGATTATGAACCAGAAGTCCTACCTGCGTGGTGAACTGTCCAAGTTGACGAACGATCAAGCGAAAGAGTGCATCAAGATCGCGGATAGATACGAAGTGGATGATAATGGATTATTGTATTACTGCCGCGATGCCGACCAAGACAGTGCAGACCGGGACCGATTGGCGAAATTGGTGATACCTGAGTTGCTGCATCCGGATGTCCTCCATCACTACCATGTGAGTCTAGAAGGGGGACATCAGGGCATAGGCAGAACGTATCACAAGATCAGGTCTCACTTTCACTGGAGAGGCCTTTTCCGAAGTGTACAGAAATATGTGGGTTGTTGTACGGATTGCGAGACCGGAAAGGGTAGACCGGTAATCAAGGGGCGATCGCCCGGAAATATTGAAGCTACCTACCCTTTCCAGGTCATAGCGATGGACCACATACCGTCACTGCCTAGATCGACGCGCGGCAACACTGAGCTGCTGATCTGGGTAGACCTGTTCACTGGTCTAGTTATTGCGAAGGCAAGTGCATCTCGGTCTGCGGAGCAGATCGCCCAGAGCTACGAGGAATGTGTGTTCCGAAGATTCGGCGCCATCGAGGTCATCAGGCACGATCGGGAACCCGGTTTTATGGCCGAGGTGTTCCGGTCGTTCAATAAAATGCTGGGCCAGAAACAGAGTGCGACGATGGCATATCGTCCGCAAGCAAATGGATCGGAGGAACGCATGGTGCATATCATAACGAGGGCGATCAAGATGTACGTTGCTGATCCAGACCAGCGATATTGGGACGAGTATGCAGAAAGGCTGGTGTTTGCACTTAACTCGTCAACCGATCGGGTCCGAGGAGAAACGCCTTTTTATCTGACATATGGATGGGACCCTCGGTCGACACTGGAAGCTGCGATACCTATCGGTTGCACCCGGACACGCGATCGCGATGCTAGACGCTGGCGCATGCAGGTCCAGAAACACTGCCAGCATGCAAAAGAAGTCGTCAACGAAAAGCTGCGTCAGGTCACACAAGACCGGGCAGACCGGACCAATGACCAGGTCCGACCCCACGGTATAGAACCAGGGGCGAGGGTATGGCTATACCTAGACCGAGTGAAAGAGGGCTATTCGAAGAAGATGGCTCACATGTGGCACGGCCCTTTCCGTGTTGCCGAGCTGATCCGTGAGCACGCTGCCCGTCTAGTAACAACTGGTACAGATTACAAGGTCTTCCCGATCGTGCATGTGTCCAAGTTGAAGCTGGTCCGAGAATTTCCTGATCGAACCAAAACTCCCTGTCTGGTAGACGAAGAAAAAAGATTTGATTTCGATGAAGCGTTACTGCCGGAGGACAGTTGGGAACGACCATTAGAGGAAGACGAGTTTGAAGTGGAGAAGGTCTTAGATGTTCGGTCGACCAAGAAGACCAGGTTTGGTCGGACTCACCGAGAGTACCTGGTCCGATGGAAGGACCATGATGAATCAACTTGGGTCGACGAGCTCGACTTGAACTGTGGGGCTCTTCTACGAGAGTTCGAACGAGAACGAGTCAGTCGTAATCGCTTCGCAGTGATGCAGACTCATGAAGACCAAGACCAAGACACGCAGTAGCATCGGTCGGTCTAGACCGGTGTGAAGATGTGGAAGGTCCAGAGTTGATGTGAAATTGTGATGAACTGTGACGAATTGGAGTAGCGGAATGACGAATGTGATGACTATTTTGCGTGATGGAGGTGTAGCAGTTTACGATAACGTGTTCGTTGCAACTATGGAGAGAGTGGGAGTGGTAAAATTAGTTCAAGTGATTTGACGATCGGACATATGAAAAAGAAATGATGACATGTATTACGAGTTATCTGGTCGACTACCTGCGACTTCACTTGCTATCGCCCCACAGACGGCCGATGACCATCGACGAATGATTTTTCACTTGATCCTGAAACTGGTTACGCCAGGGGTCCTTCCGGTCAAGCTGGACCAAAGCATCCTTGAGGTCCGCGACCGGCTCAGCGCAATCAAGACCGGGGTACCATATGCCGTCGTCGGCCAGCAGTCTGGTCTTCTCAACGCGACGCCTCGGCATGTGGAGGAACACCGGGTACAAGAATACGTCGACGTCACACTCGCGGGCTCGCATCCCGTCCAAAATGTACTGGCACAGGGACTGCCAAGCCTCGCCCGCCCGAATTCGACGTCGCTTGCGCTTGCTCTGGAACGTCGCCAGGCCCGGATCTTGTCCCACCCGGTCGGGGGGAAGTACCAAGTAGTGGGACGTTTCCCAAATTTCTTGGCCGTGGATCTTGTTGAAATTCTTCACCCGGCCTAGCAAAGTGCCGATCCACGGAGTCAATTGGAACACAAGTCCTATCTTGGGGTGTTCGAAAAATTTCCATGGTTCATCTCCGTATAGGCGGGATATCTGCACCGACGTAATCAAGTCCGCCCTCCATGCAGACGCGGCAGGGGTTTTCTTGGCCGGTGGAAAAAGCCAGAGGTCCGGGCGGGAGAAAGACCGGGCCAGAAGCTGCTTGGTCAGGGTAGACCGGCGCAAACAGCCGATTTTCCCCGACGACCACGGCAAAGTGATTTCAAACGTCCGCGGCGGAAGGGAGCTGGCGTCAATCGCCATGTTCTTCAGTAGAGCGTACTTGTGAAGCTCGGATGTCCCGGGGAGAACCGAAGTCGCCGGCTTCGCTGATATCGATACTGGTGTGGCGTCACTTGGCAAACCGGTCTTCTGTTCTGACCCCAATGTCGACGCCACTTGGATGAAACTTTCACGTAAATTCGTTTGTGACTTGGACTGGATGGTGACCATAAACTCGGAATCGCAGGACCCTTCGCTGGAGTCCTCCTCGGACGAGACCCCTGTGTGCTTGGTGCGATTTGCAGTACGGCGCGAGTGCGCTCGATTTTCCGAGGGGCTGTAGATTTCGTCCGTGTCCGAGTCCGATTCCATAAGAAGCGCTTGTGTCTTGGCTTGCTTATGAGGCACTGCACGCTTCCCCTCGAGTCTGGGTTCGCGCGCAGCGCCCCGAGCCCTCGAGCTACCCGGCGCGTCCGCGCGCTTCTTCGATTTGTGTGCAATTTCGGGCTGCTGAATATCAGCCAATGAACGATGTCGGTCTTGGTCCTGCTGCAAGCGGTCTTGGTCTTGCTCCGAGGCGACTAAGGTTGCCGACGCAGACCAATCTATGCTGGAGGAAGCAGTCGAACACGGATGCAGCAATTTCATCAAGCGCTGGCGGCACTGGTCTAGTGCCACCTGACGACGACCCAACTCTAGCGTCCAAGCGTCTGACTTGTCTTGATAAGATCGGACCTTCCTGGTCTGGTCTTGAATTGAAATCTGAAGCTCTGCAATGCGTCGCGCGAAGTCGTCGCCTTGCATGCGCAGTGAGGTCGCGTCAAACTGTCCGTACAGCTGCTGCCGGCGAACAAGGGCAAGTTGATCCCGGAGATGGGACTGATAAGCCTCCAGACGGGACAGCTCATGACGTGCGCTTACCAGATCCTCTAGAATTGGTCGGAGCTGGTCAACATGATCGTCGGACTTCCTATCGGCATCAAGAAAGGCACCTATTTCCTTGACGACGCTGGGAGGGATGAGAGCTGAAGACAAACGAGGGCCAAGACAAGTACAAGACGAAGACCAAAGATGCGATCCTCGTGTTTCCTGGTGGGCCACCTGGGTCCTGAGACGCATGTTTTTTTGCAAGCATATCCTGCATCTGCGTGTCGGCTTTCGCCTGACGCCCTTCCGATGTTTGAAGTGCACGAGAGTTACGTGGGCTGTCAGACCGAGCCGACCGGACAGGCGAAGCAAGGTGGGGCGACTCGGCGCATAGAGTTTCTGCAAGAACAACAAGAACAAGCATCAAAGGGAAGCATAAGAAGATCAAGTGCAGTAAAGTAAGTACCTGGCGCAGGTGGCGAAGATGCCTGGTCCATGGTGAAGAAGTGTGAGTGACCAAGGTCCAGTTGGTCGAGTGATGGGTGAGTCAGACCGTTATCGTTGTGCGACACGGTCGGACTCAGGGGCGGCTGTCGTGAAGTGTACCACAAATTTGGTCACTTTTGGTTAAGGCAGTTGGTCGAGTTTCCGATTGGTCTAAACAAGGGCGGCTTTTTAGCCTATCAGATTCAAGGAGTATCAAGAACGCCGGTCTTGGGTGTGTCACCTGACATTGGGTATTTTACATAATTTTGTGTGGGTACATTAGGGACCATAGGGAGGTAGTATTGTTGGTTAGTTGTGATTTTTCCAAGTAAGAGTCTTTTGGTTACGGATTTTCCCAGTAAAGGTTTTTGGTCTAGGAATAAGTGACAAAAACCTCTTCCGGTCTTGGTCCACACCGCAGCAAGGGGTCGCCGTTATCCTTCTCACGTACACTAGTCGCATCCGCCCGCCGCGGAGTGTTTGGGGGCAGAGGGTTGAATTATCCCCTCTCGCCTATTATACCCGGTCTGGACGCGCCGCACGCGCACTTTGGCCACCGGAAGTCCCTGACGGGAGTAATATTTGGCGATCTCGACACTTTAAGTCAAGTACGTTTGGAACGTGCTATTCACTGGATTGGTCTTTACGTGGAGATATCGTTTGTGGAGTTTCACAGGCATATTGGTCTTCACGTGGGCATATTGGCTCACTGTAACATTGGTTGGAGTTTAGACCGGTTTCGGTCTTCTCTCATATTGGTAAGGGTTAGACCGGTTGATTAGTCTACCCTCTATTATTTCGTATTGGTCAGGTCTAGATCGTTTGGACGATCGACCTATTGGAATTTATCTTTTGGAAGTTTTTCTGGTCTGTACGTACCTAGGGTGAAGAGTTCCTCCCCAAGTACATCTAGCCAACACGGTCTCATATTCAAGACCGAATCAGATCGATCTGCGATCCCGATCCACCGAGTGTGTAACTAGCCCATTCCGTCGGGTACACAAGGTGAGATGAACTTAAGTGAATCGGACCAAGTGTCTTTGGATGATGACCGGTCGTCTGCCAGCAGCGATCGGACCAGATTTCGAATGGAGGTCCGCGGGGTACCCCCCCCCCCGTAAGTTGGAAGGCTAGGCACGATGGTGGTGGTCAGGTTGTCGATACAAATGTATTCGATTTCGAACTTGACTCCACCACATACACCACATACTAAATGTGACTCGAATGTAACCCTGTTACATCCTCCCCCATCAAGACTATTGCTTACGCAATAAACAAAATTTTGTTGGAGAACTCCTACTGCCAGTACCTGGCTATCCATGAGCAGTATTAGTGGTGCTATGGAGTCTCCTCTAGAGGAGGTAGACTATTCTGAGAACTCGGAGGTGGATGCCCTTGGGGATATCTCCCCAACGGTTTACCGCTCCGACAACGCCGAACGGCGATGTCAGCAGCCTAATTCGTTCCCCACACGTGGGGAAAATACACTAACTAGTGTGCTACCCCTACCAATGTCGGATGATACATCCGGATCGCTGAAGGCGATCATCACCAATGATCTGGACGCAGCTCATGAAAGCCAACTTGCCGCGCAGGCATTACAGGCTGCCGTGCACGCCCCATGCGCCCTCCACGGGCAGCATATCGTTTTGGAGGTCCTCGTGACCTCCCAAAGTGGGCCAAGAATGAGGTAAAGAAGGTTTTAGTCTTCTATACCCCTGGCGTCGCGGCTGTACGCCGCAACACATCACACGCCGGAATCAACTCCGGGAAAAACTGCTCACGCAGAAGCAGTTCACTGCTACCTCATATCGAGAGCGCCTCTAGAAACAGGCACAGGGTGCCGTTGTTGGGAACCTCCGCGAGGTTCCCTTCGTTCTCCTACAAGGATAAGATGCCAAAGAGGCAGAGCAGAAGTTCCGCGCTTGGGCGGAGGGGAGAAACGTCTCCCTAGATTTACTGAGCTGCACAACAGCTATTCCTCCCGTGACGTTCGGGTGGAGAGGGCGTTGCGCCTGGCGTTTGCTAGAGCCAAAGCGATTGGGCAATTACGTGCACCTTATCGCACGCGCTATGCCAGCGTCTCTGCCCCCAACGCGGTGCCAGAGAATAGTGCAACTGCCGCATCTGCCTCCGGAGAACTCCCAACTACTGGGAGTGAAGGGACCTCTCCCGCCACTTTGGTCGTTGACTCGCAGCGGGATTCTCCAGCTCGAAAGCGTCAACGACGTCTCGGGAATCCTGCCGCAGAGGAGTCTCGGACTCCCACGAACTCTGTGAATGTGTATAACCTTTCCACTTCACCAGATACTGAGTTTCACCCCGATGATGGCGTCGCGCCATCAGACGCTCCACATGGTAATGTGGATACCCTCCGTATCGAGAACTGGAGGAGAAGGTCGCGCAATTGCGACGTGAGTTTCGCGAGCGCTGAGCCAATAGTGGGTGCGTGGGTCTTACGTGTAGCACGATGCACCGCGAACGAAATATCAGGACGCGTGTACCGTGAGACTCACAGCAGACTGCCCACAAGCGACTGGAAATCTTTGATGCACGGCCGTTGCCCTTCGGTTTCAGCTAAAAACATTCACTGAAGGTCTTACCATCATCGAGCACCAACACCGGTGTTCGAGCTGGGTTTAGTTTTTCCAACTTGTGCGTGACCAAAATTTCCTTGATGGTGGCTTTTTTATCCATAACTTAACCGTTCTTTGGATTGCCACCAATTCTAATCCCAAGGAACTTTGTAACGCCTCCAAGATCCTTTAGTTCCAGCACTTGAATATACACAAAGAAATCGTTCACATTGTTTTCACAGGTGCTGGTGACCAACAAGTCATCAACGTATGCACCTACCACAATCATTGCACCATCAATATGTTTCACGAAAATGCAGTTGTACGTAACACACTGCACGAAACCAAACTTGGTCAATGTTTCACATAAACATTTGTGCCATAGGCGGCCAGCCTGCTTCAAACCGTAAAGGTTGTGCTTCAACTTGAGCGCCAGTTCCTTCTTGAACTTCACTCCGAAATCATTCAATGTTTCTTGTGCAATATCCATACCTTGAGGTATCTGTAGATATATATCTACGTCGCTCTCAGATTTCGCTTTAGGGTAGGCACTTGGCACATCGCCGTGTCGTGCCGCCACCCCCTCCCCACACTTGTGCTGGCACCAGCTGAAGCTTCACATTGTTTAGATCCATGACAGTTGAAAATGTAAAATAATAGTTGACACCGAAAACATGCTGGTCGTCCCTGTCAACCAACCTTGCCTTGTACATCTCCACCTATCCGTTTGCACTAACTTTCGTTTTGTACACCCACTTGGTCGGGAGAGGTACTTTGTACGCGTGGCGACGCATCCCACGTGCCCAGGTCCTGGAGAGACTTCAGCTCCTACATTTCCGCGCGACTCCACATCATCGATTGAGAGCCACCATGGGACTCCCTAAACCTTCTTGGTTTCGGCTGCATCAACGAAACATTTTCCACTTCAGCATCCCGTTCACAAACCTCGAATACACATAGGGTGCTTTCATCACTACTTCCATTTTCGTCAACTGGATTCGAAATTTCATCGCTTGAAATATTCCTTTTAGATCTCGATGCTTCATATTCCTTCCCTTTCAGGATCTTCTTCGGCTTCCTACGCGTCTTGTGCGCACTACGGTCAACCGTTTCCGTGCGTTTCCGTGCCGCCTCAGGCTCTACCGCCACGTCATTTCCACGATCGAAACGCTCTGCACTTGTATCGGTTTCACCCGAACGTGATTCGGCCAATTCTCTTACCTCTTTTTTGCCTTCACCTTCCAGCACCTTGGCAACTTTTTCGCTCGTCTCGGTGCTAAGTGTTTCGATCGCGGTGACATGCCTCGTCACCACGACCACCCGGTCCTTTAACAGCAGCAATTTATAACCCTTCGTTTCGTCGCTTTTGCCCAAAATGAGGGCGCTCTCAGCGTGCTTCGACGGTGTCTTCTTCTACGGGTCTCTCCAAACCATGAACGGGCACCCGAAAACCACTATATCTGTGACCGCCGTCCGCTTGCCGTTTAACACCTGAAGGGGTGAAATCCGACCCGGATTCGATCTTGTCGGAGTGCGGTTGAGTATATACGCGGCATACTCAATCGCCTCCGACTAATAAACCATGGGCACACCCGATCCGAATAACATGCACCGGACCATGTTAAAAATAGTCCGGTTCAACCGTTCGGCCTTGCCATTCGATGCGGTATTTCCATCCTCAGTGACCTGACGACGAATACCGGTATGTTTACAGAACAGATCAACGTTTTGATATTCGCCGCCGCCGTCGGTGCGCAGCACATGCACTCTGCAGGAAAATTCATTTTCGAACCACGCTATGAAGTGTCCAACATCCTTGCAGCCCTGTCCTTGGTGCGTGCCGCAAATACTCGAACATAGCTCGAAAAATGATCGACGAAAACAACCAGGTAACGATTACCACGCCTATCACAGGGAGTGAAAGGAACTTTCAGGTCACTGCATATCACTCCCCCAATCCTGTAAATCGGTGCGTTCCTGCCTTAATCCGTTTTCGGCTGAGCTTTTCGCGTGGCCTTGCCCTCGTCAAAGGTCAGGCAATTCGGCCTACTAGTGTCCGTAAGGGCGATTCCTGACCTGGGGTCCCTGGCCAGCCTTTCGACAGTGTCGTAGGCCAGGTGACCCAATCGCACGTGAAAATAGTGGAGACTACCGGTGTGCACGTCAGGGCCGACGTCTTCCAGCACACTGCCTACTACCACGCTCTCGAAATCCATTGAAAAAACACCGGGTTTTTCAGCTTTCAACCTTGCAATGAACACAGATCCGTGGGTCACCACATCGAACAATTTTTCATTACTCAACATCACCCGAAGCTTATGGCCGTCGTCGACAATGGCGCAGACCTTTTCGCGCAATCTGCCAAGTGATATTAAATTTTTTGCTACTTTCGGTGTGAAGTATACTTCGGTCAAGACAACGACCGTTTCACTTCCGTCACACGTGTGCAACGTAAGCTTACCAACCTTGGTAGCTTTCAAGGTGCCACCATTCGGCAGTGTAAATGTGTCACTAGGACCGCACTCTTTTGCATCTTCTAACAAATTAGCGTTCGACACGAAGTGTCTACTTAGTCCACTGTCAAAATTCCAGATATTTCCATTAACATTATCGCTTCCACATGCATTTACATCTGCATCTAATGTGGTATCCATGGTAGACAGAACGAAACGCCTTGATGAATTATAGCTTGCACCTCGATTCACCACTTGGAAAAGTAGTTGCTACTGCCTCCCTTTTTCGACGTTTTTCGGGGCAATACTTTTGTATATGCCCCTCGTCACCGCATGTGTAACACGCACGGCGGTCCCTTCCCGGCGTTGCAGCATGCACCTGCAACTTAACCACTTGTTTACTCTTGATCACATCGTCTTCGAGTTTTTGCGCCCATTCAACCAGTTCTTGGGCGTGGCGGAGGTAGTTGATCCTGCTTGGATCGTACCTCGCCATGAGCATCATCATCAATCTTGGCACAGCAAACTTTACAATGTTTTCGACGATCAACTTCTCGCTCGACCCGCTCTCACGGGCCAGAGCTACTAGGTAAAGGTATTTTTCCGTCCACGTTCGCCGAGGGTCCTTCTCAGCTGCGAACCACATTGCAGCTTGGTGGTGGGATATATTTACTTTAAATCCCAACCACATCTTCTACAGAACGTACGTCATCTGAGGGAACACCTGCCACTACGAACCAATGTTCGAGCGGAAATATTTCGCGGCGGTGCCCCCAAGATGTTCACCCAACTTTTTGACTTTAGTTGCTCACTTCATAGAAAACCAGACGTAATGTCGCCGATCTCGACGTCCTCCATAAACAGGTAGGCCCATTGTCGGAACCCTGCACCCAGACCGGGATACAGCTCGCGTCCTGAAAACTTTTCGAACGATAATTTCGGGATCTTGTGGCCGGCATGGTACATCGGCACATGCCCTTTCCCGGCAAGAACACCAGTCCCGCCTGCACCTTGTATACCAACTGGCACTACGCGAGGTGCTGCATTCACATTTGGGTGTGGCCTAGCGCCAACTCCACCCCTTCGTCCTTGGCCAGATCGTTCAATGTCATATGTTGGCCGAACGGACGGTAGTTCCGGAGACTGTCTCGAAAGTAAGTGCCTCAAACACGCACCGGGGAGCCCTTCCTAAACCCTGACGAGACACTTGCAACTGACGGCTTGGTCTGCTCTTCTTCCACGACAGCCAGGCGAGTCGTAAGATCCCTCAAACCTTGTATGAGTGCCCTGTAATCATTTGCGGAGGGCACCTCATTTCCATCGGAATCACTCATCTTTAATCAAATCAAAAAACCTCGATAAGACACGTCATACCACTAGCCCTCGTCAAAGGGGACTTTCCACTAGTTCCACGTTACGTAACCACGAAAAAATTCCACGAGAGAAAACTTGTATAACAAGAAAAATCCACGTGAGACTTATGCGAGCCTTATGCTCATAACCTGTAGAAATTAACCAATAAAAGTTTGTATCCATTTCACGTGATATTAAACCACCTGGTCTGACCACTTTTGACCAGGTGTGGATCAATACAGAGGCAAGCAAGTCAGCGCCGATTGACGGCAGGGGAAATTTCAGTAAAATTCTTCTTGACACGTGTAAAATTGGAAAGTGTTTTATGTAAAGTAACTTAAGTAGCTATCCAGAACTAAATGCAACTTAAAACCGTAACTGCCAATTTATGCAACAATATA
Organism: Peronosclerospora sorghi; assembly: GCA_026184515.1. Classification (NCBI taxonomy): domain Eukaryota; phylum Oomycota; class Peronosporomycetes; order Peronosporales; family Peronosporaceae; genus Peronosclerospora; species Peronosclerospora sorghi. Next base: position 24,785,984 of record CM047580.1, read on the forward strand.
AGCCATCCCAACAGCCAATGAGATTTTACCATTCTGGAAAAGTGCAAAGTCCAACGTGGCTACATGCACCTCCAACACAGAGTCATTATGATCAAACAAGGCCTAAGAGCCAAAAAACAGGATCAGAAGAGCAAGACAAGTCACAGCAGTTAATTGAGTTTACATGGAACCAAGAAGAGCAATTTTTGAAGGTCAACGAGGATGTGGATGTTGAATAACAGGTATTGAGCATGACACAGTGGTGACCAAAGAAGTTGATTCTGTAGGCGAGCAGATGATGGGAGCCCCACCGGATGATGTGGAAATCACAGATATTGGGCATGACACAGTGGTAACAAAGAAATTTATTCTGTGGGCGAACAGATGACGGGATCCCCACCAGATGATATGGAAATCACAGATATTGAGCATGACACAGTGGTGACCAAGCAATTGACTCTGTGTGTGAACAAATCACGAAAGTTCCACCAGATGATATGAAATCTAAATGTATAGTGGAGTATGATGAGGAAAACAAGTCAAATATACCAATAGTGGTGAGCTTGGTCGAATCGACAGAAGATTCAGGATCCATCTCTAGTGATTGTGATGAGAAGGACTCGGTATCTAAAGAGATGAGCTGCCCAATAAAAAGGATTGTAGGTTATTGGAAGAGGAAGAAAAATCCACCACGGAAGATGTAAAGCCATCCATGACTACAGAGTAAGTACATGATAAGTTATGTGGGGAAGTCCTAAGTAACCTCACTCCAATGATCTATATTAATACGGAGATGTTTAAAACAGTGACTGAGAGGGAGGACAAGTATCAAAAGTATACGTTCGATGTTGGTTTGGTCACAGCCGAACATCGAGAGATATTGTGGTGCAGTGGATGTAAACCAAAGTCAACCGCGAGGAAAGTGATAACACATGGAAAATATGGAATGGGAATGGTGTCGAGATGTTGGTAACGTAAGTATTGACCCAAGAGATGTTATTAGCGAAACCAAGTCTTTGGAATTACACATAGAACCTGGTAGAAGCCGACAGATCAGATCAATCACTCCAGAAGACGCAAGAAGTGTATTATTTTGTGGTTACACTACTGCTAATAGATTCAGAATCCTTAGTGGTCTTCCTTCGTGAGTGTTGGAGTGGTGGTTATGGACCTTGTAGAGATAACTTATGTTGTATGAGGTATGATGTGACTATACCACAATTTAGCTATCAAGGAGAATGCAGACACTGGCTGTATTTCAAGTCTCGGGAGGTGTATACGGACAAATTCACATCGGTAAATCACTACCTTCTCACTATGTGTTTGATAACACATTCAGAAGCAGCTTGCGTTACCAATCCGATTAAATACGAGTGGGAAACTGAAGATGTTGTGTCAACCACTGAGCTTCATCTTACGAGATTGGACATTGTTTAGCTCAACGATGCAATATCTATAACAATGACCGTGGCACCGACCACTTCATGCCATTACTGAGAGGGATATTATATCTACATGTAACCGGTGGTATCCTGAATGATCAGATAACCACAGATACAGTGAGCTTAAGGAGATGGGATTATGGGAGATTGTGTATCCTACGGCACAAGAAGTTGAAATTCCTGGATTGGGGAATGTTATGTTCCATTGGATTCCGATGTGTCATTTTAACCACCACTAGTGGATCAGATATACACCAAAACTACGGGTTACGGTGGTTACCCATGGCCAATATCATGAATTATGTCAGACGGTGCATAAATTAACTAGAGAGCAACCGTCTTCATTATTAGAATTGATGACTAGAAGAGAGACTGTTGAGTCGTTGAGGTCCGCATCAGTGATGGATAAGGCAGAACAGACACGTGTGTATGAAGAATTTCAACATACGTTAGATACAGACCAGAAGAAGGTGATGCGGGCAGTGGTGTAGACAAAAAGAATTTTTTTATCTCGTGGTCCATATGGATGTGGAAAGACTTCTACCATTACGTCCATTGTATTAACATTATTAGCAGTGTTCCCACATTTTCGAGTGGCTATCATTTAAGAAACTAATGCGGCTATGGATGAGGATCTAAAGAGGTTGATGGATTCAAATCAGATATCGGACCAGGAAATAGTTCGCTTGGGTGAGATCAAAGGCACTATGTTACGGTCAGATGCCGAAAAATATCGACGAAGATTTTTCTCGGAGATATTGCAGCAACAGCGGCGGTCATTGGAGCATTATGTGAGTCGAAAAGAGATTTCTCCGAGATTAAGATTGAAGGAGAAGGATACGATGGAAAAAGCACGCGTGTTGCTACCCTGGAACAATTAGGGCGGCCAGATTTTCAAACGGTGACCTGTAATGTAATTATTTACGATGAAGGTGATCAGACAGCAGAGGTGGTATTACTGCAGACTATTAGGCCAAGGGTGGAAGTTCTCGTATCAGTGGGTGATACTTATCAGCTTTTTGCATATTCTACTATAGATGAAAGGTTGAGACAACGGTTTCATAGTGGTGCTCGTTGTCACAAAATCACCTGGGGATTGTTACATTCCATAGAACATTTCCGTGCAGTTCAAAACTTATCACCTATATTTCCTGGGATCACCACGACTGCACAATTCAGGAGCCATCCGAAAATTACAAGACTTTTACAATTATTCTACCCCTATACTCTTCTAGATAGACGGTTACATCGCGGGGCTATTTAGATGCAATGTATTTAAACCTTCTGGAAGTAATTGATTGGGCAAAACCAGCTGATCGCTACCCCTTTAATAAGCGAGGCATCGAGGACAACCGAGTGTATGGATTAGTTCTCAAGAGTGGATGGAGGAAAATGAACGTCAAGAGTACAAGCATGACAATGTTATCGATCTGGCGATGGTTATATTCTTGTTGGACCAGATTCACGCCAAGCTGATTAATGAACAGCAGTGAACGAATACTACTATAAGGAAATCACTGTTAATCATTTCGCCGTACCAGAAACAAGTCACGGCAGTGCATAAGGAATTACGACGCATGGGTTATGCGTACGACGAATGTCTGGATATTGAGGTAGATACTACCGACTCTAGTCAAGGTCGTGAAGCGGATATTTTTATTGTTTCCATGGTCGATCACACACTCTAGGATTCCTGGAAGGATACCCTTCAAGATCTCTGTTGACCCTCAGCAGATTTCGTGAATATCTTTTCATAATCGCGGCTCGCTATGTATTTGAACAAGAAAATAATTGGAGAAAGATGATGAACATATGCAAGGAAAGTGATGTTCCGGTTTTTGTCACGACTATGAATGAAAAATCTGCGCGTGATTATATGAAGTAGGGCATTTAAGAAGATTGTTTGTGCGTGCCTTTTGCTCGCTTACGCTCAAGATACGCAAGGGGCGATTGTGGTGAACTAGCATTTTGGTCTCGATTATGGAGTACATTGATGTGAATCAATTATTGCTAGAGATCAGTCAGTACAAAAATAGCGGTTAAGTATTGGAGTTTAGGGCAAATATTTTCAGCCAATCGGACGTGGCTATGGACGGCCGACTCACGCCGGCCAACCCACGCCGGCCGCCTTATGATTGATCGGATTTTGGGGGTTTAAATATGGATGGAGTGATATTGAAGTTTTGGGCGAAGATTTTCAGCCAATAGGATGTGGCTATGGACGGCCGACTCACACCGGCCAACTCACGCCGGCCGTCTCACCATTGATCGGATTCTTGGGGTTTAAGTATGTATGGTGTGATATTGGAGTCAGCCCTAAAGTAACCAAGAAGTAGCAGGTGAAAGAAGTGTTTGACTTAGATATAGGATTTGGTAATACTTAATAGATTCGAATTTCCCTTGAAGCCCAACAGTTTCTTGAAACCTTCTAGCAATCCTTCTTCACTGTTCCTATACTAAAATCAAGTCTAATACAAGAAGGTCTTTAAGGAAGCATCTAGGCAAGAGAAAGCAAAAGTTATCTGGGGCCAGCTAGAGTTGGGGCAGCCTGGAACTCTTTGGAAGTGTGGCCATAACGTGTTTGGTAAACTTTGTGGTTCGGACGTTAACATTAAGAACCTGGGAAGTTAAGCAAGAAGGGTAGATATATTGCCTTCTTGTGTTGTAATTTGAGTGGAAACACGAAAAGTTTAAGTTCCTTCACGACAGATCGGCTCAGTGCCGACGAACGATCGGTCCATATGTCTGATCGTGGTAAGAAGTGCGAATCGGAGCGGAATGTATCGGAATAGGTGATCGACGGAATGTTTGAGGGCTGGCCTGTCAATCGTTCGATCAATCGCCTGGAGAAGACGTAGAAGGTACGATCAATCAAGCGTTCTACGGAAGGTGACTTTGGTTGAGGCGAAGATATGAAGTTTTAGGCAAGTCACGGGATCAGTGCGATGCACATGGAAGAGGATCTTAATTCTTTAATATCAGTGTTGGTTTGTGTTCTTCAAAGGCCCAATTTTATGGCACACTTTGCCACAAGGACTTCTCCCTGTGGTAAAGTGTTCCATAAATTGGGCCTAATTAATGGCTTAATTGTGGGCCTAGTTAGGGGTGCGACTGCGGACACAAATTGGGTGCGTAATCGTGTACGATTGTGTGTACCACGGTGTATACAGTTGCGTGTACAACCGTGGTGCACATAGACAGGACATAGACGGGACATTGTGGGATGGGACGATTACATACAGGTACTCAACGAACAGCAACGAACATCGAAGAACGACGGCCAAATCAGGTCGACTGGTCGACGGAGGACGCTGGAATGGGCAGTTCTGATTGGTGGATATTAGGTAATTGGTATTTCTTAGGATTTAAGCGATAATAAAGTTCTCCTTTTGCGTATGATGGAGCAGATCGTTTCAGGGACGGCACCTTTGCGCCTCCCTAACTAATAAATACCTCTACGTCCCGGGCGGGGGCACTGAGTGAGTTTTTGGCCCACCGGTAGGCGTAGAGTGTGAGAACTCACCCCGCAACTCTGCCCGCTGTGTCAGTCGTTCTTTTGTAAAGATTTTTGGTCTCGGTAACGTGATTGAGCAGTGCTCTCTCCTCTTCCCCGTTTGGTTCACGTTTGTCCCCTAGAGTTCGGCTGCTGTAAGCGCCCCACGGGAACTCTAGGTGGATTTAGTGAAATTTACCCCCTCGTGGGTCTAGGCTAAGAATACAGTTATTTTGGGTATTCTATTAGCTTATAAAGACAAGAGGCTCCAGGATCGGTCAGTGAAGACTTCCGCTGCCTGATCAAGTACCCCTTCGCCGGTCAACACCTTATCGACACTCTGCAACTTGCGAACCGCGTTCATTTGATCGCAACTCACGCCAACTAGTGCCTGATCGACTAAATCGATCAGACCGATCAGACCGATCAGGTCGATCACGATATGACTTTTGACTATTGGCTCGGGTCACCCCTGATCAACCCCTGATCAACCCCTGATCAACCCCTGATCAACGACCAGAGGCCCTGATCATCGACAATTTGCGCCTGATCAAGCCTGATCAAGTTTTATCAAGCCTGATCGCAACAGTCGCTTCATCACAAGTCAACTAAATCTTTCAACAAGAAATTGCAGCGTGCCATCCACGCCACCTGGAGAGCGACCCACGCTCAAGCCGTCGGGTACACAAGGTGAGCAGGAACACAAGCAGTCAAGAGACAACCGGGGGGCCTCCTTCGTTGGTCGGCAGTCCGGTCGCCGTGGTAACGCCTGATCAAGCGTCAAAAACTTTGATCAGCCGCTCCACCACATCCCAAACAAATGAGTCGCGGTACGTTATATGTTGTATTGGGAAGGACTCAATAATTTATACCCCTCCTGTTAAAGCTATCCCTAGACGAGACGCGCATAAGCGCACTTTGGATCGCCCTAAGTTCCCCGCGAAATTTATTCTGGGCGCACACACTCAAGTGCAAATCGCCCGTATTTGGTGTATGGATATATTGGAGGTTTTATTGAAGATCGTGGATAATAATGGAATTTACGTTTCTTTAGTCGTTTTTGAATTGTATCTCACGCTTGGTTTGGCCCGATCGATTAAGCAAACAGACGTTTCTAGGAGTACCAACTCTAACCCGTACCTTGTTGAACGGTTTCCACCGGGGCGCACCTTCGTCCCCGATCAGGTATAGATCTGAACTGATCAGCAAGCATTTATCATCACGATCCACCTCGGGTGTGTAACCACCAGATCCACTGGGTACACAAGATGAGACACAAAAAACAAGATCGTCAAAGACCTCCCGATCTTCAGTCGATCGGGAATTACGATGATTGGATCGATAATGCCGATCGGTCAGATCTAATTTCGTATGATGGTGATCAACGGAGTACATCCTCTGATGGTTGAATGTCTGGGCCAGTAAGGGTTTGGATTTCTAGGACAGATGTCCAAATTACGAAGTCTGCTCCTCCAGATATTCAGAAGAAGGTAGGTGTGTTGGAAAACTGGTCGGTACTGGTAGTACTTGTTCGTACGGTATCTGGCCGGTATTGAGGTGGCCGGCGTGAGGTTGCCGTTGAGGTGGCCGTCCATGAGTATTTTTTTCATTGGACAAAAATCGCAGTGGTTTGAAGTCGTTTATATGCATGGAATTATAATTAAAGTTTAGGATTAAATCTCTAATTATAATAATACACTTTTTATCTTTCCTTTCCTTACAAAGATCTCAGCGCCGGCACCCTGAACTCACACTCAGGGCGCCCTTCCTACACGCTCCTACGACACCAATCACTGACCGGCTTGGGCTATTACAAGTTGTCCGCACGCGCCCCCAAATCGTGTCAACTTCTTACAGGTTATGATCCCAAGGGGACACGGGGGCATCGAGATTTTACGATTATAACTAGTTGGAGGTTACGCTATACGTTATAATGATTGGAGGTTACGCTTTAAGTTTATTTCGATTGGAATTCGTTCTCGTGTAGATTCAGATAGAAGTTCCCTGCTTATCAAAGGGTTATCACTGTAGATTTTGTATTTTGTGTGATTGATATTTTCTCATCCCGTTAACATGGAAGAAGAAAAGGGTGATCAAGGTGATGTTTTAAAGGCACTGCTTTATAAGATGAATCAGATGAATAAGAGGATTGAGATGATGGAAGAAGAGCGCTCTCAAGCGTACATTACATCACCTGTCTCGAGGAATGGCATACCGGTTGTAAGGGGAGAGAGTCCTTTCATGGAAAGCCTGAAAAAGTTTGGTCCGTTTGGTCGTCAGATGACCATGAATGAATTGACCGGTGACGAAGGCATTGAGCGCCCAGGTATGCAGCATGCGGGAGAGCAGCATGCACGCCAAGGTGGACCAGCTTTTTATGGTGGTGTGGATGAAATTAATCCACCACCTGTAAATGTGTTCGCAAATCAAGCTGCATATCAACAAGGTGCAAAGATACCAAAGCTGACTATTCAAAAGTTTACAAGGGCAGAGGTTTACCCTGGACTTGGGTCTGTATTCCAGAAATGGGCATTTATCTTCATAGAAGTACTGGAAATTGCTAAACTGACATCGGGATTTACATGGACAAAACGTCTGAAAGCAAATAAGCTTGGAGAATATTTGGACGCAGCATCCGGCCAGTATTTCAGAGCAAATATTGGTACTTGGTGGAAGTTCTCTCCAAATTTAAATTACGTGCTGGAACAAATGTGGCGTGCGTTTAAGGTGAATATATTGCATCAACAAGCCGCGTAACTGTTCGCAGCGGAAAAGGATCCTAGATGCACTTGGAACGAACATTTCTTGTTCTTGGTCACACTATCTCGTGAGAGTAATTCAAGTGAGCGACGGATAGTCGAAAATCTTGTGAATTACGCTGCACCAAGCCTGAAACATGCTATGATGGTTCGTTATGACCCGAACAGGGTGGATTATATTCAACATGCCCAAGAATTAATGACATGGGTGCAAGAGATTGAAGAAGACAATTTCAAAGGTAAACGCGCGTCAAGAACCTCAGTAAACGCTGTAAATGAAGGAAAGCGAAAATTAGTATGCTATGGGTGCGGTGACGAAGGACACAAGCGCACTGACTGTCCAGAAAGAAGCACAAAGAAAGGGCAAGGAGTCGAGCATAAGACCCCCAGTGGAAATGGAAAGCAGTATCTGCTGACCGCCACGGAGACGGAAAAGGTTTTGCAGGAACCGTGGCTCAAAATAGGTTGTCGACCGGTGAAAAAATGGATAGTCGACAGTGGAGCTAGCCGGCACTTAGTGTCTGATGAAGGGTCCTTGGATGAAGCAAAGGACTGTGGAACTGTCGAGTATTTAACACTCTCAGATGGAGGTTCCCTCATGGTCACGAAGGTTGGAAGATTATGTCCGAAGAGCACCCACGACCCATCTTCAACTATCACGCTCACGGAGGTTTATTTCGCTCCGAATTTGAAAAGAAACATTATTTCTCATGGATGGCTGAAGAAAATGGGTTGTATATTAGCCGACGATGCAAAGAACATGTCCTTTACGTTGAATAGGGATGTATTGTTCCATGTTGACGTCCGTGGTTCGATTTTTGAAGCAAATTTGGTGTTAAAAAAATTATCGAAGTATGATCTCGGAATTTAAAGACACCGTGATGAATATTGCTGAAGAAGGAGGTGGTGTTGGCACACAGGAAGGAAGCCTGTACCATTTCCACCTACGACTGGATCACCTGGCGTACGAACCATTGAAAGGATGACCAGGGACTCCAGGTCAGGAATCGAGCTTTCGGACCATAAACGGCCGAAGTGTATGACCTGTGCCGAGGGAAAAGAGGCGAGGAAGCCTCAGCATAAAAAAGATTCCGGCAGAAGAGCGCCAAGTATGAAGGCTAATCAGGAAAAGAAGTCAGAAGATGCCGTCACAATTTCAAGTGGTTCACAGATCCGAAGGTCAAGTAGAAAATCGTAGAAAAGGAGTACGCGAGACAAGGGTGCAACAAACGAAGTCGCCAAGCGGAAGAAGAAACCGAGAAGGAAATTGACGCTGGAAGGAGCGCAAGAAAAAGTACGCAAGGCGAGGGTGCAGAAAATCCAGAGGACCGAAGCGTATTAGTCGCGTATGCAGTGTCCAAAGTGAGTGACACAGGTGGAGCATATCTCCCGGATCCTGACCCAAAGTCATACGTGCAGGAACATCAGAGGTCAAACGCAGACATGTGGGATAAGGCCGAGGCAGAAGAACTCAGATCTCTGGAAGAAATGGGGACCTGGTACGTAAAAACGATGGACAATCATGTGACGGTTGTCGGTGTATACGTGGATGACTTGCTGGTTACTGTAACGTCGCAGCAAGTGGTGGATGAATTTTTTCGTGACATGAAAACACTAGAACTGCAGTATCTTGGTGCTGTAGAAATATTGCGTGGGATGCGAGTTATGGGTGACCCCAGGCAAGGCTATACGATCGATCAAGAAAATATGATTGATGAATCGCTAATAAAATATGGTTTAGAGCATGCAAATGCTGTACGAACACCGATCGCGCATGAAAATTATTGCGAAGACTCAAGTAACCAACTACTGGCTGAATAAACGCATGGAAGTTTACCAACTGTGAAGGTGTTTCAGTCAATTGTGGGGAGTCTGTTGTGGTTGTCGAGGTGCAGTCGACCTGATATAGCTTTTGCAGTCCATTAAGTGACGAAGCGCACCCACGCGTCGACGTGTGCAGATTACAAGATGGAGAAGCGTATACTACGCTATCTAAAGGGCTCCAAGGATATGAAGTTATCGCTGAAGCACGATGAAGATACAAGTGATCAAAAAAGTGTCAGCGCTGTGGTCACGTATGTAAATGGTGTTGTGGTTGGATGGAGTTGCAAGAAGCAGAGTTCAGTTTCACTTTCCACTGCCGAAGCCGAATTTGTGGCCGCTGCGGCAGGTGGAAGGGAATTGCTAGGGCTACAAGAACTGTTTGGAGAGGTTGGTTTTAAGCCAAGAACGCCTATGGTTTTACGCATTGACAACCAAGCTGCAATCAAGTAACTGGAAAGTGAAAGCAGCGCATCCAGTGCCAAGCACGTAGATGTGACATTGAAGTTTCTGAATAATTACGTGTAGAGGGGAGCCGTGAAGCCTACTCATGTTGCAAGTGACGTTATGGTGGCTGACCTCCTAACAAAGGTGTTGAATGCACCAAAAATTGTGGAATTACGCAAGCAAATTGGTTTATTTTAAGAGATAACGTCTAATATGCCCCTGTTTTCGCCCAAAAATTCTAAAATACCCCTCTTCTTAAAAAATCCTAAAATGCCCCTGTTTTTGCTGTGCTTTCCAATCGCTAAATTTAAGGCGATTATTTAATGAAGCATTAGCTTACCAATCATCTCTAAGTTTGAATGTCGGTATTACAGGGGCATATTAGACCTTATCTCATGTTAGAAAATATATAAGAAGTGCTACATGCACTAAAATGTAATTTACTTGCGACGAGTGAGAATAAGTAGATGAACCTTGATTGCACTGACAGCTCTGAATGCTCATTTTGTAGCATCAAACCACAAGAAGTACCGCTGAATAAAAAAATTAGTTCCTTTGCAAGCATTAGATATTCGTTCAAAGACCTATATCATTACGTTAGTCATTTTGGTGTAGCATCCTTAGCATCAAAATGTACCATCAAAAATGGTCGTCCAATTAAAAGGGCTACAGGAACAGCACCCACAAATCTCGAGTCTACAGAGCACGTTGCATTGTCACCTTCTACCCAAACATGACCCTTTGGAACGGTGATTGTCCGCCTTCGCTCCTGATCAAAACGCGGTTGCAGTTCTACCACGTCTCCCTCCTGCAGCATTGCGTAATCATCAGATAGAAAAAATTTCACCTTACATAATTAGAATAAACCAACCAGAACCAGAATTCGCTTGGTGATTGTCGCACCCTGGCATCGAGTGGCGATCGCAGCTGAACGAGGTCACCACGCTCCCATCTCCGCCAATATCGCGATAGTTGCTCCACGAAGATGATAGAGCCGTCAGGAATCGTAGGAAACATGGAATAGCCAATACCGTAATCAATATCAAAAAAGTATTTCTTTGTCAGGCTTCCCAGCTTACAATCAGCACACCGTTGCGCACTAGCCTTTGCATCGTCAAAATTTTGCGATATTATTATCACTGCAATTTTACCTCACTAAAATAATATTGTCTACAATATGGCGATTATTTCATTAAATATTCGCCTTAAATTAGCGATTGGAGGGCACCGCAAAAACAGGGGCATTTTAGGATTTTATTAAGAAGAGGGGTATTTTAGAATTTTTGGGCGAAAACAGGGGCATATTAGACGTTATCTCTTATTTTAAACTACAGCGTTTTCGGAAAGAGTGTTGGAAAAGTGGTCGGTAATGGTAGTACTTGTTGGTACGGTATCTGACCGGTATTGAGGTGGCCGGCGAGAGGTGGCCGTCGTGAGGTGGCCGTCAATGAGTATTTTTTTCATTGGACAAAAATCGCAGTGGTTTGAAGTCGTTTATATGCATGGAATTATAATTAAAGTTTGGGATTAAATCTCTAATTACAATAATACACTTTTTATCTTTCTTATCTTTACAAAGATCTCAGCCCCGGAACCCTGAACTCACACTCAGGGCGCCCTTCCTACGCGCGCCTACGACACCAAGCAATGTGGTGGAGTCAAGTTCAAAATCGAACACAGGTGTGTCGAGAACCTGACCACCATCGTGGCCAGCCTTCCAACTTACGG
>CM047580.1:24797662-24818778 GCA_026184515.1 Peronosclerospora sorghi
CTGACCAATATGAGAGAAGACCAAAGCCGGTCTAAACTCCAACCAATGTTATAATAAACCAATATGTCCACGTAAAAATCCAATATGCTCGTGAATTCCACAAACGATATCTCCACGTAAAGACCAATCCACTTGTAGTACGTTCCAAATGTACGTGACTTAAACTTGAGAGAAGTCAGCCAATGGACACTCCTGTCGAAGGACTTCCAGCGGGCCAAATGCGTCTGCGACGCGCCCCGGCCGGGTATAATGGGCAGGAGGGGATTACTCGACCCTCTGCCCCCAAACACTCCGCGACGTGCGAAGGCGACTTAGAAAACCAAACTTTTTGAGAGTCTCTTAGGACCTCTTAGCCACTTTTCCAATCCAAGAGCAATTTACTTCTTTTCCACTCCAAGGCCAATTTACTTCTTTTCCACTAGCCTTACGGTCCCAATATGTACCAAACACTAAAATATGTAAAATACACGCAATGCCATGTGACTTACCAAAATCCGTGTGCTTGACACTCCTTGCACATGATAGGCTTAAAAGCCCCCCTTGTTCCCACCAATCCGATCGCTGACCAGCTGATCGGCACGCCGTTGACAGAAGGTGACCAAAATTTTGCCTTCGCTTCGCCACATCACTGACCGGCTCGGGCTATAACAAGTTGTCCGCACGCGCCCCCAACTCGTGTCAACTTCCCACAAGGTGGCATACCCTCTCAGAAAAAAATACCAAAAAAAAGCCAGCCGATAAAGCACTTCCAAGTGCATCGACAGGGTGAAAGAGTATAGAGCATGACGGTAATTTATAAAGGGGACACCAGACACCGGCATATAACAGTTGGGATATTGCTATCCTAACGAGATCGTTGACATTGAAACGATATAAGTTGGACCGGAAACACAGCTACGCCATGGGCCTCACTTGTCGTATGGACTATAAATAAAGAGGTGTATGTACAGGGTCACAGACGACCTCCTACACAGCAACACTAGGCTGGCGTAATTATTGTACAGGGCCTTCATTGCGAAGTAAGATATTTTGGAGAGCACGACAGAGTATTATTGGCGGACATACTGAAACTGGACAAATATCAGCAAATTGGAAGTATGGCATTCGAAGCTCTTCCACGATTTCACGAAATCCGATGAGAGGTGTCAGACCGTGGCGAAATAATACATTTTAGACGACATCCTCTAAGAAGTTGAAAGATACAGGTAAGAACTTAGAATCACTGATAAACAATCTTTACATGGCAGGCAACGGCCATGTGAGAATCACCGAAGCATGTACAGGCTCATCACATAACCTCTCATTATTAAGTCTGAACGGCCTACATAATAGCGATCCGATCCGATAACTTAACCTGTAATAAGAAAGAAGACCGAGGAATTACGAATGTATTAAACTACCGAAGTGTCACAATATATGAAGAGACCTAAGAGCACAGTAGTTAGATTATCTCTATGACAACCAAAAGAACCCTTACTTTACCGTAACTTTTAACTTTTGTTTGTCAAAAAGTAGCAAAGAAAAAAAGCATGCGTTTCCGCGGTACCTTAACCAAGGATGCTCTGGCTGTGTTGCTCCATGTCGCGCAATCCTTTGCGCGTCATGGCGCCCCGAGCACTGCCAAGACCCAGTGCGTCTTTACGCTAACGCCCGAAACGTTGTCCATTTCCCTGAAAAGTTGCGGCGCCGAGGAGCTCCAGAGTTTTGCTCGTCTCGAGCTTCCCCGACTCTTTCACGACGTGGTCGTGCAGTCCCTCGCGGCGAACCACATTGGGTTTGTATGTGATATCCGTCATTTTCAGCAAGCTTTGACGTCAGGGAAAGACGCGAGCGCCGTCCTGTTGCGGCTGCTCAAGCGAGACGGGAGCAATTTTTTATGCTTGCGGACGCGAGCCATTGACATTGACATTGTGCAAAGCATTCCGATTGAAGTACTCGCCATGAGCACGGTCGAGCATTACAAAGAACCGAGTGTCCCCGCTCCCCAAATTGCGATTGAGATGCCGCCGTTGCGAGCGTTGCGCAGCATTGTGGATCGACTCAAGGCGCTGCATAAGACTCTCACCGTGGAGGCAAGTCGAATGGGTACACTTGTGCTCCGGATTGAGACGTACCAGCTTACGTTGCAGACGCTGTTTGCACACTTAAACTATCGTGAGGATTTGGTGCAGGAAGGAGAGGAGGAGGAGCTAGAAGAAGGCGACGAGAGGCAACGTCAACAAGGTTCCTATCGTGTCACAGTCGACAGCAAAGTGCTGAGCAAAGCAATTCTCATGGATGGACAGGCCACGGATTCCGTGTTGTGCTGTATCACAGAAAATAAGGCCATGGTCTTGCACTCGATTCTTCTGGACGCCTTTGGATCGTTTACGTGTTACATTCCAGTCCTCACGCCTGATCTTTGAGTACGCTGCAATCTGTTTCATAGCACAGGAAGGTTCAAGCGATGGGAGAAATCACGCGTAGATTACCAAGCGCGTCTAGGGAGCAATGGGAACGATGGATCAAGTCCAAATCCGCGCTCGACGATTGGAACAAAGTCGACGCGCGGCCGCAATGATGATGGCAAGCCAAGCAGCGCCTACGACTCCAATGCAGGAATATGCAGTTGCGTTGGACAAGTCGAGATGCGGCGCGGGTACGGACGTTTGGATGGCGACAGGAGCTGGACTCGCCGGCACGCTACTGCTCGACGAGAGAGACTTGGTCTTGACGTCGTCGGCGCTGTCGTCATGTTGGGCAACCAACGCATCGGCCTGCTGCACGAGGAAGGCAAAGTGCGGTTGAATAAAGGAGCCGAGGACGCCGTGACGAGGGGCCGTGTCATTATCGGATGGAACCGGTTGCGTCCTTGCGTCCATCGTCCGGGTAGGATCAATGGCGTTGGCATGAATTCCAATAATGTACGTATCAAGATTCGTTGAGCGTATTAACATGGGCGCACCTCGTGACCGTTTCGCCGAGACGTCACACGTATGGCGCACCATGTATTGAGCCTGGTCCCTCCTCTCGTTGGACAAGAACATGTTGCACGCTTGCAACCAGGGGGCCGCCTCTTCCTCCTCCTTGTTCCCAAAGTCCACCAGTTGCACATTTATGAAAACGGCATCCTCGAAAAACGCTGCGGTCGGCAGGTTCAGCGCGCCCGTGGTCATGCCGATGCTCGCGTCGAGCCCCACGATGACATAGGCATTCCAAGTCCACTTGGTCCAAAAGTCCGACTGTTTGTACACGCGCGTGATGGAGGCGGGCGGGACGTGAGCCGTTTGAGGGAGACGAAACGTCGGCCCCGTTGTCGACGTCTCAAGGAGCTGCCCGTTCGAAGCAAGGACGCACTCGGCGGCGGTCACGATCAGGTCCGATGCAATCAGTGTCGCGGTGCATGTGACGTCGTCATTCCAGCGGAGCAATCCAATGGCGCTGTAGGGAAACGTCTCGGGATCCGAGACTCTCGCTCGCTCCTCGTGGCCCACGAGATGGAGCGTCCGCGTTTCCTCTTGTGCCCGCAAGTGTGTCAAATGTTTCCTCGTGGTCTCGACGGTGTCCGGGAGCCGCGCCGTGACGCACAACGTCATGGACGCGAGCGTCCACAAGGAAAGCGCGTACGTCGCTTTCCATCGTCCAGGAACCACCTGCCAGAGTGTCATCGTGAGGAGACGGCGTTGTGCTGACGAGTCCGCCCTTTCACATCCATCCCCCGAATCGTCCCACCTCTTGACTTTGAGCACACACACACACTATACGAACAACGTGGACCCTTACTTAATAAGGTGTCCGTTGAACTATTTCAGTAGTTCTCACTTGTCAATACTTAACTTAAACGAGCGTTTTGCCCTCATGACACGGCAGAGGTTATGCTTAACTGGAGATCGTGGACGATTTTCTCGGTATGCCCCATGTAGCGTACTCTTCGCGCACTTGTACCGTACTCAGCCGTGAATAGTAATACATCCTTCCATTCCTCCAACATATATATTTACTCGCGCCACTGGCCTTATAACTTGGAGAACGCTACGGACGACAACGTTCGGCGGGGCTCGCGGCAGACTGTACACTCTTGTTCCACCCGACTCGGAAACAATCGAGCATGCAGCGGGACGTCCTTCGTCTTGTTATACACGTGACGGAGGAAGGCGCAGACGGCGTAGCCATGTGCTACCGCTCGCGGAGACAGGAAAAAGTTAAACATGTGCGTGGCATACGGGACCTCGACGAACACATCGTGCACACCACCGCGTGTCTTTTCCTCATAGGTTCTCATCGCCTCGGGGAGCGTCGTGCGATAGCGAGCTAAGCGATCGAAAAAGAGACGCGAGTCGTCGAGCGGGACAATGTTATCGTGCGTACCGTGAGAAATCAGGAAGGGCGGAACGACGTCCCGGCGATGCGCGGCACGATCGTCATCCAAGAAGGCGATCGGGGACGCCCGCATAAAATCCTCCCTGTAGTCGCGGAGTTTCTTTTGCATGACGAAAAACTCGAGGTAGTGAAGAAAGCCATGCGTTCGATCCCGAGCGTAGTAGATGCCATGTCGATCGGTAAAGTCATGGACCCCAAACGTATCGACAACGGCGCGCACGCTCGTGTCCACGTCCTCAAAACCGGGCTGCAACGACTTATCGTCGGCTGTCAGGCCCACTAACGCGGCCAAGTGGCCGCCCGCAGACTCGCCGCCGATCGCAATAAATTCCGCGTTCGCGTGAAATTCGGTCCGCGCATGGCGCCGAAGATACGCTACCGCACGCTTCGAGTCGATCAAGTGCGTGGGAAACGCGACGCGGGGAGAGAGTCGATAGTCGATCACACACACGATCCAGCCCATGCGCGCGATCTGGTAGACGCAAGCGAACGGAGCAATCCGACGACTGCCAATGACCCAGCCCCCACCGTGAATATACAGGAAAATGGGTGCCTCGGGCGGTGTTTCTCCATGCTTGAAAACGTCCATGAGCAATCTTTCCGTTTTGGTTTTGCCGACGTGTGCGTACGCAACCGTGCGTATTTTATGGACACCCGGGTAGCTCCATTGGACGGCCATGGGTTGTGGTAATGGCAACAAGACGCTTACCCATTGCTTGAACGTCAGTTGCTCCATATCCTTTAACTCGTCTGGTGCGAGGCCGGAAAGACTGAGCGCGTTGCGCATGGTCTTTCGAGAGCCAACGTTTCGTTTCCACGACTGGAAGAGCTTCGCCGCCACTACCACCTGCAGTAGCTCGGCCAGTGCTCCGCTCCAGCACGAGAAAATGGGTATCTTCTTTTTCAGTAGCAATCCAATCACACACGCATGCGTGATGGCAAGTTGGTGTGGAAGCTCTGTCGGCAGGAGCGAGGCGATCATACCCAAGAAATTCTACGCATCAATACCCACAGGAGACAATTAGTCCTTGGTTTTCACCAATTCGTCAGTACGACTGCACTCACTTCTCGCGCGATTTTATTCTTCTTGGCGCGCTGCTCGAGGTACAACGTGAAGACAAGAAAATTCACGTAGGCCCACCGCGTTAGGCGTTCAGGGCTCAGGTACTGCACGGACGCAGGTTTGATGACCTTCATCTCTTAATCGCGCTAGTTACGTTGCTTTATACGTGAATCCATGAGCAGACGATGCATGTTGGCTCGCACTACGTCGAGCCGGGACATCGTCCCCTGCTCAAATCCTAAGATTTACTACCCCTTGTTTTATTTATTTTCCCTGAATTGCTAAGAGTGGTGGGTTATTCCTTCACCCAACGTAGTAACGAGCAAAGGTCTTCACGTGGGTGGTCCTAGACGTCAAGACGCCGAGATCTCGGCACAAGAAGCCGACGGCAAGGGACGCACGCATTACGATAAAGCTATGCAGGAAATTTGTCCCGATCCGAGTGCATGTACCCATGCGAAAAGCACCCACAATAATATATAGAGATCTCCCGCAGAATTAAAGAGTTGGAAAAGGAAACAACCAACACCCTAAACAATGGGAATGTTCCTTTTAGTGACCGTATGTATCGATACAAAACATGGGATTATCCAGGGCGCGCTAGAGTCCCGATTTATTTTTCGGTTAAATTACTTCCTTTTTTGTCCAGTAGCAAGCCGTCCGGTATATATTTGTAGTGGTGCCACCGAAATCAGAAACTATGAGAGTGGTAGAGGGAGCCTCACAGTGGAGTTGGATGTAGTGTTGGACGCGGTGCTGGGCAGCTACGTAAAGGATATCGATCCGGACGCTCTACAGATCAGTATATGGATTGGAAAGATTGAGGTCGAAGCTGTAGAATTGCAGCGCGATCGCATGGCTTGTTCGAGAGATTGCCGATCAGAGTCACGATAACCGAGGGACAGAGACAAAGCCTAATATCGAAGGCCAAGTCGCACATCAAGGTTGCAGTTAACATTGAACAATAATGACTCAGTCCTTTGGCGATATCTTCTGTGATGGAAGTGCACATTGTATTACTGTCAAGAACGACTCTGAGCTGTGCTACTCGTGACAGTCTGGGCACCGATGATGCTAATGCCCGGTTGAACTCTCTCGCTTTGCTATCTCCCGGTAGACTGACGAAGGTAGCAGCAAGGACAATTGGAGTTAAAACCTGATAGCAGTCATACAAGAGGCCACATTTGCATCCTATCACGAACTCGGAATTACATCTCTTGCAGGAAGAGTACGGCTTTATCTCATAGCTAATTGTCTTGCAGGCGAATGATCTCTCTCTGTATAATGACAACTCAGAGGAAGTACTTGAACAACTCTCAGATCCAGACGTGTACACAGTGAGTGAATTGATGGGATCGTCTTTGTCCTTACTGGCTTCAATTATGGGTGGCTTGGTCGATAGCTTTCTGAAGAGTCTTAATGCTTTTCGTCTCCCTTCCATACCTTACAATGGGGTAATGCAAAGAGCTAGCTGCGCAAGTGGGAGAACAATCGGTTGGCAATAGTCGAACTTCTTTATCACTCCTCGTTCTGTTGGAGCTTTCGCTTGGTGTGCCAATTATAAAAATTAAAAAACACAAGCAATTTGCAGGGAGCTAAGGTGCCTCATCTACCGTACTTCATCACTCTAACATATCCTCGCCTGGCACCTGTGGAATAGCAAAGTAAGCGGCTCTGAGCCTAAGTGCATTTGTTCGGCAGGGTAGCTATGTTTCGGGCAAGGTAACCAGTGTCGTATGGATTGAGCTCATAGCGAGTTCACAGTTGTCGCTACGAAGAACCTGGGACGGTAACCTAAGTGGATACCAATTGGACGTGAAAGGAAGCATCCCGCTACGCTCATGTTGGTTAGTGCTGTCGGAAAATAGTCTCGGTGAATACTGTCGGTGTCTACTCTCGGCCCCACTTCTCCCCACTATGGGGTTTAACCCATTGGACTCCCAGTCACATCAGTAGCCACGAATGCAATGCCAACTGCCACCCAGACCACAGACTATGCCACAATTGCCAGCTCACAGGTGCCAGTGGTCGGCGTTGGGACCCTCCCTTGGAAATAACACGCTGATGTCTCACAGCTGCCACTACACTGTAAGCTACAACAGAGCCAGGCCGTATGGTTGCAGGCACAATTGAGCCACGGGTCATCAGCGATGTTGCATTCAGTGTGAAGTAGTTGTGAGACCTGGCTAAAGTTACAATATGTTAGAAGGGATGCGCAATAAAATAGGCACGGCACAAAAAAGGAAGTAATTTAACCGAAAAATAAATCGGGAGCGCGATTGGTGTTGCTCTATCATTTTTTGGTTTCGCTCTAGCGCGCCCCGATTATCCACCTACTGCCACGAAGTACATGAGCCAACAATCATTCAGCGGATAGACAGTCGCTATCCTCTTAGTGCTATTACGAAACCTCAGCAGTGTTTTTGTTTACGTTTCTATTGAGTACACACCACCCGCGTCTCTCTAAATAATCCCGCACGGTGCCACCAAGTTTAATGCACACCTGAGGGTTCCTTGCCCGCTCCTTGTCTCGTTTCGACGGGCAACGCTAGCGGCAGGGCAAGGATCGTCCTGTCCTTGGTCCGGTGGGCCCCGTCGTCGCCGTGCTTCTTGCGCTTTTCAGCGGCAATGGCCCGGTGCAAGTGGTCGAGCCACCGATCCAGATCCGCCTGCGTCTCGCTCGCCACGAGCAGTTTCCGCCCGACTTCGGTGGTAATCTCGAGACACAGTCGCTTCGTACGCAACGTCACGACGTGGCACACGGTGAAACTGCGCAAGAGCGCGCCATTGTCGCTCTTGAAATAGCACAAGGTCGTGTCATGGAGCGTAAAGTACCGGCGCTTCCAGTTTTTGACCGTCCCGCCTTCTTTCCGCAGCCATCCGCTGCAGACGACCGGGTCTTCCATCTTGGCCGTGCCCGAGCGCCGGTCGGTTTCGGCTACAGCGGCTGCCACGGTTTGCGCCGCGGCCTCAGCGCGCGCGTCCGTGATCTTGCTCGCGGCTTGACTGCTTACTGATCGCTCGTCGCTTGACGCCGAGCTCACCGTGGACGAAGCTTTCGATAACCCTCGTTTGAACGCCGTGGCAGCCGTGACCACCGTCCGCATCGTATGCAGCTGGGCATCCTCTTCTGCGTCATCGAAATCAAACTGCGCATCCTGCTCGAGATCGCTTTCCAGTGGGGCCGACTGCACGGCCGCCTGCAGCAGACGATGCCAGATTTTCATTTCACTCTCATTCCCAGCGACGACGTGCATGATGCGGCCATTCTGGAAACGAACATCGAGACAGAAGGGGCGGGCGTTGCCACTCGTGACGCTGGCGACGATCCCGCGGCCCAACGGGGGAGCATCGGGCGCACTGGCGTACGACAGTTGCTTGCCCTCGAGCTGGAAATACCGGCGTTTCCAGCTTTTAAAGTTCTTGCCCTTCTTGAGCAACCAGCCAGCGCGCGATTCCGCCACGGCTTGGGCCGTCTCTTGACCTCCAGCTCCCAGTGGTTGCTTCTTGAATGTACTGCCACGTTCCTCCGTGACACTGCCGAGTGGAATGCACTCGTTAAAATGATCAAGCCACGAGCGAATCTCATCGGGCGACTCGGCCACCACGCGCAGCGTCCGACCGGATGTGAGAATGAAATCGAGGCAATTTGGATACGTATCGTTTGGAACGGCACTCTTGACAATGCCATTGCCACGCGGGGCCTCGCCAATTTGCTCAAAGTAGTAGAGTTTGTTCCCATCGGCGAGAAAGTAGCGACGCTTGAGCGAGCGCACGCGGGCGCCTTCTTTGCGTAACCATCCACACTTTCGATTAAACCCAGTCATGGAAGCTCGGGACATCACGTTGCCGCCAACACCAAAGGAAGCGCGACAAGTTCCAGTCGCATCGAGCAACGCAGGAGCGGACGGCACGCTGTCCAGTTCCGCCATGTCAACGGGGCCATCCACGTTTTCTTCAATACACGGAAGGCTCGACACTGCATTACTTGAACTTGACCGATCGGGTGGCCCTGCACAGCTTAAGGCTCGCTGGAGCAGATTCCCACGGCTTCCACCCTTGTTCCCCGACGCGGGTGTGTTGGCCACTTCGATTTCCAGCGTCGTTGGGTCTTTGTCCAGCACTTTGCACAGTGCTTGCACCCACATATCCACGGAAGCTTGGCTGTCCGCACTTACACTCAAGACACGACCCGATTCCAGCTGCACGTAGACACTATTGGATCCTGGTTCCCCCACTTTTAAACCCACAACCGTCCCCTCGCCCTTTGGAATACTCTCCCCAGGTCCGTCTTGATACTGGAGCTTGAAGCCAATTAGCTTGAAATAGCGCCGCTTCCACTCAGTCGATCGTTGTCCTCGCTTGTACAGCCAGCCTTCACAGAGCACACTTTCTTCAAACGTTTCTCCAAGGAAAGGAGCATCCTGTCCAGCATACGGATCCCCAAAACACGGTCGTTTCCCAATCGCTTTGGCGAGTGCATGATCCCATGCTTCAATCTCGGCAAACGAGTCGGCACAGATGCGCAAGATACGATTATTCATCGAGTAAATGTCCAGTGCAAACGGTCTCGACAGATTAATGTTGACCGCATTCACTCTCGCTTCGCCCAGCGGTTTCTCGTCCGGCTTGGCTCGGTACTGAATAAACCTCCCCGTTAACGTCATGTACCGCCGTTTCCACGTCTTGAAATTCTGTCCCTCTTTCAACAACCAGCCTTTCATGGCCACGACGGCACCGCCTGCTTCCCCTCGCTGACTCGTGTCACCACCACGTGCTTTCCTCCTCGCGGCCTCTAACGCTTCCAAAATCTTGCGGTACCAGACTTCAATGGCTTCGTTCGAATCCACTTGCATCTTGAGCACCTGATTCTTGAGCTCGCCCCGGACCAAGAGCGCATTCGTAAATTCCGGCGTAAACTCGACGCCACTGATGCGCAGGCGACCTTTTTCATCAATGCCCTTGCCACTCGGGGACCGCTCGGCAAAATAAATTAATTCTCGACCTTTGAGTACAAAATACCGACGTTTCCAGCTCTTGATGATGCTCCCTTGCTTGTAGCCCCAGCCCGAGTAGTCACAATACGAGCTCTGTGCCACGCGTCCCAGCGCAATCACATGCTTCGTGGCCGCTTGGAGTTGCGCCACGCGTTCCCGTGGCTCGACGCTCCCGCTCGAGGTCGCGTCCGGCGCGGACATGTATGTGGCCACTAACTTAATTCCGGAATTCTCGTTGTGACTTATTTTATGTTACCAGGTACGAGCCCGCGACCTAAAGTTGGACCAAATCTAGACCAGGCTCACAAATTTTCAGCCGCTTGAAGTTCGTCTGTGTACATTACAAATCGTTCGTTGCAGGGCGAGAAAAAAGGACACCCGACCCTAAAAGTGATTCTAGGAATAGAAATAGGGCACGTAAAAAATGTCTCGAGCGATTACTAATTGTGGCACATCACATACAAGCACATATAGCACATAGGAGTGACTGACTGGCCATGTGCCAGGACGTTTTCCAGTGCCCACTGACGCTAGTGCTACGTCGACGTGTGTCGTCAATCGCTTGAGGATTTTTCAAGTGATCGCCTCGTGTCTCCCTCGTCACGCACAACGCAACAGACGTGCGTATGCTGTGCAACAAACACCATGACGAACAGTCCGCCGATGTGCCATGACGTAGTCAAACAGCTGGTGGCAACGGTTTTAGAGCCTGGACACCTGTCGAGGACATCGGTGACCCACGCGACTCGGTGGGTGAATTGTCTCGATTGCTCCGTTGGCAAGCACCAGTGTCCAGAAATCCGTCTGCATTCCTGCCAAGCAGGGGCGAGAAACGCGAGATCTCGCGTCCGCGAATGCCATGCGATCGTCTACAAAAGCTGCGGCACGAGACTCGTGCGACCGTCCAAGAACTGGGGTTTCACGGCTTCCGTGGCACCAGACGAGTCGACATTTGCGCGGCACAGGGGACAGGACCGTTCGTGATCAAACCATTCCGTGACACATTCTTCACAAAACATGTGCGTGCACGCGAGTTGCACCGGCTGGTGCATGGATTCGTAGCAGATGGAGCAGTCCGGGCATCCTGCTTCGACCATCGCTTCGTGCGAAACGTACACGCCAAACTCGAGCCCGAGCGTGACAAACGAGCGGGCGAGTTTAAAGATACGTCGGCCCTGTGCCGCGAGGATTAGACCCTGTGTTTCCACCATCAAACATACGCATAACGTTAGTATTGGGGACGTAGGTCACACGCAGATCACAGCGCTGATCGAAGTGTCTGTACCTTGATAAACAGGTAAGCAAACGTAAACACATCGGCCATAAACGTGGAAGCACAGAGCTGGTAAAACGTGCACCATGGAATACTCGCCAAAAGCGACCGCAGGAAGATCGAGCACATTTCAATAATCCCATAGAGTTTGCGCTACCATGCATGTTAATCCGTCAAACAACTTGCAAGGGCAGCACACTCCTCGCCGTACCTTTCTTCGATAAAAGGCGACCGTCGAAACCACTTGCTGCGTGAGTGGCATCACGGGTGCCGTGCTCTCATTGTCTTCACTCGCAAGGACGACCGCAATCGCGTCGTCCGCATGGCTCGCCTCGTCACGAGGTTTGCATTCGCACTGAAAACGGTCCGATTTCGCGCCAGCGATCAAGGCCTTGAGCACGATACTCCATAACCGAATCAAAAAGTCTACCCACCCACCCCCAATGCTTTCGTCAGCCCCCCCACGAGCTACAGAAAAGGAATCAAGTTGAGTGAGCGTACCGTTTACGAGCACTGTCCAGAGCACCCGCCAGAAAAGGCTGCTGCTTCCGGGCGATGGATCCGCCCGACTGCTGGGATCCGAGCTTGGTTTCGGTTGCAGCAGGACTGAAAAATGAAAGAGAGGATTCGGTTCGCCATCGAGCGAGCAGATCGCGACCATATCCACGGCACACATGGTGATGATACTAACGAGGTGCAACGGCTTCACCTTGTCTTTGAGTGCAATCTGCGCGCGCATGCGCTGGTCCAGGCCCATGACGGAGAACGTCCCGACCACGAAAACTAAAATGCCCGTCGCGTGTTGGTACGCAAAGTATATCACAAAGAGGGCGAGAAATGGCAGCGAATTATGGCACCGTCGAAAGAGCGACTGGAGCTCGTCCATGGCGGTCTGATCCTCACTCTCTTCGGCAGTGCGTGGACCACGTCGAGACGGTTCGTCGGGGTCAGTCTCCGTCGTCGGAGGTTGCGGCGCACGTGGTTCCGCGTCCCCATTCGAAGACACTGCGTACGCTAGCAGTCCCGAACTCGGTCGCGGTCGATGCTCAATTCGCTCGTCTTCCGGCTCGAGCAGCCTCCCAGTCTCGTTCCCTTCCGTCTCACCACCTTCTTGTCTCCCTGGAACCAATCCTCTCCACGGTGGTATCTGCGTGTTAAAAAAGTGACCAATCCCCCATTGAGGCAACGCTTGCAAGAGTCGCGCGCGCACGGTCTCTCCACTTCGTGGTGTGGTGCTAAGTGGAGCGAGTCGTGGTCTCGACGCCTCGGCATCGTCCACGACGTGGGGAGGGTCCACTGCCGTGCTCGTGCGGCGTTCGTCAAATCCCTGGGGCGCGGCTGCGTGAACGGATGAACGTCGTTCTATCTCGAGCGCAGACGTGGAGCGCTGGGCGGGATGCTCGAGCTGGGGCAACGCGTCGTAAAGGGACGAAGACGGAGAAGAGAAGGCCATGTTGGATTCAAGCGTATGCGGCCTGAACGAAGATGGAGAGGGTGCAACGGACGTGGGGGATACCGTCCGCGTCTCCAGATGCAACTGGATGCTTTCGACGTAGCTCGCAAGTGCGTGGGCGTCGGGACCACGGCGCCCAGTGCCGCGATCGTTTCGT
The DNA here is from genome assembly GCA_026184515.1 of Peronosclerospora sorghi. Taxonomy (NCBI): domain Eukaryota; phylum Oomycota; class Peronosporomycetes; order Peronosporales; family Peronosporaceae; genus Peronosclerospora; species Peronosclerospora sorghi. The sequence goes on from CM047580.1 coordinate 24,810,965, forward strand.
TGTTCCATGATTCGGGGCAAATTGTGAAAAATGACAAATCAAAAGTTACATTACCCAGGATTTTTTCTTCCATGTCTTGCGATTGTTACAACAACAAAAAAATCGGACGCCCCAAGTGCACAACAAATCAAAGTTCATCGTTGCTGTCCGAATCAGGGATTGGGAATAATAGGGGGGGCAAACTTAAAGTTTAGCCCAAACGAAATAAACGTTTATATCAATCAAATATCAGGTTTAGATCAAATTTGATATGCACCCCTGCCGATCTGAGTGACCCGAAATAAACGTTTATTTCGGATATGAGCAGCTCGAGAGCTGTTCATTTCAAAGTGTGTATATCGTGTGAAATAAACGTTCATATCGCGAGTGTTTATTTCACGAAATAAACACTTTTTTTCTTATGTCTGACCCCCCCTAACATATTTATCGAACAATCTCTTGTAATATATTGCGAGCAATATATTGTATAGGCAGCCATCTCCAATACCAATATATTGTATTGCTGCTGTTTTAAAAATTTAAGGGAAAATTTCATGCATGACCTCGCTTTTTGCGGAAATAACATGCATGCCCCTGATTTTATGAAAATAACATCCATGCCCCTGTCAGATTGTCTGCCAATGAAATTGCTCAATGTATCAAAAAACGGTGGAAACGAAATAGGAGCGAACGTCCAGTGAGGACTCCATTACCCCGAAGCGATGGATCCCGAGCTTCCTTTGAAAAGGAAGAGGGTCTAATACAAGATAATCTCGTCTTGAACAACTAGTGGCATGATGCGTAACAGCATGGTGACTTTTTTGTTAATTGCCCTGGCGATACTAACCTCTGTTCGAATGGAAGAGGACGTGACAATCGGTGTGGATGGTGAACTGGTCATCGAAGAAGAAGAGACGCCAGCGGACAGCGCTGAGGCTGCGCCGGAGCAAGAAATCGATCCGCCCCTGCCATCTGAAGCGATTGAAAAGATCATTTCTAAAATGTCCGCAAGGTGTTTGAAAGAAGTTCGTGACAGCGCGATGGACTATTCCAAGATGTCTGACCACTGCCGCGAGGAAGTTGCACGTCGCATCCGGCGTTATTTGACGCGCCTGGACAAGGAAGTGAAGGGAGAAACAGAAAAAAAGAAAGCAAAAGACAAGATACCAGAAACGTCGAAGTAGAGGAATCAAGAAGCATGCGCGTGCTCAGCGCAAGGCGGCTGCGGCGACAAAATGAGTGAAGAGTACCAGAACACACTGCAAACCATTTTGGGTTTCGTTGTGACGCTCGTGACCATCATCGCCAGTGCCGTGTTCTTTATCACCCGCAAGCTCCAAGCCGCTGGCGTGTATTTTCCCGACCATGAGGCTAAAGCTTCTTGCTGCGAGTAAGCTCAATTCTAGATCCACACAGCGTGCGTATTTGCTAGCATTGTGGTATGATAAAATTAGTTGTCTATGATTTGGTATTTGTTTTCATTTCTATACGTGAAACACCTCGGCTTTTAAACAATGTCAACAAAGCCACCTTTCACTCCATGCTTCACCCTCTCGTTTTGAGAGATGATGAGTGGTGATATTTCTTTCACCTTGCTTTGCTCCAATAATCCTAGCGCTTAGAATTCCTGGATCACAGTGTTGAGTGTGCTTCTCTGACAGGACAATAATGCCTCCCACCGTGTAACGATGCTAAAAGGGTAAACAACCAGTTGCCACCGCGTGTTCATGCCCGAAATCTCATCGAAAAAAATCACCTCCGAAACCGAGCCGATGAGAATAAGAAATGCTTGTTAGATTGCAACAAGGTAAAGCGCGTCGTGTTCGCGCAGGCCTAGATCCAAAACATAAATTCCACTTCCTGCAGACGATAAGGCTGCCACGAAAATGACGTACGTCTCAGGGCGATACCAAATAGATACACCTTCATCAACTAGCGCAACCGAAGCCTGACATAAGGAAGTGAACAAGTTTAAAGCAGGGCCGATGAAGGTTATGATTGTGTACCTTAAGGAAGAAAATATTTCATCCAATGAGGCCTAATAGGGCGCCAAATCCAAATCTTCTCCAACCGCTTTTTCTCTCAAAACTAAAAATTACCCACATGAACTGCGAGCATACCAATGCATCAATTCGTCAATAACCGTATCAATCCAGCTCAATCTGGAGCCTAACCGCCACAGCAAGATAAACAGCGAAAACAGCGTATTCAACAAAGATACGGCTTTCAAACAATCTAAAGAGCTCGGCACTACGGTGCGTTGGAGTATCATGACTTCCCGAAAAGAAACAAGAGCGCAACCCACTAAGATTACCGCCGTACCTCTCAAGTCGTACGTAGACAACTTTTCATTGAGCAAATATGGCGAGAGCACAATATTCCACACTACACTAAATCCTCCCATTGGCGCCAAGATAGACTGATGAGGGTTTAGCAAAATAATGGTGTGTTAACATGCCAAACGGACGCGGAAGTCGCAACAGTACAAGAAAATTCTCCTCACCTGAGCTTCGTAAGCGTAGCTCATGGTGTCAAACACAGGGTTTAACATAACCACGCACACTGTGGCTGCCGCTTTGACCGATAGCGTTTGCGAGGACGTGTGCGACAACTTAAGTAGCACTTTGCCAAGAGTACCGAAGAGCGTTGCCGTGAGCGACAGCGTCACGCCAATAGCCCACAGATGCGAATTCATGCTGTTTTGATCTAGATAAATATTAAAGACCTCAGGTATTCCTGAGACACTACGAATACAGTAAGCAAAAGAGGCGTACCTTTGACGTTTTACGGAGTGCACAAGAGAAACTCCCAGAACCGTACTTCTTGCCCTGTTTTCATTGGCCGACAATCTGACAGGGGCATGGATGTTATTTTCATAAAATCAGGGGCATGCATGTTATTACCGCAAAAAGCGAGGGCATGCATGAAATTTTCCCAAAATTTAAATACCGATACAAAATATTTTTTTCCAGACAATTCGGTAGGCTCTTTTTTCTCTTACCTTCGTATGCATTCCGATGAACATTCTCTAAAAAGGATATTTTCTCGCTATTCCACATGAAAAATATGCAAAAAATGATTTTTTGCTACCTGAGCTGGAACCGCAATCGTCCGTCCGAATTTACCTCGATCCAGACGTCAATGAATTGCCCGAATTCTTGACTAGCTACTGTTAATGGATATAATGGACGCCATCCACTGGAGGTACCAGATATTTGATCTACGTCTTCCCTCATCTACCAGAAAAAAGATATTAATCCAATTTGCGTTTTTTGTTACATACATGTTATTTTCCATACGATTACGCCACATTTTCCTCCACTTGGCAGTAGAATCTTGCAGTCGTGGCTACTACGAGCCCCGCATATTTCTCATTCAAGACCAGATATCCACCTACAAGTGGACTTTCCCAGGCGCAGGCCTCAAATCAATTATGTCTCATTTTCTATACAATATATATTGTAATATATTGTAGTTTGATTTCGCAATACCCCAATATATTGTATTGTCTTAAAATGCAATACAATATATATTTTATTGTATTTTCAGAAAAGACAATATAATTTCGGATAATATTGTTCCAATCTCTGGTCCGAATTGTCATGAGTACGTTCTGAGTCTGGCGGAGGTGGCATGACGGCCAATGTCAGGACATGCAGAGGAAATTAAGCTGTCTTTGGAGTTGATGGATACCCGCTTCTTCTTTCGAAGTTGCTCACCGACGAGGGTATGGAGCCAACTTCGATTGAAACAATTCCCTGGTAAAATCCTACTTTTCAATCATGCAGGAACAAACTGCGCAAAAAGGTAAATAAGTTGGATGCGACTAGAAAATAGTTAACCTAACGAATGCAATTTGATATACATATTTTTTAGGGCTCCGACCCGCAGGGTGTTCATCGCGCAAACGCGTGACCCGTCCCAAATCGTTCCGCATCCCTTCCCCATCTATGAACTGGCTCCTAGCCTCCTACCATCCAATTTTCATCGCTGATTCGCTCCTGATCATTTTTTGGTAAGTCGTTCCACATACTGCACCTGGTTACACACCACACATCTCCTTAGGTTTTGTCCTTTGCGCAGCTTTGTCTCCCGATTCTTAATGGAGTCCAATACGGAGGCTGTTTCTTTGGCCCCTTCCGATAGCATCAGTGCTGTAACTTCTACATCCGCAGCCTGCATGGACGTGAATGATGTGAAAGGGAGCTGGGTCTCGACTTACTTTCAGCGGAATTCTTCCACTAATTTGCCCGATGGCACTCCTCAATCTCAAGTTTCGGTCTGTCCATTGTGTGGTGGAGTCCAGTTCAAAATCGAACACCGAAGAGTCCGGAACTGAACAACCATCGCGCCCAGCCGACCGACTAACGGAGGGGGTAATCCGCGGACCTTCGCCTGGGTGCCGATCGGGAGACCGATCGGGAGTGCAGGACGCCGATTCCGATTCATCACGCGTCTCTCCTTGTGTACCCATTGGTATGGGTGGCTACACACTCGGTGGACCGTTGCTTGGTGGAGACTTTAGAGAAGATCGATATGGATGTACCACTTCTGGGGTACTGACCTAAAATTTCAACGAAAGATAATGCGAAATAGCCGATCGGCAAACGAAGCGGAAATCTTCACTCCGAATGCAATTAAATCTGGCACTTGACCGCACGTGGTAGTGAGTAATCCAGCCAATAATAAATCCTGGCACTTGATTGCAAAAGCAATGAAAATTCCAGCCAATAAGTTTTGGCACTTGACTGCATATCGCAGAGAATAATGCAACCAATTCCCGGGACTTGACCGCAGATCGCGATGGGTAACCCAGCCAGTAAAACACGTTCCAAACGTGGCCGAACTTGAGGGGGTGAGTGAACGTAGTGGGGGCCTCCCGTCGTGGGACTCTCTGTCCTGGCCGGGCTTAATGTGCGAGAGGGTACCCTGTTAACCCTCTGCTCCCAATGACTCTGATCGTAGCGTCGACTTTGGCAACCCAATGTAATACGAACACTATATTATATAGCCAATTAAAATCCAAAATATAAACTATATGTAAACCATGTGCCTTACCTCAAATCTGCGTACAAAACACTCCAAGCACACGATTGGCCCAAAATAATCCGTCCTTTCAGCCAACCGGATCGATCTGCCTTGAAAACTGGTACACTGGTACAAACAGGTCAATAATTTTCACTTGCACTTCACCACAAGTGTCCGGTGTCGCTGGTCGTATCTGCACAGCTGAGCACAAGTTCGGTCGAAAACATGGAACATCCGGAATGATTCGACACCCTTTAAAGTCGCATCGCATTACTCAGAAGGGTGCTCCGAAGGAGACCGGTAGCATGAAGGCGTTCTTTTCCATCCCGGGTGCGAGCTTCAAGGCAGGGGGGTTGAGTCGCGAAATTTAAAAAAAAGCTGTGCTCAGGTTTATCGTGTGTCGAGGCCTGCCTTATCAGCTGGTGTAATACAAAGAATTTCGTGAACTGATTTTTCTATGCAATCCTTCCACTTCCAATATGCTGATAGGTGCAGATGTAATGCTCAACGCAGTTCTCTACGAAATCTCTGCGGCTAGAAACCGGATCGGTCGAATGCTCCAAGAACTTGAGTGCCGTGTAAGCATCACCACGGACACCTGGACATCGCCCAATCGCGAGACAATAATGGGAGTGACTGCACATTGGATTGACTCTGATTGGACGTTGCGCAGCCTTACCATCGCTGCAACACAAATCCAGGAAGATCACATCGGTCGTATCTTTCCGCGCACTTGCTCCTCATTTTAAACGACCATCATCATACTAACAAGCTGTTTCCATCACTGCCAACAACGCCTTTGCAAATCACACCATGGCCGCACACCTCGCGCAGAGCATACCCACGTTTTCGACTGCGGACAACTTGCCTGGGTGTATGGCCCAAATCAACCTTATTGCCAAAGCTGGATTTCAGATTCTCGGATTTTCAGAAAATGAGGCTGTGGACGCCAGGGAGAATGCTATGGCCATTGCGAGTTTGTTTCATCCGCGATATTCCCGACAGTGCTGCTCGCACAGTTTTGGAGAGAATTTGAGCGCTCGATAAAGTCTTGTCACACTCCACGCAACGCAAAGATAAGTTTGAGAGAGTTGTGGAGCTTGTTTCTTCTGATTCCACAGCCAAAATCATTCAGCTCGATGTCTTCACTAGATGGAGCTCGACGTGTAAAATGTTATCCACGACTCACAAACTGAAAAAGCCGTGGATGCGTTCCTCATTGGTGAAGACACTCGACATGGAAAATGTTATCCACGACTCGCAAACGGAAAATACCGTAGATGCGTTCCTCATTGGTGAAGCATTTTCTCTTGAACCATGATGAATGGGACTTGGTTTCACACGTAGAGCAACTGCTCGCGCCTTTGAAAGAAGCCACAACCATGCTCCCTGGAGTAGGATACCCTCCCATCATGCTGACTGCAGCCATTCTGCACTTGCTTCTACAGAGTTTTGAGGTGGTTCTTTCCTCATATGAGGTCGCAGCGTTGCGGACATACGTGAACGCAATGATAATCAAGCTGAGGCAGTACAAAGAAAAATGTACCAGCAACATATCGTCTATTACGTGGCCACAATCCTCTATCCGCGTATTAAGCTCAACTTCTTCTCCGATATCAGCACGGATATATTCGACGTGAGAGCAACGTTAACCACTCGGCTCACGCTTTGGTCGCCCATACTGGAAGCATCCAACGCGAAAACATGATATTACAGACCGGATCCGCTCAGGACGACTACATCAAGGTGATCTTCAAAAAGCGTCTCACGGGCTCCTTAGGAGACGAGTTTCATCGATATCGGGAAGGTGAAGTGGAGGATGTGGGGGTTTTGCCTCTCGAATGGTGGAATAGGTTCATAAATACGTTTCCAAATTTGTCACTTGTGGCGCGCGCGTATCTGGCGCTTCCGGAAACCAGGGTTCCAAGTGAGCAGCTGATCTCAACTGACAGGATAAATATCACAGATTATAGGGCCTCACTTAGCGCTCATCAGATGAAAGCGCTGATGTGTATACAGGACGGGGCATGGAAGGTCTTCTGGTTTTTTGAAAGAACTGCTGTACTTCTCAATATTTGAAATAAAAAGGGCAAACAAAAGTTGGATTAGTCCTAGCCCGCGAGCGTCCCACGGGAAAGGCGGGATGAGACGCGGAACATCCTGATCCCGTTCCATCCCGCGCCTTTTCATACCTTGAACATCGACGAGAGTAGCTGTATTTTAATAAAACCCACTAAAAAGTTTAGGATACGATTAGGAACGATTAAGATACTTGACACAAAATATTTGCACACGATTCCCCTATACCTCTCTATACGAGGTTATTTATCCAGTTTCGCTCAGCTCGTGTGACTACAAAGGGATGGTCAGCTACCGAGATAATTACAGATGTGCCATCCAAACGGACGAACAAAGAATATAACGCTCCGCATTGAGAACGACAAGTGAATCCTTCAACTTCAAGAAGAATAGAAACGGATTCAATACTGTAAGAAGCGGTCACCAACTGGCTATCCACGACCTGTCCAATCGCCATGTGGAGAAGCTTGCCCAAAATTTGGCACACTTCTGGTCAAGTTTCGTCAAGGCATTTGGTCTAATTGCGGATTGGTTTAAACAAGGGGGGCTTTTCATCCTATAAGACTCAAGAAGTGTCAAGAACGCAAGTTTTGGTGAGTCACCCGACTTTGGTATTTTACATATTTTTGTGTGGGTACATTTAGGGACTATAGGGTAGTATTTTTTTAGTTGTGGTTTTACCTTTTAGGACAGAGGTTATACCTTTAAGTAAGGAAATCTTTTAGCTT
>CM047580.1:24818788-24911747 GCA_026184515.1 Peronosclerospora sorghi
AGGTTATCGATGCTAATGTTTTCGATTTCGAACTTGACTCCACCACACTTCCGCCTACAAACACGGCGTACTTGAGTCTACAATATATAAATGATCTACTCTGGCTTGATTTATTACCTTCCGGCTTCGATCGAAGACTCGAAAAATGCGCAGCTTTTGCTTGCACTCTGATCTCTTAAGGTGAGGAAGAAATATTGGGGACGATTAACGCCATTATTAGTGCCTGGAGAAGTGGATAAATCCTAATCCTGATTGCACCCACAAATCCACCCAGGAAGACGATCATAATGGCACCGGCGAAAATTGACTCGGGAAAGGAGCTGATCGTGGCCAGTTTCGAAGATTCAACAGTTTAAAGGGGGCATGGGGGCATTTAGGGCTATTATATCAGAATAATTCAGTGGAAGGTGGCAGCTGAAGTGGCGAAATATATGCCTGCCTCTGTGTAAATGAGGCTGAATATCAAGTGTTTGCCTTTCTTCTTTTGTTCGAGCCTGTAATCATCTGTTGTAATACATAAGAATCAATGATGTTTGAGTTAAATTATACTTTTTTCTAATTGGAACATTTAAGTTGTTCCAAAGGGGAAATTTTGGATAAACTCGTATAAACATTTTGTAATTAGATTCTGTTCACTTAACCCACAAGGAATTTAATTTCATAAACAAATCTGCAAATTCATTACATATTTGTAAGGTTGTTTAGATTTAAATATATTTAGTAAATCTAAATCATTTAATATTACCCATTAATCTTCCGTCATTCACGTAAGCGATCATTTTTGTGTAGGACACAATTGGGAAATAGGTACAGTTAATTTGATTTAATATTAGATCAACTATTAGAAATAAATTTATATTTTGTTCTACCTATATTGAGCGCTTCCTCATGCAAATTGTAGAGTTTAAGCCTATAACAGAACCCCTGCTATACCTGATAGCACGTTTGGTCCGTCGTAACGACCTCTGGCACGTTCCGCTAGTTGTCTGGCAGAGCGTAGGGCGACATAGAGTCCTTGGTTAGGATGGTCCTAACCTAGCGCCTATATGGGGTTACTCGCGAGGGGTTTTCCCATCTTTAAGCGCGTGGGTTTAGCGCTTTAATGCACATGATCGGGACCAAAAGCCCTGACATGAAAACAATGTTCGAGGCTAAAATTCTGGACGTGCAAATCGTCATAGACAGATTCGGAGGATTTTAGTCGCTTCTCCGCCGCCGCCATCAGTGCCCGCGACATCACACATTGAAATCTTTAAGCCCGGCGTAAGAGCGTACAAAGGGAACTGAGATCCTCTTCTAGGATTGCTGCTTGAATTAGAGACAGCCATAGAGTCGCGAAATATAAGTGTACCTATTACGTGGCTCGACAGTCACGCCAATTCATGTGCATGGGGCAGCAGCCAAGCTGCTCCGTCTTCGTTTTAACGCTACAAGTGTTGAAGGAGGAGTTAAAGCCGACCTTTGAGCCTAATTCAGATGTTGATCTGAACTTTAAGATCTGCGTCAAGTTAAGCTTGGCAATCAAACCTTCTCGCAGATGGCACAATATTTTTTTCAAATATAGTGACTGGATCTATGGAAGCAATACTTAAGTAGCTGTCTACATCAAGGAACTTAATAACTGTCTCGTTAAACCGTATCTCTACCGGCATCAGCCGAAGCCTTTACAGGATGCTATCCTTCAAAGATCCAGGAGGATTTCCGAATACGGAATCCACCCAGTATACTGGTAACAGTTGAAGAGGAAAAAAACGCTACGACTTAAACGTGCAGCAACAGGTGCCGAACGGTGGTAATCCGCGGCGAGGGTATTCACTCTTTGCCGTACCGCAACGACGACATAGTAAGGGAGGATGTAACGGAGTTACATTTAGTTACGTTGGTGTACGTAAATACACAACGGTTAAGGTCAAGTATTGACCGGTCCGAAAGGTTCGGACCTATTGGTGGTTTAACCAATCAGGTCGGGAGTCCTTGGTGAAGGCGTGGCAGCCTGCCACGTGTTGGTACACAGGTGGTGTACATACCAAGAGATTTTAAAATCTATGTATCTTACAGCTCTAGTTTTAGAAACTGTACATTTTCGTCTAGGTACGGATTAAGTAAGTTCTACCTAGTATTGCATATAGTTTACATTAGTTTATTAGCTAGGCTAATTTTATATTAAATAATAAATCAGTTTACAAATACACTATATCCTGCTAGGCGCACGACCCGGAACGGTCGAGCGTGCAGTGAGTGTCGTAGCAGGGGATTACCTCCCCTAGCTACTCCCTACTAAGGGAAGCCTTGGAATAAGGCGTTAGCGCACGCTAACAGTAAACTCAGGGAAGCTTGGCCCCGAGTGAGAGAGCAATCTCACACTAAGTCCTTAGATCAGGGCGTATAGGGTAAGTAGCGGCGTATCGCCGCTTAAGGAAAGTCTTCCTCTGTGCGCTAGCCGCAACGTGCGTTTACGCACTCGGCTACATCTGGTAGAACTTGTAGTCAATCCAATACCTGTGTTGGTAGACGGCATCCTCTGCAAAGGATGAACCAGGACGATTGGGGTAAGCTAACCCCCGTCCAACAAGAATCCTTTAAGAGGCTGGTACTCATTTTGGGTCAGGATGGCATGCGCCACCTATTGGAGCAGGGTCCTGATACCGTGCGTGAGAGGGTGAACGCCCTCGTAGCCTATGAGGCGAGTTTTCGCGGAAGTTATCCTGAGTCTACGGGGATGCGCCCTCCGTTATCCTTTAAGATAAAGGAATTCACCGGTGAAAAAGGTGATAACCTTTATGTGTGGCTTCGCGAGGTCGAAAAGGCCTTCGCAACATCGAATGTGATCGAGGATCACTTGAAATTGGGACTTGCATTAACCCATCTTACGGGCAAAGCCCGTACATGGGCGTTTACGCGTCCAGATTCGGTCACGAACGTGTTTCAGAACATGGAAGTCCTTAAGCGAGAGCTTATGGACATGTACGCCACGCCTGATATGGTTTTACAGAATTAGCTTGCGTTTTTGAGGTGCCGTCAGGGCACTAGGGACTTGGAGACATACGTCCAAGAACTGAAAACCCTGTTGGTAGGGATGTACGCGAAAGCGTATTCGGAGGATGTGTCCATTCCCGTGTTCATGGGAGGCCTGAAAGAAGGGACAACACGTTCGGAGCTCTTCCGATGACGACCCCAATCCCTGGAGGAGGCGTTTAAGGTGGCGTTTAATGCCGAAAGGAACTTTCGTTCCTCAAAGGTGGGTCCTGAACCCATGGACCTTAGTCAGGTCAAAGCGGAGGAGAAACCTTCCGCTAAGAGTCACTCTGACTCCTTCTCGCAGAGCTTCGAAGCGGAGATTATTGCAATGTTGCATCGTCGTGAGCCGCTAAGATGCTTCCTGTGTGGATGTGCGGATTATCTGCGTAACAGATGTCCGCAGAACCCCCAGCGAGACACTCGGGTCGAGGGCGGGTAAAAGGCCCTCGCCCAAGCCTTCGGGAAACTACGGTTCCCAGTAGGTGCGGGGCGCCCTACTGGGAGATCCGTCAGTGCCGTTAATACCCAAGGTAGGGGACGACAGCACAAAGCCCCGAGGGAAACGGTGCTTTCTAGTACCGAGTTGGTGTACCAGCCAGGTTTGCTGGTCGTCCTTGCGGACGTGAAAGGCTTTGATAAGCCTTGGAGAGTCTTGATAGACTCTGGAGCGCCTGAAAATTATGTCAGACGGGTTTCTGTGGAGAAGGGTCGGCTGTATGCCAAAGCCCTAGAGGCACGTTCTCGTGACGTTGTCACGGTCCGTCTAGCGGCGTGCGTACAGGTTTCTGTACCCAAGGTCTCGATTGACCTTATGCTGAAGTTTGCAGACTTCGATAGCTCAGAACGTTGCCTAGTCCTGGATTTGGACTCGAGGTATGACCTCATTCTAGGCATGAAGTGGCTGGAACGCCACTAGCCATGGATAGACTGGAAGTCTAAGTCCATTGGCTCAACGTACCCGCGGTCGGTTGAAGCATTGGGGAGTCATGAACCCACCTTTGCTCGATCGCAAAAGCGATTCTGGCGTGAGATGCCAGATGTTGGGATGTATGAGATGATTAGTCCCGATGAGGTCAAGGAAGTTTTCCGTAACTAGGGGGATTCGGCGGTTAATCCCCACGCCGAGATAGGCGAGACTGGTGAGTCGCCAGTGGCAGAGGTGGATTCCTCTGAAGTTAAGCGCGAGGCGCTTCCTAGAGAAGAGACCCGAAGTTCGTCTCTTCTACAGGTCGGAACTGATTCCGACCACGCCGTGTTCGGCGAACAAGTTGCGACTCCAGTGGTAGGGGTAGAGACCCCTGTGGTTAAGCGCGAGGCGCTTCCAAGCGAAGAGACCCGTAGTTCGTCTCTTCCGCACGTCGGAATTGATTCCGACAACGCCGTATTAGGTGAGACCGTCGCGTCACCGGTGGTAGAGGTAAAGACCTTTGTGGATAGGCGCGATGCGCTTCCAATAGATGGGGCAATTGACTCCCCCCATCTGCGTCCCGGGAAGAGTCCCGAGGCCAGTAGTCAGCAGTCCTATCGGATGCTGAATAGCGTGACAGATGTTGTCACGGAAGGCGAAAGACTGGAACGGTTGCCTGGGGTGGGCGAACTGTTTTCGTTGGAGGAGATGTCCTTCAAAGAGTTTGAGACTGCTGTAAAAGCAGGTTAACTCGACGAGATCATCGTGTTGCGTCCGGAAGAGGAGTTAAACTCCTCATCCACGATGGACGAGTCCGTTTTGGTGCAAACCAAACAGGCATTGAATGCCCAAAGCGGTCTCAAGATCCTTGCGGATCCTGAGGACCCTTAACATTCCTTACTTAAGGAATTTGGAGATTTCATTAGTGACAACCCACCGATGGTGTTACCACCGGATCGGGGAGTCCGACATGAAATTGATTTGGTTCCCGGAACCAAATACTGCGTCACTAGTCAGTTGTAGCCGGATGCGTACACGCACGGTGCGGCTAGCGCACATAGGAAGAATTTCCTTTAAGCGGCGTTCACCGCTACTTAGCCGATACGCCCTTATAAAAAGGCTTAGTAGGAGAGAGCTCTGCTACTCGGGGCCAAGATTCCCGGGGTGGTTTACAGATAGCTTTCGCTAACCCCTTGTAATAAGGATTCCATTATAAAGGGAGGTAGCGTAAGGCAGAACTCCCTTAGGCTACAATACTCACTGCGCGCGTGACCGGGCGTTGTCGCGCGCCTAGCTCTGCTAATGCCTTAACGGCAAGGCTCCCTTACTAAGGGTGTAGCTAAAGGGAGGGCTCCCTTTAGGCTACTGCACTCACTGCGCGCGCGACCGGGCGTGGTCGCGCGCCTAGCAGTCTTAAGTATTTTTGTAAACTGATTTATATTTAATATATGTAATTATCCTAAATTAATTAAACTAATGTAAACTATATGTAATACTAAGTAGAACTTACTAAATTCGTACCTAGCTAAAATGTAGTGTACAACACCTGTGTACTAACACGTGGATGGCTGACACGCCACCCCCAAGGGCTCCTGCCCTGATTGGTTAAAATAACCAATGGTTCAAACCCTTTCGAGCCGGTCAATACTGACACAAACCGTAGTGTACTCACCTACACCACCTACTAAATGTGACTCGAATGTAACCCTGTTACATCCTCCCCCATCAAGACTATTGCTTACGCAATAAACAACATTTTGTTTTAGAACTCCAACTGCCAGAACTTCTCGCTTACCATGAGCACCTTTAGTGGTGCTATGGAAGAAAACTATTCCGATAACTCGGAAGTGGATGTCCTTGGGGAGATCTCCCCAACGTCTGGCCACTCCTACAGCGACGAACGGTGCTGTCGGGCATCCAACCCATTCCCCACACGTGGGGAAAATGCGCTAACTCGTGCGCAACTATTACCAACCTCGGATGGCATATCCGGATCGCCGAAGGCGATCACCACTAATGATCTGGACGCAGCTCAAGAGGCTCAAAATGCCACACAGGCATTACAGGCTGCCTTGTACGCCCCCATGCGCCCACCACGGGCGACATATCGTTTTGGAGGTCCTCATGACCTCCCAAAGTGGTACAAGAATGAGGTAAAGAAGGGTTTAGTCTTCTATACCACTGGTCTCTCGGCTGTACAGCCGCAACACATCACACGCCGGATTCAACTCCGGAAAAAACTGCTCACGCAGAAGCAGTTCACTGCTACCTCATATCGAGAGCGCCTCGAGAAACAGGCACAGGGTGCCGTTGTTGGGAACCTCCGCTATGTTCCCTTAGTTCTCCTGCAAGGAGAAGATGCCAAAGAGGCATAGCAGAAGTTCCGCGCTTGGGAGGAGGGGAGAAACGTCTCCCCGAGTTTTTAAGGCTGTACAACAGCTATTCCGAACGTGACGTTCGGATAGAGAGGGTATTGCGCTTGGCGTTTTCCAGAGCCAAAGCCATGGGGCAATTACGTGCCCCTTATCGCATGTTCTATGCTAGCACCCGTGCCCTCACTGCGGTGCCGGAGCACAGTGTGGGTTCCACATCTGCCTCCGGAGAACTCCCAACTACTAGGAGTGAAGGGGCTTACCCCGCCCCTTTGGTCGTTGACTCACAGCGGGATTCTCCCGCTCGAAAGCGTCAACGACGTCACGGCACTCCTGTCGCAGGGGAGTCGCGAACACCCACGAACTCTGTGAATGTGGATAACCCTTCCTCTTCGCCAAATACTGGGTTTGACCCTGATGATGGCGTCGCGCCATCAGACGCTCCACCCCGTCCTGCCGTACCTTACGGCTAACCACCTTTGCTTGTCTTGGCTTTCCGCCATGACATCGCAAACGTGTCGTAAGACACTAAGGCGCGTCGATAAAAACGTTTCTATGTGTTTTCGCACAGATACAGCGCTGACATCGGGGAATCCTCCCCCCTCAAGCTCTGGGCAACACACACGCGGCTTCAAAGTAACCCGCGGATTTACTAATCCGTTCACATAAAACAGGGTAAACCCCGTAGATGCATGGACCGAATGGTTGATAGCAAATTCGGCCATAGGAAGCATCTCACTCCAACTCTTTGGAGAATCCGGACATAAACTCCGGAGAATATCTTCCACAACGCGATTAACGCGTTCCGTCTGACCGTCCGTCTGCGGGTGATCCGGAGTGGACATGAGGAGCTTGGTACCCAGCACCTTAAACAACGCTCCCCAGAACTGTCCCGTAAAACGGAGATCCCGATCTGACACAACGGAATCGGGTAGACCATGCTGTCGAAGACACGGTATAGGAACACTTTCGCTGTTCCTTGTCCATCAATGGACTCTGGCACCGCCGCCAGGTAATCCATCTTGCTCATACGGTCTACAAAGGCCAAAATGCCGGTGTTCCAGGCCTTATCCTTCGGAAAACCCAATATAAAATCCATACTAATGGATTTCCAACACGCCGTTGGAACCGACAATCTCGCCAAAGGCGCAGCTGAACTTGCAGAGGGTTTAACCCTCTGACACGTCTCACAGGTGTGTATATACGCAACGACCCACTTATACATCTTGGGCCACCAATACAAAGCGCTTAAAGCGCTGTAGGTCTTATCCCGACCTAAATGACCCCCGGTAGGGGCGTCATGTGCCTCAAAGAAGACTCTATACTTCAGTTCCTCATCATGAGGAACTAACACCCGCGGAGTGTCCTCCGAGCTCGTGCTATAATATAGAAAACCGTCACAGTAACTGTAACGGTGTAAACGAGCTTTATCTCGACTTGACAGGGTTGGCTCAGACGATCCAAGTCCCCTGTAACCCAACGCGCTGATAAGCGCCGTCCACCGTGGGTCTTTCTCATATGCCTGGCGTATGAGATCCACCACAGACGTGGTGACGAATGTCGCGTGAGCGAGCTCGTAATCGGGACGACGCGACAACGCGTCTGCAAGCACGTTCTGCTTGCCAGGTTTATACTTAACCTCAAAGTTGTACTCCGCAAAGAAGGATATCCAACGGGCCATCCGTTGCGATAGATGAGGCGACTTTGTCGCTGTCCGTAAGGACGCGTGGTCAGTATAAACCACGAACGGCTTTGAGACGAGTAGGGTAACCCTAAATTTGACAAGGGTATACTTCATTGCAAGTAGATCCTTATCATGAACAGGATAATTCCGTTCCGCAGCTTTAAGCTTCCTCGACTCAAACGCAATCACGCGTTCTCGTTCCGCGTCATCTGCTTGTAACAAAGCACATCCGATTGCGAAATCGGAGGCGTCGCAGACGACGCTAAAAGGTTTCCCAGATTCTGGGAGAGCAAGAACGGGCGATTTCAACAAGCTCCCCTTTACCGCTTCAAAAGCGTTTTGGTGTTTGGTTTCCCAACACCAATCAACGTCCTTCTTAAGAAGGTCTGTTAATGGCTTCTCCATTTCAGCGTAGTTTTCGCTGTACTTGTGGTGATAATTGGCTAATCCAAGCCATTTCAGTAAATCTCTAAGATTTACAGGCGGAGGCCACTCCACTATGACTTTCACCTTCGCGGGATCCGCCCGCACTCCATCCTTACCGATGAAGAATCCGAGGAAAGGAATTTCCTCAGCACCAAAGATACATTTGGATGCGTTTGCATAGAGTTTATGCTCTCGCATACATTCGAGCACAGCTCGAAGGTGTATAAGGTGCGTCTGAACATCAGACGAGTCTCCTTCCGCGCGACTATGAACGAATATATCGTCGAAGTACGTCTGAGAGTACTTTCTATGATGGCGGAAGAGTTGAGTCACCAAGCGATTAAAAGTCGCTGGTGCATTTTTTCGAAAGCCCTTGTGGCATAACAAGCCACTCCCACAGCATGCCACTAGGCGTGCTGACCGCTGTAAGTGGAATATCGGATGCTCGCATGAGCACCTGATAATACCCGTCCACCAGATCTAAGGCGTTGTAAACAGTACAGCCCGCCATATTGTTCTGGAGGACATCCTTCCGAGGAATCGGAGTCTGCATGGGTACAGTAGCTGCATTCAGCTTGTTGTACGCATGCACAATGCGCCACTTTCCGTTCGGTTTACGAACACAAAAAGTGGGAGATTAATGGGGAGACTTGCTCTCCCGTACCATCCCTGCCTCTTCTTTCCCCTTGAAGAATGCGTCGATGACGTCGCATTTCTCCTTGGGGAGAGGAAACTGCCTAGTGACGCAGTATTTGGTTCCAGGAACCAAATCAATTTCATGTCGGACTCCCCGATCCGGTGGTAGCCCCATCGGCGGGTTGTCACTAATGACATCTCCAAATTCCTTTAGCAAGGAATGATAAGGATACTCAGGATCCGCGAGGATCTTGAGACCGCTTCGGGCATTCAATGCCTGTTTGGTTTGCACCAACACTGACTCGTCCATCGTGAATGAGGAGTTCAGCTCCTCTTCCGGACGTAATACGACAACCTCGTCGATCGCATCTGCTTTCAAAGCATTTTCAAACTCGTTGAAGGACATCTCCTCCAACGACAACAGTTCGCCTATCCCAGGCAACCGTTCAAGGCTTACGCCTTCTGTGACAACACCTGTCACACTACAGCATCCTATAGGACTGCTGACTACTGGCCTCGGGACTCATCCCGAGACCCAGATGGGGGGAGTAAATTTCCCCATCTATTGGAAGCGCCTCGCGCCTAGCCACAGAGGTCTCTACCTCTACCACCGGTGACTCGCCGGTCTCACCTAAAACGGCGTAGTCGGAATCATTTCGGACGTGCGAAAGAGACAAAATTCGGGTCTATTTGCTTGGAAGTGCCTCGCGCTTAACCACAGGGGTCTCTACCCCAACCACTGGAGTCGCCTCAGAGGAATCCACCTCTGCCACTGGAAACTCACCAGTCTCACCGTTAACGGCGTGGGGATTAACCGCCGAATTCCCCTCGTTAAGGAACTCTTCCTTAACACCATTGGGAATGCTCATTTCGGACATCCCTATCTCTGGCATCTCACGCCAGAATCACTTTTGCGATCGCGAAAAGGTGGGTTCATGACTCTCCAATGCTTCACCCGACCGCGGGTGCGTTGACCCAATGGACTTAGACTTCAAGTCTATCCATTACTGTGGAGTTCCAGCCACTTCATGCCCAGAATGAGTCCAAATCAAGGACCAGGCAACGTTCTTAGCTATCGAAGTCTGCAAACTTCACCTAAAGGTCAATCGAGACCTTGGGTACAGAAACCTATACGCCCGTCACTAGACGGGCTGTGACAACGTCACGAGAACGTGCCTCTAGGGCCTCGGCATACATCCGACTCTTCTCAACAGAATTCTCCAGAGTCTATCAAGACTCTACAAGGCTTATAAAAGCCTTTCACGTCCGCAAGGACTACCAGCAACCCTGGCTGGTACACCAACTCGGTGCTAGAAAGCGCCGCTCCCCTCGGGGCTTTGTGCTGTCGTCCCCTATCCTGTGGATTAATAGCACTGAGGGGTCCCCCCAGTAGGGCGCCCAGCACCTACTGGGAGCCGCTGTTTCCCGACGGCTTAAGCGAGGGCCTTTTTGCCGCCCTCGGCACCTTCCGGCGACTATCTCGCTGGGGATTTTGTGGACATTTGTTCCGCAGATGATCCGTGCTCCCACACTGGAAGCATCTCAGCGGTCCATGCCGCTGCAACATTGCAAGGAGCTCCGCCTCGAAGATCTGCGGAAAAGAGTCAGTGTGACTCTTAGTGGGAGGTTTCTCCTCCGCTTCGACCTGACTAAGGTCCATGGGTTCGGGACCCACCTTAGAGGAACGGAATTTCCTCTCGGCGTTAAACGCCATTTTAAACGCCTCCCCCAGGGATTGGGGTCGGCCGAACGTGCTGTCCCTTCTCTTAGGCCTCCCATGAACACGGGAATGGCCACATCGTCCGAATACGCTTTCG
Source organism: Peronosclerospora sorghi (assembly GCA_026184515.1). NCBI lineage: Eukaryota > Oomycota > Peronosporomycetes > Peronosporales > Peronosporaceae > Peronosclerospora > Peronosclerospora sorghi. The sequence continues at coordinate 24,829,649 of CM047580.1, forward strand.
CGTACATCCCTGCCAACAGGGTCTTCAGTTCTTGGATATATGTTTCCAGGTCCCTAGTGCCCTGACGGCACCTCAGAAACGCCAGTTGATTCTGGAAAACCAGATCAGGCGTTGCGTACATGTCCATAAGCTTCTGCTTAAGGACCACCCAGGTTGGGAACACGTCCGTGACTGACTCCGAGCACGTAAACGCCCATGTACGGGCTTTGCCCGTAAGATGGGTCAGTGCAAGTCCCACTTGCAAGTGATCAGCGATCACATTCGCTGTGGCGAAGGCCGTTTCGACCTCTCGCAACCACACGTAAATGCTGTCACCCTTCTCCCCGGTGAACTCCTTTATTTTGAATGATAATGGGGGGGGGCGCACCCCCGTGGAACGACCTCCACTACAACTCGCCTCATGAGCGATGAGGGCATTTACCCTTGCCTTTACGGCCTCAAGGCCCTGTTCCACTAGGAGCTTCATGCCTTCTTCACCCATTAAGGGTAACAGCCTTTTAAAGGATTCCTGCTGGACGAGGGTCAAACTATCCCAATCGTCCTGATTCATCCTTTGCAGAGGATGCCTTAGTCTACCAACACAGGTGTTGGATTGACTACAAGTGGTACCAGATGTCGCCGGTGCGTATACGCACGGTGCGGCTAGCGCACAGAGGAAGACTCTTCCTTAAAGCGGTTTCTATCGCTACTTAGCCGATACGCCCTTATAAAGGGCTCAGTAGGAGAGATCTCCTACTCGGGGCCAAGATTCCCGGGTTGGTTTACTAATTGGCCTTAATGGATGAGTTCCCTTTACGGGGTGTAAGTAAAGGGAGGGCTCCCTCTTACCTACGACACTCACTGCACGCGCGACCAGTCGAGGTCACGCGACTGCACTTTATAGTGAAATGTAAATTGAATATATTTAATATGTCATTAGCCTAAATTAATTTAAACTAATATAAACTATATGTAATACTAAGTAGAATATTCCAAATTCGTACCTAGCTAAAATGTAGTGTACACACATGTGTACGGACACGTGGATGGCTGACACGCCACCACACCAAGGGCCCATGCCCTGATTGGTTAAAATAACCAAAGGTTCGAAACCTTTTAAACCGGTCAATACTGACCTCAACCGTAGTGTACTCATGTACACCAATACTAAATGTAACTAGAATGCAACCCCGTTACAAGCAAAAGGATCATGCCGACCGCAAGGGTCGGCGTAACAAAAAAGCGTATAAAGTAGGAGAAAGTGTTTTATTAAACGCTAAAATCTTCCTACACATACAGTTTCTAATGTATTGAGAAACAAACTGCGCCCCAGGTTTGTGGGGACTTTCAAGGTGTTAGCCCGAAAGGGCTTGGCGTACACCTTGGATATTCCGAAGGCGATGCGTACGCATCCAACCTTCTACGTGAGTATACTTAAGCCATAACAGAACCCGGAGGCGGGTCCCCTCTTGGAGGGTGTTGAGAAAGCAAATAGCCGTAAGGCACGGCAGGGCGGAGTAACATCTCCGACAGGGTCGAAATGCGACCACGAAGCTCCGCAACGGAAGCTTAAACTCTTCCATCAAGACGGCGAAAGCCGTCACGGGCATACTCGAGAGAGTCAAGCCGCTTCTCGATGCGGTCAATCGCACCCACCTCATCGTGGAGTCCATCCTGGACTTCCAGGATGCGACGGCTGTGTCGATCACAGCGCTCGTGAACCTCACATCTCGCGACCTCCTCCTCCAGTTCTCGATTCGGAGGGGATTCCACATTACCATGTGTAGCGTCTGATGGCGCGACGCCATCATCGGGGTGAAACCCAGTATCTAGTGAAGTGGAAGGGTTATCCACATTCACGGAGTTCGTGGGAGTCCGAGACTCCCCTGCGGCAGGACTGGCGAGACGTCGTTAACGCTTTCGAGCGGGAGAATCCCGCTGCGAGTCGACGACCAAAGGGGTGGAAGAAGCCCCTTCACTCCCAGTAGTTGGGAGTTCGCCGGAGGCAGATGCGGAGCTTGCACTGCGCTCCGGTACCACATTAAGGGCACAGGCGCTAGCATAGCGCGTGCGATAAGGGTCAGATAATTGCCCCAACGCTTTGGCGCAATGCCCTCTCCACCCGAAGGTCACGTTCGGAATAGCTGTTGTACAGCTTTGTAAAGTCAGGGATATGTTTCTCCCCTTCCGCCCAAGCGCGGAACTTATGTTCTGCCTCTTCGGCATTCTCTCCTTGTAGGAGAACCAAGGGGACCTCGCGGAGGTTCTCAACATGGACACCCTGCGCCTGTTTCCCGATTCGCGTTCGGTATAAGGCGGCAGTGAACTGCTTCTGCGTGAGCAGTTTTCCCGGATTTTCTTCCGGGATTCGAGTTGACGCGTCTGTTCAGCCGCAGGGCCAGGGGTATAGAAGGCTAAACCCCTCTTTACCTCATTTTTAGCCCACTTTTGGGGATCACGAAGACCCGCAAAATGATATGCCGCCCGTGAAGGGCGTTTGAGGGTGCGTAATGCAGCCCCTAGTGCCTGTGCGACAATATAAGACTCCTGAGCCGCGTCCAATTCATCGGTCCTGATGGTCGCCTTCGGCGAATCGGATTTGTCATCCGAAGTTGCCAATGGTGGCGCGCGAGTTAGCGCATTTTCACCACGTGTTGATAAAGGATTAGGCTGCCGACATAGCCGTTCGGCGTCGTCAGAGTGGTCATCCTTAGGGGATCTATCCCTAAGAGCCCCCTCCTCCGAGATATCGGAGTCGGAGTAACTGAAATCCCCTTTTCGGGGAGAATGATCGCCACCCCTAAAGGTGCTCATTCGAGGCCAGAATTTTGGCAGTTGGGGTCTCCAACTATAATCGATTATTGCGTGGAAATAGTCTTGATGGGGGAGGATGTAACGGGGTTACATTTAGTTACGTTGGTGTACGTAAATACACAACGGTTAAGGTCAAGTATTGACCGATCCGAAAGTTTCATACCTATTGGTTGTTTTAACCAATCAGGGAGGGAGCCCTTGGTGAAGGCGTGGAAGCCTGCCACGTGTTGGTACACAGTTGGTGTACATTACATTTTCGTCTAGGTATGGATTAGGTAGGTTCTACCTAGTATCGCATACAGTTTACATTAGTTTATTAAGTTAGGCTAATTTTATATTAAATAATAAATCAGTTTACAAATACACTATATCCTGCTAGGCGCACGACCCGGAACGGTCGAGCGTGCATTGAGTGTCGTAGCAGGGGAGCACCTCCCCTAGCTACTACCTACTAAGGGAAGCCTTGGAATAAGGCGTTAGCGTACGCTAACAGTAAACTCAGGGAATATTCGCCCCGAGTGAGAGAGAAATCTTACACTAAGCCATTAGATCAGGGCGTATCGGCTAAGTAGCGGCGTATCGCTGCTTAAGGAAAGTCTTCCTCTGTGCGATAGCCGCACCGTGCGCTTACGCACTCGGCTACAGCGGAGGTCCAGAACCGATGGACATATCGGATACATAGGCGGTTCGACACCTTAGAAAAATAATATGAAGAATCTTCGCTGCAATAGATGCGGGATGGGGTACTTTGCCCTTGCGTGCATAACACACGTCCAGCTTCACGGATTCAGCGAACGGGTAAATCCGTCGGTAACCGCTACCAACTGGGGTAACCTCCTGTTGGATAAAAAAACGTTAGCAGCGGGGCACCCTACCAGAAGGGTTGTTCAATTGCCGACATCAGGAATGTGAGAACGATAGTCCCTGACGGGACGATATCTCGTAAATGTGTGCAGGCGATGGTAAATCGCTCATAACCCCAAAGATTAAGCCACATGGACGATGTGTGCATTATTGATACCGTCGCATCGAACAACCTTGTAGCAGCACAAAGTTTAGAGTCGTTAAACTTCGTGGAAGTGAAAACAACACGAAGTATGTTGTCGGTCAGGTTAGCACAGGCAAAGGTGACTATGACGAAGCGCGTGATACGCACACGCTTTTAAGTGGACGAACTGTCGTTCGAGGATGAATTCATCTTCCTCGAACTAATAACAAGTTCGATGTTATCTTCGGCATTCCATGGATGTCCAAGCTTAAGGCGGTGATCAACTGGGACACCTATCGGGCGCGTGCGGCATTTTCTCTTGGTGTGATCATCCTTGTGTGCGAGTTTATCCACTTATACACTCGCACCATCAGACATCTGGTCGATAGCGAAGGCACCGCCAGCTCTGATACGCCAATGAAACAGACGGTACATCCATTGATAATAGTCCAGTGGGAAATGATCTTGCAGCAGTAGAACTGCTGCGTAAAGAAGAAGTGGCCTGTACGGGCGATCAATACCTCCATTTGGGAGTACTGATGATAGCGGTAGACGATACCAACGCAAAGAGGAGATAACATGGTAGCCGGTGGGTTGAAATTGATACCTTCGCAGGCAGTGGACACCTCGAAAATAGTAATGTAAACACGGTAAGCAGTACCCACCGTGAACAAGAAACAAATCAGACGAGCTCATCTGACTTGATTACGGAGCACCTTGTGACGTTCAGAGTCCTAACGCAAAAGATAACGGATTGTACCAACCTCTAACGCTCAATAACCCTCCGAAATTGGGGTTGGAGGTAACGTATTTTCCAAATCTTAGTCGGAAGAAGTTTTTAAAGATATTACGCGACGATCACATTGAACGGATCTGTATCATCGTTACAAATGATGAATCATGGATATAAACGAACCAATATCCACGTTACAAGCACGTGTCATCGGGAAGTGTAATTCAGATGATAAAACCAACGTTCAGAGCTTTGAAGTGCAAACATCCCCTTATTTTGGTGTACTTTGGGAATGCGCTCACGTATTCACAGAAGCAAATTCCATGCGATCTCCCAAGAGAGGAAGAGACATAGACTTCGTGTCTGGAACGAATTATTGTGTCACGTGGCAATGGGCTTTACCGCGTGATCAGCATAAAGAATTGACGAGTTCTTTGAAGTTTGCAGTAAAGCAGGCCATGTGCGAAATTTACCTCACCGCACATCAGCCCACCTTATGTGTAAAGAAATCCGCAGGATGCTGGCGAATTGTTCATGCCTCTAATAATAATATACCGGCTCAAACGCTGATACTAAGAAACGATGGCATCACTGATGGCATGAGCAGGGGCACCGTCTTCAGCACTCTCGATTTGAGGGACATATTTAATCAAATCTTAATGCGTGAGAAGGATACCCGCTAATCACTCCAGACGGAATGCTTTCGAGTAGCTGGTCATGTGGTTGAAAAATGATACCGCAACATTTAACAGATGTATTACACAATCGCTATTGACCGATGCGGGAATTTGCACCGAGTTATTTTGATGACGTACTCATCCAAATCAAGGATAAGTACGATAAACGCGATGTAGAAAGGAATAATGAGCACCTACGCCAAGCATGTGAGATGATGCGTTTTAAGTGAACTTAAGAAACTAACCTTTAATGCATTTGAGATAACCGTTCTGGACGGATTTTACGGCAAAAACAGAGTCTTCTTGATCCACAGAAAATCGTTATATGGCCTTAGCCAAACAAACTTCAAGAAACTTCGTAAGTTCTTTGGGTTAGCAACATATTTGCATAAATATTCATGCAAGTGTGGAGGCATCATACACCCTCGTCCTGAATAGAATTGAGATACTCAATGTCAAGAAGATTTTGGTGGGGTCAAGGAAAGCTTGACTGAAGCACCGGTGCTAGCGATAGCTGATAAATAATTGACCTTTACAAATCTTTTGCAACGGGAACGATTTTGTAATCGGTTGTGCACTGATGCAACGCGATCACGATGATCATGATCCCGTATTTTGTTACAGCTGCGTTTAGCTGATCGAGTCATGACGAGGAATCTCTTGCCAGGAAGCATGCATTGACTAAGTTTTGGATTTATATACTAGGATATAAACAAATTCATCGTTGAATACATACCGGGAAGATTAACGTGGTGGCAGTTTCGCTACTATGTAGACCAGATCACAGACGAAACCGTACGTAACCGAAACGATCAGCGCAAACACAATCCGTCACATTGCACCTGCTTTGCCTTCTACAAAATGTACCTATGACATACGAAAGAGACAAAGAGATTCTTCTCTTGATTGGTTATTAAATCAATCAATCCAACAATAAACGCAAAGAGCTTCCAGAGATCCTACGCGCAAGCGTGAATCGCTATCAATTGCCCAATGATCTGCTGCTATAGCACAGACCTAGAGGATGACAGTCGCATTTTTGTTACCAAAAATGTAACCTGATAGACGAAATCATACTTGAGTATCAGGATGCATCGATCTCGGGGCATCAAGCTGGGGAGATGACATAGCGAGGAACTAGTATAAGTTGGTATCCAAGTACGTGCGCGTTTTCGAGGTTTTCCAGAGTGTAAAGTCTGTGCAATATGCCCAGACTCGACTTAAATCTTTTTGGATCCAACAAAGTATTGGAAGTCCATTCTTATGGGCATTTTTTGCTTTTCCGCCTGATAAAATTCGGAAGACAGGGATATTCGTCTTTGTAGACCGATTTAGTAAGATGGTACATCTCATCTCAGAGTTGGCAAATTTCACTGTCGCGCACAGCGCGGATATTAATCGATTCTGTATTAGGCTTACATGGAATGCCAGACAACATTGTCTTGGATAGCGATCTGAAGTTTACGGTAATAAACGTTCTCGTTACTAGGCACTCAGATGAAAATTTCAACCGCGGTTCATTCCCGGAAACGTATGGGCAAACAGAAGGAGCCATTCACTGACATGCTGCGTTCTTACGAACATACCTTTAAACAGTGGAGAGACTGTTAGTCACTAACTGAGTTTGCTATAAACAGTTCGGTGCACTCCACGTAAATGCCATGGGCATCCACGCACCTTATCTTTACTTAGCGATACTCCAAATCTAAGTGGGCCAAGAAATAGGTAGCTTGCCTTCGCAAGTTGCAGTAGTAATTCGCGAAGGCATGTTGAGCGCGCCTACGGCCAACATACCAGTAGACGTTGTCACTACTGATCCACCTTGTGATGAAACATCAGTATATTTTCTCATAGATTCCGTTATATATACATGAGCAGAAAATAGTAACTGAAACGGAAATAGAAACAGAATATAATGATCTAAACATCTTAGTTTCTGTTGAAACGGCTAAAATTTTAACAATAAATAAGGATCTGCTGCGGAAGCGGCAGACGATACATTTACTGCTAATAAATCAGTAGACGAATTCGTACTAGTGCGTCAAGTTGTAATACGTTATCTAAAGGATGCAATTGCTCCCGCTTTTGATTAACAGAAGCTAATAATAGACGAAATGGCAGAAGTTCATTCAAAGAAGGTGGAGTAATACTATAATTTTCCTAAACGTGCAATTAGAAACTTTTCTACTCGAAAGTTACTACCTAAAGTTTATCGGACCCTTTAAGGTCCAAATTGTATAACACGTATCCTTTGAACGTGGCCGAACTTGAGGGGGTGAGTGATCGTAGTGGGCGCCTCCCGTCGTGGGACTTCCGGTGGAGCTCTGTCCTGGACGGGCTTAGTGAGCGAGAGGGGACCCTGTTAAGCCTCTGCTCCCAATGACTCCGATTGGAGCGGCGACTTTGGCAACCCAACGTAATACGAAAACTATATTTAATATCCAATTAAAATCCAATATGTAAACTATATGTAAACCGTGTGCCTTACCTCAAATCTGCGTACAAAACACTCCAAGCACAGTATTGGCCCAAACCAATCCGTCCTTTCAGCCAACCCGATCGATTGCCTTGAAAACTGGTACACTGGTACAAACTGGTCAATAATTTTTACTTGCACTTCACCACATGTGCGCTTCATTCAGTACCGAAAGATTCCAGCGTTAATCTGATTGAAGTAGTCGTCCGTATAGCTCAAAAGGACACCCAGTCAATCGACTACCAGAATCACGCCTGCGTTAGGATCCACTTCGTCGAGAGGTCCGTTGTGTGGTCATAACTCCAAGGTCTCACTAATGAGTTAATCTGTTTTTTGACATTTTCCGATCGACGTTTGACCACCACGTATCCTTGGCGGTGTGCAAAAGTCTGCACATTTTGCATCATTTTCTTCCCGGGATGAATATGATACTTTAGGTGGTGGAAGCATGATCCGAAAATCGTCTTTGAGACCAGGAATCAGATGTCTTGGCTGTATAGCAACTGGAGGTGCACCCTTAGATGATATGTATGTTTTTGGAATAGTGAGAGGTTCGAGCCAACCGCCATGCACTTTTGATTTTTTGCGCAGCAAAACTCGTCACGAGCATTAGTGGGATGGGGTCGATTTAACATTTCCCTAAATTATTGACTAGGAAAATGGTCCTCGAGTATTTTTTTCTCACACTTGAAAAGACCGCATTAAGAGACCTTTAAAGGATCCGGCCAATGGTGCCGGATCACAGGCGTTTTTTGTTGCACATACTTTGCTTTTGTGAGGTGGTAAGCTGATCTCGTACGCACAACGACGATCTGTCCTTTATAGGGTAGATATGGATCAGAATGGAAGCATACCGAGAGTAAATATCGGATCGTGGCGGGTATAAGTAAGAAAGGATGATGTCTTTCCGTGCCCTTATTTGCGCGCCAAGGACGCATATCGATGGTTATATAGTTTATTTTTTTCTAATAAGCACGCTCAAAACACATCGAATAAGATTTCATTTTCAGAACTCTGTAAACTATCTGAATTTTCTCCCGTACCTGTTCAGGTCGACAGTTATTTCGAATCCTACACTCAAGAGTTTAAGTTAGCAGACAAGTAGCGCCAAGAAAAAAGTAGAGCGTACCGTTTCCTCTATCTCTATTTGCGCCTTTTCATTTTCTGGACAAAATTTTTATCAACTCATACTCATTAACTTGGATTGCGCTTACGTCCACGTCACTTAACACGACTTCAAAATTCTGATGAGTCGGATCTTCCTCTTCGGCGTTTCTCATAGAGCTTGGTGGACTCACAGACACGGCGGGGCGTTGCAGCCGGTAACGCACCAATAAATAGAAGTTAAAATCATACTTGGATTAGTTAGCAAGAAAGGGTACTGTAACTTGTATATACAGTGCTGGCGGATAGTATACTGCCACCACGTTTTTTAAAATTGTTTTGTCCAATTAGCTGATTTAAATACATCTATCTAGACCAATCGAAAAAACGTGCGAAAGCACAGCTACGGTCATTCGATTCATGTCATTCCGACAAGTCCTCGCAGCACGGCAGGAATATAACTCTTCCTCGCCATAAATTCGTTGGCGGTTAGTATACTGCCGAGGCGTTACTTACTCTCTTCTGAAGGTTGGTTTGCCATTTAGAGATGACTAAGGTTCGTAACGATAATAAGCAGTCCTACTAACGCAAATTCAATGCCGTTTATTTCGTTTTGTTCTTAACAGGATGCCTAGAGGAACCAAACTTACGCAAGAAGAACAGCAGCGTATCATTGCCTTTCAAGAGGCCAAATTTAGTGAGAGAGCCATCGCTGAGCACGTACATCGTTCCCGGCCTGTTGTACACGCCTTTCTTGCCGACCCTGAAAGCTACAACAAGCCCAAACGACCGGGAAGGCCCAAGAAGTTGACGCCTACTGCTACCCGCCGGCTTCTCCGTGAAGCTACAAATGGGAAATTGAGCTCGTCCGAACTCAAACCTGAGCTCCAGCTATTCATAAGTGCACGACGTATCCGCGAAATACTTCTAGCTGACCCTAACATGGCTTACGTGAAGTGAAAAACAACTCCAGTACTTACTAAAAGACACAAGGAGGCCCGGCTCAAATGGGCTCGTGACAAGGTGACCTGGGACGAGAACAAGTGGGGCCTCTGCGTTTTTTCAGACGAAAAAAAGTTTAATTTGGATGGACCAGACTATTTACAGTGCTATTGGCATGATTTACGATGCGAACCTGAGACCTCTACTCGTCAAAGTGGAGGTGGAAGTGTGATGGTTTGGGCGGCGTTTACCGCTACTGGTAAGGCGGAGTTGGTGGTTTTAAGCGGGAACCAAAACAGCGAGAGCTACATATATACGCTGTCTGAGTATTTACTGCCATTTATCGATGCATTGTACGGTCGATCGTGCATATTCCAGCAGGATAACGCTTCTATTCACGCCTCAACCGCAACCAAAGTCTTTCTCAAGGAGCAAAATGTCGCCGTTATGGAGTGGCCTGCTACGTCACCGGACCTAAACCCCATCGATAACTTGTGGGAGGTGCTAGTAAGAGCTGTTTACGCCCAAGGAAGGCAGTTTCAAACCCGCAACGACCTTATCAAGACAATCAAGACGTCGTGGGCAACAATCAGCGAGGAACTCACCTCGAAGCTGGTGAAATCAATGCCGAAGAGGTGCATCGCTACACTAGAGCTTCATGGAGCTAAGACCAAGTATTTGACGCTGTTTGAGCGCTTAAAACGTAGTAGAACACGACCTATTCGCTCCGTCAGTATACTTTCCGCCACGTTAGTTAGTTTTAACTTCAGGTTTTTCTTCATTGCAGCTGAAGTAGTTGCCCGAATGGCATGAATCGACCCGCATTCAAAGTGTTTTCGCACGCTCTTTCAATTGGACAGATATATGCATTTAAATCACCTTGTTGGACAAAACAATTAAAAAAAGGGGTGACAGTATACTATCCGCCAGCACTGTAAAACCTACTCGCTGATTATTCACGAGAAGTTTGCCACTTTCAAAAGTAACCCAACGACGAGAGAGAGACAAATGTGGCTAGGGACATGCATAACACAATTGTTGGAAATATTCATTATACTGGTGTTTGTCAAAACCGGGTATGTTTATATTTTCATTTATAGCAATGTTCATTCGTACTTATAAGTAGATAAGATTAAGTACTCGTACTCGATTCGGAGTATCCGACTATTAAGTACGGATAAGTAGTGTAGGATACACGACAGATGGATGTTCGCTATAACTTCAACTTTTATGCATATTTCATGTTAGGATAGCTAATCACTTCTCAATACACATTCGATTGATTAAATCCCTGACTTGGTTATCTACTACTGTCTTCGAACTGTCTTGGGGTGTTGGTTTCGTCGTTAATGGAACATTGGTTGCGATAAAATTAACAAAAGACGAATTCAGCATATTGAAGGCATTAAACGACATCTACGACTCAAGTTTCTTTAAAATGTACGCAAAGATGGACAACGAAACACTTCCACAACAATAACATTATATCCGCATACAAATTTTTGGCAACTCGCTTGTCATCCGATGTCCAGTTCTGCTCCCGTATTAGAAGGAGCGGATTGGCCGCCGCTCGACCAAATTTCACAAGGCCTAAGTTAACTTCGTCTTCCTAGTAGATTTTTCACCCTTGATTGCTTACTTACGTTGTAATAATATCTCTATAAATATATCCGGACACCCTCAAGTAACTAAGACAATATCATATAAAGTTAGTTATTTCCCAAACTAATCAAGTCAACTTTTAAGTCTACTAGAGAAAAACTTCGTGTACGAGTAGTATACATGTAGCAACATTATTTCACTTCGAGCATCGCATGTAGTAGTAGTTGCGTCTCGTACGCTCTTCCGTGATTCGTACAAGATGAGGTGTGTATATGGACACAAACGTCGGCGCCAGCGGCACGTCACGAGTTGAGAAGAAACGAGGTATTTCGTGACTGATTCGTGGCGACACGATCGATGGCGGACTAGGTTTTGGTATCATCGTTCCTTTTGAGTACAGTTTCCCGGTCGACGAGGACGCAGAGACATCGCTGCCACTGTATAATAAAAATTGTATTTGTCTTTCTCTCTTCTCGTCTTCGTAGCACAAGCACGAGAGATTCTCGAGCGAATACGAGCGCGATCTCGAGCATGATGAACAAGAACGCTGGCTCGCTGGCTCACATCTGCTCGATGATGAAGAGGATTGAGACATAGTCAAGTCACCTTTGACGCTGCTTTCCCACGGGTAAAACGTCTGATCGGTTCTACGCACCCCTGGCGATGTCTTGCTGTAGTAGTTAGGGTCCAGCACGTCGCAACAGCTTGTGCAGTCCTCGAACGGCCGACGCAGGAGGTCCAAGGCAAAGTGAAAGAGCCCCGACGATCCCATTGCCTTTTAGAAGCGCTGGCGTTCCGTCACTTTCAAAACAATGATGAGTTCCCGGATGATATCGATCTGTCGACAACGGATTTTATCATGTCGTTTTTCTTTGCTAGAGTGTTGAAAAGGCTAGAGAGAAGTATTTGCGTATATATGTATCATACATGCTGAGCCTCGATGCAACGATAGAGTCGTGGAGATGGATGAATGTTATAAACATAGCATATACTTCAAATATATCATCTATCAATCTACTTCTGCCAGTCGCATGGAGATGAGTGACGCAAGCTCATTGAATAGTGAACATCCTTAATATCTTGCTAGCGAGAAGTACAGTCCGACAGTTTCGTGCGCCTCCACTATCCGAAATTAGGATGTAATCATGGATGGATTCGCAGCGAAGCATCTTAAGATTTATCGTGATAGTTGCGTAGCGCACACCGTCTGTAAGTATGAATTATTGTGGCAATTGTGTTCGGACATACCTAACCACATGGCTACGAGCACAGTCGTGTGATAAAAAATAGCCTGAGTGGCACATCGAACAAAAGGAAACACGAGGACGCAACGGGAACCACCGCAGATGACGACGCAAGCAGAGGCGCGGGCGACTCGCCATACACCATAGAGTAGCGAGTCGCTCTTAATGTGCTCTAAGAGTCTAGCTTTTTCAATCTATGGGGTCTTTTTTTGTTGAACAATTCAATAAAATCGTACAAGTTTGCTACAATGAAATCAGCTCATTCTTCCACTCTTTGGATATGAACCACCGGCAACCAGCCTAAACCCAGTTTACAGCAAGTCGATCATTTCTTCAACTGCACCGGATCCAGGGGCCTCATTAACGGCTCGTAGCAATCTCTTAATCTTCCGGTTTTCATCCACAGAATTAAGCTATAGATGCATCAGAGGTGACAAATCTGAGCGAATCCCTGTAGCGGTAGCGGCACCCACTTGAGGTTAACAGTACGACAGAGTAAATACACATAGTAGGAGAGTTTGACAATGGTCGGCCAAATTGCAAAATGAAGGTGACCAAATGATCGCTACATTGTGTTGTGACAATATCAACAAGACGTTGTGATGGGATGCAGATGGGACAATGGTGCTGTCAAAAAGAGGTGTATTCCAGTCCTTGTTGAAAGAAGCATAAGTTGCTGTTTTATTATACTTAGCCATATAATTTCACTATCGTTTTTTTACGATTGAAGCGTTTTCTTCCGATCTAATAAATGAGCACAATAGATTAGCGCCGCCGTGGGGGTCTTAATATAGGCCTCCTATTTGAATCACTTAATCATGAATCAAGCCTGATTCATGATTCAGATTCATTTTCGCAGGGCTGATTCATGATTCAGATTCATGAATCATGAATCACCATATATATAGTAAATCACGCATTTACAGGCTTTTAGCATAACAAAGACACCCCCCAAATCATGACAGAAAAACAGATTGTGTATTCAGAAACCATAAACTCTATAATAAATTCAGCCAATTCAACAGACTCACTCTATCTGAAGGAAACCCTTTTTTCTATAGAAGTCTTTGAGGCACACCAAGAGGGGACACACAATGTAATGTTTCTAGGTTTCAAGGGACTTAATGTTTATTCCTAACACGTCTACCCTGCTATTTATACTTTTCTAAGAGCTAACTTCGACGACTACGACTACAGAATTAACCGACGGAATTAAAAGAAATTTAAGAAGCAATGACCAATAAGATTAAGGAATAACGAAGTGACAAGCGTGTCATTATTAATGAAAATAGTTATTAAAGTTATAGTGGCAACCAATCAATCGGAAGAGCGGAGCTAAGAATAGGCCCAGCTGACCTGTATTGATTACACACAACAAATGGTATTGGCATATATGTGCCTGCTAGTAGTTGTGCATATTGGCTTACTGTAATTAGCGGTGTAGGGTTAGGATGATTCATGAATCATGAATCTGAATCAAGCATTTATTCATGAATCACGGATCTGAATAGGGGGCCTATCTTAATATGTTAAATAGTCCATCTCTTTTTGGTTTTTGTCAAAACTGAGTAGGACTATTTTAGGGAGCAATTTGTATTTCGTTCTTTTTAGTAGCATAATTAGTGTATTAGTACTCGGTTCTGAGTACGCACATTTATGAGGGTTGGATTTTGTCCAATCCGGATCGTTGATTGTGCTTCAACACCGCAAACGAAAGAGAAACACGGAACCTCTAACCGAGCCTATTCCTGCCTTCGCGCTGTACTTGTTTCGTAAGTATCGGAACAACTCATCTTCAGTGTTTTCCACAGTCACTCCATCCCGCTGTACCGCCAGATTAAAAATGGGTAAAGCTATTTTGTTGGAAGTGCGCGCTTTTTGCGCTGCAGCTCGTGTCGCCATTTTGGTTTTTCAGCGGCTTTTCAGTGAAAGGTGATGTATTGTACATAACTTCAGGTTAGGTACAAAGCATTGTGTATTTGCATATTATCAGTTTTTAGGTGCAAAATTAATTCTAATAAATCACTTCTGGATTTGATTTCTTTTCGTTATTACGTGGACTAGTGGAGCACAAGTACGCTGCTGACTGCAGCCGGAATTGTTTCGTAAACAAATGGAGATTTTAGTACCCTGCAAGGGCAGCTGGAATTGTTCTCTCGTTCTCGTGGATAGTGGATTGAGTTGCTGACCTTACGTTCAAGTCGCATAAGGACAGTGGAGAATTAAATCACGTTTGATATTTGATTGTTCGCTGTTACGCTAATTACTGGCTCTATCTGATTGTATTGGAATAACGCATGTTAGTACGTGGTATCTGGAACCCGTGTGACGTAGTACGTGCAACCGGATGGACGACGAAAACATTCAACATATTTGATGGATCGAACTCACATAATGCGTTACCTAGCGAAAAGAGCAAGGAGACGAAGGAGTTTGATTACGACGATTCCGGTAATGAGTATTACCACCTATTTCTTTCCAAAGGAACGGCGTAAGAAAAAGGAAAGCCAAAAAAGACGGTGAGAGCGAAGTCTGCTAAAAAATGATCTAGGAAGGGGGAATACAAAAAAGCTCATGAAAGACTACTTTGACAAAAAGAGCACATATATCGCCGGTACCCATTTTCAAAAAAATTGACTTCGACGTGCATTGTAATAATTAAATGTAGGCGGCGCGTTCGGATGCGACGTAGCTTGTTGGAGATAATTGTGAACGATCTGTTACACGAAGAACTGTGAAATACTTTCTGCAGAAGCCATATAACACCGTTCTGCTTGGTTTTTTTCAAGGTCGAACGAATGCGCGATGATAACGTCGTCGATTGATCCGCACTAGATCAATACGCAAGGCGGATGTAATGGTTAGCACTCTTGACTCTTATTCCAGCGATCCGGGTCCAAATCCCGTTAGGACCTTTTTTGGAGATCTTATATTGATTTACGTTGGCCAAACACGTGAACGAATCAACGTCAACTTTTAAATACCAAATGAATAGTCAATTCAGAGCATCTCGAGTTAGAATTTGTTATAATAAATGTCACTTGTTTGACGTGGATCTAAGTCAAGTACTCATCAAATCCAGAGTCCAAGATTCACTGGCAGATTGTAGCGCTATATTCTTTGGATTTTCCCCCAGCGGGAAATCATAAGCATAGTGGCCGAATACGCACCTGGCGTAACTGTAAATGAGATTTAGCGTTGTAAATTCTTCAACTCTATCGACCTGCTTCTCAAGCATGATTCTAACTTGGTGATCAGGCAGGTGGGGGGCGAAGAAGAGTGCATGGACGCTAATTTACAAGTGCTAGAGCATCAAACAATGGCAATGCTCCTTGATTGACCTGATCGTGAGTTCGATCATTTAAAAAGAGGGCTGAACAAAAGCGCGATTTCTTGGCGAGTGCCACATTGAAAATAAGACAAGTTAAGAAGTATTTTGACCTGATCAACTAAATCAGCTTGCAATTATTGCCGTATTTATCAGTCGAAGCAACAAGATTCAGATCTGGCGCATATAACTGCAGCCACAAGAAGCAATGTTGAAAAAATTCATAATCCTTTTTTGGTTTTTATTAAAGCCGAATATGATTGGTATTTTAATAAGTAGTAGCAATATTCATATCGCACTTATTGGTAAGCTCTATGTACTCGTACTCGAGTCTGAGTACATATGTTTGGGCACTAATAACTGGTGTAGAGTACACGACAGATGAAAGTTTGCTATAACTTCAACAGTTTATGCATATTACATGTTAGTCCAGCTAATCACTTCTCAACACACATTCCATTGATTAATTCCCTGGTTTGATTAACCTCTTCTACTATCTGCGAACTGTCTACGGGTATCATTTCCACGGTCAACGAATTTGTGGTTGTGTAATATTGACTTAAGTCGATTCCAGTATATTGAAGCAATTACTCTGCATCTACGACATAAATTTCTCACTATCTACGCAAGGATGGACCGAAACATTTCAACAATCAATATTAAGATGAATAATTGTGTAGTAAAGCGTACCATAAAAATTGGTACACCATTTGTGGATATAAATGAGGACACCACTATGGGTACGGCTATGATAAAATGTACCACAAATTTTGTCGGTACAGCAGGTGGTACGACAGTTGGCACCACAGTAGGTACCACAGTTGGTACATCAGTCAGTACAACGGTTGAAACAACGGTGGCGGACATGGACGGGGCGTGGACGGGACATCTGAGACGATGCGACAACTGGCACAGTTACCTAACGGTAACCTGAAGGTAAGCGAAGGAATCAGGTCGAATGGTCGACAAAATGCGTAGAAATGGGTAGTTTTCATTGGCTGATATTAGGTTTTTGGTAGATATTAGGATATAAGCAGTAATACAGTTCTCCTTTTGCGTACGATCGGGCAGATCGTTTACAGGGATGGCAACTTAGGGCCTCCCTTCTTCTAGTAAATACCTTTACGTCCCGGGCGGGAGCACTGAGTGCTTTTTTGGCCCAACGGTAGGCGTAGAGTGTGAGAACTCATCGCAACTCCGCCCGCTGTGTCGGCGGTTCTTCTTTTTAAAGTTTTTTTTTGGTCTCGGGAACGTGATCGAGCATTTCTCTCACCTCTTCGCCTATTGGTACACGTTTGGCCCCTGGTAGTTCAGCTTCTTTAAGCGCCCCACGGGAACTACTAGGCGGATTTTTAGTGTAAACCGTCGATCAGCCCGTCGCTGATCGACCCTCCTCTTAACTTAAGCGTAGAATACATAGTATATTGGGTATTCTATTAGCGTATCAAGTTTAAGAGGCTCGGCGATCAGGTGGTGAAGATTTCCGCTGTCTGATCAAGTACCCCTTCGCCGATCACCACCAATATCGACTATCTGCGACTCGCAACCTGCGATCAACTTTTCGCAACTCGCGTCAACTTTTAAGGAATTCACTAGACCGATCAAGCGGTTCTGATCAACCGTGATCAAGCCAGACCACATCTGATCAGTACATCGGTCGATTCGCTGCGATTTACCCTAATCTTGCATCGAGGAATTGTACCGTGACATCCCCGCCACCTGGAGAGCGACCCACGCCCAAGCCGTCGGGTACACAAGGTGAGCAGGAACACTAGTCAGTCACACAAGACAACCGGAGGACCCCCTTCGTCAGTCGGCAGTCCGGGCGCCGTGGTAAAGCCTGATCAAGCTTCACAAACTTTGATCAGCCGCTCCACCAGAATGGTGCACGTGCTAGGATCCTTGGGTGACGCGGGATATCACCGCGATTCTACGCAAGATGGCGCTGATGTGGACGTGAAAACGGAAGCAGAAGCAGAATTGAAGATTGTAGTGGAAAAGGAGGAGGTGGTTGTGACGACGGAAGGCCGTTCGCCGTCGTCATGTCTGAAGAAGAGAGGAAATGTGATTATCAGGACCTGGGGAGGTATCCTGATGAGATAAAGGAGGAGAAGAAGCCTCAACCACCTCCCCAGGATCCTTCGGTAGCCCCTGCGGATCACAACTTGCGTTGTGATCCGCCAATTACATATGTATATGATGATCCGGATTGGAAGCCGGTGGTGAAATACTACGACCCGTACCGACCGAAGGCGTTGCTGAAGGCGCCGGGTTCGGAGAGCGATGGAAGTCGATCAGGTATGCCACCATCAGAATCTGATTTGGCAAGGACGTTTTATATGAAGGAATTGAAGAATTTCTTTATGATGGGTTCAATCATGAACCTACTCGGGGTCACGATCAGTGGAAAGCCGAACGGTCCGGTCAATCAACCAGTGACGGACTGGAAGGACAAGCTTCAGCTGGTGTTAGGGCTAACACGCCTGATTAAGCAAGTTGGTTTAACTACAGGCGCCTTCGATGCTGAAGAAATGTTCGATCTCAACCCTGAAGACGTTACGACCACTAACGAGCAGCTGTTCGAGCTGTTGGTACCTATAGTGGGTCGATCTGCCAAGGTGGAACCATATCGTACTATGCTGACAATCGAAGCGGGTCCGTCGATCAACGTGGCAGAGCGCACGGGGTCATCCTGTTACGAATCTGATCCTTCAGAGGGCGATATGTCTGATGTGGAGTCTAGCAGTGCTAATAGCGTGGAACCCAAGATTATGTGGTGGAGTCAAGTTCAAAATCGAACACCGTAGTGTCAAGAACCTGACCACCATCGTGCCCGGCCTTCCAACTGACGGGGGGGGGTACCTCGCGAACCTTCGCCTACGATCCGATCTGATCGTCCGCTGCTAGCAGACGACCGATCATCAGCATAGGACGCCTGGTCCGATTTTCGCATCTCCATCTCACCTTGTGTACCCGATGGAATGGGCTGGTTACACACTTGGTGGATCGTCGCTGTAAACTGATTCGGGTCTTAAATGCGAGACCGTGCTGGGTAGTGTACCATGGGCGGAACTCTTCACCCTTGGTACGGGCAGACCAATTATACTCAGAGTAAGTGTACTCCAAAGGGCAGATCGCTTCACCGATAGTAGAGCCCAACCAATGAGAGAATAAAAGACCAATATTCCAATATGGAGATCCAACGAGAACGTAACAAACTACACGAACGATATCTCCACGTAACAATCCAAAAACTTGCTTACACGTTCCAAACGTGTGTGACTTGGGCTTGCGAAGCCGACCAATGCGTACTCCCGTCGAGGGACTTCCAGCGGGCCAAGTGCGTCTGTAACGCGTCCCGGCCGGGTATAATGAGCTAGAGGGTATTACTCGACCCTCTTCTCCCAAACACTCCGCGGCGTGCAGAGGCGACTGATGTACTGTCAAAGATGCTAACGGTTTCCTTGTTGTGAGTTAAGGGCCAAAAAATAACTAACCAATCCTATCTCCATACGGTCCCCAATATGTACAAACATGAAATTGTAAGTACACGCAATTCCATGTGACTTACCAAAATATGTGTTCTTGACACTTCTCGCACACGATAGGCTTAAAATTGAATCCACTTAACCACAGCCGCCCCTGAGTCTGGTTGCAGCCGCAAAGCGGTAGCGACCCGATCTCACCACCAGTTGGCATTCAAGATCTTCCCAGTAGCAGACTTCTCACCGATGCGATGGACAGATCTTCGAATCCACCCTCGCCAGGTATTTTTTTTGTGCACCTGATCATGTTGTAACCTCTTTTGACGTTCGTTGCTGCTGATGCACTGTGTTCCCCATCGCCCCATGTCAATTAGCCTCCCAGATCGACCCGATCTGACAGCCCTCGCAACACTCCAGATTCCGACACACCGGATGGGCATCAGATCGGGGTCGATCAGCTCCGGAAAACAGTCCGGGAGCTTCAGTCGCAGTTGGACGTCAATAATTGATCACTCCTGCAACTGAGGAAGGAGGTGGATACTTTGATCCTCATGTCCACAAAGTTTCAGGAGTTGATCGCCGAAAACGCGCATCTCCGGGCCCAGATCGCCCCACAAACAACGCGAGGTAAGCTGATCGGTCTGTTTTTCGTCTTGGATCTTCTCTAACCTTCTTTCGCGTGCAGATCGGCTGCCCACTGACATCGCCAAAGCGTTTGACGCTTTACTCTCGGCTGATAGGCAGTCGCATGACCACTGCGATCAGCTCCGACCGATCTTGGACGGGCTGATCGTCGCACGGCATGATCTGTATCGTTTGGAGGCCTACAGGTCACACCTCCGGGAACAGCTCGCGCTGGTCAACCGGCAGAGTTTGGAGGATCAGTACGATCGGACTTTGCTCCGCACCCGACATGGTGACCTGGAGAGGTAGATCGGCGAGTTTCAGGTCGTGGTCAGGGACCATATAGGGAAGGTCGATTCCTTCCAGAGCCGATCGGACGCCTGGACCCAGGAGTCAAAGCGTCGTTGGGCGGCCGTAGATCGTTGCTACCAACATTTGACCGACTTGTTGTACCGGCGTCCGGCTGCACGCTCTATCGTTGACCGATCTGCATCGGCCGCTCTGATCGATCTGCACCAAGATCGGAAGCGACGCCATTCATTGGCCAAAAGTCAATATTCCAAAATCCCAAAAGTTTCCAAGAAGCGTAAGGACGCGTCGAAGGGTTCAAGGGCGCGGGGCGTAGCGCGCGACTCCGAACTCGAGGAGAAGCGAGCGTTGCCTCAACAGAAAGCCAAGACGCTGGCGCATCTCCCAAGCCCAAGATCGGACGCAGGTGACACGTCCATCACCGTCAAATCGCATGCGCCCTTACGCCCCCGCGCTGATCACACCAAACATATGGAGAACTCCTCCGGAGAGGACTCGGGGATCGAATCGGGATATTCTGAGTTCTTGTTCACTGCTTTGTCCAAGTCCCTATCCGATCAACGCCGAGGTCCTGTTCCAGCGAAGCCTGCATCGGGGGCTGATAAGGTGATCAGCTCCCAGGGTGATGGTGTTGCACGAACGCGTGAGTCAACCGGATCGGTGCCTTCTTTCCAGCCCGGCACATATGGGCTGCGCCATCACGCCCGATTGAAAGGGGTGTCGATCGGAGATCGACCTCTTCCATCGCTGACTTCAGATGCCACTTTGCCATGGTCACCGGGGCAGATCGGTAGCTTGCACCAATCAGCCCTGACCAAGCAGATACTAGCCCGGTCGATGTCCCGACCAGATTCCTGGATTTTTCCTCTAGCTTCAAAGGCTCCTGCCGCTTCTGCATGGCGGGCGGATCTGGTCACAGCACCACCAATCGCCCGTCTGTATGCAGATCAGCCATGGAAAGTGTTCATCCGCCCCAAGCTGGGGTCCATGTTTGCATTGACTGCGTGGGTCGACTCGTTCTTGGGTCGAGTGAAGTCCTTCAATGAATCCTACAGCCAAGCGATCTGGGAGTCTACACACTATCTAGTGCTTCCCCCTGATCGAGCGCAGCATGATCAAGGCCTGATTTCATTCCAGAAAAACCGGAAGAAGCGCCGGAGTCGGGCGGGTGAGGCCTGGCAGACCCTATGCCAGTTCGTTCTGGGAGGGATGCTGGCCCGCGGGCGCGACATCGACATCTTTCTATATCCTGTAGTTCGTCGGGTTGAGAAAGCCGGGGTATTAGCCGACGACGGCGTCTGGTATCCCGGTCTTCGTTGTGACGAGCCGATCACAGACCTGAAGGAAGACTTTATCCAGATCGATCGGATGGATCCCTGGCGCAATCAGCACCAGAACCAGATCGAAGACCATCCGGCATTGACTATCGGTCGTCTGTGGGTTGACTGCGAATCTTGACGCGGCAGTTAGCTGACCAGGTAATCCATAATACATGTCATCATTCTTTCCAAATTCCTGATCATTGATCACTTGACCAAATTTCATCAATTTTTCCGAACTTGTACCAACACGTTATCACACACAGTTTCCATCCACATCGCGAAATTTATCACCACGTTCGTCACTCCACTACTCCAGTTCATCACAGTTCATCACACTAATTCACAATAATTCAGACCTTACACATATTCACACCGATCGATATACTGATCGGTGCTACTGCGTGTCTTGACCTTCATCTTCAAGAGTCTGCATCACTGCGAAGGGATTCCGACTGACTCGTTCTCGCTCTAACTCTCGTAGCAGTGCTCCACAGTTTAGATCGAGTTCGTCGATCCACGTTGCTTCGTCATGAACCTTCCAGCGGACCAGATATTCTCGGTGTGTGCGACCGACGCGTCTTCTTGACTGATCGGACATCTAGCACCGTTTCCACCTCGAATTCGTCCTCTTCCAATGGCCTTTCCCAACTTTCTTCCGGCAGAAGAGCTTCGTCAAAATCGAATCTCTCCGCTTCGTCCACCAGACAGGGCATTTTAGGCCGATCGGGGAACTCTCTGACCAGCTTCAGTTTGGACACATGAACGATCTGAAAAACTGTATAGTCCGTGCCGATCGTGATCTGACGGGTAGCATGCTCACCAATTAGCTCTGCTACACGGAAAGGACCGTGCCACATATGAGCCAACTTCTTTGCATAGCCTTCCTCGACCCGATCGAGGTATAACCATACCATCGCCCCTGGTTCAATACCATGAGGGCGGACCTGATCGTTATTCCGATCTGAATAATCTTGCGTGGCCTGACGGAACTTTTCATTGACGACTTCTTTCGCATGCTGATAATGCTTCTGGACCTGCATGCGCCAACGACGGGCATCGCGATCGCGAATCCGAGTGCATCCGATCGGTATCGCCGCTTCAAGTGTCGATAGAGGTTCCCATCCATACGCCAGATATAGAGGCGTTTCTCCTCGGACCCGATCGGTTGAAGAGTTGAGTGTGAATACCAGTCTCTCTGCATACTCGTTCCAGTCACGTTGGTCAGGATTAGCCACATACATCTTAATCGCCCTTGTTATTGTCTGCACCATGCGTTCAGCCGATCCGTTCGCTTGCGGACGATATGACATCGTCGCGCTCGCTTCTGGCCTAGCATGTTATTGAGCGATCGGAACACCTCATCCATAAAACCGAGTTCCCGATCGTGTATGATAACTTCGCTGGCGCCGAACCTTCTGAACACGCATTCCTCGTAGCTCTGGGCGATCTGCTCCGCAGATCGGGATGCACTAGCCTTTGATCACCAGACCAGTGAATAGGTCGATCCAGATCAGCAGCTCAGTGTTGCCGCGTGTCGATCTGGGCAGCGACGGTATGTGATCTATTGGTATCACCTGGAAAGGGTAAGTAGCCTCGATATTTCCGGGCGATCGGCCCTTGATTATCGGTCTGCCCTTTCCGGTCTCGCATTCTGTGCAACAGCCTACATATTTCTGCACGCTCCGAAAAAGTCCTCTCCAGTGAAAGTGGGCCCTGATCTTTTGGTATGTCCTGCCTATGCCTTGATGTCCCCCTTCTAGACTCACATGGTAGTGATGAAGGACATCAGGCTGTAGCAACTCAGGGATCACCAGTTTCGCCAGTCGATCTCGATCGGCACTGTCTTGATCAATGTCACGGCAGTAATACAACAATACATTGTCGTCCACATCGTAACTGTCCGCGATCTTGGTACACTCTTTCGCCTAATCATTGTTAACCTGGACAGTTCACCGTGCAGATAGGCCTTCAAGTTGACGAATTACTCTTCTTCGTCCTGAGCCTTGAGGATCCGTTCCGCCCTTAGCTGTTGTACAACGTACTCACTCAGCCTTTCCTTTGAGAACGATCGGCGAGACTTCCGAGTTCGCGATCTAGTTGCCTCCATCACATGCACCTGATCAGGGCTGTCCTTGGGCTTCATCAACTCCGGGAGCCTGTTTATGTTCATAAGTTCATGTAGAACGGCCTCCTCGGCGATCGTCGCCCCGATCTGGTCCCGCATAGCTTGGGTCGCGAGGTGATCGGCGCTTCTGTTCAAATCCCGTTTCACGTGCAATAGCTCGTGATTGGGATAGTCTTTCAGTGCCTTCATCACCCGATCATTCAGCAACTTCAGCCGTGGTGCCTTACAGTCGATCTCCCCTGTGATCTGTCTTATCACTAGGTTGGAGTCACCACATATGATGATCCGCCCTTTCTTTTGTGATTACAGCAGCCAGACATAGAAGGAGTCCCCGATATTCCGCCTCGTTGACCGTTATGTCAGGCGTGAAATCGGCGGATGCTGCTACTATAGACCATTGTGGTAACTTCCACAGTATTGCACTATAGGAGCCGACCTTCTTCTTCACGCTAGCCGATCCATCGAAACTCAAGACCAGGAGTTCCTCATCCCGATCGACGACCGGTGGCGGCAGCGAGATTGACTGTCGAGGTTGCTTCCTTGGGGCAATCGCCATCAGAGCTTCATCCACTTCAGACCGAGGGGTGATACTGGCAGCCAATGTGCCCAGTATCTCCTCATCTCCCTTGGTGCACTTGACGACCTCGAGGGACCACTGCGACAAGATCGCTGACCATCTGCCGAGCCGACCGTCCTTTCCATTGGCTGATAACAGCCAGGCCAATGTTGACTTTATCGAAAGGACCTTTACAGATCGGCCCACCAGTAGGTTGTAGCACACATCCAAAATCCGTAGTAAAGCCAGAACTTCCTTTTCGACGATCCCATAGTTTACTTCGTTCGGCTCCAACGTCCGGCTCGTAAAAGTGACCGGATGGTACACCATCATGTTCTTGCACTAGAGTGGCAGAAATGACCCAATTACTAGCGTACACAATGACGATCGGCATTTTTTCCGGATCGAAGTGTCTGAGAATCGGTGCCGTCTCCATCTTCGCCTTCATCATACCGAAAGCAACCTTTGCACGCTTCATTAGATCCTCTGCCTCCACCTGCGGAAAATCTGCGGGAAGATCAGAGTCGCAGCCCTCCCGTAAAGTTGCCCGATCTCCTTCGCGCAACATATGGTAGTCGACTTCCCGGAGCTCGCACAGCACGGCCGCGTAAATCGTGAAGTCTTCAATGAAGCGGCTGTAGTAATTTAAGCTTCCTAAGAAGGACTGCATTGCCTTCAGTGATCTGGGAAACGGGAGGTTGCTCAATGACTCCAGATCCTTTGGATTGGCCTCCGGCCCACTGATCGACACCATATGACCCAAATAGGCGACCTTGGACATGCCCCAAAAACTCTTCACAGCACTGATCGACAGGTTCCAGCGATCGCATGTCCCCAACAACCGTTCGACCTTCTCGCACAGATCGCTCCATGACGAAGCAGGGATCAGAATGTCGTCGATATATGATCGCCTCCCCAGAACGGACGGTCTCCTTTCCCGATCGGGTTCACCCTCTGTAAATACATCATGGTTTTCGGTGGGGTCACGATCGGTACTGATCTTGAAGTGTCCATACAATGCGTCGTCGATCAGCCTCTGGTAGATCTGGGGCGAGTTTTTCAAACCGAACGGCATACGGTTCCACTCGAGCAGACCGAGCGGCGTAAAAAATGCGGAAATCTCGAGAGCCCGATCGGTATTCGAAACCACCCAAAATCCACTTGCCATATCCAGTGAGAAATACCATAGGGTCTTGTCGAGATCTTGTAGCAGATCGCTGATCAGCGGCATCGGGTACGCACCATAAGCTTGGTCAACCGATTTACCAACCGATAATCGATACAGAACCTGATGTCGACGCCGTTCTTCTCGATCACAATCACGATCGGTGAGGCTCACGGCGAGGTAGACGGCTTAATGATCTTGGTAGCCAACAGTCCTTTAATAATATCGGACAATTTTTCGCGGTACTATGGCGCCACACGTCGGCATCGCTGGGCGATAGGCTTGGTATCACCCACGTCGATGTCACAGATTGCTCCGCGAGCAGCAGGGGGTAAGGCATTGCCTTTCCCGATCAGCAGATGTTTCTTTTTCCATATGATCTTGTTTAGCTGATTGATCTGATCGGGACTGTTTGACATCCCGATCACCCACTTGCAGATCGTCCAATGTGACTTCGGGCGGATCAGCAGACATTTCAGGGAGGACTGCCATCTGGCTCTCCAACTCCTGAATATATTGATCCCCGTCCTCATGGATACAAAGTTGATCGTCTTCCGGGGCAATATCACCCAAACCGTCCTGATTGGTTGAACACTGCTGTTCCCGATCGACGGGCTGCCTTTCAACGACATCGATCTGCTTAGGCGCGCCATCGTGGTCCGCCCCAGCAATGCCATGTTTCCCTTTTTCTATTACCGGCTCCGCTGTCGCCTGTTCTTGTGTCGCCACCACGTTGACGAACCTTGGCTAATCTTCTTGATGGTCCACCGAGTCCGGCGACTGCGGTGCCTTTCTTCGAACTAACATCTTCTTTGGGGTTACATAGCTGGGTCGTTCCACCATAGGTGAGATATCTTCTTCCACCGATCCATCATCGCTGATCAGATCGGTGGTCGCTTGGTATGCCAAGTTCTGCCACTCAACATACCGTCTCGATCCGATCGAGACGAACCCCATCATTCTTGACACTCTCCCTTCCGCCAGCCACATGCCAACAATAGTATTGTTGTCGAGTGTAAGCGGCTTGTCACCGATATTAGTGACTCAAACAAAATCATATCGACCGGCGCTCTTCACAAAGGTCAACACCCACCGATAGCCCCTGGTCACCCATAACTTCCTTGATCGAAAACCTTTGTCGACCGGGGTATCAGCGGATTGTCCGACTGGAATGGTGACATCTTGGTCCCACCTGACCAGATCGGTGTGCGATCCGTATAGGGGCCGCCGACCAGATAACTGGATCTGGACCTCATCCGGGAGTGTAAGCACTCCATGAGACAGATCAAGGCGAATACCTGCCGGCACCATGAAATCCATGCCTAACAGGGCATCCTGACCGGCCAGCTTGCCAACCAAAGCGCTGAAGAAGTATACCAATGAACCCGATAGGGTGATCTTCGCGCGCTTCCTTCCTTCGGTCATGTAAGAACTTTCACCGATTCCGACGCATTCTTGTCTCTGAGTGTCGTCTATACGACATCCGACGTTACGAGCAAAGGCGGAGTCGATAATTTTGAGACTTCGGCCCCAGAGTCGAACAACATCGTTGCCTTCTGGTTGTTTATCTTACCACAGGCTTTCGCCTGCTTGAACCATTTGTCGGGCGCATGATACTTCCAGTATCCGCGAGATCCCCAGGCAGCAGATCCAGCTGCATGACCACCTTCGATCGGGAATATTCATCGGTCGTGAGATTGTAGACCGGATGATCCCGATCGACGCAATTGAGAATAGAACATGCATTGTCGGTTTATTCTCCTTGCCTACATATGCATAGATGCCAAACGTAGATCGCTCGGCTCGATCCAGATTCCAACCTGGCGAGCGTTCTAGTTTAACATCTTCTCAACGTCAGGTGGAAGCATCCCCGCGTGCTTACCCGGCACATACCACTTGCACATCAGATTGAAGAATTCTTCCATCTTGCAGTGGCCGGCCTCGTGGATCTCTCTACATGACTTGCACACGAAGATGCAGTGATCGGTGGGGTGGCCGCGTCTTTCACACTTCTTGCATATCAGCTTCTTCCATCAGCCCCGATCATCGTGCTTGCTTGACCCGCAGTGAGAACACTTCTTGCGAGGTCGGTCCGGATCGGACTTGTTTCCACTCCTGCCCTTCCGATCTTCCTGGTCAGGCGTCGATATGGTTCTTGGGGAAGGTTCCGTGACGAAGATGTGACGATAATGGTCCTCGTCTGACTCCCGACTGTACTGGCCGCTACTTTCTTCTTCCGATTCAGTGCTGTCTTCAGTCGCGATCGCCTTAACAGCACGGGTCGATCTGGTCAGGGGCCTCTTCACCGTATCGGTCTGGGTCTTAGATCTGTAGCAACCCGATCCAACGGCGACCTTCGACCTCATGCTTCGTGAGTGTTGCAACGTCCGCAACGTCTACTCCACTTCCCCCACATATTTGATGCGCAGCAGAGTGAAATGATCTGCCAGCTCCTGGTCATCAAGGGTACTAATATAGTGACCGACGTGCTCCATAGCGGCACCGGTCGGCGGGTTGCTTTCCTTGATCACTATCCCGGCGCGAATTGCAGCCACGTTCAAACGGTGCAAGTACTCAATCGGCGTCTCGTCGCCCCGCTTCTGCATATGATGGTATTTGCGGGCGCTAGAGAATCCGGAGTTGCAGTACTTCCCCTCAAATCCTCCAGTCAGATCGGACATCCCGAATCAACTGTTGGATCCAGTTCGCAGCCGGTCCTTTCAGCAGATATCTGAAGATCAAACACCGTTCCTTTTTTGTTGTCTGATCCCGCAAGAAAGCAGACTTGACCCGACCAAACCACGATCTGGCTTGCTCCTCGTCGGCGTCCTTGCCAGTGAAATACTTGAGATCAGTGGTCGCAGCCACGCGAATGCGTGGGATCGCAGTAGATCCAAAATCAAAGGCGTTCGTAGAGGCTAGGTTAGCCCTGCGCGTTCTGCCCGCACCTGCACCGTCTGACCCATAGTGGTCATCCGGATCGCCGATCGACTCCATGTCGAAATCGCTGTTTTTGCTTGATCGGCGCGGTCGGGCTGTCTGCGGCTTGCGTCTTCCTCTACCAACTGGTCTGCCACCTCGGGTAGCCTTATCCGTTGATGCCATTGACTCCATATCAACATCCCGGCAAGTATTGACATTTTGCCGGGCAGATCGGTCCTGGGCATGCGGGTGCATAGGCGATCGGTGTCGGTCTCCCATGAAACGCTCCATCATTGCCTCAAACATGGCTTGAACGTTAGCTTGGGTCATGGGCAGCGTGTTGGTATCCTCCTTTGGAAGTACTGAAACCTGTGGGAGCTCCTGGGGCCCCGACCGGTGTGCAGCCCCATGCTGCTGCACGTCCTTTTTATGCTCCCATGGGGTATGATCCACCCCCATGGTCATCCGCTCACCACCGACCTCCAACTCCGATGAGCTATTAGAGGGAGGTGGAGACTGATACAGCGATTTATCATTGGAACAGACATCATAGTGTGCTGCCATGGCCTCAGAGGCCTTCAATGCCACCGTGGGAGTTGGGCGGCGAACCGCCCCCACCAACGGCACCAAATGATCATGGAGGGTCGACATCGACAACTCCATCTTCCAATTGTCCAGATCAAACAGTTTATTTACGTTGGCGAGTTTTTGAACTTTTATGCCGAACTCAGCCAACATCGCCAGCAGGTTCTTCACCAATAGCAACGGCCGATCGCTTTGGATCGACTCGGTGGTGGGTCCGAGAAGGCGATCGGGGATCTGGGGGTTTAAGATCTGTATGACCTGGTGTTCATGAATAAATTGCTTTAACTCGTGGATGTAATACATCCTGGTCAGGTCTTCTTCCTTGATAACCCCATCCCCGACCTGCGACTTTTCTTCCAAGTCGTCATCATCGGGTGGCATTCCGAGCCTCTTCTTGGGAACCTTGGGAGGGTGGATCTGATCGTTCCGATCAGCCTCTAAGTCGTTTTCATCTTTTATTTTTCCATCAAAACGTTCATTCAAATGCATAGGATCAGGACAAAAGTCCTGATACTTTCCGGAACTATAGCAAGACTTGCTATAGTCCCTATCGGCTCCGGTGGGAGCCTTATGGGGAGGAAAAAACTTATTAATCCCGATCTGGTCCTCCACCCGTCCAGATCGGACATCGCAATCCTTGTCGACAACGAGAACATAAGGCGATAGCCGTTCCTTATGTCCTCTCCAGAACGATTCCACATTTAATTCAGTGTAATCAATTCTTCGCGAGATATCATCGCGGTGATATCCACGATCACCAAGTAATCCGGGAATGCGCACCTTCGTGGTGGAGTCAAGTTCAAAATCGAACACCGTAGTGTCGAGAACCTGACCACCATCGTGCCCAGCCTTCCAAATGACGGGGGGGTACCCCGAGAACCTTCGCCTACGATCCGATCTGATCGTCCGCTGCTAGCAGACGACCGATCATCAGCATAGGACGCCTGGTCCGATTTTCGCATCTCCATCTCACCTTGTGTACCCGATGGAATGGGCTGGTTACACACTTGGTGGATCGTCGCTGTAAACTGATTCGGGTCTTAAATGCGAGACCGTGCTGGGTAGTGTACCCTGGGCGGAACTCTTCACCCTTGGTACGGGCAGACCAATTATACTCAGAGTAAGTGTACTCCAAAGGGCAGATCGCTTCACCGATCGTAGAGCCCAACCAATGAGAGAATAAAAGACCAATATTCCAATATGGAGATCCAACGAGAACGTAACAAACTCCACGAACGATACCTCCACGTAACAATCCAAAAACTTTCTTACACGTTCCAAACGTGTGTGACTTGGGCTTGCGAAGCCGACCAATGCGTACTCCCGTCGAGGGAATTCCGGCAGGCCAAGTGCGTCTGTAACGCGTCCCGGCCGGGTATAATGAGCTATAGGGTATTACTCGACCCTCTGCTCCCAAACACTCTGCGGCGTGCAGAGGCGACTGATGTACTGTCAAAGATGCTAACGGCTTCCTTGTTGTGAGTTAAGGGCCAAAAAATAACTAACCAATCCTATCTCCCTACGGTCCCCAATATAAACAAACATTAAATATGTAAGTAGACGCAATATCATGTGACTTAACAAAATCTGTATTCTTGACACTTCTTGCACACGATAGGCTTAAAATTGAATCCACTTCACCACAATTACTAGGATGATGATCTGCCAGAAGGATGAAGCCAAGTTCTCAGTTGTCAAGAAGGAACCTCAATCAGTCAAGGCAGAAGATAACCAATCACCGCAGGACCCCACAGCTGCAAGCGTTTTTTGACAAGGCTATGGGGCGGTTTTTGGCAGAAGAAAGAAACAAGTCGACACCTGCAGTCGTTCGCACAAAAAGTCACCAGCCAAAGCCAGGAATAGTTGCGACGGTTAAGGAAGTTGATATGGAATTAGTGCATTCGCTCCGTGATTATCAGTCAAGGTCAAGAAGATCGGCGACGGTTAGAGATGTTGACATTGAATCTGTATATTCGCTTCATGATAAACAATCCCAGCGTGATTACATCGATCCAGAAGAGCCGATCACTCTGCCTAGACAAACCACGGTTGCGACAACGTACACTGGAATTCCTGACCAACAGCCGATTCCCAGGATTCGGATGTCGGCGATCAGTGATCTTAAAGACTTTTCAGGGAAGGAAGTGGATGAAGATCAAGCGCGGAATTGGATTAGTCGTTTGAAGTCAGCATTATGCGTTACCAAGCCTCCGACCAAGATAAGTGTTTAATTATGGGTGATTTGCTTAAAGGACAGCGCGCAATTGTAATCGGAAGTTGAGCAGATCCACTCGTGCAAGTTGGAAAAGTCTCGTCGATGAGTTCGAAATTCAGTGCTGTGGAGGGAGCCAATCGGCATCTCGCCAATACTACTAAACGAAGCAGCGGTCCGATGAAACTCCCATTGAGTATCTTCACCGGTTGAATGTGGAAATGTGGGCCAAGTTGTCGGTAAAGGAAGGATCTTCTACGACCCTGCGTGAACATGTGCAACATTTTATCGATACGTTGAATAATCGCGAACTCGTTGATCAACTGGAACTTCTGCGTTTGGATAATGCTACGGATTTGGAGGAGACGCTGTGAGGTTATGTACGCAATAAGTCGTACCAACTACAGGCGGCGGTAGGCAATAGCCGATTCCGTCAGAAATTTGGCAATAATCGGTCACCTGCCCCGGCGCGGAAGCCTAAAGCAGTGCGCGCTATCAAGATGATGTCTGAAAGTGAAGAATCAAGCTCCGATGACAGTAGAAGTGGCGGTGACCAGCGTCGTTACATGATTGCTGCTATGCGCGATAAACCAGTAACGCACGGTCCACCTAATGAGCCTATATCTGGTAAAAGAAGCGAATCAAGTGCCGTTGACCAAGGGGAGATGAAGAAATGCAGTCATTGTGGATCAATCAAGCACGACAATTTGCGTTGTTGGAAACGCCTGACCTGTCTGAAGTGTGGCAAGAAGGGGCACCCGGCGGACCACTGTTTGTACGTCTGTCGTGTGTGCGGCGAAATTCATGACGCTGGCAAGTGCCCTATGGAAGAATTCTACAATCGTATTCGGCAGTGGTACAACCCTACCAAGCATGCGGGAATGTTGCCCAAGGAAGCTGAAGACATGTTAAACTAGGACGCTCGCCAGGTTGGAATCTGGTACGAGACGAGCGTTTTGGTGTGTGTATTTTTTGCATATGTGGATAAGAAGCGGGTTGATCAAGCCGAAGAAAAAGATAATGAAAAGTGTTATCAGCCTGATTTACCACGTTTGGCTAATTTCCGTATTGATGAATTTTCTCGGTCCCCGGTAATCATGGAAGTTGATTTGCTTCCGGGTGAATCACGTGGATATTGGAAGTACCACTCGCCTAAAAATGGTTTAAACAAGCCAAGGCGAGTGGCAAAATCAATAACGAACGTTCCACGTTCCTATTCGATTCTGGTTTCGAAGTGTCGATCATCGACTCAGCCTTTGCTCGTAAGGTGGGTTGCCAGATCGACACGAGCCAAATACAAGAATGTGTCGGCATTGGAGAAAGTGCGTACCTCACAGAAGGGCGCACTAAATTCAAGGTGACGTTAGCGGGTTCTTTGGTTTATTATTTCCATGCATGGGTGGGCAGACTTGTCGTTCAAGATGTTATATTGGGTATGGATTTTATGATCCCAGCTGGTGTCAGATTGGACATCGCCCACGGCGCACTAAGTCTGCCGGATGAAGTAATCATCCCATTAGAAGGCCGCCGACAGATGTATGAATCGAGTGAAAATTATATGAAACTTGGTCAGTACGAGCAGATACCAGTAGGTCGATCTGCTGAGGTTCGGATTCGTGATCAGCGATCTCGGAAGTTATGGATTACTCGCGGAAAAGATTGGGTCCCACTGTGACTAGGGGCGTGGGTAATTTGCGATATCTGTGTATTACGAATGTTGCCGATCATCCGATCATCCTACATGACGATATGATTTTAGGTATTTGGATGAATAAGGATGATGTGCCCCGTCTCCCTGGGGTTTTCTCGGTGGGCTCTAATCGCTATAAGGAGTGGCAGAATCTCGCGTATCAAGCTTCTACCGATTCAGTGCATGACGATCAAGCAAGTGTCGACCAAGGTCTTTTGGTCGAGAAAAAGGAGTACACTATTCCTCAGGGAATTTTAGTACGACCTGCGGACTCTACCACGGCATCGGTGGCATTAGTAACCGGAAGATCGCGGAAGGTAGACGAGGTGCATGAAAAGTGCGATCAGGAGCAAAGTGTGAAAGGTCCGACCCTTAGTCACGAGGTTGAACGACCTGTTGCAAGATATGAGCCTGCCCAAGATACGCGCGAACATCCCATCTCAACTGGTTCCAGTGAATTCGGTGTGGTTCCTATCGATGACCAAGTGTGCTATCACGAAGGCGAAGATTTGTTCGTGGAAGAGCTGGTGAAACAGCTTGCCACGCTGCCTGAAGTGTCCGGAAGTACCGAAGAAGTGACCAAGGATGATTTGCAAGTCGGTGATCCATTGATCAACACGGCAGAGGAAATTGACCAACTTCGTGATATAATTTAAGCTAAGAAACATCTGTTGATTGGGAAAGGAACGCGCTGCCTCCTGCTGCACGTGGAGTTGTTTGCGATATTGACGTGGGAAATGTGCGCCCGATCGCTCAAAAGTGTCGGAAGGTCGCTCCATAATTTCGCGAGAAGTTATCAGCCTTGATCAAGGGGCTATTTGCCACGAAGATCATCCATCCGTCTACGTCACCCTGGGCATCACCTTTAGTGATCATTGTGAAGAAGAATGGGGTTGATATTCGGTTATGTATCGACTATCGCGCGGTGAATCAACTGAACGCGTTTGATGGTATACCATATGCCTATGATCTCTGATTTGCTCGAAGATTTGGATAAAGCGTTGTGGTTTTGATCTTTGGATATGGCGAGTGGTTTTTGGTTCGTGTATATGACCGATCGAGCGCGTCAGATTTCAGCTTTTGTCACTCCGTTCGGATTGTTTGAGTGGAATCGGATGCCCTTTGGCCTAAAGAACGCTCCGCAGATCTACCAGCAATTAATCGACAATGCACTATATGGATATCTCAGGGTTAAGGACGGTGCCGATGAGTCATCGGATGTGTTTACTACGGGAGAGCCTGACCAAGCACGAGGCCCGTCTGTATTGCAGCTACGGTCATATATCGATGACATTTTGATCCCTACACCTACATGGACAACCCTGTGTGACAAGGTGCGAAACCTGTTGGAGAAGTGCGATCAGTGGAACTTGTCGATTAGCGTGGTTAAATACACATCCGATGACTCATCGGCACCGTCCTTAACCTTGAGATATCCATAAAGTGCATTGTCGATTAATTGCTGGTAGATCTGCGGAGCGTTCTTTAGGCCAAAGGGCATCCGATTCCACTCAAACAATCCGAACGGAGTGACAAAAGCTGAAATCTGACGCGCTCGATCGGTCATAGACACGACCCCAAAACCACTCGCCATATCCAAAGATCAAAACCACAACGCTTTATCCAAATTGGGGGCGAAGTGAAGTGCCTGATTTGGTACATCACGTCTCTAGCCCTGGTCTGGAAACAAATCCGAAGAATTTGGATGATCTGATTGATTTGCCCTTTCCTGGCACTTTGCGTGCTATGCAATCGTTTTTGGGGAGTCTGAATTATTACCGTCGATTTATTGAGGACTTTGCGATCTATGCCGTTGTGCTCTATGAATTACGAGAGATAGTTTATCAAGAGTTAAAGAGCCGGGCATTGATCAACGAGAGTACGGCGTATGAAGACGATCGATTAACCAGGGAGCGAGTGGCATTCGGCATGCTGAAAGCAAAGATTTTTGTCAGCCCCAATCCTGCACCATTTCGACCTAGCCAAGACGCCGGTGATTGTGGTGTATGCCAGCAAGTGGGCAGTGTCTGCCGCGTTGTTGCAATAGCATGACCAAGTATATTGTCCCGTCGCATTTGCTAGCCGGACACTGAAGAGCTGTGAGCTGAATTACAGCCCCGTCGAAAAGGAAGTTTTGGCTCTTCTTCAAATTCTGGAAGTCTATTCCACGATGTTGGTCGGAAAGGTGATCACTGTCCTGTCACGTCGGCTACGTTGAAGTGGTTGTTAACATCCAACGGGCTAGACGGACGATTGGGGAAATGGGAGGCGATCTTGTCACAATGGTACTTGGAGATAAAGAAATTTGTGCATGGAGAAGAGGAGGTACTAGGGGCGCTAGCCGCAAATATCACCACTCGCGCCGAAATCGATGAAGCCCTATTTGCGATCGCACCGAAAAAAACTACCTCGGCTGATGATTGAAGTGTCACCTCCCACGGTTGAGAAAGGCGAAAATCTAACTTTACGCGAATATCAAGTTCATTGGGAGGGTTACGATGAGTCATCATGGTTAGCCGAGGCAACTCTAAATTGTGATGCTATGATCAAGGGTTTAGAAAGGAAGATAATTAACGGACATCGGTTCGACGTGATTCAAGTGGACGAAGAGTCCAACTAACACATGATCGATGAATCGAATATTGAAATTGTGACTGGCGAACCCTCGATTAGAAAATATCGACTAATGAAATCACGATCAATGGAGAAGTGACGATTGACTTGAAGTGGTGAATGTACGATGGATATTATGGGATTTGTTTATGGAGTAACGACAGAAGAGCCTATGGAAGATCGATTTATGTTAATGCATGAAAATTGACGAAGTAACAATTGGGAATGGTAGGTTCAAGAATGTTTATTGAAGTGATCAACCAGCTAGCCTGATTCGTAAAACTTACTACCGGGGGGCGAGTGAACGAGTATCAAATTGTGCTGCAGCACTTGTGGGCTGAACGACAGGCTGAGTTGAGAGAGTACCTATTGCCACTGCTTAAGGCTTGCCACATACTCGACCACGCCTTCTTTGCGCCCCCGCTTCCATCGCTACGAGCCCTTGCGCAAGGTGCATAAGCTGCTTGGATACGAACCGATCGCAAGACGTGCGTAGCTCCGCCGATCGTGGCATCGCGTCTCGACTTGTGCGTGCAAGTGTTGGAAAAGGCGGATCCACGCGAGGATTCCGACGACTGGATGTGTCAGAGTCTGTCGTCTGACGCCGAGTGTGTCTGAGCTGTCGTCGCGAGGCATGGGACTGACTTGGTCGAGGTGTTAACGAAAAGCCGCGTCCGGACGCTTGTATTGCATCTCGCGTCGACTGTGACGTTCATGGGCCACCCGCGTGGATGATGGCTGGAGCTGGAGCACGAGATGGCTGGAGTAGTGTGGAATGTGGAGATGTATTGAAAGTGAGTGATCATGGAGATAAACGCTACGAGGGACACGACATACCAATTACGAGTGAAGAATGGATGGTGCTTCTCGATTACACGTAGACCCACGCCCCAACTGCGGTACGGCCGGGACGAGGCTCATGGGCGACCGGTACAAGCGTCGGGTGCAATGGACGCGGCGAATTTGCTCAAGACCATGCTCGCGCGAGAGGAGTTGCGGTATCTGCAAGCGGGCGACATTTGGATCTACAAGATGGTCAACGGTACACCGTACATGGAGCTCAACGTGTGGAAGGAGAGTGAAAAGGTTGACAGCACGCGTCTTAACAGCTCTAGTCGTGCAGGAAGATGCACAGGTGCTCGAGATCTTGTGGGCGTTTGAACAGGAAGACGCTTTGGTGAGTGTCGTGGAAGAATTACAATGGACCTTGAAGACGACGAGAAAACAGCTGCTGCTGCTGCTGCTGCGTTAGCTCATGGCGTGGATGACATTATCCAAGAAGAGCATGAAGGGATTAAGAACAAAAGCTCGGTCTGACAGCGTCATTTGAGCTAGCTACCTGACGCATAGCAAGCGCAAGAGCAGCCCACGGGGACAGAAGTGAGCAAATTGCGTCAAATGGTGATCCAGCGACACAATTTACTCGAGAGTGCATACGAAGTGTTTGCAGGAGATGGAGATGATAGTGAGCTCCTGAATACAGGGAAACGTGTAGCAAGGTTCTAGCAAAAGATTCAGCAATGTCAGACGAATAAGGATTGACCTGGTGCGTCCTGTAACGGACTGAGTGTCGAAATATGGTACGAGAGATGCAGCGACGTGTTGTGATCGAGGCGAATGACGCGACGCGATTCTTGATGTTGTTTTACGGTGGAAACGAAGCGCTCCAAGCTGCGAATGAATCGTATGAGGCAGACGGAAATGTGAACGAGCTCGAAGAAATGTTGTTATTAGTGAGGCATGCGCCGGTTGGCCATCCGGACAACGAAAAGAAACCAGTGAATGAAGTGCAAGCCGCACT
The DNA here is from genome assembly GCA_026184515.1 of Peronosclerospora sorghi. Taxonomy (NCBI): domain Eukaryota; phylum Oomycota; class Peronosporomycetes; order Peronosporales; family Peronosporaceae; genus Peronosclerospora; species Peronosclerospora sorghi. Next base: position 24,866,945 of record CM047580.1, read on the forward strand.
ACTTGCGTAGCCGTCGTTTCCAGGCAAATGAGGAAAGCCCGCGTGACACTGACGGTAACACCGTTTTTTCAACTCGGCCGCTGTTGCTAGCCTTGCAGGTGACTATATGGAATTGCTAAATGGATTATTACGAACGACAATGATCGAACCACGTCCCAACCGCTGTACGGCTGGGACGAGGCTCAGGGGCGGCTGTGGTAAAGCGTACCATAAAAATTGGTACACCATTTGTGGGTATAATTGTGGACACCACTATGGGTACGGCTATGATAAAATGTACCACAAATTTTGTCGGTACAATAGTCGGTACAGCAGGTGGTACCACAGTTGGTACCACAGTAGGTACCACAGTTGGTACATCAGTCAGTACAACGGCTGACACAACGGTGGCGGACACGGACGGGGCGTGGACGGGACATCTGAGATGATGCGACAATCTAGAACAGTTACCTAACGGTAACCTGAAGGTAAGCGAAGGAATCAGGTCAAAGGGTGGACAAAATGCGTAGAAATGGGTAGTTTTGATTGGCTGATGTTAGGTTTTTGGTAGATATTAGGATATAAGCAGTAATACAGTTCTCCTTTTGCGTACGATCGGGCAGATCGTTTACAGGGATGGCAACTTAGGGCCTCCCTTCTTCTAGTAAATACCTCTACGTCCCGGGCGGGAACACTGAGTGCGTTTTTGGCCCACCGGTAAGCGTAGAGTGTGAGAACTCATCGCAACTCCGCCCGCTGTGCCAGCGGTTCTTCTTTTTAAAGTTTTTTTTTGCTCTCTGGAACGTGATCAAGCAGTGCTCTCACCTCTTCTCCTATTGTTACACGTTTGGCCCCTGGTAGTTCGGCTGTTTTAAGCGCCCCACGGGAACTACTAGGCGGATTTTTAGTGTAAACCGTCGATCAGCCCGTCGCTGATCGACCCTCCTCTTAACTTAAGCGTAGAATACATAGTATATTGGGTATTCTGTTATCGTATCAAGTTTAAGAGGCTCGGCGATCAGGTGGTGAAGATTTCCGCTGCCTGATGAAGTACCCCTTCGCCGATCGCCACCAAGATCGACTATCTGCGACCCGCAACCTGCGATCAACTTTTCGCAACTCGCGTCAACTTTTAAGGAATTCACTAGACCGATCAAGCGGTTCTGATCAACCGTGATCAAGCCTGACCACATCTGATCAGTACATCGGTCGATTCGCTGCGATTTAACCTAATCTTGCATCGAGGAATTGTACCGTGACATCCCCTCCACCTGGAGAGCGACCCACGCCCAAGCCGTCGGGTACACAAGGTGAACAGGAACACTAGTCAGTCACACAAGACAACCGGAGGACCCCCTTCGTTAGTCGGCAGTCCGGGAGCCGTGGTAACGCCTGATAAAGCTTCACAAACTTTGATCAGCCGCTCCACCACAATAGATTTTGAGAGCCGATCAAGCCTGGCTGGCGCAGAGCGAAGAGCAATGGAATGCGCGATATAAGTGGTCTCTGAGCATAGACGCACTAGAGACGAAAGATTCTGAAAATACCACCGCTGATTACGAGATGGACGAGAAGAGACTCGTGTTCTATTGCTTAGAGATATATCAACTCAATTATGAACGTTATCAAGTAGTCAAGTTGGTTATTCCCGAAACCGTGGCGTCGGATGTTATACTATTACCATATACTAGGCTAGGGGGATGTCACACAGGAATTACCAGGGGATCCACCAACGATTTTGCGCTGACTATATCGAAGTGTACAAGAATATGTCGGAAGATGTATAGATTGTGAAAGTGGAAAGGGACGACCGCTGAGGCAGAATCCCTTGGGAACATTCAACAGATGGACCCATTCAAATGATCTCATTGGAACATATCCCATCTATTCCTAAATCGTTAAGGGGACACACAGAGTTATTGATTTGGGTCGGCATTTTCACCGGTTTGGTGATCGCGAAAGCTGGATTCGCCCGTACGCCACCACAAGGCGCCGCAAACTTAAAGAGTGTGTCCCAACGATTCGGTGCTAGTGGGATGATCAGGCACGACCAGAACCTGGGTTTGTGGCCTATTTTCCCGCGCGTTCAATCACATGATCGGTCAACACTAAGGTCCTAACGCCCTCAAACAAACGGGACAACCAAGCGGATGGTCCAGACCTGTACTCGCGCAATCAAGATGTATTTTGCAGAATCTGATCAGCGCGATTGGGACGAATCTGTAAAGCGCCAAAAGAGTTTTTATACCGCTGAATCCATCGTCGCATCACAGGAGACACACCGTTTTACTTCGCGTATCATTGGGACCACAATTAACGTTAGAGTCTGCTTTCCCCTTAGGGTTATGAGAACGTGAGACTCGTAAGTGGAGATTACGTGTAGAGAAACACTACTATCAGGCCAGTGAAGTGGTGATCAACCTTATTCGAATCTAATCCAAGAGACCAAGGGTATCACAGTGTTCACACTTCAATAATTTCCAGCATTTACTCTTTTCGTGCCCATTCCGACGAGCGAATTAGGGAGTGGTCGCATCGAGACCTGGATGCCACGTAATATTGTCCGCTAGAGCTTGACGGGAAGAACGATTGGAAAGACTCTAAAGGCGAAGGGCTCTAAACCTAAATCCAGGTCACATTCATCCCCGTCAGGAAGAAGTTGCAGAAAATGCCCAGTACGGCTACGCCGCTGACGACGGGCTTAATAATAATAATTGAGACCGGCATCATTCCGCTTATGATCAGGGATATTGAAGTGATTGGTGGACTCCCATGGAGACCTAACCGGCGTTTATGGGCGACGACTAAATTTCGCCGCTGTAATTCGCGGAGCCAAGGCCGGTCCCCACGGAGCTTATTGGAGTCACAGTGGAGGAACGGTTGCACTTGTGATGCAGACGTAGAAAAAGAAATACCAATTCCCGTGACCGACATTAACCGAAAGACGCATTAATAGGTCTAAACCATTGCCGCGTCAAGCACGGCACGTGACCAGGGATGAAGACCACTCGAGGATACTCGAATCAACAAAAAGTGGCGTCCTTTTGTTACTTGCACGAACGTGGAAGGTGTCTGCCTGGAGACCAAACTTGATCATCACCCTTACTACCTGATCATCTCGTCACGGCAAGTAGTAAAACTGCAGATTCGTCTTGAATGGTCGATAATCTTTCTTAGGCATTGACCAAAGATTGTAATAATACTTCGAGTGGAGGATGACTGTGATAGGGCATTGTCCATCGCGACTTGCCATCAACAGAGCTGACCTCATCTTGACCAGCCCACGATTGTTCACCTAGATAAATGTGAAGACAATAAGCGCCTCCGCCGCCGATGTTGTCAGAAAAGACCATACCGCTGGAAATAGGTCCAATAATGATTAGTTGTAGCCGATTGGGCACTAGAGGCGTAGCGGTCCGGCCAGGTTGAGAATGCGTTTTAGACGACTTGGTCACCTTCCGTGGAGTCGTTGGGCTGGAAGAAGATACCAGAGGCCGACAGGTCCGATATTCCCGTTAACAATCTAGACGCAGTGGCCTGAAAAGAAAGCGGATCAGCTACGACTCTTAAACTTGAATTTCCAATGAAATACTCCAACATAACGCGGCTGTTTCTTAGCCCACCTGGCCTTCTTGGGTGAGCCTGATGGATCCGCACGGCGATCGAATTGACATTTCCGATCCGAGCTCAAACAAAGAACGAACAACGTGCTGCGTTTTGGAACGGCAGTAGGGATATTGTGGTAAAGCGTGCTATAATTAGGCCTAATTAAGGGCCTAATTAAGGGCCTAATTAGGGGCCTAATTAGGGGCCTAATTAGGGGTCTGATTGCAGGCACAAATTGGGTACGTAATTGTATACGATTGTGTATGCCACGGTGTATACAGTTGCGTGTACCACCGTGGTGCACATAGACAGGAAATGGACGGGGCATGGGAATTACGTACAGGTACTCAGCGAACACCGACGAACACCGACGAACGAGGGAGGAATCAGGTCGACTGGTGGACGGAGGACGCTGGAATGGACGGTTCTGATTGGTTGAAATTACGGAAATGGTAGATCTAAGGCTTTAAGCAATAATAAAGTTCTCTTTTTGCGTCCAAACACTAAGGACGCCTCAGGGACGGTAACTAGCGCCTCCTTTTAGTTAATATACACCTCTACGTCCCGGGCGGGAGCACTTTGTGCGTTTTTGGCCCACCGGTAGGCGTAGATTGTGAGAACACGCCGCAACTCCGCCCGCTGTGTCAGAGGTTCTTCTTTTTAAAGGTTTTTGGTCTAGGGAACGTGATTGAGCAGTGCTCGTACCTCTTCCCCGTTCGGTTCACGTTTGGCCCCTAGAGTTCGGCTATTTGTAAGCGCCCACGGGAACTCTAGGTGGATTTAGTGAAATTTACCCCCCCCCCTCGTAGGTCTAGGCTAGGAATACAGATATTTATGTGTTCCTTTAGCTGTTTAAGACTCCAGAGGCTCCGCGATCGGGCAGTGAAGTCTTCCGCTGCCTGATCAAGTACCCCCTTCGCCTATCAACACCTGATCGACACTCTGCAACTCGCGACCCGCGTTCATCTGCTCGCGACTCGTGCCAACTCGTGCCTGAACGACTTTTAGCACTTGATCAAGCCTGATCAAGTCTGATCACGGCTGATCAACGACTTGGAGCATCTGATCAAGCCTGACGAAGTCTGATCACAGCTGATCAACTACTTTTAGCACCTGATCAAGCTTGATCAAGTCTGATAACAGCTGATCAACGTCTTTCAGTACCTGATCAAGCCTGATCAAGTCTGATCACAGCTGATCAACGACTTTTAGCGCCTGCCCAAGCCTGATCACTGCTGATCAAGCCTGATCACGCCTGATTCGAGCTTGATTGTACCTGATCACGCCTGATTCGAGCTTGATTGTACCTGATCACGCCTGATCAGCACATAGGACAACTCGTTACAGGCTCCCCCAATCTTGCATCAAGGAATTGCCGTGTTTACATCCCCGCCACCTGGAGAGCGACCCACGCCAAGCCGTCGGGTACACAAGGTGAGCAGAAACACAAGCAGTCAAGGACAACCGGAGGACCCCCTTCGTTAGTCAGCAGTACGGGCGCCGTGGTACCGCCTGATCAAGCGTCAAAACTTTGATCAGCCGCTCCACCACAATGGTGCGCGTGCCCGGATCTTTGGGCGACGCGGGATATCACCGCTATTCTACGCAAGATGGCGCTAATGCGGAAGTGAAAACGGAAGCGGAAGCATAAGTGAAGATAAAGGTGGAAAATGATGAGGTGGTTGTGACGATGGAAGGCAGTTCGCCGTCATCATGCCTGAAGAAGAAAGGAAATGCTGATCATCAGAAACTGGGGAGGAATTTTGATGAGATAAAGGAGTAGAAGCCTCAACCACCTCCTGAGTCTCCTTCGGGAGCCCATGCGGATCATAACTTGCGTTATGATCCGCCAAATATATGTGTGTATAATGATCCGGATTGGGATCCGGTGGTGAAGTATTACAAGACCGACCATCCGAAGGTGTTGATGAAGGCGCCTGGGTAGGAAAGCGACGAAAGTCGATCAAGTACGCCACCAACGGAAGCCGATCTGGTGAAGACGTTTTATCGAAAGGTTTACAAAGGAAAACCGGAAGATTTCTTATTGAAGAACTCGATCATGAGATTACTTGGGGTCATGATCAGCGGGAAGATGAACGGACCGGTCGATCAGCCAGTTACGGATGGGAAGAACAAGCTCACGATAGTGCTAAGGCTAACACGCCTGATCAAGCAGGCTGGTCTGACGACAGGCGCCTACGATGCTGAAGAGGTTTTGATTAGGACTCAGAAGATCTGGCAGGAGCTACCCAACAGTTGTTTTATCTGTTGGTACCTATCGTGGTCCAAACTACTAAGGTGGAGCCCTCGCACTTCCCGCTGAAGATTGAAGCGGGACCGTCGATAAACGTGGCAGAACACACGGGATCATCGTGTTACGAATCTGCCCCTTCCGAATTCGATGAACCTGAAGTGGAGTCGAGTAGTGCCGGAAGTATAGAGACCAAGATCACCAGGATGGCAGTTTTCCAGAAGGATGAATCCAAGTTTTCGGTATCAAGATGGAACCTCAATCGATCAAGGTAGAAGATGATAAAGTATCGCAAAGTCCACAGCTGCAGACATTCTTTGACAAGGCTGTGGAGAAGTTTCTGGATGAGGAAAGAAGAAAGTTAACACCTGGAGTCGTTGGCGCATAAAACCGCCAGCTAAAGGCAGGAAGAGCTGTGTCGATCAAGGATATCGACATGTAATCGGTGCATTCGCTTCGTGAGCAGCGGTCGAAGCCAAGACGATCGGCGACGGTCAAGGACGTTGACATGGAATCCGTGTATTCGTTCCATTATCAACGATCCCAGAGCGAGTATATTGACCCAGATGAGCCGATCACCCTGCCACGACGAGCCACCGTTGCGTCCGCGTACACTGGGATGCCTGATCAACAGACGATTACCAGGATTCGGATGTCTGCGATCAATTATCTAAAAGAATTTTCGGGAAAGGAAGGAGATGAAGATCAAGCACGGAATTGGATTAGTCGCCTCAAGTCAGCATTTATGCGGGATCAAGCTTCTGATCATGAAAATTGTCTGATCCTGGGCGATCTATTAAAAGGACCAGCGCGCAATTGGCATCGCCAGCTGAGTATAGGCACTCGATCAAGTTGGAAAAGTCTCGTGGATGAGTTTGAAGTTCAATACTGTGGAAGTGTTCAGTCGGCATCCCACGAGTATTATTACGCGAAGCAGCGGTCGGATGAAAGCCCTATCGAATATCTGCACCGGTTGAATGTGGTGGGACTGCGAGTCAAGTTGCCGATCAGGGATGGATCGCCTACGACCTTACGTGAGCATGTGCAGCATTTTCTGGATACATTGGCCAATCGCGAGCTCGCTGATCAACTGGCACTTTTGCGGTTGGATACCGCTACGGATCTGGAAGAGACGTTGCGGGCGTATGCACGCAATAGGTGGTACCAGCCAACAGCGGCGGTAGGTACCAGCCGATTCCACCAGAAATTCGGCGATGATCGGGCACCTGCCCCGGCGCGAAATCCCAAGGTAGTACGCGCGATCAAGGTGACGTCTGGGAGTAAGGAATCAAGTGCTGACGACAGTGGAAGCGATGCAGATCAGCGCCGTACATGATTGCTGCTATACGCGATCAACCAGGGGCGCTCGATCAACCTGGTGGGTCCCGATCAGGTAATCGAAGTGATTCAAGTGCAGTTGATCAAGGGGCAGTGAAGAAATGCAGTCATTGTGGGTCGATCAGGCACGATAATTTTCGTTGCTGGAAGCGCCTGACCTGTCTGAAGTGTGACAAGAAGGGACATCCGACCGATTATTGTTTATACGTCTGCCGAGCATGCGGCAAAGTTCACGATGCGGGCAAGTGCCCTATGGAAGTATTTTACAACCGCATCCGCCAGTGGTACAATCCCACCAAACATGCTGGAATGCTGCCCAAGGAAGATGAAGATTTGTTAAACTAGGACACTCGCCAGTGTGGAATCTGGTACGAGACGAGCGTTCTGGTTTGTGTATTTTTGCATATGTGGATAATAAGAGGGATGATCAAGCATCAGAAACAGATAATGATAAATGTGATCAGCCTGATTTACCGCGTTTGGCTAATTTCCGTATTGATGAGTTTTCTCGGTCCCCGGTGATCATAGAAGTTGATATACTTCCAGGTGAATCACGTGGATATTGGAAGTACCACTCGCCAAAGAAATGTTTTAAACAAGCCAAGGCGAGTGGTAAAATTAATAACGAACGTGCCACGCTATTATTTGATTCTGGTGCCGAAATGTCGATCATCGACTCAACCTTTGCTCGTAAGGTGAGTTGTCAGATCTACACGAGTCAAACACAAGAATGTGTCGGCATTGGAGAAAGTGCGTATCTCACGGAGGGGCGCGCTAAAATCAAGATTACGTTAGCAGGATCGTTAGTTTATTATTTCTATGAATGGGTGGGCAGACTTGTCGTTCAAGATGCTATACTGGGTATGGATTTTATGATACCAGCTGGTGTTCGATTAGACATCGTCCACGATGCGCTAAGTTTTCCTGATCAGGTGATCATCCCATTGGAGGGGCGCCGACAGCTGTATGGATCGAGTGGTAATTATATGAAACTCAATCAGTACGAACAGATCCCAGTAGGTCGATCTGCCGAGGTTCGGATTTATGACCAGAGATCTCGAAAGTTGTGGATTACTCGTGGAAAATATTGGGTCCCCACTATCACTAGGGGCGTGGTCAATTTGCGATACCTGCGTGTTACAAACGTCGTTGATCATCCGATCATCGTGCAAGATGATACGATTTTAGGTATCTGGATGAACAAAGATGATGTGCCCCGTCGCCCGGGATTTGTTTCGATAGGGTCTAATCGTTACAAGGAGTGGCAAAATCTCGCGTATCAAGCGTCTACCGATTCTGCGAATGACGATCAAGAAAGTGTCGATCAAGGTCCCCTAGTCGAGAAGAGGGAGTATCCTACTCCTCGAAGTATTTTAGTGCGTCCTACGGACCCGATCGTCACATCTGTGGCATTGGTAACCGGAGGGTCGCAAAAGGTGAAAGAGGTGCAAGCGCGGTGCAATCAGGAGTCGGGGACGAAAGGTCCGACCTTGTATAACGGAGTTGAACAACCTGTTGCAAGAGATACGCCTGTTTAAGATACGCGTGATCACCCTGTCTCAGCCGATCCTAGCGAATTTGGTGTAATCCCTATCGATGATCAAGTTTGTTACCATGAAGGTGGAGATTTGTATGTGGAAGAACTAGAGAAGTAGCTTGCTACGTTGCCCAAAGTATCGGCAAGCACCGAAGGGGTGACTAAAGATGATTTTCTAAACGGAAACCCCTTGGTCAACACGGCAGAAGATAATTAATCAGCTTCGCGATATAATTTGGGCGAAGCAACATCTGTTGATAGGGAAAGGGAACGCGCTACCTCCTGCTGCACGTGGAGTTGTTTGCGATATCGATAAGGCAATGAACGCCCGATCACCCAAAAGTGTCGTAATATGGCTCCACAATTTCGCGAGAAGTTATCGGCAAGGTTCTATTGGCTACTAATCATTCAGCCGTCTACGTCACCCTGGGCATCACCTATAGTGATCATCGTGAAAAAGAATGGGGTTGATATTCTCTTATGTATCGATTATCGAGCGGTGAATCAACTCACACGTTTGATGATATACCCAATGCCACTGATCTCTGATCTACTCGAAGATTTGGATAAATCGTTGTGGTTTTTCTCTTTGGATATGGCGAGTGTTTTTGGGTCGTGTCTATGACCAATCGAGCGCGTCAGATTTCGGCGTTTGTCACTCCGTTTGGATTGTTCGAATGGACTAGGATGCCCTTTGGCCTAAATAATGCTCCGCAAATCTATTAGCGGTTGATTGATAATGCATTATATGGGTATATCAAGGTTAAGGACGGTGTTGAAGAATCGGCTGATGTATTTACTGTGGGAGAGCCCGAACAAACACCGGGCCCGTCTGTGCTGCAGCGGCGGTCATATATCGATGATATTTTGATCCCTGCACCTACCTGGACTACCCTGTGTGACAAGGTGCAGCGTTTATTGGAAAAGTGCGATCAATGGAACTTGTCGATCAGCGTGGATAAATCGTACTGGGGGCGAAGTGAAGTTCCCTATTTAGGGCATCATGTCTCTAGCCGAGGTTTGGAAACAAATCCAAAAAATTTGGATGATCTGATTGATTCGCCTTTCCCTGTCACCTTACGGGACATGCAATCGTTTTTGGGGAGCTTGAACTACTACCGTCGATTTATTGAATATTTCGCAATCTATGCTGCTGTGCTATACGAATTAAGGGAGATGGATTATCAAGAGTTAAAGAGCCGATCGTTGAGCAAGGAGAATACGGATCATGAAGTCGATCGATTAATCAGGGCAAAAGTAGCATTCAGCATGCTAAAAGCGAAGATTGCGCCAGCCCAAACCCTGCGCCACTTTGATCAGAACAAAACGCCGGTGATTGTGATTTACGCCAGCAAATGGGCGGTATCCGCCGCGCTGGTACAAGAACATGATCAAGTGTATTGTCCCGTCGCATTCGCCAGCCGAACATTGAAGAACGGTGAGCTGAATTACAGCCCCGTCGAAAAGGAAGTTCTGGCGCTTCTATGGGTTTTGGATGTTTACTTCACGATGCTGGTCGGAAAGAAGATTACTGTCTTGTCACGTTTATCCACGTTGAAATGGTTACTAACATCCAACGGGATGGACGGACGACTGGGCAGATGGGCTGCGATCTTATCACAATGGGACCTCGAGATCAAGAAATGTGTACAGGGAGAAGAGGAGGTACTAGGGGCGTTAGCTGCAAGTATCACTCCTCGCACCGAAATCGATGAAGCACTGATTGCGATCGCACCGAAAAAGCAACCGCAGCAGATGATTGAAGTACCACCTTCTACGGTTGAGAAAGGCGAAGAAAGCTCTACGTGATTAGTTTCGATGGATCTGCAAGTGTCAAGCGACGTGTAGGTGCGTTCGGCGCTATTGTATGGAAATTACCGGAGTGGAATATTATGACCGTGGTAGTCGATCATGCACCTGATATCACGGTGAACGAAGTGGAATACCATGGATTTCTTTTAAGTTTGGAACTACTGTCGAGATATCCCAAAGGAAGGATGATCGTGTGTGGAGATTCGAATTTTGTAATCCGGCAAATGCGCGGTGAAATAGAGTGTAAAGCTCCGTGATTGCAAGTGTTGCAACAGCGTGCGTTTAACCTCCTTAGCGAATGTACTGATCATGATCTGGTGCATGTCAAAAGAGAATGGAATAAGAGTGTAGATCACATCACCACTATGGCCGTGCAGGGGGGAACAAGATTTGAAATTGATGACGAGAAACAGCTGGATGAATTGGCCGACCTCAACAGGTTGTCGGAAGTGATCACGTGGAATGAAGATCCCACTGCCCCCAAGTGCTAGTGATGACACGATCACGTAACCTCCGTCAGCCGCGACAGTCAACGTGGCCCGATATATCCATATCCGGGATAAGGGCGGAACGGGTAAAAAGGCGCAGGACGAAGAGAAATGGATTCATGATTTGCGAAGTTATCTGTATGATGACGTCTCACAATTGAGCGCAGACGAGGTAAGGGATTGCGCAAAAATTGCTGACAACTACGATGTCGACGAACAAAGATTGCTGATTTACTGTGGGATTATGGCTAAAGGAAAAGCCAGCGATGACAAAGATGATCAAGACGATCGACACTCTTCGATTAAGCTGGTCTTACCCGAGACCCTACATGCAGATGTCCTCCACCATTATCATGTGAGCTTGGAAGGAGGACACCAAGGCATAGGTCGTACATATCAGCGGATCAGACGATACTTCCATTGGCATGGTATATTCCGAAGTGTACAAAGGTTTGTTGGACAATGCGTAGATTTCGAGACGGGGAAGGGCAAGCCTACGATCAAGGGCATGTCGCCGGGGAATATCGAGGCTACGTACCCATTCCAAGGGATAGCGATGGATCATATCCCGTCACTACCCCGATCGACGGATGGACATACTGAACTGCTGATTTGGACGGATCTGTATACGGTTATGGTGATCGCGAAAGCTGGATCGTCTCGCACAGCGCAGAAAGTCGCCGAAGATTATGAAGAATGTGTGTTTCGACGATTCGGGGATAGTGAGGTGATCCGGCAGATCGAGAACCGAGTTTTATGTCGGAAGTATTTCGTGCGTTCAACAAAATCATGGGAAAACGTCAGAGTGCCACTATGGCATACCGTCCACAGGCGAACGGCAAGGCAGAAAGGACGGTGCAGATGATTACACGGGCAATCAAAATGTATGTATCAGGTGTCGGCCAGAAAGCTTGGAGCTTGTATGCAGAGCGTCTGGTATTCGCGCTGAACTCGACCCCTGATCGCATTCGCGGAGAGACACCATTTTATTTGGCTTATGGGTGGGATCCGCGATCGTCGTTGGAATCGACATTACAACTGTAACAGGGTTACATTCGAGTCACATTTAGTTGGTGGTGTACGTGAGTACACTACCGTTGGGGTCAGTATTGACCGGTTCGAAGGGTTTTGGACCATTGGTTATTTTAACCAATCAGGGCAGAGCCCTAGGGGGTGGCGTGTCAGCCATCCACGTGTCGGTACACAGGTGGTGTACACTACATTTTAGCTAGGTACGAATTTGGTATGTTCTACTTAGTATTACATATAGTTTACATTAGTTTAAATTAATTTAGACTAATTACATATTAAATATATATTCAGTTTACATTTTACTCTATCTTACAGACGCGCGACCTCGACCGGTCGCGCATGTAGTGAGTGCGGTATCGTAAAGGGATCCATCCCTTTATCTACACCCTTATTAAGGGATACTTGCCGTTAAGGCACTAGTACAGGCTAGAGTAAACTAACCCGGGAATCTTGGCCCCGAGTAGGAGAGCTCTCTCCTACTAATCCCTTTATAAGGGCGTATCGGCTAAGTAGCGGCGAACGCCGCTTTAAGGATAAGTCTTCCTCTGTGCGATAGCCGCACCGTGCGTATACGCACCGGCTACATCTGTTAGCACTTGTAGTCAATCCAACACCTGTGTTGGTGGACTAAGGCATCCTCTGCAAGGGATGAATCAGGACGATTGGGATAGGTTGACCCTCGTCCAGCAGGAAGCCTTTAACAGGCTGTTATCCTTACTGGGTGACGAGGGTATGCAGCTCCTAGTGGAGCAGGGTCTTGAGGCCGTAAAGGAAAGGGTCAATGCCCTCATCGCCCATGAGGCGAGTTTAGGTGTAAGTCGTTCCACGGGGGTGCGCCCCCCATTATCGTTTAAGATAAAGGAGTTCACCGGAGAGAAGGGTGACAACCTTTACGTGTGGTTGCGAGAGGTCGAAACGGCCTTCGCCACAACGAATGGGATCGCTGATCACTTGCAAGTGGGACTTGCGTTGACCCATCTTACGGGAAAAGCCCGTACATGGGCGTTTACGTGTCCGGATTCGGTCACGAGCGTGTTCCCAACCTGGTAAGTCCTTAAGCAAAAGCTTATGGACATGTTCGCCACGCCTGATCTGGTTTTCCAGAATCAGTTGGCGTTTTTGAGGTGCCGTCAGGGCACTAGGGACTTGGAAACGTATGTCCAAGAATGAAGACCCTGTTGGAAGGGATGTGCGCGAAAGCGTATTCGGATGATGTGTCCATCCCCGTCTTCATGGGAGGCCTGAAAGAAGGGCCAGCACGCTCGGAACTATTCCGATGCCGACCCCAATCCCTGGAGGATGCGTTTCAGATGGCGTTTAACGCCTAGAGGAACTTCCGTTCCTCTAAGGTGGGTCCCGAACCCATGGACCTTAGTCACGAGCGTGTTCCCAACCTGGTATGTCCTTAAGCAAAAGCTTATGGACATGTTCGCCACTCCTGATCTGGTTTTCCAGAATCAGTTGGCGTTTTTGAGGTGCCGTCAGGGCACTAGGGACTTGGAAACGTATGTCCAAGAATGAAGACCCTGTTGGCAGGGATGTGCGCGAAAGCGTATTCGGATGATGTGTTCATCCCCGTCTTCATGGGAGGCCTGAAAGAAGGGCCAGCACGTTCGGAACTATTCCGATGCCGACCCCAATCCCTGGAGGAGGCGTTTAAGATGGCGTTTAACGCCTAGAGGAACTTCCGTTCCTCTAAGGTGGGTCCCGAACCCATGGACCTTAGTCAGGTCGAAGCGGAGGAGAAACCTCCCGCTAAGAGTCACACTGGCTCTTTTTTGCAGAGCTTCGAGGCGGAGCTCTTAGCTATGTTGCAGTGGCAGGGGCCGCTGAGATGCTTCCTGTGTGGAAGCACGGATCATCTGCGGAACAGTTGTCCGCGAAACCCCCAGTGAGATACTCGCTTTAAGGGGCCAAGGGTTGGGAAAAAGCCCTTTCCCAAGCCGTCGGGAAACGACGGCTCCCAGTAGGAGCGAGGCGCCCTACTGGGGGATCCCTCAGTGCTGTTAAGCCCCAGGGTAGGGGACGACAGCACAAAGCCCCGAGGGAAGCGGCGCTTTCTAGCACCGAGTTGGTGTACCATCCAGGTTTGCTGGTAGTCCTTGCGGACGTGAAAGGCTTTGATAAGCCTTGGAGAGTCTTGATAGACTCTGGAGAGTCTGACAATTATGTCAGACGGGCTTCTGTGGAGAAGAGTCGGCTGTATGCCGAGGCCCTAGAGGCACGTTCTCGTGACGTTGTCACGGTCCGTCTTGCGACGGGCGTACAGGTTTCTGTACCCAAGGTCTCGATTGACATTAAGCTGAAGTTTGCAGACTTTGACAGCTTAGAACGTTGCCTAGTCCTGGATTTGGACTCGAGGTATGACCTCATTCTGGGCATGAAGTGGCTGGAACGCCACGAGCCATGGATATACTGGAAGTCTAAGTCCATTGGCTCAACGCACCCGCGGTCGGGTGAAGCATTGGCGAGTCATGAACCCACCTTTGCTCGATCGCAAAAGCGATTCTGGCGTGAGATGCCAGAGATTGGGATGTCTGAGATGATCATTCCCAATGGCGTTAAGGAAGAGTTCCTTTACGAGGGGGATTCGGCGGTTAATCCCCGCGCCGATGTAGGCGAGACTGGTGAGTCGCCAGTGGCAGAGGTGGATTCCTCTGAGGCGACTCGAGTGGTAGGGGTATAGACCCCTTTGGTTAAGCGCGAGGCGCTTCCAAGCGAAGAGACCCGTCTCTTTCGCACGTCGGAAATGATTCCGACCACGCCGTTATAGGCGAGACTGGTGGGTCGCCATTGGAAGAGGTGGATTCCTCTGAGGCGACTCCAGTGGGAGGGGTAGAGACCCCTGTGGTTAAGCGCGAGGCGCTTCCAAGCGAAGAGACCCGAAGTTCGTCTCTTTCGCGCGTCTGAAATGATTCCGATTACGCCGTTATAGGTGAGACCGGCAAGTCACCAGTGGTAGAGGTAGATACTTCTGTGGATAGGCGCGTGGCGCTTCCAGTAGATGGGGCAATTTACTCCCCCCATCTGGGTCTCGGGATGAGTCCCGAGGCTAGTAGTCAGCAGTCCTACAGGATGCTGAATAGTGTGACAGGTGTTGTCACAGAAGGCGTAAGCCTGTAACGGTTTCCTGGGGTAGGCGAACTGTTGTCGTTGGAGGAGATGTACTTCAACGAGTTTGAGACTGCTTTGAAAGCAGAGGAAATCGACGAGTTCGTCGTGTTGCGTCCGGAAGAGGAGTTGAACTCCTCATCCACGATGGACGAGTCAGTTTTGGTGAAAACCAAACAGGCATTGAATGCCCGAATCGGCCTCAAGATCCTCGCTGATCCTGAGGACCCTTACCATTCCTTATTAAAGGAATTCGGAGATGTCATTAGTGACAACCCACCGATGGGGTTACCACCGGATCGGGGAGTCCGACATGAAATTGATTTGGTTCCTGGAACCAAATACTGCGTCACTAGGCAGTGGCCTCTCCCCAAGGAACAATGCGACGTCATCGACGCATTCTTCAAGGGGAAAGAAGAGGCAGGGATGGTACGGGAGAGCAAGTATCCCCACTCATCTCCCATTTTTTGTGTTCGTAAACCGAACGGAAAGTGGCGCATTGTGCATGCGTACAATAAGATGAATGCAGCGACTGTACCCATGCAGACTCCGATTCCTCGGAAGGATGTCCTCCAGAACAATATGGCGGTCTGTACTGTGTACAGTGCCTTAGATCTGGTGGACGGGTATTATCAGGTGCTCATGCGAGGGTCCGATATTCCGCTTACAGCGGTCAGCACGCCTAGCGGCATGCTATGGGAGTGGCTTGTTATGCCACAGGGTCTTTCAAATGCGCTAGCGACTTTCAATCGCTTGGTGACTCAACTCTTCTGCCGTCATAGAAAGTACGCTCAGACGTACTTCGACGATATATTCGTCCATAGTCGTGCGGAAGGAGACTCGTCTGATGTTAAGACGCATCTGATACACCTTCGAGCTGTGCTCGAATGTATGCGAGAGCATAAACTCTATGAAAACGCATCCAAATGTATCTTTGGTGCTGAGGAAATTCCTTTCCTCGGATGCTTCATCGGTAAGGATGGAGTGCGGGCGGATCCCGCGAAGGTGAAAGCCATTGTGGAGTGGCCTTCGCCTGTAAATCTTAGAGATTTACGGAAATGGCTTGGATTAGCCAACTATCTCCACAAGTACAGCTAGAACTACGCTGAAATGGCGAAGCCATTGACCGACCTTCTTAAGAAGGATGTTGATTGGTGTTGGGAAACTGAACACCAAAACGCTTTTGAAGAGGTTAAGGGGAGCTTGTTAAAAGCTCCCGTTCTTGCTCTCCCAGACTCTGGGAAACCATTTAGTGTCGTCTGCAACGCCTCCAATTTCGCAATCGGATGTGCTTTGTTACAAGCAGACGATGCAGGAAGGGAACGCGTAATTGCGTTTGAGTCGAGGCAGATTAAAGCTGCAGAACGGAATCATCCCGTTCATGACAAGGAGCTACTTGCAATGAAGTATGCTCTTGTCAAATTTAGGGTTCACCTACTCGGATCAAAGCCGTTCGTGGTTTATACTGACCACGCGTCCTTACGGACGGCGACAAATTCGCCTCATCTCTCGCAACGGATGGCCCGTTGGCTCTCCTTCTTTGCGGATTACAACTTTGAGGTTAAGTATAAACCTGGCAAGCATAACGTGCTTGCGTACGCGTTATCGCGTCGTCCCGATTACGAGCTCGCTCACGCGACATTCGTCACCATGTCTGTGGTAGATCTCATACGCCAGGCGTATGAGAAAGACCCTCAATGTACGGCGCTTATCCGCGCGTTAGGTTAAAAGGGTCTTGGCTCGTCTGAGCCAACCCTGTCAAGTCGAGCTAGAGCTCGTTTACACCGTTACAGGTACTGTGAAGTTTTGCTATATTATAGCACGAGCTCGGAGGACACTCCGCGGGTGGTTGTTCCTCATGATGAGGAACTGAAGTATAGAGTCCTCTTTGAGGCACATGACGCCCCTACCGGGGGTCATTTAGGTGGGGATAAGACCTACAGCGCTTTAAGAGCTTTGTATTGGTGGCCCAATATGTATAAGTGGGTCGGTGCGTATATACGCACCTGTGAGACGTGTCAGAGGGTTAAACCCTCTGCAAGTTCAGCTGCGCCTTTGGCGAGCTTATCGGTTCCAACGGAGTGTTGGAAATCCATTAGCATGGATTTTATCTTCGGTTTTCCGAAGGATAAGGCCGGGAACACCGGCATATTGGTCTTTGTAGACCGTTTGAGAAAGATGGATCACCTGGCGGCGGTGCCAGAGTCCATAGATGGACAAGGAACAGCAAAAGTGTTTCTAGACCGTGTCTTTCGACAACATGGTCTACCCGATTCCGTATGGTCGGATCGGGATCCCCGTTTTACGGGACAGTTCTGGGGAGCGTTGTTTAAGGTGCTAGGCACCAAGCTCCTCATGTCCACTACGGATCATCCGCAGACGGACGGTCAGACGGAACGCGTTAATCGCGTTGTGGAAGATATTCTCCGGAGTTTATGTCCGGATTCTCCAAAGAGTTGGAGTGAGATGCTTCCGATGGTTGAATTCGCTATCAACAATTCGGTACATGCATCTACGGGGTTTACCCCGTTTTACGTAAACGGATTGGTGAATCCGAGGGTTCCGTTGACGCCACGTGTGCGTGGCCCAGGGCTTGATGGGGGAGTATTCCCCGATGTCAGCCCTGTATCTGTGCGAAAGCACATCGATAAGTTTTTAGCGACTCGCCTTAGTGTCTTACGACACGTCTGCGATGCCATGGCGGAAAGCCAAGACAAGCAGAAGGAGCAAGCTGACCGAAAGGGACGGCGTAACAAAAAGGTATACAGAGTAGGAGAAAGTGTTTTATTAAACGCTAAAAATATTCCTACACATGCAGTTTCAAATGTGTTGCGCAATAAACTGCGCCCCAGGTTTGTGGGGTCCTTTAAGGTGTTAGCCCGAAAGGGCTTGTAGTACACCTTAGACATCCCGAAGGCGATGCGTACGCATCCAACCTTTTATGTGGGTATGCTTAAGCCATACCAGAACCCGTAGGCGGGTCTCCTCGCAAGGAGGGTGAGAAACCGGATATCCGAAAGGCGCAACAGGTCGGAATTTCTCCGACACGGTTGATATACGACCCTGAAGCTCCGCAACGAGAGTTTCGATAGAAGCAAGCCGCTCCTCGAGGCGTTCATTCGCACTCCCCTCGTTGGGGAGTTCCTCCTGAGCATCTTGGATGCGAAGGCTGTCCCGATCACAGCGCTCGTGGAAGTAACGCCGCAAGAGCGCGACCCCCTCCTCCAGTGCTCGATACGGAGGGTACGCCACATTATCATGTGGAACGCTTGATGGCACGACGCCATCCCCGGGGTGAGACCCAGTACCTGGTGAAGTGGAAACGGTATCCACATTCCCAGAACTCGTGGGAGTACGAGACTCCCCTGCGGCAGGATTGCCGTGACGTCGTTGACGCTTTCGAGCGGGAGAATCCCACTGAGAGTCAACGACCAAAGGGGCTGAAGAAGCCCCTTCACTCCCAATAGC
The DNA here is from genome assembly GCA_026184515.1 of Peronosclerospora sorghi. Lineage (NCBI taxonomy): Eukaryota > Oomycota > Peronosporomycetes > Peronosporales > Peronosporaceae > Peronosclerospora > Peronosclerospora sorghi. Next base: position 24,885,567 of record CM047580.1, read on the forward strand.
TGGGAGTTCGCCGGAGGCAGATGCTGTGCTTGCATTGCTCTCCGGCACCACATCGAGAGCAGAGCGCGTATAATAGGAGGCAGGCAATTGCCCTTGCGCTTTGGCCTGAGCATAGGCCAAGCGTAGCGCTCTCTCTACCCGAACGCGTGTTCGGAAAAGCTGTTGTACAGCGCATCGAAACTGGGGAGGTGTTTCTCCCTTTCCGCCCAGGCGCGGAACGCCTGTTCTGCGTCTTCGACGCTTTCGTCACTCAGGAGAACAAGGGGAATCTCGCGAAGAACATCCACGAGGGCACCGCGCGCCTGTTTCCCGAGGCGCGTCCGGTAGGCCTTAACGGAATAATGTTTGGGCGTTAGTAGTCGGGCCCGGAGTTGGTTATGATGCGCAATTTCACGCGAGAGTATAGCCGCTGGTCCAGGGGTATAAGAGGATAAGCCCCTTTTGACCGCGTTCTTAGCCCTCTTTTGAGGGTCGCGAGGTCCCTTACGTGCCCGTCCGGCACGTCGGGCCTGTTGAACCAAGGAAGGTTCATTACTGGTGGTTTCCTGTGACAACCTGGAGATATCACCCCTAGCGGGTAACGGTGGCGCACGAGTTAGTGCGTTCTCCCCACGTGTGGGGAATGGGTTGGATGACTGATAGCGCCGTTCGGCGCTATCAACATGGCCAGCCGTTGGGGAGAGCTCCCCAAGGGCGTCCACTTCCGAGCCGTCGGAATAGTTCGCGTCCATAGCACCGCTGAGGGTGTACAATGGACAGCCAGAGGTACTGGCGTTGGAGTTCTCCAACAAAATTTTGTTTATTGCGTAAGCAATAGTCTTGATGGGGGAGGATGTAACGGGGTTACATTCGGGTAACACTGAGTGTTGGTGTACATGAGTACACCACGGTTGAGGCCAGTATTGGCCGGGTTGAAAGGTTTCGAACCTTTGGTTATTTTAACCAATCAGGTCATGGGCCCTTGGTGTGGTGGTGTCAGCCATCCACGTGTCAGTACACAGGTGTGTACACTACATTTTTTAGCTAGGTATGAATTAGGAATATTCTACTTAGTGTTACATATAGTTTATATTAGTTTAAATAATTACATATTAAATATATTCAGTTTTACTTTCACTCCTTAGTACAGACGCACGACCTCGACCGGTCGTGCGTGTAGTGAGCGCCGTAGCGTAAGGGGAGCCCTCCCCTTAGCTACACCCTTTGTAAGGGAGCCTTGCCGTTAAGGCACTAGTACAGGCTAGAGTAAACTAACCCGTGAATCTTGGCCCCGAGTAGGAGAGCTCTCTCCTACTAAGCCCTTAATAAGGGCGTATCGGCTAAGTAGCGGCGAACGCCGCTTTAAGGAAAGCCTTCCTCTGTGCGCTAGCCGCACCGTGCGTATACGCACCGGCTAGAAAGAGGATCAACAGACATCGGTTTGACGTAATGTAAGTGGACGAAGAGTACAACTAATGCGTGATCATCGGACTGATCATGGAATTACGATCGAAGAACCTCCGATTGAAGAAAAATGATTGATGAAACTCACAATTGATGAAGAAATGATGAATGACTTGAAGTGGTGTGTTTACGATGGATATTGCGAGACATGGTGATGGAGCAACGACAGATGAGGCGACGGAATACCGATTTATATTATGCATTGAAAAGTAAGGAAGCAAGAGTGGAAATGACATGATCAAGAGTGCTTATTGATTAAAGAAGAAACGATCAACCGACTAACCAGAACCAAAAAACTTGCGACGAATACGAGGAATTTTACTGCCAGGGTGGCTTTCGGGGGAAAACGATATTGAACCCGCCAAGGTTCAAAGTCATCAACCTCCCTCAACGCGTCCAATAGGGTCCGAGGTGGCGGGTCTGAAAGGAACCCGGGGTACCACGCCCCATCGTCGGCCGGGGCATACGACGGCACTCCAGATCCCCGATCTGGGCGCGTTGATCGACCATGGTTTTTTCTTGATCGGCCACAGCGTTTTCGACAGTCTTCAACTTAGTCTGGAGATCTTTGACTGTGGTTTCAACGAAGTCACGCAATGGCTTGAGCTGTTTAAAGTCGGCCCGCTTGATCTCAGTATCTCGCTCCACCACGGTGCGCTTGGCACGAGCGAGCTGCTGCTGAAGCATCGCGATAGTGTCTTCGATCATCGCGAGCGAGTTGGATAACATGGCGATCTGATCATCGCGAGCGTGGAGGGCCTCTTGTAAGCTGTAAGCCTGATTGATGGAAGCGTTTGCCTGATCATCTGCGGCCCGACCCAGGGCAGGAGCGTTGGCGGTGTTCGCCGGGGTGCCGTCCGTTATCGCTTGCATGATGGAAATGCAGAAATGCCTGATAGAGACAGCTTGATCGTAGATGCCACGATTGGGACCTGATCGGCGGGAGAAGGGGCAGAGTGATGGGTGATGATTACCAGGTCGATGATGTCATGATTGATGGGTGTGGACAAATCGACCAACGATAGCATGATTCATGATATCTAACGGCATGATCGACCCTCTCCCCAACCGCTGTACGGCTGGGACGAGGATCAGGGGCGGCTGTCGTAAAGAGTGCTATAATTGGGCCTAATTAGGGGTCTGATTGAGGGCACAAATTGGGTACGTAATTGTATACGATTGTGTGTGCCACGGTGTATACAGTTGCGTGTACAACCGTGGTGCACATAGACAGGACATAGACGGGGCATGGGAAGATGGGACGATTACGTACAGGTACTCAGAGAACACCGACGAACACCGACGAACGATGGAGGAATCAGGTGGACTGGCGGACGGAGGACGCTGGAATGGATGGTTCTGATTGGCTGAAATTAGGCAAATGGTAGATCTAAGGCTTTAAGCAATAATAAAGTTCTCTTTTTGCGTCCAAACACTAAGGACGCCTCAGGGACGGCAACTAGCGCCTCCTTTTAGTTAATATACACCTCTACGTCCCGGGCGGGAGCACTTTGTGCGTTTTTGGCCCACCGGCAGGCGTAGAGTGTTCAGAACTCACCCCGAAACTCCGCCCGCTGCGTCAGCGGTTCTTCTGTAAAGGTTTTTTGGTCTTGGGGGTGTGATTGAGCATTGCTCTCACCTCTCCACGTTTGGTTCACGTTTGGCTCCTAGAGTTCGGCTGCTGTAAGCCCCACGGGAACTCTAGGTGGATTAAGTTAAATTTACCCCCCCCCCTCGTAGGTCTAGGCTAGGAATACAGATATTTGGGTGTTCCTTTAGCTGTTTAAGACTCCAGAGGCTCCGTGATCGGGCAGTGAAGACTTCCGCTGCCTGATCAAGTACCCCCTTCGCCGATCAACACCTGATCGACACTCTGCAGCTCGTGAACCGCGATCAATAACTTGCAGATCGCACCAACTTGTACTTGGGCGACTTTTAGCACTTGATCAAGCCTGATCAAGTCTGATCACAGCTGACAGATGATCAACTACTTTTAACACCTGATCAAGACTGATCAAGTCTGATCACAGCGGATCAACTACTTTTAGTTCCTGATCAAGCCTGATCACAGCTGATCACAGCTGATCAACTACTTTTAGCACCTGATCAAGCCTGACCAAGTCTGATCAAAGCTGATCAACGTCTTTCAGTACCTGATCGAGCCTTCTCAAGCCTGATCACAGCTGATCAACGACTTTTAGTGCCTGCCCAAGCCTAATCACTGCTGATCAAGCCTGATCACACCTGATCCGAGCTTGATTGTACTTGATCACGCCTGATCTGCACATAGGTCAACTCGTTACAAGTTACCCCCAATCTTGCATCAAGGAATTGCCGTGTTTACATCCCCGCCACCTGGAGATAGACCCACGCCCAAGCCGTCGGGTACACAAGGTGAGCAGAAACACAAGCGGTCAAGGACAACCGGAGGACCCCCTTCGTTAGTCGGCAGTCCAGGCGCCGTGGTACCGCCTTATCAAGCGTCAAAACCTTTGATCAGCCGCCCCACCACAATCACATGTTCGAGTAACGCCTCATCTCCCACGAGATGGCGACTCGCTCCACTGTCCAGTATCCATGCGTCACTTTCACGCAAATCACTTGAGTTCAATATCGCAGACCACTCTGCACATGTGTCTATGGTCGCTAAACCGTATTCCTTGTCTGAATTACCTGGCACTTTCCTGTGACCTTGCTTCCTGGCGAACCGCTTACCACAGTCTCGTCGAATGTGCCCTTTTCCTCCACAACCATAACACGTAACTGCTTTATTATTGTCATGTACAGCGTTCACACTTATTCTTGACGTCCTTCGACTCTTGACGTGATCTTCCTCAATTTCTTGTGCCCACGCCACCAACTCCTGTTCGTGTAACATGTAATCCTTGCGCGACGAATTGTATCTCGTCATCATCGTATACTTTAGACTTGGCACCGCATACTTGACCAGGTTTTCCACGATAAGCTTCTCACTGAACTCGCTCTCGCGTGCCAGGGCTGTAAGATACATCAGATGCTCGTTCCAAGAACGTCGTGCATCTTTCTCGCTGGCAAACAGCTGTGCCGCCTGTTGATGCGAAATGTTTACCTTGTATGCGCGCCACATCTGTTCCAATACATAACGTAAGGTCTGTGAGACCTTTCACCACACGCCGATGTTTGATCGCAAATACCTTGACGCCGCACCGTCGAGGTGCTCACCAAGCTTGTTGACTTTTAGTCTTTCCGTCCATGAGAAGCCGGACGAAATCTCCGCTATCTCCAATGATTCCACTAATAAGCAAGCCCAGCCTCTAAAACCAGGGCCAATTCCGGGATAAATCTCTATCCCCTTAAACTTCTCAACCATCAACTTGGGAATCTTGTATGGGCGCGCTGTATGCCCGGGTTCCCAAAATTATCAGCCGCATGCCTAGCATCTGGCATACCACCAGGCACTTCAGGTGCCCCACGCGGCGCTTCCACGCGATGCGCACCTCCTCTTTCTATGCCTTTTTCAACCGATAAATCGTTTATCGTTATGCGCTGTCCAAACGGCGCGAAATTCTTTATACTTTCTTGGAAAGGCGTGTCGCCGCCTCCAACCGGTGTATCTCTGACCGTAACCGGCGAGTGTCTTCGCCCGAGGCCTTGGTGCCTCTCTCCTTCCATCTGATTTAGCCGATCATTCATCTTGCCCACTTGTAGCAGCAGCGCCTTCAGCGCGATCTCAGGATTGAAAACGTCGTCCTCGTTCATGGCAACCAAACCGCTAAACCGAACAATTAACTACGACAATAGCACAATCGCCAGCGCAACAGTCGACCTTAGTGAATAAACAACTCCAATGTACCAGGAGACCGTCCAGACGTAATCGTCAACGCCACAGGACAAACTTGAGTAATATCTTTAGGTTTGTATGCGTTTACGTGCCCCCGTGTCCCTTGGGCTCATAACCTATCGGAAGTTGACACGAGTTGGGGGCACGTGTAACTTTCCTAAATGGCAGTTCAGACCGTTAGTGCCTGACTGCCGTTGGGATGGAAGTTTCTTGTAAAGAAGCGCGCCCTACCTGATCAGGGTAGGTGCGCACGAGGGCAGGATGTAAAGCGACTTAAACGGTAAAAGATATATTAAATTATAAAATGCGTACCTAAGAACCTAACCTAAAACTTAATATAAAGATAAAATTCCAAAGTACTAAAAATTCATAAATGCAAAAATGGCCACAATGATCGCGCACAGCTTGAAATTTGTATGCATCTTGCACACACGCGTAGCTCGACAAACTTTCAACAAGAAATGAACAGGAGATGGCGTATCCCTACGTTTCCAATATACAGCTCTGCGTGGCGTAACGACTCTTTTACTTGGGGGAAAGCTATCTTTCTATCTCCCTTATGTACCTGTATATACCACAGTCTGACTGTGGTCGAGTGGTTTACTGTTCACTACGGGACCGGAAGGTTCCCTGTTCAATCCCGGGCCTGGTTGGTTTCATCAGTATGTGTAATGTGACGAATTCAACCTATGTACACCACACCGTATCACGTGACTTACTTAGCGTCTGCGCATGTACTGTGGCCACTTTCAGCATGTTATAAGCAAGCACGGTTCTCCATGTTCGTGGTTTTCTTCACCCAGAAAGTGCGGCGGGTAGACTCGCGCACATGTCCTGCTTAAGGACGAGTGTTCTTCCAAACCGCGTCTATTATTGACATGTATACTATACATGTATACAGAACAGCTTGTATACTTTTGATTTGATGTCACTTTTGATTGCACTCTGCGAACGAACGCATGGGGATTTTCACGCCGTCTCCAACCATCAACTACAATTTCGTTGCCAGCGTATACGCTGCGTTCGCTTCGGTATGCACGCTGCTGTTAGTGCTACACTTTTACGTGTCGCAAGTGGAAGGCTTCTACGTCGTCTTGGTTCCGTTTGTACCGTGTTTCTTTTGGAGCCTTGTGGTACGTCATCGCTGGCTGCAGCAGTCAAAGAGCACACATGAAGAAGCGAGTGAATCGAAAAAGGACAAGTAAAAGAGATAACGTCTTTGATCATTGGGCACATTTGTAAATAGATGTCGATAGCTGAAGTATAAAGCGTGTTTTGGTTTTAATGCAAAATTTCTTCGCGCCATTAGACTCGCATGATTGTCCCTCGTAAAGCGGAGACAGCAAATGTATCCAACGCTCTTTGTACGAGTTGTTACCAAGAATATCACGGAAAAATCCTCCTGTTTACCTTCCGTTTGGACTCTCTTCACCAATTCCCGTATTATCCGCTCCTAGCCGCACGAAGCAAGATTGCATTGTTTTGTTCCTGCATAAGTAGCACTTTGTTGGTTGGAATGTTTGCCAGAGTGTTCAAAGTGCAGCAATAAGTTGTTATGGTTGCAAAATGGTACATGCAGGCCTCCCTCTGATTTCATAAGAGAGTAAACGGAGTCATGATAAGAAGCTGCTCGAATGCAAGGATTTAAGCACTGCGCGGCGAGCACAAGGCGTTTAAAATATCTCGTAAGCTCTAGAGTACACGTTGCAGCAATGCTGGGCTGTGTATAGCGTACGGGCAGAACAACAACATTTCGGGAGTCGCCAAATGTTCCTGTACGTCGGAAGTCATACAACAAAATGCAGTAAGACAACGCCACTGCTCTAAGATACTCAGCCACAGAGCAGTACGAAGTGGAAGCGATCTATCAACGACGTGAAACGCTTTGCTTATCGAGGCGAAGCGTCTGCGCTCCAAGAAAACCTCATTCACTGCGTTACATTCCACTTCCTGCACGTGAACACAAGAAAAATAGACTGTCTTCTACCGTGGTGTAGATAGCAAACCAACGTATGCTCCAACTGTTTTTTAGTTGCGTGTAAAACTACTTGACCAGTGCAAGTTTTACTCCCTCGCGCTCAAGCTCAAGCAAGTATCACGGGCGAACCAATGGTATCTAAGAGATGGCAACGGCGTCTTGTCCAGAAACCTCCCAACATGGCTATGTAAATCCTTCAGTGCTTGCACTGCTGCGAAACGAAAAAAATGCAATGTCTGTGTCTCCCGTATACACAAAAGCAACAGAGGGAACTATGGTGCTGGGAGCAACGAAATCGTCCAGTAAGGTCAGCACAATTCCGTTCCTCAGTAAGGTAAATTTGCCATGTTAGCAACGTGTGGTCACGAGTAAGTGCGCGTCTACCGGAAGAGACCGCAGGAGCGCAAGCGGCAATACCTGCTCACGCGAAATCGGGTTCATGAACCTACGGGCTCGACCTACTAATGGCCTATCGCGCAGTAAACGGCGCAGGGTAATAGCGCCCTGAAATTGTATGCGAAATTTTTTCCACCCACTACGAACTGCTTCAATTTCCTCACCTCTTCCACGTGCTTTCTCGTTCCGAACTTTGTCCAACAGTCTCAAGTCTCTTTAACGCTTCCGTCGAGATCGTCACGTCTTCATCACTAACAGCGCTGAGTAAATATGTTTCATAGCGGTCTCAAAGGTTTACCATCCAGTCACTTATCATGGCGAAGAAGACAGGACCAAGTCCAAAATTCCACAGTACGTTTGTGTCTCGCCACGTAGTATGTCGAACCTCGAGAATCATGCGATCGGGATGACATTCCTGTCACGATGGCGAATGAATTCCACAATTGCATCCGTGTCACTGCCTTTGCACTTGTCTACGCTCGGATAAATTACCAACGCAGAAATAGTTTTCACTGCTGCAACGCGCACAGCTAGTCGATGAAGCAGTAAGTGATTTTTGGGTGGAGAACTTGAAACATTGCAAACCCTACATACGCGTGTTTTAGGATTAGTTTACGACCAAACCAATATAACCTTACTAGCGCCCTCAGATATTCAGGAAATTCCGCAGTCTGCATCCTTACTCCTTGCTGTTGACGCGTCCTCGAGTTAAAGGTCAATTTGTCCATATCGTCCTGCACGAATTGGACAACGAATGCTTTGGAGATAGGCGGCCGATCGTTCCATGTCTGTAAATCGGGTAGTGTTGTACATGAGAATGTCATATCCTTCCTCGTACTGGCAGCTGTCTTGTCCGGAGCATATCGGTCAACGCAGACACCATTCGTTGGTATGGCACTCGAATTTTCGTGCCGTTGCTCCCAAAACAAAAAGAAAGAAATGAACGCGACGATTCACATAATTGTAGACGATCGTTTTGACGCATTAAGCTTTTTCTCCAATTCGTCCAAATTTACCTTCGCGGCTAGCGCTAGTGCCGCTAATAAACTACCATCTCTGGGCGAACCCCGGGAGCCCAGATTCTGAGCTGGATCCCTACCTCTCCTTCGAGGGGTTAAAAACATTACCCAGATTTGAGTTATTTCCTCGTCAGGGCGTTTCCGTGTTGTGATTGCCCGATGCTGTCTGAACAAAGCGCTAGTTGACGTGGTCTTGTGGTTGCTGCTGTTCCTCTGTCTTTGCCATCGTACCATCCACTTATTTAGGTACACCATCAGGCTCCACCCTATTTATCCGACGTTCGTTTCATCTACTACTGAATCCGCCACCGAGTTTTCAACGCAGTCGCTCTCGTTCTCTGCGGGTCAATTGGTTTCGCGTCCTCCGGGTATTTCCGTTGGAGCATATCTGACTCGATTCAAACGTTGCTAGTCCTTGCTTGTACTGTTGCGAGGCAAATCAGGAGTAACACGTTTCTTACGACTTTCCATAAAATGAAGTACAAGCTACGATAGTTTTTCTCTACCCAAGTGCTGCCTTCAGCTAGAGAATTATATTTGCGCAAAGATCTGACACCACCATTACCTAGGAACTGATACTAGAATCACTAGATAGTTTACACACTTTGAGTCCTGCCTCTCTGCAACAGCTGTCGCTGTTTTTGCGGAATTGCAAGCCAGTATTAAAAGAGGTGCACCCCTCCCATTCCAGTTGCATGTTGTAGCATAAGGAAGGATTGTGGGCATTGTGAGCATGAGGCAACAATAGAGTAAGTAATATATAACTAGTCTGGTGTCGTCATAAAATGATTTTTCCAAGCAATGCAGCAGTATCAATGCGGGAAGAGGCGTGGGTGTACGCATGTGTAAACAAGCCATTACTTGAACTTGCGCTCATGCTCTGACCGGTAGACAATGCACGCGCGCAAGCGCCTGCAATTTGCGCAAGAGGAGCATCAAAAGACCATCCAGAGACTCGCGTGAACACAACAAGCATTCGCACTTGTCTCTTCCAATTTTGTGGCTACCATGATACAGGCCGCCATGGGCGCCAGGGCAAGTCTTTACAATTCTCGACGCAACATTTGGCTGACTTACGGGAGCCTAGAATGTTGTTCCTTCGCTCGGGGCTTCAGAGGACATAGATTGAGCTTTGTACTACAGGAAACGGATTGGTGGACCACGGGACGTATAGCTCTCTGTAGTTGTCATATCGTCTTCAGTTCTTATGTCGCATGTTTAACAGCCCATTGTCCTAGAGAAGAGGCTAGAGCGTCATCGCAGCATAACAAAGGGCGATTTGAAGTGCATGCAATTCGTTAGCAAAGGGGCAAAGACTATATTGTAAATTAATTTATTAACGCAGGCATCGACCGACAAACTCGCGCGCGCTATCAAACAGTGTAGCTCGTTATTTTTGGCCAAAAAAGTGTTTGCCCTTTCTGGAGGCCATACCATGTCGCGTCGACGTGACGGATTATTCGAGAAACTTGTGGAAGAAATCTCCTCTGTAGTAATATTCTCTCGAACCCTTTTGAGAAGAAAGCTGCAAATGAACCGCACATGGAGTCGCACTCTTCGCGGATGGATAGTCCATCTACGTCGAAGTGGCTACAGAAAAATGTAGCTTCCCTCTTTGTAGTAATTTGTCGCATGGACACACCTAATTTGACGACGTTTTAGAGCGTGGAATCCAAAAAGATAGAATCGTGGATAGAGCCAGTCATAGCTTCACATTACTATTCCGCGTTCTTCCTTATGTACGAGTCGAAACGATTTGCGGTTTCTTTGAGGGTGATTTACTGGCTACCCGGCAAACCATTTAATTTGTCTTGTCTTGGCAACGCGATAGAAAAACCCCACTTCTCAAAAGCAAAAACTGTCCTGCTAGCAGTCTATTCCACACTTAGCACACTTAGTCACCGTGCTCCAGTCTAGACACATACGGTACTGTCGTTGCGATGGAGAAAGGTGTGGGCGTGTGGCTCCGTGATGAGAAGACAGACGAATGGCATCGCGCGACGGTTGTCAAGCTCAGTGAGCCGCACAGCCACTCGGACGAGCGCGAGGTGACGCTGCGCGTGATCGAGGGGCCATACGAAAAGACCGAAAGAACGATGCAGATCAACGTAAAGGCACTTGAAGAGGAAAAGGCGGAGAATGTCTTGCTCGCGAACAGTAGTGACATGGTCCGTGCCATCGGGGGGTCTATCTGGGAGGGAAAAACGTATTACTAACGAACGGTATCTTCTCTTCTTGTTCACTCTTTTGTACAGGATGTCGTGGAAGATTTAATTCAACTACCCCATCTCCATGAACCAGGCATCTGTCACACGCTAAGCGAGCGTTTTAAGATTAACGAAATTTACACGCTCACGGGCGAGATCTTGCTTGCGATCAATCCATTTCAAAGTCTCGGGATTTACACGGACAAAATCACGCGCAAGTACATTCGCAATGGAGATAAGCGGGCAATGGGGCATGACGTGACCGATATGCCACCCCATGTCTATAGCATCGCGGACAAGGCTTATCGCTCCATGATGAGCCCAATCGGCCACAGCGCTCATCGAAGCGCTGCGAATCAGTCGATCTTGGTCAGTGGCGAGAGTGGCGCGGGGAAAACGGAAACCACCAAGTTTGTCATGAACTATTTAGCTGCCATCTCGCAGCACAAGAATGCGTCTGCCGATAGCAACGTGATGAAGCAAGTGCTCTCCTCCAACCCGATTTTAGAGTCGTTTGGAAATGCTCGGACCATTCGGAATGACAATAGTAGTCGGTTTGGAAAGTTTATTAAGATGGAATTTTCGCCCCAGGGAAGTCTCATTGGGGCTTCGATTCAGACGTATTTGTTGGAAAAGGTGCGACTTGCGTATCAAGGCGAGTCGGAGCGCAACTACCATATTTTCTACGAGATTATTGCGGGTGCCACCGCTCAAGAAAAGAAGCGGTGGCACCTCAAGCGACCGACCGAGTTCCATTACTTAAATCAAAGCACCTGTATCAAACGAAAGGATGGTGTGAGCGATGCCGAGCAGTTTGGCGCTTTGAAGACCGCAATGCAAACGATGGGCTTTGACGAGGACGATATGGAGAGCATTTTCGTGACGATCTCGGCTTTGTTGCACATTGGAAACCTTGAGTTTGACGAGATGCATTTGGCTTCAGGCACGGAGGGTTCCGAGATCTCGTCTTCGTGCGCAGACTCGATGAAAGTAGTGCTTGACTACTTGGAGGTTGATAAGCAAGGTCTGGAACTGGTGATTTGCAACCGCACGATTCAAACAAAAGACGAGCATTACTCCATTGGTTTGCTTCCAAGCGCTGCGGAGAATGTCCGTGATGCTCTCGCGCGATTCGTGTATGGAAAACTGTTCGATTGGCTTGTCAGCCGCATCAATGAGATTGTAGAGTATGAGGATCGTGACGTCCCGTTTATTGGTTTGCTAGATATATTTGGGTTTGAGGACCTCGAGCACAACTCGTTTGAGCAACTCTGTATCAATTATGCCAACGAAACTCTACAGCAGCACTTTAATCTGACGGTATTGCGCATGGAGCAAGAGACGTATGAGAAAGAAGAAATTAAATGGAGCTTCATTAACTTCCCGGACAACGGCCCATGTATTGACTTGATTCAGGGCAAACCATACGGCATTCTTCCAGTTCTTGATGAAGAGTGCATTGTTCCACAAGGTAATGATCAGAACTTTGCACGGAAATTGTACCGTCAACACGCGCAAAATCCACACTTTAGTGCAAATAAGACCGACATGGCAAATCACCTTTTTGTCGTGCACCATTACGCCGGTGCTGTTACGTACGACACATTTGGATTTTGCGAGAAGAATAAAGATGTGCTATACCCTGAGATTACTGCTATTATCAAAAGATCGACAAAGCCGTTTGTGTGCAGACTTTTGGAAGTGGGAGCTGGAAAAAATTTGGCATCGAAAAAGTCGAAAGGGCGATCTGCTAGTGTCAGTAGCCGTGTGAGCCTGGGATTACAGTTTCGAAACCAGCTGAAACACCTGCTCGAAACCATTAACGTTACCGATTGTCACTATGTGCGCTGCCTAAAGCCTAATGACAAGGCCAAGGCCAACTTGCTGATGCCGAAACGCGTGTGCGACCAATTGAAAGCTGGTGGTGTGTTGGAAGCTGTACGTGTCAATCAAGCTGGATATCCTGTACGTATTGCTCATCAACAGTTCATAAAACGTTACCGTCCGTTGGCGAACGGCGAATACTTGCAGCGTATCCCTGCAGAAGCCGCCGAAGAAAAGTTCGATAACGTGAAACGTAAGGACGCTGCAAGCCTTTTGGTGGAGTTTTTACTGAAAGCTCATGCTGAACGATACCCTTGCGTAACATCGGACGAGCAGCAGGAAGCGGATGTTGCAGGGATCCAAGTTGGTCTTACCCGCGTATTTTTCCGCCGTTCGGCCATTCAATTCGTGGAAGCCCAATTATCCAAGCGTTACGGGGAATTTGTGGTCCTTATACAAGCTGTTGTTCGCCGCTGGATCGCTTGTCGCCATTATGCTCGGATGCAGAAGTCGGCTGTAGTCCTGCAAAAGATAGTTCGTGGGTTCAATACGCGCTGTCGGTTCTATGTGCTTTGCGCCCGTCACCGCGAAAAAAAAGCAGAGCTATTGCGTCAGAAGCAGCTAGAGGAAGAGCGTGCTGCAGAGAAGCGTGAAGAGGAGCGACTTGCTATAGAGAAGCAGCGTCTTGCGGATGAGAAGCGCAAGGCCGCGGAACTAGAGGAACAGAACCGTTTAACAGCTCAGTCTGCATTAACTGACCCAGTCTCAGATGACTCATCGGATGGAGACCATGGATCATCCACCAAGCTCCCCAGATACTCAAGCAACTCCGATAATAGAAGTAGTAGCCGTGCTGTATCCCGCTTTCGATTCACCAAGGATTATGGTGGTGATGACTATTCGATTCCCAACACTTCTCGTCAGGTTGCAATGAGCCCAGGGGACACTGTGCTCCACGTGGCTGCCAATTGTTGTAACGAGCAAGATGTGCTCAGGCTGCTTCAGAACGGTTCTGACATCAACGCTCGCAACCGCCGAGGTCGAACTCCGTTACATACTGCGTCCTTATACCAAAATGTCGAGGTTGTGGGGATCCTTCTCGACTGGGAAGCCGACGTTCTCGTTCAGGACAGCGATGGCAACACGCCTTTGCATTTGACGAAAGATCCTCGCATTGCTCAAATGCTGTTGGAAGCTGGTTGCACACCAAACATTGTGAACGCCGACGGCCGCACAGCTTTGATTGATGCTGTTGAACGTGGTGACATTAAGATGGTGAAGCTGCTATTGCATTTCAAGGCTGACGTGCTATTCCGAGAGCTAAAACATCACCAGACTGCTCTTCACTTGGCTGTCCGTAAAGGCCACTATCAAATCGTGATGGAGTTATGCAAAACTGATGATATTCAAGAATTGATTCTTTTGACCGACCGCAACGGGAACAATGCTCTTCACTTTGCTGTGTCTCGCGATCGCAAGAATGGAAGCCGTCTCGTGGATTATTTGATCAAACACGGTGGTGAAGTGGATAAGATCAATGCCAGGTTCCAGACGCCGCTAGTCGTGCACATTATGACAACTCGCCAGACGGACCCGTCCATAACCGAACTGTTCCTTGCAAAAGGCGCGGACCCGAACATTCAATTGGCCGATGGATCCACGCTTCTCCACGTTGCCGTGGAGCGTGAGCTGATTGATATTGCCTGTGTACTAATCAGGCACGGCGCGTCCCTGAATGCAGCGGATGCCAAGGGGCAATTGGTGGTGGACGTGGCCAACAAGAAATTTTTGAAAAAATTGCTTAGCGCCATCACATTGCCGCCTACATGGATAGACGAGAAGGAACGTCGGTCTTGTATGCTCTGTGGATCCAATTTTAAGTTTGGGACCCGACGGCACCATTGCCGCCACTGCGGCCGCGTCTGCTGTTCGGATTGCTCGGCTTTCACGGTAGAAATGCATCGATTCCCGAAAGATTTCCCGGGCCGCGTGACGAGTGGTGGGAAACTGGGGAAGGAACCCCAACGTGTATGTCGTACGTGCCACGCTGTGTTCAAGATGCGCATAGCTCAGAAAGAGTCGAAATCAGGGTTTATGGCGCGCGTGCTTGGCTATGAGTGGGACGAGGTGGCTTCGACTTGAGCAATGTTTCAACTAGCGAGTAGAAGGGAAAATGACGATATTTTTGTGTGCGAGAGAAAAGTACTACCTATCAAACAACTGCGAGCTTCCCACCCCCATTAACTATCGATCTTGGTGTACTCGTTATTACGAGTGGCGTGTTTTCAGAGCATTTGCGCTGTCTTCTTCTTCGTAGGAGTAAGATATGATACGGGAAAATTATTTTCATTAACTTCAATGTAAGATATGATACGGGGACTAGAGGATGGAAAAGCTCGGAAATTTATTTAAATTTCGACACGATTTCACGAAACGAACTGGGGACGGTGAAATTTATAAACGGACCTTGACATTGGTGACATTTATGCACAAACAGCCCATAACCAATTGAAATTTTCAAAGAAAATATTTTCCGACCCCGGGTACGAGCTGGATTCGAACCTTAGCTTTGAGGTATGCTGCTTGTCGACGTGGCTTAGTTTTTTCTTTCACTCAAGGACAGGCTTTCACAGCGCGCTTTCTCCCTTCTCCTTTTCTTTTTTTCAAATTCATACGCACTGCTTCGCCTGTCGCCCTTCCCCGCCGTCTACGCCTACATTCCGCTGCACAACCTTGCACCAAGAAACAAGCAACGAAGATGGGTCGCAAGCCGGACCTTGAAGTGAAGAGCGAGTTCGTTATCCAGATTGTGGGAGAGAAGAAAGTATGCTCACATCACGAGGGGATTATCTTCACTGATGAATTGCGCTCTGCACTTTTTGACATGCAGAAAGAAGTAGCGCAATGCAAAACTTTGCGGCGAGAAGAAGTCGTTCAATATGACCCGCATGCGCCAACACTTAGAAAGCTGTGCCAAATACTCGGAGCACGTCAACTCTACGAATAGCTACTCAAGGATCCTCAAAGCCACTCCCAAAGGACAACCTACCCTCCAAGTCGCGCGTCCTTCCGAGAAGCAAGTTCAGGTACTCGATTTGAAGATGGCTAAGGCTCTGTAGGCAGGAGGACGATCCTTCACCCTTTACGAGACGCTCTGCATGCAAGATGCACTGAAGACTTCCAGCCTACACTCCCCCCGATCACAAAAAACTTTCCGGCAAGCACCTGGACAATGTCTACCGTGCCGTCCAGTCGGAAGTGGATCCCAAAATCGACATGTCGTTTTCTTGTCCTTTACGACGGATGAGTCGTCAGATATTGCCAACAACCGGATCATCAACCTCTGCCTCATCTCGGATTCCAGAACCTATTTTCATAGGGCCGAGTGCACGCAAGCAGATCCTCAAAATGCTGTCAAGATTGCTACCTGGCTCTCATTGGCGATATCTGCAAGCGAAATTTCCAGCGTGTCAACAGCATCACCACCGACACATGCAACACGATGCAAGCAGTTTGGAAGTGAGTGGCAGAGGACTCAGATTTTAGGTATGTCGAGAATTTTGATTTGCAATTGTCTTTCCTTTTTCTCATTTCCTCCCTGTTTTAGCCACGTTTTTTTATACCTCGCAGTCCACAGTCTTCAGCTCTTAATCAAGAACATTTGCGAGCATCCCAGTGTCGCGCCGATCTGAAAAAGCGCAAGGTATCGCCATGGCTTTAAATAACTCGCCATTGCAATTGAAAATCTTGCGCGGACATCAGAAGCGCAAGCATGGCAAGTTTATTGCGATCATTTTTTCCGTCGTCACCCGCTTGGGCACGCGCGTTGGAGTGCTGATGAGACTTTTGCAATCCAAGGCGGCAATTCGGGACTACTATGCAACTGCACCAACATTCTAACTGCTTAAATGTCATCGAAACGCACTTCCCTACTCTTCTGCACTAAAATCTCACATTCTCGCTTGAAGTACTTACGCTCACAATCTGGAGTGGCTCTTGGACTCATGATTCGATGACTATTTGACTTGGATTCTCGTTAAACAAGTGACATTGATTATAGCATAGTCTACTCAAGATGCCTATCAATTTAGTGCATAAGATAGTTGGCGCCGATGCGTTTGGCCAACATAAATGAGATTAAGAATGCAAATGAAGGTCCTACCGGGATTTGAACCCGGATCGCTGGATTCAGAGTCCAGAGTGCTAACCATTACACCATAAGACCAGCACAACACGCGAGTCACCCAAATATATTTTCAAAACTGTTGTAGTAAAACCCCGCACAGTCCATGAACTTATATCATCACACCATGCTAAAGGTTCTGCTAAAATACATCCTACCGGGATTTGAACCCGGATCGCTGGATTAAGAGTTCAGAGTGCTAACCATTACTGTAATGGGGTGCCATTACATAATTGATATTCAAGTTAGAATATCACAGTTTAATTTCAGAAGCGCTGTCTGAAATTTAAATAAGATATTATGAGTTATTATAATCTAAGAAGGAAAATTCGATTCGGTATAAATACCGAATCTTGCAGGTTAACTAATAGTACAGTTAGTTAAAGACTTGATATTATTATATTAATTAGTTAGTTACTATAATATTAGCCTCTAAACCACCCATTAAATAAACACTCTTAATTTTGCGTTCTTAGGCATAAGTAAATATTTATATATTTACTTTTATTATAGGATTAGTTGTTACCAACTAATCCTGCCCTAATTGTATTGCGCGCTTCCTCGCACAAATACAGTGTAATCCAGTAACAGGATCAGTCCTGTTACACCTGGTAGCACTTTGTGGTACGTCTTAACGACCACAATTCCGTTCATCTAGTTAACTAGCGGAACGAAGATTAAGATCCGCTCGGCATCATGTCGCGAGCCATGACTGCTGCCGAGCGAGAAAGAACGCTGGAAGAGGTGAATAAACACTTCCCTCACTTCTCGTCGCGTAGTAAAGACGCGACGGTGGAAATGGTTCGGTCTATGGGGACCGACATCATTACCTTCCTCCAGAGAAAGTCCCCGGAGGAAGTGATACAGGTGGTGAATCGCTTTAGGCGAAACCACCTAGAAAAGCCAGATCGGCCCACGCCAGAGGCAGCGCGGACCGCAACTGCACCTGCAACGCATAACATTGAAGTAGTAAAGGCGCGAGTACCGCCCTTTACCGGCGAAGGGGGCGAGCCCCTTCGTAGATGGTTCGCAGAGGTGGAAGATGCCATCTCTGCGCAAAATATTGTTGACGAACGTCAACAGGAGTACTTCGCCACAACATGTCTAGGCGGCAGATCCAGGGCATGGGTGATGAGTCGCAGAGCCACCGATGACTCTGCGTTCCTTACTTATAAGGAATTTAAAGCTGAGCTAAAGCTCAACTTTGAAGCTCCAGAAATGGAGCTAAGTAGTCGGCAGGAGTTTATGGAACTCCGGCAAGGTAAGCTTGACCTTCAAGCTTACGCTCAGAAGACGCAATATTTGCTGTCAAATATTATGTATGAGCCGGTGCCCCCTGCTATGCAGGTCACTGGCTTCATGAAGGGACTCAATGATGGTCCCGTCAAACAGAGTCTCTATCGGCACCCGCCAGATACTCTGAGGGATGCCATTGATATGAGCATCCGTGAGGAGTTCAGCATGCGATCAGCGTCATCGCATGCTGGGTACAGCCGAAGGGCTCAACAGCCCTTCGCTTTTGACATGCCGCAACGGCATGTCAACAATCAGCAGTCAGGCAGACGAAGCTCAAACTTCGTCTCAAGAAACAGCCACCCGAGCCAGAGCATGGGCGGTGGAGGTCCAGAGCCGATGGCCCTATCGGTTGCGGTTGCTTCGAACACGAAGCAACCGAAATTTAAGAAGAATATTCGCTGCAATAGATGCGCGAAAATGGGGCATTTTGCCCATGAGTGTATGGAACCGCGTCCGGTGCCACGCCGTCAGCGGGCGGAACCGTCCGCTGCATGGCGACACCAACAGGGACATCACCCTGTTGGTGCAAAAAACGAGAATCGCCAGTAGGGGCGGGTCGCCCTACTGGGAATGTTATCCCACATGCCGACATAGGGCATGTGAGGGTAATAGCCCCAGACGGGGATATGTCCTGTCAAAAGGTGCAGGGTGATGGGAAGCCTCTTATCACCCTGGAGGTTAAGCCGCACGGGAGCGATGTCCCCATGCGAGCTTTGTTTGACACAGGAGCGTCAAACAATTTCGTTAGAACTCAGAGTCTAACGCTGTTGAGCTTCGTGGAGGTAGAAACCCCACGAAGTATGTTGTCAGTCCGGTTAGCAACAGGTGAAACCGTGACTATTCCAAAGCCTGTGATTAAAACACGCTTCGAGTTGAATGAACTATCATTCGAGGATGAATTCATCGTCCTCGATTTAGATGACAAGTTCGATGTGATACTTGGAATCCCATGGATTTCCAAATTTAAACCTTCGATCGACTGGGTTAACCTATCGATCGACTGCGGCGGACGCACAGGATCTGATCACCCTGTGTGTAATCCGGCTGTATCAGAGGATACAACCGCAGCGTCAGACAGTCTGGTTGATAGCGGTGGCATAACCAGGTCTGTTCTGACACGATCAGCGGAAGGTACCTCCGCCGGTGAGAGTCCAGAGGGAATACCACACGCAACAGAAGAGTCTTTGCGAGTTGGAGAGAAACATTCCACGGGTGATAAAGACCACCGTGATAATGAAGTTATATCCACGGTGGGAAACACCCACCGTGAGAATGAAATAGTATCCACAGTGGGAAACACCCACTGTGCGACCGAAGGTTCCAACACGACGAATGAATCCCGTGTTGATGAGAGTGAACTCACGATCGAGTGCAATCGTGAGCAAAACTCCGTGGTGGCCAGTGCCCACCACGTTGCGTTAGCCATGCGCACGGGGGATAAAGACCACCGTGTAGCAGAAAAGGCGGCCGATCAGACGAGCACATCTGATCGCCATGGTAGGCAGCGGTCACCATGAGGATGAGTATTTGCACACGGTGAATCGTAATCACCGTGTAGCAGTCAATCAGACGAGTGCGTCTGATTGCATGGGCAGTTCCGTCGAGACGATCAACGTCTTGACGCAAAACGGAGACCGGATTAGCTACACAGTCTCTGTTGATGGAACGCCCTCCGAAAGAAGGTTCGGAGGTGATGGCTCTTCCAGCGCTAAGCTGGAAGAAGTTTATGAGAAACTTGCACGATGGTCAGATCAAACAGATCTGTATCATCGTTGCAACAGATGATGTAGTGGATATTCGTGAACGAATATCCACATTACAAGTGAAAACATTGGGAAAGACGTTCCAAATGATCAAACCAAAGTTCAGCGCTTTGAAGCGCAGAGATGGGAGTCGCTTAAAGCGAACTCCCCATTTTATGAGGTACTTCGAGAATACGCTGACGTATTCCCAGAAGAAGTACCTAGCGAGCTCCCTAAGAATAAGGGAACTTGTCATGAGATTGACCTCGTGCCAGGCACGAAGTATTGTGTTACGCGGCAATGGCCGTTGCCGCGTGATCAGGTAAAAGCGATCGACGAGTTCTTCGAAGCTCGTCGTAAATCAGGCCAAGTGCGGGATTCTACCTCACCGCACTCTACCCCCACCTTTTGTGTGAAGAAGTCCACAGGTGGGTGGAGAATCGTTCACGCTTACAACAAGCTGAACGCAGCGACGGTACCGGCACAGACACCGATACCGCGGAAGGATGCCATCATAGATGGCATGTGCGGGAGCACCATCTTTAGTGCTCTCGATCTAAGAGATGGATTTTATCAAATCCTAATGCGTGAGAAGGATATCCCTCTCACGGCAGTAATCGCCCCAAGCGGTATGCTTTGGGAATGGCTTGTTATGCCGCAGGGGCTTCGAAATGCCCCTGCTACGTTTAACAGATGCGTAACGCATCTATTACGCCCGGTGCGAGAATTCGCACCGAGTTATTTCGATGACGTGTTCATCCATAGTAAGGGTGAAAACGATAAAAGCGATGTAGATGTCCATAGGCAGCATCTACGTCGAGTGTTAGAGCTTATGCGTAAGCATAAGCTCTATGAAAATCTGAAGAAGTGCACCTTTGATGCACCTGAGATACCCGTTCTTGGATGCTTTGTGGGCAAGAACGGGGTGCGTCCTGATCCAGAAAAGATCAGGGTGATCGTTGAATGGTCTACGCCAAACAACGTTAAGGAACTTCGAAAGTTCCTTGGGTTGACAACATATTTGCACAAGTATTCGTGCAACTATGCTGGGTTGATATGACCTCTTTCTCAATTACTTAAGAAAGATGTCTAATGGCATTGGGATACCCAATGTCAAGATGCTTTTGATGCAGTCAAGAAAAGCTTGACTGAAGCGCCTGTCTTGGCTATAGCCGATAACGAGCGTCCGTTCCACGTCGTTTGCGACGAGAGCGATTTCGCTATCGGCTGTGCTTTGATGCAGCGTGATCACGATGATCGTGATCGCGTAATCTGCTATCAATCGCGTCAGTTGCGCCCAGCCGAGCGCAACTATTCAGTGCATGACAAGGAACTCCTTGCCATGAAGTACGCACTGGCTAAGTTTCGGATCTATCTATTGGGAGATAGACCGTTTGTGGTTTACACGAACCATGAGTCGCTACGCACGGCCGTGAATTCACCACACATTTCTCAAAGAATGGCTCGATGGCTGTCATTCTTTGCAGAGTACAACTTTACGATTGAATACAAACCCGGAAAGTTGAACGTGATAGCAGATGCGCTATCACGAAGGCCCGATTACGAGATGAAACCGTCCGTAACCGAAGGGGCCAGTGAAAACGCGATCCGTTGCACTGCTTTGTCGTCGTCAATTATACGACAAGTACGCGAGGCGTACAAAACAGACGAGGAGACACGTCTGTTGATTGATTACTTACGTAATCAATCAAGTGAGAAACGCGACGAACTCCCAGAGTTCCTCCGCGCTTGCGTGCATCGATATCGACTGCACGATGGTCTGCTGCTCTACAGCACAGACCAAAAAGATGAAAGTCGCATCGTCGTTCCAAACGACGATGATCTCAAACATCAAATTATGTTTGAGTATCATGATGCACCGATTTCGGGGCATCAAGGTCGAGAGAAGACATACGCTTCTCTCGCACGTGACTTTTACTGGCGAAACCAGTACAAGTGGGTACGCAAATACGTACGCGCTTGCGATATTTGCCAGCGCGTTAAGCCTGCGCAGTCCGCACAGGCTCCGCTGCAATCTCTGCCGGTTCCGACAGAGTGTTGGAAGTCCATTTCAATGGACTTCGTATTCGGTCTTCCACCCGACAATAGTCGGAAGACTGGAATAGTGGTCTTTGTAGACCGTTTCAGTAAGATGGTACATCTTACTGCAGGATCAGCGAATGTAACCGCCGCTCAAACAGCGCGGATATTCGTTGATACGGTATTCCGTTTGCACGGAATGCCGGAAGACATTGTCTCGGATAGAGATCCGAGATTTACAGGACGTTTATGGCAAGAAACGTTCTCATTGTTGGGAACCCAGTTGAAGATGTCAACTGCGGACCATCCGGAAACGGATGGGCAGACGGAACGTGTTAACCGCGTTCTCGGAGACATGTTGCGATCATACGCACATGCCTTTGAACAGTGGAGTGACTACCTGTCACTCACTGAATTTGCGATTAACAATTCGGTGCATGCTTCAACTAAGCATACACCGTTCTACGTGAATGCCTTAAGGCATCCACGAGCCCCAGCTTTACTTGGCGGTACGCCAAATCTAAGTGGGGGAGGGACCCGCTCAAATTTTGAGCGAGTCAATGCACAAGTTGCGACTGCAACTTGTGAACAAAACGATGGCCTTTCTACTGAAAATACAGTAGAAGCGGAAGCAGCTTCAATTGAAACTGAATCTGCATACGCTAAATATGGGTCTGCATCAATGGCTGCAGACAACGAGGACAATGCACCTACTGCTGATAAAGCAGTAGATGAATTCGTATTACAGCGACAAGCTGTAATACGCTATGTAAAGGATGCACTTGCCTCTGCTTTTGATAAGCAGAGGCAAAATGCAGATAAACAAGGAAGGAAGAACAAAAACTCCTTTCTTAAAGGTGAATTAGTATTATTAAGTACTACTAATTTGCTTACACATGCTGTAACAAGACTGATCCTTTTACTGACTTACACTGTATTTTGCGAGGAAGCGCGCAATACAATATAGGGCAGGATTAGTTGGTAACAACTAATCCTATAATAAAAGTAAATATATAAATATTCACTTATGCCTAAGAACGCAAAATTAAGAGTGTTTATTTAATGGGTGGTTTAGAGGCTAATAGTATAGTAACTAACTAATTAATATAATAATATCAAGTCTTTAACTAACTGTACTAATAGTTAACCTGCAAGATTCGGTATTTATACCGAATCGAATTTTCCTTCTTAGATTATAATAACTTATAATCTCTTATTTAAATTTCAGATAACGCGTCTGAAATTAAACTGTGATATTCTAACTTGAATATCAATTATGTAATGGCACCCCATTACATCACCCCCCCCCACTTAAGGTGGTTGGCCAATAATAACTCTTATTTTGGCCAATCATGGGTGGCACTTGTTGGTCAGAATTTCTCATTCACCAACTGATTGACCATCGACTCGATGGTCAAGACACACGGCGGCGCTCTAAAGAGCGCTGCTGCAAACAATGAAGGAGCTTCTTCCTCCACCTCAGCACAGGGTGCTGAGGTGTTGAGTGACAACGGTGACGATGCATTAGCAGCGTCATCTACGCAAGGTCGGAACGTACCGTCTTCGACCACAGATGCTGCTAAGCCGGCATCTGACAAGAAACAGGGAGATGTTGCTAATGCAACATCTCGCACGATGGCAACTTCCGAATGGCGTGTTGCCAAGAGGGCCATGTTCGGGAGTTCTGACTCCGAACAAAGTGATGGGGATACAGATGTCCCCACTAAAGGATCTAGCGAGTCGAAACTCGCTAGGTGTTCATCGCCCAACAGCGATGACGACTCTGGGTTCGCTGTCAGCTATGACAGCGACAATGATTATCACAGGTGGTTGCGGGAACGCAGAGCCCCACCTGGACCAAGTACTTCTCCACGTCGGGGTGATTTAACCCCGGCGCGTGGTGCTGAAGCAGGCGGTTCTCCTCCTGCTAAGAGGGCTCGAACAGAAGCGGCGGCTGCCGCTTCTAAAGCGTATCATCGTACGGAACCACATGTTCCGTACAAAGTGGGGTTTTGGACCCCTGGCTGGGATATCGCCCCCAACAGTGGCGGTCACCGTAAACGGGACTTCCAGTATGCGTCGTTCGATATCAACATGCTGGATGACTGCGAAGACATCCAGTCACGTCGATTTGATCGAAGTACAGACGATAGACGTCTGTACTTTATTGACCTCTTTTTCCAGGTTCGATATTATTCGAGCCGGAAAGGGTCAAGGAGGAACAGGGACGATAAAGACGCCCTGACTCAGAGTTGGAATGCTTTTGTTGACAACTACAACAAAAGCCCAGATGATTACGTGAATAAAGTTCACGTAATGCGCGAGCGCTTTTTAAAGCACTCACGAACAGGCAAAATGGAATACATCCATTTTGCTTGCATCAAAGAAGGGTTAAAGTGTGGTGTCCCTTCTCACCTCGTTTGCCCGCGGTGTACGCAGGGCACTCCTCGTCTGTCAGAGGAGGAGCTGCGGGGGTACGGTGGCTTTTCCGTACCCGCCGAAATTCAGGGTTTAATTGATGCCCTGAATGCATCAACACCTGCTGTTGATGCTACTTCGCATTATGAGTTTGAGACTTCTTCTCAAAATCAGTCAAAAGGTCTGGGGCGTCGGCCATCAGAACCTCAATCGGTTCCCAAGAGTCGAACTCTTGGGGATATCCCAGCCAGCATACCAAGTACTCGGTACGCTGCCCCTTCTTCAAAGGCACCGAGCGCTTCGATATCAAGCGCTCGAGGATATATCGCTTATTCCCCTGATTATCAATCAGGGGCGGCGGAGGTTGAGAATTCCTTCGCCGTTGTTGTTGAGGAGCATGGCTCTTCGCTCCACAAGCTCGAGGAGGGTTATTCCTCCTTGAGCAGCGATATGTCTCACTGTGTGAATACATATCGGTCTCTTCGCGAGGATGTCCGCGACATCCTCGTGGCGCACACTGTCCTCCAGCAGAAGAATGATCTTCTGTACATTGAGCTTTCCCGCTATAAGGGAGAGATCGATCGGCGCACGGCTGATCTTGAGCAGTCTAAGGCGGATGTAACGACTCTCCGCTCTGCTCACCAACGGCTGGAGGCCGATTACAAGTCTCTCTTGGGAGACTTGGAGAAGCACGGTATCTTCCGTGGTTCTGCGTCTCGTCGTAAGACGAAGACGAGTGATACGGCTTGAGCCGCCCAACATAGAATGTGGGTGAAGCCGCATTGCTGTGGGAATGTCTAAAGTATAGGCATTCCCCCGAATCTCTTGGATCTTGAAGGTCCAATGTACTTAGGAAGCAACTTCCGTTTAGGAAAGTTGCTTATTGCATGTGTAATGGGGTGCAATTACATAATTGATATTCAAGTTAGAATATCACAGTTTAATTTCAGACGCGTTGTCTGAAATTTAAATAAGAGATTATAAGTTATTATAATCTAAGAAGGAAAAGTCGATTCGGTATAAATACCGAATCTTGCAGGTTAACTAATAGTACAGTTAGTTAAAGACTTGATATTATTATATTAATTAGTTAGTTACTATACTATTAGCCTCTAAACCACCCATTAAATAAACACTCTTAATTTTGAGTTCTTAGGCATAAGTGAATATTAATATATTTACTTTTATTATAGGATTAGTTGTTACCAACTAATCCTGCCCTAATTGTATTGCGTGCTTCCTCGCACTAATACAGTGTAAGCCAGTAACAGGATTAGCCCTGCTACAATTACACCATAAGATCAGCGCTACAAGCACGTTTCCCAAATATGCTTTTCAACACTGTTGTAGTAAGCTCCACTCAGTCTTTAAACTTATAATATCACAGGATTCTAAAGCAGCACCTACCGGGATTTGAACCCGGATCGCTGGATTCAAAGTCCAGAGTGCTAACCATTACACCATAAGAGCGCCAAACTCGATGAAACTGCACCGACATTCTAACAGCTTAAATGCCATCGAAACACACTTTCCTACTCTTCTGCACTCAAATCTCACATTCTCGCTTGAAGTACTTGCGCTCACAATCTGAAGTGGATCTTGGACTCATGATTCGATGATTATTTGACTTGGATTCTTTTTAAACAAGTGACATTGATTATAGCAGAGTCTACTCAAGATGCTATCAATTTAGTGCATAAGGTAGTTGGCGACGATGCGTTTGGCCAACATAAATGAGATTAAGAATGCAAATGAAGGTCCTACCGGGATTTGAACCCGGATCGCTGGATTCAGAGTCCAGAGTGCTAACCATTA
>CM047580.1:24922980-24937709 GCA_026184515.1 Peronosclerospora sorghi
GTCAAGATGTTATATTGGGAATGGATTTTATGATTCCAGCTGGTGTTAGATTGGACGTCGCCCACGGTGCAATAAGTTTGCCTGACGAAGTGATAATATCATTGGAAGGGCGTCGGCAGTTGTATGGATCGGTGAAATTTTATGAAACTTGATCAGTGTGAGCAGATCCCAGTAGGTCGATCCGCTGAGATTCGGATTCGTGATCAACGATCTCGGAAATTTTGGATTACTCGCGGAAAGAATTGGGTCCCCACTGTGACTAGTGGCGTGGGTAATCTACGGTATTTGCGCCTTACGAACGTTGCTGATCATCCGATCATCCTACAAGACGATACGATTTTAGGTATCTGAATGAACAAAGACGACGTGCCCCGTCGCCCTGGATTTATTTCGGTGGGATCCAATCGTTATAAGGAGTGGCAGAATCTCGCGTATCAAGCTTCTACCGAATCTGTACAGGACGATCAAGAAAAGTGTTGATCAAGGTAGTTTAGTCGAGAAAAAGGAGTATCCTATTCCTCAAGGAATTTTGGTACGACCTACGGACTCGATCACGGCATCTGTGGCATTAGTAACCGGAAGATAGCAGAAGGTACAAGAAGTGCAAGAGAAGTGCGATCTGAAACCGAGTGTGAAGAGTCCGAAACTTGATCATGAAATTGAACGATCTGTGGCAAGATGAGCCTGATCAAGATGTGTGTGATCACCCCTCTCAGCCGATCATAGGGAACCTGGTGTGATTCCTACCGATGCTCAAAGTGTGCTACCATGAAGGTGGAGATTTGCTCGTGGAAGAGTTGGAGAAACATCTTGCCACGCTGCCTGAGGTGTCAACAAGTACCGAAGAAGTGACCAAGGACGATCTGCAAGTCGGTGATCCATTTCTCAACACAGTAGAGGAAATTGATCAGCTTCGCGATATAATTAGGGCGAAGAAACATATGTTGATCGGGAAATGGAACGCGCTGCCTCCTGCTGCACGTGGAGTTGTTTGTGATATCGATGTAGGCAATGCGCCCCAATCGCTCAAAACTGTCGGAAGGTTGCTCCACAATTTCGCGATAAGTTATCATCCTTGATCAAGGGGCAATTGGCCACGAAGATCATCCTTGATCAAGGGGCAATTGGCCACGAAGATCATCCAGCCATCTACGTCACCCTGGGCATCACCTATAGTGATCATCGTGAAGACGAATGGGGTTGATATTCGCTTATGTATCGATTATCGCGCGGTGAATCAACTCACGCGTTTGATGGTGTACCCAATGCCCCTGATCTCTGATCTACTCGAAAATTTGGATAAAGCGTTGTAGTTTTGCTCTTTGGATATGTCAAGTGGTTTTTGGGTCGTGTCTATGACCGATCGAGCACGTCAGATTTCGGCGTTTGTTACCCCATTTGGATTGTTTGAATGGAATCGGACTCCCTTTTGGCCTAAAGAATGCTCCGCAAATCTACCAGTGGTTGATCGATAATGCATTGTATGGGTATGTCAACGTTAAGGACGGTGCCGATCTAACCAAGTCAACTGATGTATTTACTACTGGAGAGCCTGATTAAGCACAAACCCGTCTATGTTGCAACGACGATCATATATCGATGATATTTTGATCCATGCACCTACATGGACGATCTGGTGTGATAAAGTGCGGAACCTATTGGAAAGGTGCGATCAGTGGAACTTATCGATCAGCGTGGCTAAATCGTACTGGGGGCGAAGTGAAGTTCTTTATTTAGGACATCACGTCTCTAGTCGTAGTTTAGAAACAAATCCGAAGAATCTGGATGATTTGATCAATTTGACTTTTCCTGGTACTTTGCGTGCTATTGTGGTGGAGTCGAGTTCAAAATCGAACACCGTAGTGTCGAGAACCTGACCACCATCGTGCACGACCTTCCAACTGACGGGGGGGGGGTACCCCGCGAACCTTCGCCTACGATCCCATCTGATCGTCCGCTGCTATCAGACGACCGATCATCAGCATAGGGCGCCTGGTCCTATTCGTTCGTAATCTCACCTTGTGTACACGATGGAATGGGCTGGTTACACACTCGGTGGATCGGTGCTGGGAATTGATGTGAGGTCTAAAAACGTGAGACCGTGCTGGGTAGTGTACAATGGGCGGAACTCTTCACCCTGGGTACGGGCAGACCAGTTATACTTCAAGTAAATATACTTCAAAGGGCAGATCGCTTAACCGATCGTAGAGCCCAACCAATACGAGAATAAAAGTCCAATACTCCAATATAGAGATCCAATGAGAACGTGATAAACTCCACGAACGATATCTCCACGAAACAATCCAATAACTTGATTGCACGTTCCAAACGTGCGTGACTTGAACTTGTGAAGCCGACCAATGGGTACTCCCGTCGAGGGACTTCCGGCGGGCCAAGTGCGCCTGTAACGCGTCCCGGCCGGGTATAACGAGCTAGAGGGTATTACTCGACCCTCTGCTCCCAAACAATCCGCGGCGTGCGGAGGCGACTAGCGTACTTAAGAAACGACTTCTTGTTGAGTTAAGACCAAAGAACAACTCGGTAAAACCTAAACTTGGTAAACTTAAACTTGGTAAATCTTAAACTAACCAATCCTATCTCCCTACGGTCCCCAATATGTACAAACATGAAATATGTAAGTACACGCAATATCATGTGACTTACCAAAATCTGTGTTCTTGACACTCCTTGCACACGATAGGCTAAAAGCCCCCCTTGTTTTCTGCCAATCCGATCGCTAATAAGCTGATCGGCGTGTCTCTGACACAAAGTGACCGAATTTTTCTCCTTCACTTCTCCACAGCCGCCCTGAGTCTGGTCGTAGCCGCACAACGGTAGCGACCCGATCTCACCACATCCAGATCTTCGTAGTAGAGGACTTCACCGATGGACCGATCTTCGAGTCCGCCTTCGCCAGGTACTTGTCCTTATCACCTGACCATCTTGTAGCCTCTTTTGACGCTCGTTGATTCAGGTGCCCTATATTCCCAATCGCCCCATGTCGATTCGCCTCCCCGATAGGCCCGATCTGACAGCCCTTGTCACACTTCGGATTCCGCCACACCGGATGGGCATCAGATCGGGGTCGATCAGCTCCAGAAAACAGTCAGGGAACTCCAGTCGCAGTTGGCCACAAAGGATTCATCACTCCTGCAACTGCGGAAAGAGGTGGATACTTTAATCCCTATATCCACAAAGTTGCAGGAGGGGATTGCTAAAAATGCGCATATCCGGGCCCAGATCGCCCAGCAAACAACGCGAGGTAAGCCGATCGGTCTGTTTTTTTGTCTTGGATCTGCTCTAACCTTTCTTCGCATGTAGTTCGGCTGCCAACCGACATCGACAGAGCGTTTGACGGCCTACTCGCGGCTGATCGGCAGTCTCATGACCACTGCGATCAGCTCCGACCGATCTTGGACAGGCTGATCGGCGCACGGCATATCTGTCTCGTTTGGAGGCCTACAGGTCACACCTCCGGGAACAGCTCGCGCTGGTCAACCGGCAGAGGTTGGAGGATCTGTCCGATCAGACTTTGCTCTACACCCAACATGGTGACCTGGAGAGGCAGATCGGCGAGTTGCAGGTCGTGGTCAGGGACCAGATCGGGAAGGTCGAGTCCTTCCAGAGCCGATCGGATGCCTGGACCCAGGAGTCAAACCGTCGTTAGGCGGCCGTAGATCGGTGCCACCAACAACTGATCAACTTGTTGTACCGGCGTCCTTCTGCAGGATCTGGCGTTGACCGATCTGCATCGGCTGCTCTGATCGATCTGCTCCACTATCGGAAACGACGCCACTCATTGGCCAAAAGTAAACACTCCAAGATTCCAAAAATTTCCGAAGCGTAAGGACGCGTCGAAGTGATCAAGGGCGCGGGGCGTATCGCGCGACTCCGAACTCGATGAGAAGCAAGAGGGGACTCAAAAGAAAGCCAAGACGCTGGCTCATCCTCCAAGCCCAAGATCGGACGCAGCCGACACGTCTACCATCGCCAAATCGCATGCTCCCTTGCGCCCCCACACTGCTCACACCAAGCACATGGAGATCTCCTCCGGAGAAGACTCGGGGAACGGATCGGGAGATTCTGAGTTCTTGATCACTGCTTTGTCCAAGTCCCGATCCGATCAACGTCTAGGTCCTGCTCCAGCGAAGCCTACATCGGGGGCTGATATAGTGATCAGATTCCAGGGTGATGATGTTGCGCGAACGCGTGCATCAGCAGAGTCGGCGCCTTCTTCCCAGACCGGCACATCTAAGCTGCGCCATCACGCCCTGTTGATAGGGGTATTGATTGGAGATCGGCCTCTTCCGTCGCGGACTACACATGCTAATTTGCCATGGTCACCGGGGAAGATGTGTAGCTTTCACCGATCAGCCCTGACCAAACAAGATCTGGCCCGGGCGATGTCCCGACCTGACTTCTGGCTCTTCCCTCCAGCTTTGAAAACCCCTGACCCGTCTGCGTGGCGGGCGGATATGGTCACAGGACCGCAAATCGCCCGTCTGTATGCAGATCGATCATGGGAAGTGCTGCTCAGCGCCAAGTTGGACTCCATATTCGCGTCGACTCCTTGGATCGACTCGCTTCTGGGTCGAATTCAGGCTTTTATTACAGCCCACTGCCAGGCGATCTGGGAGTCCACCCATTATCTCCTCCTTCCCGAGGGTCGGAACTTGCGTGATCAAGACCTGATCCTGTATCAGAAGCCCCGGTAACAGCTCCGGAGTCGGGCGGGCGAGGCCTGGCTGGACCTATGCCAATTTTTACTGGAAGGGATGCTGGCCCGCGAGTGCGACATCGACATCTTTTTGTATCCGGTGTTTCTTATATGGCCAAGCGTCGCGTTGAGAGCCC
Organism: Peronosclerospora sorghi; assembly: GCA_026184515.1. Lineage (NCBI taxonomy): Eukaryota > Oomycota > Peronosporomycetes > Peronosporales > Peronosporaceae > Peronosclerospora > Peronosclerospora sorghi. Next base: position 24,927,835 of record CM047580.1, read on the forward strand.
CGGGGCGTTGACTGAGGACGGCATCTGGTATCCCGGTCTTCACTGTGACGAGCCGGTCGTAGACCTGAAGGACGCTTTGATCCAGATCGATCGGAAGGAGCCCTGGCGCAATCAGCATCGGGACCAGATAGAAGACCATCCGGCATTTACTATCGGTCGTTTGTGGGGTGATTGCGACTCTTGATGCGTCAGATAGATGACCAGACAATTCATAATACATGTCATCATTTTTCCAAAATTACTGATCACCTGATCATTTGACCAAATCTCATCACTTTCTCCAAACTTGCACCAACACGTTATCACACACAGTTTCCATCCACATCGCGAAAATTATCACCACGTTCGTCACTCCACTACTCCAGTTCATCACAGTTCATCATACTAATTTACAATAATTCAGACCTTACACATATTCACACCGATAGGTATACTGATCGGTGCTACTGTGTGTATTGATCTTCATCTTCATGAGTCTGCATCACTGCGAAGCGATTCCGACTGAATCTTTCTCTCTCGAACTATCGTAGCAGTGCTCTACAATTTAGGTCTAGTTCGTCGATCCAAGTTTCTTCATAATGATCCTTCCAGCGAACCATATATTCTGGGTGGGTGCGGCCTAAACGGGTATTCTTGACCGATAGGACATCCAGCACCTTTTCCACCTCGAATTCGTCCTCTTCCAATGGCCTTCCCCAACTGTCCTCCCGCAGCAGAGCCTCATCAAAATCGAACCTCTCCGCTTCGTCCACCAGACAGGGCATTTTAGGCCGATCGGGAAATTCTCTGAACAGCTTCAGTTTGGACACGTGCACGATCGTAAAAACTTTGTATTCCGTGCCGATCGTGATCAGACGGGCAGCATGCTCACCGATCAGCTCAGCTACACGGAAAGGACCGTGGCACATATGAGCCAACTTCTTTGATAGCCTTCCTTGACCCGATAGAGGTATAACCATACCCTCGCCCCTGGTTCAATACCATGAGGACGGACCTGATCGTTATTCCGATCTTCTCGATCTTGCGTGGACTGACGCAACTTTTTGTTGACGACTTCTTTCGCATGCTGATAATGTTTCTGGATCTGCATACTCCTTCGACGGGCATCGCGATCGCGGGTCCGAGTGCATCCAGTCGGTATCGCCGCTTCAAGTGTCGATCGAGGGTCCCATCCATACGCCGGATAGAAAGACGTTTCTGCTCGGACCCGATCGGTTGAGTTGAGTGCGAATACCAGCCTCTCTGCATACTCATCCTATTCACGTTGGTCCAGATCGGCCACATACATCTTAATCGCACTTGTTATTGTCTGCACCATGCGTTCAGCCGATCCGTTCGCTTGCGGACGATATGCCATCGTTGCACTCTGTTTCTGGCCTAGCATGTTATTGAATGATCGGAACACATCGGCCATAAAACCGGGTTCCCGATAGTTTCTGATAACCTCGCTGGCGCCGAACCTTCTGAATACGCATTCCTCGTAGCTCTGGGCGATCTGCTCCGCAGATCGGTATGCACTGGCCCTTGCTATCACCAGACCAGTGAACAGGTCGATCCATATCAGCAGCTCAGTATTGCCGCGCGTCGATCTGGGCAGCGACGGTATGTGATCCATTGCTATCAACTGGAAAGGGTAAGTAGCCTCGATATTCCCGGGCGATATCCCCTTGATTATCGGTCTGCCCTTTCCGGTCTCGAAATCTGTGCAACAGCCCACATATTTCTGCACGCTCCGAAAAAGTCCTCTCCAGTGAAAGTGGGCCCTGATCTTGTGATATGTCCTGACTACGCCCTGATGTCCCCCTTCTATACTGACATGGTAGTGATCAAGGACATCCGTCTGTAGCAACTCAGGGATCACCAGTTTCGCCAGTCGGTCTCGATCGTCACTGTCTTGTACAACATCACGGCAGTTATATAGCAATCCATTGTCATCCACATCGTAACTGTCCGCGATCATGGAACACTCTTTCGCTTGATCATTCGTTAACTTGGACAGTTCACCGCGCAGATAGGCCTTCAAGTTGACGATCCACTCTTCTTCGTCCTGCGCGTTGGGGATCCGTTCCGCCCTTAGCTGTTGTACAACGTACTCGCTCAGCCTTTCCTTTGGGAACGATCGGCGATACTTCTGAGCTCGCGATCTAGTCGCCGCCATCACATGCACCAGATCGGGGCTGTCTTGGGCTTTATCAACTCCGGTAGCCTGTTTATGTCCATAAGTTCATGTAGAACGGCCTCCTAGGTGATCGAAACCCCGATCTGGTCCCGCATGGCTTGGGTCGCGAGGTGGTCGGCGCTTCTGTTCCAATCCCGTTTTACGTGCAATAGCTCGTGGTTGGGATAGTCTTTCAGTGCCTTCATCACCCGATCATTCAACAACTTCAGCCGCGGTGCCTTACAGTCGATCTACCCGGTGATCTGCCTTATCAATAGGTTGGAGTCACCACATATGATGATCCGACCTTTCTTCTGTGATGACAGCAGATCGAGACATAGAAGGAGCCCCCGATATTCTGTCTCGTTGACCGTTATGTCCGGCGTGAAATAGGCGGCGGCTGCTACTATAGAACATTGTGGTAACTTCCACAGTATGGCACTATAGGCGCCGACCTTCTTCTTCACGTCAGCCGATCCGTTGAAACTCAAGACCAGGAGTTCCTCGTCCCGATCGACGATCGGTGGCGGCCGTGAGATTGACTGTCGAGGTTGTTTCCTTGGGGCAATCTCCATCAGAGCCTCATCCACTTCAGAACGAGGAGTGATACTGGCAGCCAATGTGCCCAATATCTCCTCCTCTCCCTTGATGCACTGGACGACCTCGAGGGAACACTGTGACAGGATCGCCTTCCATCTTCCGAGCCGACCGTCCATCCAATTGGCTGATAACATCCAGGCCAATGTTGACTTTCTTGAAAGGACCTTTACAGATCGGCCGACCGGTAGGTTGTAGCACACATCCAAAATCCGTAGTAAAGCCAGAACTTCCTTTTCGACGATCCCATAGTTAACTTCGTTCGGCTTCAACGTCCGGCGCGTAAAAGTGACTGGATGGTACACACCATCATGTTCTTGCACTAGAGTGGCAGAAATGGCCCACTTACTAGCATACACAATGACGATCGGCATTTTTTCCGGATCGAAGTGTCTGAGAATCGGTGCCGTCACCATCTTGGCCTTCCGCATACCGAAAGCAACCTTTGCACGCTTCATGTGATCGTCTGCCTCCACCTGCGGAAAATCTGCGGGCAGATCAGAGTCGCAGCCCTCCCGTAAAGTTGACCGATCTCCTTCGCGCAATATACGATAGTCGACTTCCCGGAGCTCGTACAGCACGGCCGCGTAAATCGCGAAGTCTTCAATGAAGCGGCTGTAGTCATTTAGGCTCCCCAAGAAGAACTGCGTTGCCTTCAGTGATCTGGGGAACGGGAGGTTGATCAGTGACTCCAGATCCTTAGGATTGGCCTCCAGCCCACTGATTGACACCATATGACCTAAATAGGCGACCTTGGACATCCCCCAAAAACTTTTCACGGCGCTGATAGATAGGTTCCAGCGGTCGCATGTCTCCAACAATCGTTCAACCTTCTCGCACAGATCGTTCCATGACGAGGCAGGTATCAGAATTTCCTCGATGTACGACCGTCTCCCTAGAACGGACGGTCTTCTTTCCCGATCGGGTCACTCTCTGTAAACACATCATAACTTTCGGCAGGGTCCCTATCGGTCTTTATTTTGAAGTGTCCGTACAGTGCGTTGACTATCAACCTTTGATAGATCTGGGGTGCGTTCTTCAGACCGAACGGCATACGGTTCCACTCGAAAAGACCAAACGGTGTCACAAATTCGGAAATCTCACGGGCTCGATCAGTCATCGAGACCACCCAAAATCCACTTGCCATGTCCAGCGAACAATACCACAAGGTCTTGTCCAGGTCTTCCAACAAATCATTAATCAGCGGCATCGGGTACACCATAAGTTTAGTTAACCGATTTACCAGCCGATTGTCGATGCACAACCTGATGTCGACGCCGTTCTTCTTGATTACAATCACGATCGGCGAGGCCCACGGCGAGGTCGACGGTTTAATGATCTTGGTAGCCAACAGTCCTTTAATAAGATCAGACAATTTTTCACGGTACTGTGGCGACACACGTCGGCATCGTTGGGCGATCGGCTTGGGTCACCCACGTCGATGTCACAGATCGTCCCGCGAGCAGCAGGGGGTAATTAGTTGCCTTTACCGATCAGCAGATGTTTCTTCTTCCATTTGATATTCTTTAGCGGATCGATTTGGTCGGGACTGTTGACATCCCGATCACCCACTTGCAGATCGTCCAAGGTGACCTTGGGCGGATCGACAGACACTTCAGGGATGACTGCCATCTGGCTCTCCAGCTCCCGAATATATCGATCCCCGCCCTCATGTATATAAACTTGATCGTCTTCCGGGGTAATATCACCCAAACCTTCCTGATCGGTTGCACACTGCTGTTCCCGATCGGCTGGCTCTTCTTCAACGACATCGATCTGCTTAGGCTCGCCATCGTGGTCCGCCCAGGCAACCCCATGTTCCCCTTTTTCTATTTCTGATTCCGGCTCCTCTGTCGCCTGTTCTTGTGACGCCACCATGTTGACGAACCTTGGCTCATCTGCTTGATGGTCCACCGTGTCCGGCGACTGCGGTGCCTTTATTCGAGCCAAAATCTTATTCGGGGTTGCATTACTGGGTCGTTCCACCATAGGTGATGTATCTTCTTCCACCGGTCCATCATCGCTGAACAGATCGGTGGTCGCTTGGTATGCCAAGTTATGCCACTCGACATATCGTCTCGATCCGATCGAGACAAACCCCGCCTTTCTTGGCACCTTCCCTTCCGCTAGCCACACGCCAACAATAGTATTGTTGTCGGGCGTAAGCGGCTTGTCACCTATATTAGTGAGTCAAACGTAATCAAACGAGCCGGCGCTCTTCACAAAGGTCGGCACCCACCGGTCGCCCCTGGTCACCCATAACTTCCTTGATCGAAAACCTTTATCGACCAGGGTATCAGCGGATTGGACGACTCGAATGGTGACATTTTGGTCCCGCCTGACCAGATCGGTGTGCGATCCGTATAGGGGCCGCCGACCAGCTAACTAGAGCTGGACCTCATCCGGGAGTGTAAGCACTCCTTGAGACAGATCAAGGCGAATACCTGCCGGCACCATGAAATCCATGCCTAACATGGCAACCTGACCGGCCAGCTTGCCAACCCAAGCGCTGAAGAAGTCGAGCAACGAACCCGATAGGGTGACATTCACGCGCGTACTTCCTTCGGTCGTGTAAGAGTTTTCACCTATCCCGACGCATTCTTGTCTCTGGGTGTCGTCTATACGACATCCGACCTTACGTGCAAAGGCGGAGTCTATAATCGAGACTTCGGCCCCAGAGTCGAACAACATCGTCGCCTTCTGGTTGTTAATCTTACCACAGGCTTTCGCCTGCTTAAAAAAATTGTCGGGCGCATGATACTTCCAGTATCCGCGAGACTCCCCCAGGCGGCAGATCCAACTGCATGACCACCTTCGATCGGGAATATTCATCGGTCGTAAGATTGTAGACCGGATGGTCCCGATCGACGCAATTGAGAACAGAACATGTATTGTCGGTTTTATTCTCCTTGCCGACATATGCATAGATGCCAAACGTAGACCGCTCGGATCGATCCAGATTCCAACCTGGCGAGCGTTCTAGTTTAACATCTTTTCCACGTCCGGTGGAAGCATCCCCGCGTGCTTATTCGGCACATACCATTTGCGCATCATATTGAAAAACTCTTCAATCTTGCACTGGCCGCCTCGTGGATCTCTCCACATGACTTGCACACGAAGAGGCAGTGATCGGTGGGGTGGCCGCGTCTTTCGCACTTCTTGCATATCAACTTCTTCCAGCAGTCCCCACCATCATGCTCTCTCGACCCGCAGTGAGAACACTTCTTGCGAGGTCGGTCCGGGTCGGACTTGTTCCCGCTCCTGACCTTCCGATCTGCCTGGTTAGGCGACGATCTGGTTCTTGGGGTAGGTTACGTGATGAAAACGTGGCGACACTGGTCCTCATCCTACTCCCGACTGGACAGGCCGCTACTTTACTCTTCCGACCCGGTGCTGTCTTCAGTCACAATCGCCTTGACAGCACGGACCGATCTGGTTAAGGGCCTCTTGACAGGGTCGGTCTGGGTCTTCGATCTTTAGCGACCCGATCCAACGGCGACCTTCGCCCTCATACTGCGCGAGTGTTGCAGCGTCCGCAACGTCTTCTCCACTTCCGGCAAATCCTTTAGGCGCAGCAGAGTGAGCTGATCTGCCAGCTCTTGGTCATCAAGGGTACTAATATAGTGACCCACGTGCTCCATAGCGGCACCGGTCGGCGGGTTGCCTTCCTTGATCACTATCCCGGCGCAAATTGCAGCCACGTTCAGACGGTGTAAGTACTCAATCGGCTTCTCGTCTCCCCTCTTCTGTATATGATGGTATTTGCGGGCGGTAGAAAATCCGGAGTTGCAGTACTGCCCCTCAAATTCTGAACATAGCAGATCCCAGTCAGACCGGACATCCCGACCCAACTGTTGGATCCGGTTCGCAGCCGGTACTTTCAGAAGATCCCTGAAGATCAGACAACGTTCATTTTTCGGTGTCTTATCCCGTAAGAAAGCAGACTTGACCCGAACATACCACGACCAGGCTTGCTCCTCGTCGGCATCCTTGCCAGTAAAGTCTTTGAGGTCCGTAGTCGCATCCATACGAATACGGGGGATCGCGGCAGATCCAAGATCAAATGCGGTCGTAGAGGCTAGGTTATCCTTACGCGTTCTGCCCGCCCCTGCACCGTCTGACCCATAGTGGTCACCCCGATCGCCGACTGACTCCATGTCGTAATCGCTATTCTTGCTCAATCGGCGCGGTCGGGTTGGTTGCGGTTTGCGTCTTCCTTTTCCGACTGGTTTACCACCTCGGATAGCCTTATCCGCTGATGCCACTGACTCCATATCCACATCCCGGCAAATATTGACGTTTTGCCGGGCAGATCGGTCCTGGGAATGCGGGCGCGGAGGCGATCGGCATCGGTCTCCCATGAAACACTCCATCATTGACTCAAACATGGCTTGGACGTTAGCTTGGGTCATGGGCAGCGTGTTGGTATCCTCCTTTGGAGGTACTGAAACCTGTAGGGGCCCTTGGGGCCCCGACCGGCATACATCCCCATGCTGCCGCACGTCCTTTTTATGCTCCCATGGGGGTATGATCCGCCCCCATGGTCATTCGCTGAACACCGACCTCCAACTCCGATGAGCTATTAGAGGCAGGTGGAAACTGATACAGCGATTTATCATCGGAACACACATCATCATGTGCTGCCGTGGCTTCAGAGACCTTTAATGCTGGGGTAGGGCGGCGAACCGCCCCCACCAACGGCACCAAATGATCAAGGAGGGTCGACATCGAATCTCCAGCTTCCAAGTACCCATATCGAACAGTTTCTGCACGTTGGCGAGGGTTTTCACTTTTATGCCGACCTTAGCCAACATCGCCAGCAGGTTCTTTACCAATAGCAACGGCCGATCGCTTTGGATCGGCTCGGTGGTGGGTCTGAGAAGGCGATCGGGGATCTGGAGGTTTAAGATCCGCGTGACCTGGTCTTCACGAGTGAATCGCTTTAACTCGTGGATGTAATACATCCTGGTCAGGTCTTCTTCCTTTATAACCCCATCCCCGACATCCCTGACCTGCGACTTTTCTTCCAAGTCGTCTTCATCGGATGGCAGTCTGAGCCTCTGCTTGGGGACTTTGGGAAAGTGGATCGGATCGTTCCGATCAGCATCCAAGTCGTTTTCATCTTTCACTTTTTCATCAAAACGTTCATTTAAATGCATAGGATCAGGAAAAAAGTCCTGATCCTTTCCGGAACTATAGAAAGACTTGCTATAGTCCCGATCGGCTCCGGTGGGAGCCTTATGGGGAGGAAAAACTTATTAATCCCGATCTGGTCCTCCACCCGGCCAGATCGGACATCGCCATCCTTACCGACAACGAGAACATAAGGCGATAGCCGTTCCTTATGTTCTCTCCAGAACGATTCCACATTCAATTCATTGTAATCAATTCTTTGCTGAATATCGCTGCGGTGATATCCACGATCCCCAAGTGATCCGGGCACGCGCACCATTGTGGTGGAGTCAAGTTCAAAATCGAACACCGTAGTGTCGAGAACCTGACCACCATCGTGCCCGGCCTTCCAACTGACGGGGGGGGGTACCTCGCTAACCTTCGCCTACGATCCCATCTGATCGTCCGCTGCTATCAGACGACCGATCATCAGCATAGGGCGCCTGGTCCGATTCGTTCGTCATCTCACCTTGTGTACCCGATAGAATGGGCTGGTAACACACTCGGTGGATCGGTGCTGGAAATTGATGTGAGGTCTAAAAACGTGAGACCGTGATGGGTAGTGTACAATGGGTGGAACTCTTCACCCTGGGTACGGGCAGACCAGTTATACTTCAAGTAAATATACTTCAAAGGGCAGATCGCTTAACCGATCGTAGAGCCCAACCAATACGAGAATAAAAGTCCAATACTCCAATATAGAGATCCAATGAGAACGTGATAAACTCCACGAACGATATCTCCACGAAACAATCCAATAACTTGATTGCACGTTCCAAACGTGCGTGACTTGAACTTGTGAAGCCGACCAATGGGTACTCCCGTCGAGGGACTTCCGGCGGGCCAAGTGCGCCTGTAACGCGTCCCGGCCGGGTATAACGAGCTAGAGGGTATTACTCGACCCTCTGCTCCCAAACACTCCGCGGCGTGCGGAGGCGACTAGCGTACTTAAGAAACGACTTCTTGTTGAGTTAAGACCAAAGAACAACTCGGTAAAACCTAAACTTGGTAAACTTAAACTTGGTAAATCTTAAACTAACCAATCCTATCTCCCTACGGTCCCCAATATGTACAAACATGAAATATGTAAGTACACGCAATATCATGTGACTTACCAAAATCTGTGTTCTTGACACTCCTTGCACACGATAGGCTAAAATCCCCCTTGTTTTCTGCCAATCCGATCCCTGATAAGCTGATCGGCGTGTCGCTGACAAAAAGTGACCAAAATTTTCACCTTCACTTATCAACACTATGCAATCGTTTTTGGGGGTCTGAATTACTATCGCAGATTTATTGAAGACTTCGCGATCTATGCTGCTGTACTCTATGAGTTACGAGAAACGGACTATCAATAATTAAAGAATCGATCACCGATCAATGAAATTCCGGATCGCGAATATGATCGATTGATCAGGGCGAAAGTGGCATTCAGTATGCTGAAGGTAAAGATCGCGTCAGCCCCAACCCTACGCCATTTCGACCAGGCCAAGACACCGGTGATCGTGGTTTATGCGAGCAAGTGGGCAGTGTCTGCCGCACTAGTGCAAGAGCATGATCAAGTTTATTGCCCCGTCGCATTTTCGAGCCGGAGACTGAAGAGCGGTGAGCTGAATTACAGCCCCGTCGAAAAGGAAGTTCTGGCTCTTCTTCGAATTCTGGACGTCTATTTTACGATGTTGGTAGGAAAGGCAATCACTGTCCTGCCACGTCGGTCTACGTTGAAGTGGTTGTTAACATCCAACGGACAATTGGGGAAATGGGCTGTGATCTTGTCACAATGGGACTTGGGGGTCAAGAAATGTGTGAATGGAGAAGAAGAGGTACTAGGGGCGTTAGCCGCAAGTATCAACACTCGCACCGAAATTGATGAAGCTCTGATCGTGATCGCACCAAAAAGTCAGCCTCGGCAGATGATTGAAGTACCACCTCCCACGGTTGAGAAGGG
>CM047580.1:24939261-24968135 GCA_026184515.1 Peronosclerospora sorghi
CTTGAAGTACTTGCGATCACAATCTGAAGTGGCTCTTGGACTCATGATTCGATGACTATTTAACTTGGATTCTCGTTAAACAAGTGACATTGATTATAGCAGAGTCTACTCAAGATGCCTATCAATTTATTGAATAAGGTAGTTGGCGCCGATGCTTTTGGCTAACATAAATGTGGGTAAGATCAGCAAATGAAGGTCGTACCGGTATTTGAACCCGGATCGCTGGATTCAGAGTCCAGAGTGCAACCATTACACCTTAAGACTAAAACAACACGCGAGTTACCCAAATATATTTTCAACACAGCTCTACGGCAAAAGAAATCATCCCACTGACACACAGATACTACATACTGGGGATGTCTCTTTGTCTGCATTGTCTGACATCTCTGGTCCCACCCCATTATCCATAGCTTCTTCTTAGTTCAACTTTTCGTTCGTGTGAACAGCCTTGTTGTGCTATTCTGATCTCATTTTTTGCCATCGATTCTTTTTCCATCTGCGTAGTATGGAAACAGGTTGTCCCAAGCTCATACAAACTTGTTTGGGTCGCGGTACGTCGTCTGGACGGGTCTGGGTGTCTTTTAATGAGGTCGATCAACCATACTCACTTATCAACTGCTTCACAAGATCTTTCATTCCCTTGATCATTAGTGCTTGATACGCTATAGTCTAGCACTCAAGATATCGGCACAATCCAATCTAAGCAAAACTGGGAATTGCATCCTTAGCCAGCCAGATGCCAACGACTAGGTTGTCACGCAGAATCAGTTATATCATTGATATGGAGATACCCTGATCATCCCGTTCCTTCACCCATAGCTTTGATATGTTGCCAATTAGCAAAAACTTCTATTCGTCTTCCATACGCATAGGAGGTTTGCTGATATGGCAGGGTAATTTGTACATATTGACCCATCTTCAGGAGACCTGACTCTTCCAGTCACCTGTATCATAACGTTGTTAGATATACTGTTATCCATGAGCCAGATCAAGTTGTATCCCAGCGGGAATCATGGAACCCATTCGTTTTAGCCAAACAACTATCCAACCTACACACGAAAATAGTGCGCTAATGCTCCAGCAAGGGTAATCTCCACCTTCGGTGAAGAACGTACTTTTTCGCCTATACCCACTCTTACCGTTCAATAAAATCGACGTGACACCCAACCTTATAACTAGGGCTGAGTTGATGATCGATACTTCGGAAGACGAGTCAAATTATAAAGAAGCTTTTTCATTGTTGATCATCTTGTCGCCTTTGCTTGTTTAAACCACGTTCCTGGTACTTGGTATCTCCAATACCCGATACTCTCCGGGTAGTAGATCCAAATCCATGATCACCACTGATCTAGCAAAATTATAAGCAAAACATTTGCAAGCATCTTTTTCTCTGGCAAAGTTGGTCGACATGATCAGTTTCACTAATCGCACACTCATGATTTCTTGCTTCATCTTTATATGGACCCCTCCTATCGGAATCTGATTTTCCGCAGCTTTATTGATTAGGTCACCTGACTGCCCATGACTTCTTAGACGACATTGGTGGATATGTTTGAACGGTATCTTTTCATCATAGACCGGTCTGTGTCCATTAGTGCACTGAATCCACCTCATTAATGCTCGGTTAGCTCGTTATTCAGTTTTTGCCATGCTTAGAGAGGTTAATATAATATCAATATATATGAATATAAAATATGGGAAATGTATAATCGACCAAACTTTCTGGTAAATCAACCTCATTCCTCTTCTTTTTTTTGCTCATATTTGCTACTCCCTTGTTCCCATTGAGCTGCTTGATCAACATAACACGCACCAAGAGCAACCCGAGATGTCCCAACAAACGGATAGCGAACAAGAACATCCCAATCAGTGAGTGAAACAGCAGTTCCGGCAATCAAGCATCTGGATACAATCTAGGAGAGCGATCCGATCATCTAAACAACAACAGATCCGTATAACGAGACATCACAAATCCCTTCGATACAATCGTTCGCTACAGAATTCGACTCATCTGCTTATCCTTAAGGCTCCTTTTGAACGTGTGATACGTGAAATCTGCCTTGAAGCCCTAGAAAATCTGAGATGCGCTTTTAAGCTTCCGTAAGTCATGCACTTCAAGAGGCAGCTGAAATGCACATTGTACATCTTATTGAAGACACAAACATGGCTGCTATTCATGGCAATCGGATTACAATTCTTCTAAAAGATATGCAACTAGTTCGTCAGATTCGGAAAGAGAACGATAACTTTGTAATGTAGACATTCTAAAAAATACACTATTCTTGTGGTTGAGATGAGAACCAGAACGTTGAGGACATGTACATGCATTGTGTCTCGGATGTTCTTAATTCCCCAATGTCTCTTGCGGTGCACATTGGATGCTGGCATCAGTTCAAAAAAATTGCGATGAACCTCGTTGGCTTGAAGAGCTGTTCCTGCTAGAAGTGGATTGGCTTCCGAATGCATGTGTAGAACCATGATGACGTCCTCGATTTTGTTGCACCATAGTATTTCCAGTATTAACCTTTCCGACGTCACATTCAATAGCTGTGTCCGTATTTGGCTCTGTCGATGAGGTTCCAACAGACGGTATGTGTCCTGTTCAGCTTCCAAAATGGGTTGCAGAGGTGATGCAGAATCTGTGCTGTTCCGAACTGCTGCCGCTATGGTGAAGCGTCGAAGCAATTGAACGGTCAGTTTATATCGGTATATCGCCTGTAACAGGGTTACATTCTGGCTACATTTAGTATGTGGTGTACGTGAGTACACTACGGTTGGATCAGTATTGACCGGTCCGAAAGGTATTGGACCATTGGTTATTTTAACCAATCAGGGCAGGAGCCCTTGGTGGAGGCGTGCCAGCCAGCCACGTGTTAGTACAGGTGGTGTACACTACATTTTAGCTAGGTACGAATTTAGTAAGTTCTACTTAGTATTACATATAGTTTACATTAGTTTAAATTAATTTAGGCTAATTACATATTAAATATACATTCAGTTTTCATTTCACTCAAAGACTACAGGACGCTAGACCTCGACCGGTCGAGCGCGAAGTGAGTGCAGTAGCGTAAGGGGAGTTCTTCCCTTATCCACCCTCTTATTAAGGGAGCCTTGTGTTAAGGCGTTAGCTTGTGCTAACTGGTAAACCAAAGTGGAATATTGGACCCGAGTAAGAGAGTTCTCTCTTACTAAGCCCTTTTATAAGGGCGTATCGGCTAAGTAGCGGCGAACGCCGCTTAAAGGAAAGTCTTCCTCTGTGCGCTAGCCGCACGGTGCGTGTACGCACCGGCTACATCTGGTAGCACTTGTAGTCAATCCAACACCTGTCTTGGTAGACTACGGAATCCTCTGCAAGGGATGAATCAGGACGATTGGAAAAGGTTAACCCTCGTCCAGCATGAAGCCTTTAACAGGCGGTTATCCTTACTGGGTGACGAAGGCATGCAGCACCTAGTGGAGCAGGGCCTTGAGGCCGTGAAGGAAAGGGTCAATGCCCTCATCGCCCATGAGGCGAGTTTAGGTGGAGGTCGTTCCACGGGGGTGCGTCCCCCTTTGTCCTTTAAGATAAAGTAATTCACCGGTGAAAAGGGTGATAACCTTATATGTGGTTACGAGAGGTCGAAACGGCCTTCGCCACATCGAATGTGATCGATGATCACTTGCAATTGGGACTTGCATTAACCCATCTTACGGGCAAAGCCCGTACATGGGCGTTTACGCGTCCGGATTCGGTCACGAACGTGTTTCAGAACTGGGAAGTCCTTAAGCGAGAGATTATGTCCATGTACGCCACGCCTGATCTGGTTTTACATAATCAGCTTGCGTTTTTGAGGTGCCGTTAGGGCACTAGGGACTTAAAAACATATGTCCAAGAACTGAAGACCCTGTTGGCAGGGTTGTACGCGAAAGCGTATTCGGACGATGTGTCCATCCACGTCTTCATGGGAGGCGTGAAAGAAGGTCCAGCACGTTCGGAACTGTTCCGATGCCGACCCCAATCCCTGTGGAGGCGTTTAAGATGGCGTTCAACGCCGAGAGGAACTTTCGTTCCTCTAAGCTGGGTCCCGAACCCATGGACCTGAGTCAGGTCGAAGCGGAGGAGAAACTTCCCGCTAGGAGTCACTCTGACTCCTTTCCGCAGGTCTTCGAAGCAGAGCTCCTCGCAATGATGCAGCGCCATGGCCCGCTGATATGCGATGCTTCCTGTGTGGAAGCACGGATCATCTGCGGAACAGTTGTCTGCGGAACCCCCAGCGAGATATTCGCTTTAAGGTTCAAGGGTTGGGAAGAAGCCCTTGCCCAAGCCGTCGGGAAACGACGGCTTCCAGTAGGTGCGGGGAGCCGTAATGGGGGATCCCTCCGTGCTGTTAAATCCCCAGGGTAGGGGACGACAGCACAAAGCCCCGAGGGAAACGGTGCTTTCTAGCACCGAGTTGGTGTACCAGCCAGGGTTGCTGGTAGTCCTTGAGGACGTGAAAGGCTTTGATAAGCCTTGGAGAGTCTTAATAGAATCTGGAGCATCTGACAATTATGTCAGACAAGCTTCTGTTGTGAAGATTCGTCTGTATACCGAGGCCGTAGAGGCACGTTCTTGTGACGTTTTCACGGTCCGCTTGCGACGGGCGTACAGGTTTCTGTACCCAAGGTCTCGATTGACCTTAAGCTGAAGTTTGCAGACTTCGACAGCTTAGAACGTTGCCTAGTCCTGGATTTGGACTCGAGGTATGACCTCATTCTGGGCATGAAGTGGCTGGAACGCCACGAGCCATGTATATACTGGAAGTCTAAGTCCATTGGATCAACGCACCCGCGATCGGGTGAAGCATTGGCGAGTCATGAACCCACCTTTGCTCGATCGCAAAAGCGTTTCAGGATTGAGATGACAGATATTGGGATGTATGAGATGATCAGTCCCAATGAGGTCAAGGAAGTGTTCCTTGACGAGGGGGATTCGGCGGTTAATCACCACGCCGAGATAGGCGAGACTGGTGAGTCGCCAGTGGCAGAGGTGGTTCCTATGAGGTTAAGCGCGAGGCGCTTAGAGAAGAGACCCGAAGTTCGTCACTTCTACAGATCGGAACTGATTACGACCACGCCGTGTTCGGCGAACAAGTTGCGACCCCAGTGGTAGGGGTAGAGACCCCTGTGGTTAAGCGCGAGGCGCTTCCAAGCGTTTACCCGTATTTCGTCTCTTTCTCACTTCGTAAATGATTCCGACCACGCCTTATTAGGTGAGACCGGCGAGTCACCGGTGGTAGAGGTAGATACCTCTGTGGATAGGCGCGATGCGCTTCCAATATATGGGGCAATTGACTCCCCCCCCATCTGGGTCCCGGGATGAGTCCCGAGACCAGTAGTCAGCAGTCCTATAGGATGCTGAATAGTGTGACAGGTGTTGTCACAGAAGACGTAAGCCTCGAACGGTTGCCTGGGGTAGGCGAACTGTTGTCGTTGGAGGAGATGTCCTTCAACGGGTTTGAAACTGCTTTGAAAGCAGATGAAATCGACGAGGTTGTCGTATTGCGTCCGGAAGAGGAGTTGAACTCCTCATCCACGATGGACGAGTCAGTTTTGGTGCAAACCAAACAGGCATTGAATGCCCGAAGCGGTCTCAAGATCCTGCGTATCCTGAGGACCCTTACCATTCCTTGTTAAAGGAATTCGGAGATGTCATTAGTGACAACCCGCCGATGGGGTTACCACCGGATCGGGGAGTCCGACATGAAATCGATTTGGTTCCTGGAACCAAATACTGCGTCACTAGGCAGTGGCCTCTCCCCAAGGAGCAATGCGACGTCATCGACGCATTCTTCAAGGGGAAAGAAGAGGAAAGGATGGTACGGGAGAGCAAGTCTCCCCATTCATCTCCCACTTTTTGTGTTCGTAAGCCGAACGGAAAGTGGCGCATTGTGCATGCGTACAACCAGCTGAATACAGCTACTGTACCTATGCAGACTCCGATTCCTCGGAAGGATGTCCTCCAGAACAATATGGCGGGCTGTACTGTATACAGTGCCTTAGATCTGGTGGACGGGTATTATCAGGTGCTCATGCGAGCGTCCGATATTCCGCTGACAGCGGTAGCACGCGTAGTGGCATGCTGTGGGAGTGGCTTGTTATGCCACAAGGGCGTTCGAATACACCAGCGACTTTTAATCGCTTGGTGACACAACTCTTCCGCCCTCATAGAAAGTACGCTCAGACGTACTTCGACGATATATTCGTTCATAGTCGTGCGGAAGGCGACTCTTCTGATGTTCAGACGCACCTGATACACCTTCGAGCGGTGCTTGAATGTATGCGAGAGCATAAATTATATGCAAACGCATACAAATGTATATTTGGTGCTGAGGAGATTCCTTTCCTCGGATGCTTCATCGGTAAGGATGGAGTGCGGGCGGATCCCGCGAAGGTGAAAGCCATTGTGGAGTGGCCTTCGCCTGTAAATCTTAGAGATTTACGGAAGTGGCTTGGATTAGCCAATTATCTCCACAAATACAGAGAGAACTAAGCTGAAATGGCGAAGCCATTGACGGACCTTCTTAAGAAGGATTTTGATTGGTGTTGGGAAACTGAACACCAAAAAGCTTTTGAAGCGGTTAAGGGGAGCTTGTTAAAAGCCCCCGTTCTTGCTCTCCCAGACTCTGGGAAACCTTTTAGCGTCGCCTGCGACGACTCCGATTTAGCAATCGAATGTGCTTTGTTACAAGCAGACGACGCGGGACGGGAACGCGTGATTGCGTTTGAGTCGAGGCAGCTTAAAGCTGCAGAACGGAATTATCCCGTTCATGATAAGGATATACTTGCTATTAAGTATGCCCTTGTCAAATTTAGGGTTCACCTACTCGGCCAAAGCGTTCGTGGTTTATACAGACCACGCGTCCTTACGGACAGCGAAGAAGTCGCCTCACCTCTCCCAACGGATGGCCCGTTGGCTCTCCTTATTTGCGGAGTATAACTTGGAGGTTAAGTATAAACATGGCAAGCAGAACGTGCTTGCAGACGCGTTGTCGCGTCGTCCCGATTACGAGCTCGCTCACGCGACATTTTTGCTTCATCACCTCGTATGTGGTGGATCTCATACGCCAAGCGTATGAGAAAGACCCACAGTGTACGGCGCTTATCAGTGCGTTGGGTGGAAAGGGACTTGGCTCGTCTGAGCCAACCCTGTCAAGTCGAGCTAAAGCTCTTTACACCGTTACAGGTACTGTGACGGTTTGCTATATTATAGCACGAGCGCGGAGGACACTCCGCGGGTGGCTGTTCCTAATGATGAGGAACTAAGGTATAGAGTCCTCTTTGAGGCACATGACGCCCCTACTGGGGGTCATTTAGGTCGGGATAAGCCCTAAAGCGCTTTAATCGCTTTGTATTGGTGGCCCAACGTGTATACGTGGGTCGGTGCGTATATACGCACCTGTGAGACGTGTTAGAGGGTTAAATTCTCTGCAAGTTCAGCTGCGCCTTCGGCGAGCTCGTCCGTTCCAAAGGAGTGTTGGAAATCCATTAGTATGGAATTTAGCTTCGGTTTTCCGAAGGATAAGGCCGGGAACACTGGCATATTGGTCTTTGTAGACCGTTTGAGCAATATGGCTCACCTGGCGGCGGTACCAGAGTCCATTGATGGACAAGGAACAACAAAAGTGTTCCTAGACCGTGTCTTTCGACAGCATGGTCTACCTGATTCCGTTGTGTCGGATCGGGATCCCCGTTTTACGGGACAGTTTTCGGGGAGCGTTGTTTAGGGTGCTGGGCACCAAGCTCCTCATGTACACTGCGGATCACCCGCAGACGGACGGTCAGACGGAACGCGTTAATCGCGTTGTGGAGGATATTCTCCGGAGTTTATGTGCGGATTCTGCAAAGAGTTGGAGTGAAATGCTTCAGATGGTTGAATTTGCTATCAACAATTCGGTACATGCATCTACGGGGTTTACCCCGTTTTACGTGAACGGATTAGTGAATCAGAGGGTTCCGCTAACGCCACGTGTGTGTGGTCCAGGGCTTGAGGGGGGAGGATTCCCCGATGTCAGCCCTGTATCGGTGCGAAAGCACATCGATAAGTTCTTATCGACGCGCCTTAGTGACTTACGACACATCTGCGATGCCATGGCGGAAAGTCAAGACAAGCAGAAGGAGCAAGCTGACCGCAAGGGGCGGCGTAACAAAAGGGCGTACAAAGTGGGAGAAAGTGTTTTATTAAACGCTAAAAATCTTCCTACACATGCAGTTTCAAATGTGTTGCGCAATAAACTGCGCCCGAGGTTTGTGGGGACTTTTAAGGTACTAGCCCGAAAGGGCTTTTCGTATACCTTGGACATCCCGAAGGCGATTTGTACGCATCCAACCTTCTATGTGGGTATGCTTAAGCCATACCAGAACCCGGAGGGAGGTCCCCTCTTGGAGGAGGGTGGGAAGTCGGATAGCCGAAAGGCAAGACAGGTCGGAACATCTCCGACAGGGTCGAAATAAGACCCTGAAGCTCCGCAATGAGAGACTCGAGGGAGGCAAGCCGCCCATCGATGCGTTCATTCGCACTCCCCTCGTCGCGGATTCCCTCCTGGGCATCTTGGATGCGACGGCTGTGTCGATCACAGCGCTCGTGGAACTCACGTCGCAATAGCGCGACCTCCTCCTCCAGTCCTCGATACGGAAGGTACTCCACATTACCACGTGGAACGTCTGATGGCACGACGCCATCACCGGGGTGAGACCAAGTACCTGGTGAAGTGGAAAGGTTATCCACATTCCCAGAGTTCGTGGGAGTCCGAGACTCCTCTGCGGCAGGATTGCCGTGACGTCGTTGACGCTTTCGAGCGGGAGAACCCCGCTGGGAGTCAACGACCAAAGGGGCGGAAGAAGCCCCTTCACTCCCAGTAGCTGGGATTTGCCGGAGGCAGATGCAGAGTTTGCATTGCTCTCCGGCACCACATCGAGAGCAGGGCGCGTGTAGTAAGAGGCGGGTAATTTTCCCTGCACTTTGGCTTGGGCATATGCCAAGCGTAACGCCCTCTCCACCCGAACGTCGGGTTCGGAAAAGCTGTTGTACAGCGCATCAAAGTTGGGGAGGCGCTTCTCCCCTTCCTCCCCAGAGCGGAACGCCCGTTCTGCGTCCTCGACACTTTCTTCCCGTAAGAGAACGTAGGGAGCCTCGCGGAGGATCTCTACGAGGGCACCGCGTGCCTGTTTCCCGAGGCGCGTTCGGTAGGACTTGGCAGTGAACCGCTTAGGCGTTAGCAGTTTGGCCCGGAGTTGTTTCCGGCGCGCAATTTCACGCGGCAGTACAGCCGCAGTACCAGGGGTATAGGAGGCTAAACCCCTCTTGACCTCGTTCTTAGACTTCTTTTGAGGGTCACGAGGTCCCTTCCGTGCCGGTACTGCATGTCGGGCTTCATGAACCGTGTCCGGTTCATTGGTGATTGTCGCCTTCGGCGACCCGGATGCATCATCCGTAGTTGGTAGAGGTGGCGCACGAGTTAGCGCGTTTTCCACACGTGTGGGGAATGGATTGGATGACCGACATTGCCGTTCGTCTCTGTCGGAATGGTCAGCCTTTGGTGGATATATCCCCAAGGGCATCCACCTCCGAGTCATCGGAATAGTTTCCATCCTTAGCACCACTAATGGTGCTCATGGTTATCCAGTGGTTCTGGCAGTTGGAGTTCTCCAACTAAATTTGATTTATTGCGTAAGCAATCGTCTTGATGGGGAGGATGTAACAGGGTTACATTCTGGTTACATTTAGTATGTGGAGTACGTGAGTACACTACAGTTGGGGTCAGTATTGACCGGTCCGAAAGGTTTTGGACCATTGGTTATTTTAACCAATCAGGGCAGGACCCCTTGGTGGAGGCGTGCCAGCCAGCCACTTGTTAGTACACAGGTGGTGTACACTACATTTTAGCTAGGTACGAATTTAGTAAGTTCTACTTAGTATTACATATAGTTTACATTAGTTTAAATCAATTTAGGCTAATTACATATTAAATGACCTCGACCGGTCGCGCGCGTAGTGAGCGCAGTAGAGTAAGGGGAGTTCTTCCCTTAGCTACCCTTTTATTAAGGGAGCCTTGTGTTAAGGTGTTAGCTTGTGCTAACTGGTAAACCAAAGTGGAATCTTGGCCCCGAGTAAGAGAGTTCTCTCTTACTAAGCCCTCTTATAAGGGCGTATCGGCTAAGTAGCGGCGAACGCCGCTTTTTACTTAAAGTAAAGCCTTCCTCTGTGCGCTAGCCGCACCGTGCGTGTACGAACCGGATACATCGCCGATCGGTTTGGAGCGATCGGGTTGGTTAAAAGGGAAGAGGCTTTTGAGCCAATCGTGTGTTAAAATTATCAAGTATGCAGTTCTAGGTAAGTCACACGATGTTTAATGTAGTTTACATATTAAGTTTTTTAATGGATATAAATACAGTATGTGTGTTTTTCTTAGTTCCAAGTTACAACTTACGCATAAGTCGCTCCCGCCTGCCGCGGAGTGTTTGGGAGTGGAGGGTTAACAGGGGCCCTTCAGCTAAACTTGCCCGGCCGGGAAGCGTTACAGACGGACTTGGCCCGCCGTAAGTCGCTCGACGGGAAAACGTACTCGGCTCATCACTCACTTCAGTTCGCACATGTTTGGAACGTGTTATTTACGTAAATTGGAAAGTTTACGTGTGGAACTCATTTTTGGAAACCTCAAGCTTTTCGATACGTTTGTTTGGTTGTTCTCGATTGGATTATTGATATCTCATGGTTGGGCTCTGTGATAGGCTATACGCGATCTGCCCTGGAAGTATACTTAACCTAAGTATATTATTCACGTATTTAGGGTGATGATTTCTGCCCTAGAGAAACCCTACCCCAGACGTGGATCGTTACATATCGATCCCTAACAAATTCATATTGCGCGACGGTTCACCGAGTGTGTAAGCACCCAAACCAATGGGTACACAAGGTGAGAAACGTGAAAGCAAATCGGACCAGGCGACCTACAGCACTGATCGGTCGTCAGAAAGCGACAGTCGATCCGATCGGAGCTTAAGCGAAGGATCGCGGGCTTCGGTTTTTAAATTTGAACTTGACTCCACCACACCGCCAACTGCTGAAGGTTTACCAGATGCCAACGAGAATGGCAACCTTCCATCGTACGGGTTTGATAGATGTCCCGCAT
Organism: Peronosclerospora sorghi; assembly: GCA_026184515.1. Lineage (NCBI taxonomy): Eukaryota > Oomycota > Peronosporomycetes > Peronosporales > Peronosporaceae > Peronosclerospora > Peronosclerospora sorghi. The sequence continues at coordinate 24,950,412 of CM047580.1, forward strand.
GTCTCTGACCCGATTCGAGCAGGGAAAACCCATTGTGACTGTATAGACATTCGAACACTGCTGATCTTCATCGGTTGGTGGATTTTGAGCAAGTTCAAACTGCTAAAATGTCTTACTCAGCGCGCACGTTGCCACACGCCTTAACAAATGCTGAAAGAAAGTTTAGTCATGCTGGAACCGTACTCAAATCTTTTGTGTTGATTTGCGTGATTATCTCTCCAATCCGATTTCTTAAAAAGTGTCGACAACCAGATTTGAACATCTCGAAGATCCTTTGTTGACACCTTTATGTAAGCTTTGACAGATGGATGCTGTTCTTCTGCACGTGAAGCATTGTTGTTTCCAAAGTGCGTATATTGATTGGTCGAGGAAACCATAAACCGTTCTTTGTACGACATCCACGTTCGTCAAAAGTAATCCAAAATCTCGAGTAAAGACTCATACAAAAATTTGGAGCTGAGTCCACTTCTCAGTAAACTCCTACGGTGATGGAGATAGGATTACTTGTTTCATTGTCCAAGGAAGACCGTTCAATCATCATCGCACCCAAAATACTTCTTGCAGTTGAGCGGAACATTCTTTTGGATGTGCTACATACTATGTAGATGTTGTGATATTGGAAATAAAGATGGGAGTGCATTCATCAATGCAAGCTCACTATCAGTGCTGATGGTCAAAGGTTTCGATTGCAGATAGGGTTTGACAAGCTGTTCCGAAGCCCAAAGATAAGACGGCTCTGTCTCTTGCTTCAAAAATGCAACTGCAATTGTTGAAGCTCGTAACACCAATAGCGTGAAACATCGGCATATTGAAGCGGTTAACTTTGTAAGTAGTACTTACGGACAGTAAAAAGCTTAATTTACTGACCTGTGCCGAACAACGGTAAATCTGATCGGATGAACCGGTCCATTTAGAATATGGTCCGGTGCATGATATTTGGATCCGGATTTCCATTGGTTTTTTGGTCGGAGGTGGCTGAGTATGCTTCTTACATATTCAACCGGACTCCGATAAGGGCAAATCAAGGGCGCCTGTCACCGATTAAGTATTCACTGGTAATAGGCCATTCTTACGGACATTGTTTTTTTTGGGTCTCCATGCATGGTATGGAGGGACCCCAAGAAAAAGATCTGGCGAGACATACGAGCGGGCGCTAATTTCAGTTAAGAGCGATGAAACCAAGGGCTACAAGGTATTGCTCTTAAAAGACAGGTTGTTCACAGTCACGAGGGACGTGACGGATATCAAAACGCTCGATAAAGATACGAACAAAAGGTTACCAAGAATTTGGAAGATGATGCGGAAAAAGAATTGGCACTCCGAGACAAGTCTCGTGAAGCGAAAAATGATGAAGACTTCAAGGATTCAGAAGCTAGAAGTAGCGCTAAAGAAGATAAAGAAGATGTGATTTGAATGCATAATAGCACGCGTGAAGTGGATACACTAGTTCCAAAATCTCGTCGAAAAAAGAAAAAGAGGACTCAAAAGGACAAGGACTATGAAGATTCACGCAGAAATGAAAAAGGCTTTAATGGATTGGTTTTGAGTAACATTAGTGGAACCCATCAAACTGTTGACAATTGTAACGGTCCGATTGCTGAAAGCGCGCTTTGCGTTTATGCTGTGTCTGAAGTGTTGTGAACTGAAAATATTCAGAAGGTGGCAGGCCTGATCCCATGCGAGTATCAACGATGGCATTTGGGCTGCTGCCGAGAGGACTGAGTTAGAGTCCCTCGAGAACCTAAAAGCGTGGACGGTTGTGCTCCGAAAACCAGGCAAGGTACCTCTGGTTTTATAAGACAAAGCTAAAGTCTGAAGGGTCGGTAGAGAGGTACAAGGCAAGATTTGTTGCAAGAGGCCACAAACAAGTCTACGGTGAAAATTATCTCTTCACACTTTCGACCTAAAGGGGGATAAATAACGTCAAGGTTATTTTAATGCTGTCACAAATTTTGGGGGTCGCTGCGCGACATGGAGACGTGACAATTCATATCCAAAGGCAAAGACGGAGCCGAATTATGAAGTATTGCCTAAAATTCTTCAAAGCATGGAAATAAGCCAGAAACGATTGGAATTTTCGGAGCGGCATCAAAAAATGATTAGGCATTAAAACTGCAAAAAAATCTTTATGGAATAAACCAAGCAGGGAGATTATGGCGCACCTGCTTGTGTGAGACTTTGGAAAACTGGGATTCTAGCAGTGTGTCACCGACACATGCATTATGGTCAAGATTGACGAAAGCGGGGCAGTGTTGGTAGGTGCGTATGTGAATAACCTTTTGGTCAACGGCACCGGCACCAGTGATGAAATTATGTCTGTTTTTCAGAGATATTAAACCATTGGAGTTAAAAGATCTCGGAATGTGGATTTTTTTGGGCATACGGATCGGAGGAGGACTGAAAGTCAGTTATCTCCTTGGTCAAGAAACCAATACCAGTGAATTTTTGAAGCACATGGTGTGGCAAAGAATACCGTAAAATTTGTGTACAACTGTGGGTACAACTGCGGGTACAACTGTGGTGGACATGGACAGCCATCGGATTGAAGGAAGCGACGACTGGTACAGGTACCTAATGGTAGGCGACGGACGACACGGAAATCAGGTTGACTGGTCGACGGAACAAATCGGAACGGTTAACACTGATTAGTTGATATTAGGTAATTGGTAGATTTTAGGATATAAGCACTAATAAAGTTCTCCTTTTGCGTCCGATCACAGAGATCACCTTAGGGACGGCGTGTTAACTTCGCGCCTCCCTTCCTTTGCACACGCAACTCTTCACGTCCCGGGCGGGAGCACCTAGTGCACTTTTCGGCCCACCGGCAGACGTGGAGTTCTTGGGAACACGCCAGCAACTCCGCCCTCTGTATCAGAGGATCTATTTTGAAAAGGTTTTTTGGGAAAGTGATCGATCAGTGTGCTCTCACCTCTTCCCCCCATTGGTTCACATATGGCTCCTAGGAGTTCGGCTGCTTTAAGCGCCCCACGGGAACTCTAGGTGGTTTTTTGTGGAAAACGTCGATCAGCCCGTGGAGAGTGCTGATCGACCCCCTCCGCTTAGGTCTAAGCTAGGAATACATAGTATATTGCGTGTTCCATTAGCTAGGCTTAAGAGTCTCGGCGATAGGGTGGTGAAGACTTCCGCTACCTGATCAAGTACCCCCCCCCCGCTGATCACCACAAGATCGACGATGTGCAACCTGCGACCCGCAATCATCCGCTCGCAACTCGAGCCAATTTGTAGCAGGACTGATCCTGTTACTGGCTTACACTGTATCTTGCGAGGAAGCGCGCAATACAATTAGGGCAGGATTAGTTGGTAACAACTAATCCTATAATAAAAGTAAATATATTAATTTTCACTTGTCTATTAGAACGCAAAATTAAGATTGTTTATTTAATGGGTGGTTTATAGCTAATAGTATAGTAACTAACTAATTAATATAATAATATCAAGTCCTTAACTAACTGTACTATTAGTTAACCTGCATGATTCGGTATTTATACCGAATCGACTTTTCCTTCTTAGATTATAATAACTTATAATCTCTTATTTAAATTTCAGACAACGCGTCTGAAATTAAACTGTGATATTCTAACTTGAATATCAATTATGTAATGACACCCCATTACATCACCCCCCACTTAAGGTGGTTGGCCAAAAATAATTCTTATTTTGGCCAATCATGGGTGGCACTTGTTGGTCGGAATTTCTCATTCACCAACTGATTGACCATCGACTCGATGGTCAAAGCACACGGCGGCGCTCTAAAGAGCGCTGCTGAAAACAATGAAGGAGCTTCTTCCTCCGCCTAAACACTAGGTGCTGAGGTGTTGAGTGACAACGGTGACGCTGCATTAGCAGCGTCAACTACGCAAAGGTCGGAAGACGTACCGTCTTCGACCACAGATGCTGCTAACGCGGCATCTGGTAAGGAACAGGGAGATGTTACTAATGCAACATCTCGCACGATGGCAACTTCCGAATGGCGTGTTGCCTAGAGGGCCATGTTCGGGAGTTCTGACTCCGAACAAAGTGATGGGGATAAAGCTGTCCCCACTAAAGGATCTAGCGAGTCGAAACTCGCTAGGTGCTCATCGCCTAACATCGATGACGACTCAGGTATCGCTGTCAGCTATGACAGCGACAATGATTATCACAGGTGGTTGCGGGAACGCAGAGCCCCACCTGTACCAAGTACTTCTCCACGTCGGGGTGATTTAACCCCGTCGCGTGGTGTTGAAGCAGGCGGTTCTCCGCCTGCTAAAAGAGCTCGAACAGAAGCGGCGCCTGCCGCTTCTAAAGCGTATCATCGTACGGAACCACATGTTCCGTACAGAGTGGGGTTTTGGACCCCTGGCTGGGCTATTACCCCCAACAGTAGCGGTCACCGTAATCGAGACTGCCAGTATGCGTTGTTCGATAACAACGTGCTGGATGACTGCGAAGACATCCAGTCACGTCGATTCGATCGAAGTACAGACGATAGACGTCTGTACTTTATTGACCTCTTTTTCCAGGTTCGATATTATTCGAGCCGGAAAGGGTCAAGGAAGAACAGGTACGATAAAGACGCCCTGACTCAGAGTTGGAATGCTTTTGTTGACAACTACAACAAAAGCCCAGATGATTACGTGAATAAAGTTCACGTAATGCGCGAGCGTTTTTTAAAGCACTCACGAACAGGCAAAATGGAATACATCCATTATTCTTGCATCAAAGAAGGGTTAAAGTGTGGTGTCCCTTCTCACCTCGTTTGCCCGCGGTGTACGCAGGGCGCTCCTCGTCTGTCAGAGGAGGAGTTGTGGGGGTACGTTGGTTTTTCCGTACCCGCCGAAATTCAGGGTTTAATTGATACCCTGAATGCATCAACACCTACTGTCGATGCTACTTCGCATTATGAGTTTGAGACTTCTTCTCAAACTCAGTCAAAAGGTCTGGGGCGTCAGCCCTCAGAACCTCAATCGGCTCCCAAGAGTCGAACTCTTGGGGATATCCCAGCCAGCGTACCAAGTACTCGGTACGCTGCCCCTTCTTCAAAGGCACCGAGCGCTTTGAAATCAAGCGCTCGAGGATATATCGCTTGTTCCCCTGATTATCAATCAGGGGCGGCGGAGGTTGAGAATTCCCTCGCCGTTGTTGTTGCGGAGCATGGTTCTTCGCTCCGCAAGCTCGAGGAGGGTTATTCCTCCTTGAGCAGCGGTATGTCTCACTGTGTGAAGACAAATCGGTCTCTTCGTGAGGATGTCCGCGACATCCTCGGGGCGCACACTGCCCTCCAGCAGAAGAATGATCTTCTGTACATTGAGCTTTCCCGCTATAAGGGAGAGCTCGATCGGCGCACGGCTGATCTTGAGCAGTCGAAGGCGGAGGTAACGACTCTCCGCTCTGCTCATCAACGGCTGGAAGCCGATTACAAGTCTCTCTTGAGAGACTTGGAGAAGCACGGTATCTTCCGTGGTTCTGCGTCTCGTCGTAAGACGAAGACGAATGATACGGCTTGAGCCGCCCAACACAGAATTTTGGGTGGAGCCGCATTGCTGTGGGAATGTCTAAGGTATAGGCATTCCCCCGAATCTCTTGGACCTTGAAAGGTCCAATGTACTTAGGAAGCAACTTCCGTGTAGGGAAGTTGCTTATTGCATGTATAGGCAAATTAGTAGTACTTAGTAATACCAATTCGCCTTTCAGAAAGGAGTTTTTGTTCTTCCTTCCTTGCTTGTCTTGATTTTGCTTCTGCTTATCAAAAGCAGAGGAAAGTGTGTCTTTTATATAGCGTATTACAGCTTGGCGCTGTAATACGAATTCATCCACTGCTTTATCAGCAGTAGGTGCGTTGTCCTCATCGTCTGACCATTGCTGCAGACACATATTCATCATATGCAGCTTCAGTTTCATTTGAAGCTGCTTCCGCTTCTACTGTACTTTCAGTAGAAGGGCCATCGTTTTGTTCACAAGTTGCAGTCGCAACTTGCGCATTGACTCGCTCAAAATTTGAGCGGGTCCCTCCCCCACTTAGATTTGGCGTACCGCCAAGTAAAGCTGGGGTTCGTGGATGCCTTAAGGCATTCACGTAGAACGGTGTATGCTTAGTTGAAGCATGCACCGAATTGTTAATCGCAAATTCAGCTAGTGACAGGTAGTCACTCCACTGTTCAAAGGCATGTGCGTATGATTGCAACATGTCTCCGAGAACGCGGTTAACCCGTTCCGTCTGCCCATCCGTTTCCGAATGGTCCGCAGTTGACATCTTCAACTGGGTTCCCAACAATGAGAACGTTTCTTGCCGGAAACGTCCTTCTCGGATCTCTATCCGAGACAATGTCTTCCGGCATTCCGTGCAAACGGAATACCGTATCAACGAATATCCGCGCTGTTTGAGCGGCGGTTACGCTCGCTGATACTGCAGTAAGATGTACCATCTTACTGAAACGGTCTACAAAGACCACTATTCCGGTCTTCCGACTATTGTCGGGTGGAAGACCGAATACGAAGTCCATTGAAATGGACTTCCAACACTCTGTCGGAACCGGCAGAGATTGCAGCGGAGCCTGTGCAGACTGCGCAGGCTTAACGCGCTGGAAAATCTCACAAGCGCGTACGTATTTTCGTATCCACTTGTATTGGTTTCGCCAGTAAAAGTCACGTGCGAGAGAAGCGTATGTCTTCTCTCGACCTTGATGCCCCGAAATCGGTGCATCATGATACTCAAACATTATTTGACGTTTGAGATCATCGTCGTTTGGAACGACGATGCGACTTTCATCTTTTTGGTCTGTGCTGTAAAGCAGCAGACCATCGTGCAGTCGATATCGATGCACGCAAGCGCGGACGAACTCTGGGAGTTCGTCGCGTTTCTCACTTGATTGATTACGTAAGTAATCAATCAACAGACGTGTCTCCTCGTCTGTTTTGTACGCCTCGCGTACTTGTCGTATAATTGACGACGACAAAGCAGTGCAACGGATCGCGTTTGCACTGGCCCCTTCGGTTACGGACGGTTTCGTCTCGTAATCGGGCCTTCGTGATAGCGCATCTGCTATCACGTTCAACTTTTCGGGTTTGTATTCAACCGTAAAGTTGTACTCAGCAAAGAATGACAGCCATCGAGCCATTCGTTGAGAAATGTGTGGTGAATTCACGGCCGTGCGTAGCGACGCATGGTCCGTGTAAACCACAAACGGTCTATCTCCCAATAGATAGATCCGAAACTTAGCCAGTGCGTACTTCATGGCAAGGAGTTCGTTGTCATGCACTGGACGGTTACATACAGGTACTCAACGAACACCGGCGAACACCAACAAACAATGGATAAATAAGGTCGACTGGTCGACGGAGGACGCTAGAATGGACGGCTCTGATTGGCTTAAATTAGGGAAATGGCAGATCTAAGGATATAAGTGATAATAAAGTTCTCTTTTTGCGTACGATCGGTCAGATTCTTTTTACAGGGACGGCAACCTAGGGCCTCCCTTCTTCTAGTATACACCTCTACGTAGCACTTTGGTCGTTTTTGTCCCACCGGCAGACGTAGAGTGTTGGGAGCTCGACGAAACTCCGCCCGCTGTGTCAGCGGTTCTTCTTTTTAAAGTTTTTTGGTCTCGGGAACGTGATCGAGCAGTGCTCTCACCTCTTCCCCGTTTGGTTCACGGTTGGCCCCTAGTTCGGCTGCTGTAAGCGCCCTACGGGAACTCTAGGAGGATTTTGAGTGAAATTTACCCCCCCCCCTCGTAGGTCTAGGCTAGGAATACATATATTTGGGTGTTCCTTTAGCTTTTTAAGACTCCAGAGGCTCCGCGATCAGGCAGTGAAGACTTCCGCTGTCTGATCAAGTACCCCCTTTGCCTATCAACACCTGATCATCGATCTGCAACTGCGCTCTGTGATCAACAACTCGCAGATCGCGCCGACTTGTACAAAATCGTCTACATTGATCACCGACTCTGATCATTCCCTGATCAAAGGCCGGACTTACCGATCAACGACTTTTAGCGCCTGATCAAGCCTGATCAAGTCTGATTACTGCTGATCAACGACTTTTAGCACCTGATCAATCCTGATCATGTTTGACCACTGCTGATCAGCGACGTTTAGCGCCCGATCAAGCCTGATCAAGCCTGATCACTACTGATCGAACCCGATCACACCTGATTCAATCTTGATTGTACCTGATCACGCCTGATCAGCGCATAGGACGTTTCGTCACAAGTTTCCCTAATCTTGCATCAAGGAATTGTCGTGTTTACATTCCCTCCACCTGGAGAGCGACCCACGCCCAAGCCGTCGGGTACACAAGGTGAACAGAAACACAAGCAGTCAAGGACAACCGGAGGACCCCCTTCGTTAGTCGGCAGTCCGGGCGCCGTGGTATCGCCTGATCAAGTCTCACAAACTTTGATCAACCGCTCCACCACACTATGGTGCTTTGTACAAACGGAGTGGTGGTCAGATGGCAGTTTAAGAAGAAGACCACCGTAGCATTCTCGACTGCCAATTTTCAATCGTAATGCTTCCATCTTTGGTGCACTCAAATCCTTGGTGTATAAGCCTGCAATCATATCCACAATCGGAACGTGAGTCGCCGAAACAATGCCTTTTTTGGAAAAATCGTTTAGATAGTTAAGCTTGATATTGATATGTTTAGTGCTCCCAGCACTAACTTCTTTTTCTACGTGCCTTATCGCCGCCTGGTTACAATCTTCAAAACTAGGGACGTCTTGGTGCGAATCCCAATTTCACATAACAACGCTTTTAGTCCAATTGCCTCTCGCCCTCCCTTTGAGGCCACCCCAAGCTCAGCCTGGGTTTGGTTGATGAAGCTACAGCCTCCGGTGTTCATGAGGAGTGTTGGAAGTATGTGTAGCCATTTGGCTTTTACGTCTTTTCATGATGATGAAACACCATTGGCTGAAATGGATACGTGAATTTTCAAGTTACGACTCAAGTTTAACATTTTAGTATCGTTATATTTGATTTAAGTAACTTTACATTATATAATTTTTGTTTTTACTTTAACGTGCCTTATCAACTTGAACGACTCCGCGTGGCATCCGTCGCGCGAGATCGTACCTGGTCAAAAATTTCAGACCAGGTAGTATAAGATCTCTGCGCATCTAGCACAAGTGTGCTTTGATATTTTTCCACACACCAACTTCTTCAACGGAGCGTCTGGATAACCCACATTTAAATTTTTAAGCATCCCCATTTGGGACACCCTCTAAGATGCTAACGGCATCGCGCTTTGTCGCGCTGCTGCAATGTTCACCACATGTTCGCTCGATGACGCTTCTGCTGCGTTCTAAAACGATTCAGTGTTGCTGCATCTCTTCTTGCGCACGGTACATAGTACGGCTATTCTCTACCGGGGTATCTGTGTTCTATCGGTGATCATGCTGGCGACACGTTCATAGGCGTCCTAGGTAACCCTCCTTTAGTGTTTCGCTGCGCCCTTCCCAGTCTAGGTGCAGAAAAGTTGTTATTGAATCGGTACTTCTACGTGCTTCGTTGTCATCACCAACTTCTTTTCCACAACTAGTGTGTTTACTTCATAATGTCGATGCTGTCATTCAAGAAAGGAATCAATTTTCGGATGTAGCCATTTTTGGTTTTCAAGCAAATTCGTATGGTGTGGAAACGGATTGGCTATAATTACATGGATACATGTTGGAAGACTTGCAAACTTATATCGCTCAGTAGACTTAAGTGAATATTATTGGCTTAAAAAATTTTCTTTAAATTTTAGAATATACATTTTACTTTCGTTTAACGAGTCGTTTCAAATCGCTTCAAGCAACGGACCGAGCAGCGGTCCCTCCACGTGTCCTACGCAGCGTCTACTACATGACTAAAATTATCGGGTTACTTGTTAAACTCTCTGTTACGTCTAACGGAGCATTTTGCAACAGGGTAGACAATATAAACGTAGGGTGGTCGAACGCAAGTGCCGTTCAAATGCGCGTACTACGCGAACTACAGCAAAGAGTGTGATTATTATTATCATTGTCTCACGTAACATAAAGCAGCTGTAAAGATACTCCATGGCATCCTAAGCCGTCTCCCTACCCGAAATCTGCAGTACATCTAATTCCTGTTTGTATGAACCTCATCGCGACTGAGCATTTGCACCATGTCTCCATTTCACACGTTGCTTCCAACGCCACACTCAGCCTCATCAGCATTCCACGTTTAAGAGTGCATAAAAAATGAATTTGATCGCTTCGGTTTCCGGTGTGATCGCCGTTTGCGCTCTCAGCGTTTCCGCCAATGTCGCTTCCACTTTGTGGGGATATCGTGTTAATGACACCAGTATGGTAAGCACTTCCGAGTGGGCCAGCGTCTGGCAAGCTTGTAGTGGCCTTCGTCAGTCACCCGTCGACATTGTCACGACTGTCAACTCTTCTACAAATATGATGGCCCCAATTACTTTCAGCGGATCATGTCCGGTTTACAATATGATAGAGCCACCTAAATCACTCGAGGCGGACGTCACTGGAGGTATTTGTTTCCTTTTTTTTCAATGAGATCGGTTCTAACGCTGATGTCTGCGTATCTAGGTAACTGCACTGTGTCAGTAAACAATGCGACCTACCACATGGTGCAGTTCCATGTACATGCTCCATCAGAGCACACGGTGAACGGAAAGCAACTCGATGGCGAGATACACTTTGTGCATAAATCGAGCGATGGTCAGGCGCTTCTCGTGGTGGGTCTCTTCCTCATGCTTGGTCCAACGTCCGATGAATGGTTGAATCCCGTCCTTGATGCGCTGGAGCATGTCAGCTCAACTGAGCAAACGGCTGTGAGCACTGTGAATTTGTAAGTTGACATTGCAGTCTCTGTATCTTGGTCATTGACTGAAGGGGTTATCATTTTAATCGATCTAGAGGATCTTACTCTTCTCTTGCGACAAGCGCTGCTGCGACTGGTGGCATTTACAACTACCCAGGTAGCCTCACAACTCCGCCATGCAATGAGACGGTTGACTGGTGGGTGGTGAAGAAGCCAATCATCATATCCTCTGCTGATTTCAACCGTGTTCATCTGAACTTGGTCGAGTATCACGCAACGGACAACGGCAGAAATGCCCGGCCGACGCAGCCTCTGAATGGCCGCGTCGTTACTCGATACCATAAAATGAACGATCAATAAACCCCAAAGATGGTGTATATAGTTCATTTAGTAGGTCACGGACACATCGGGGATCGACACAAAGTGCTCAACGCTTTGAATATACCTACCTACTAATTTGCGACCTGTCGTGTGTGCTTCGCATACTTTAATGAGCGAAAGAGTCAAGAAAAAGCAAAGCCTGTCCACCCATTCATTCTCGCCATTCTCTTTTTTCCAAATCGACGATCACTGAAGAGCCCCCAAAGATTTGCGCAAACGATCGGAAAAAGTCGGATGGAGTGTTCTCGTCGTATTGAGTCAATAAGATTCCTGTGAGAGTGGTCCCATTGTGCTGCCAGCCTCTGCCACTTGCTCCCAAAATTTTGGCTTGCCCGGTAGTCGGAATCGTGAGGGAGTTCTTGAGTCGAATAGTCTTTGGTAGAACAAAACGCTAACGCCATTCTCACACAAACCAGAGAAGTGAAGCTTCCTTGCATTGAGTCTTACATAAGGTGATGGTGCCACTATACGTCTCTAAAAATCACATCGCGGATTAATGTGAGCCACTTTGCCGACGACGCGTGAAACTGTTGACGCTCGTATTGGCATCACGCGCGGCCGTCTTGAGCCCTTAATTCACACACAGTGGGCAAATAGAAAAGAAGACAACCTTGGGGTATCAGTTTTAGGCTTTGGAGCATGGCATTGTCGTTCACATATGCGCCGAGTATCTACTTCTGCTGCAGAGGATCTTGTCGAGATCGAGTGCCGGGGCGATTCCGTCGTGACACCAAGAGAATGGAGTGACGTCGTATATAACTACTCGCCGAGAAGAGACAACTGACTTCCTAGAAAAAGTCGTTTGGGGATCCTGTTCCATACGTCACTGAAAACGTTGACTCGCGAACAGTCGTACTGAGCCATTTTCTGGCCCAGAAAAATCCTTGTCTTCCTTGTCCAACGGGCTTGTAAATATCGCCACGAATTCCACCGCCAAAGTTGACGCGATTGGGTATGTAGCTCGACATACCCGTAGAAAAGCTTAAGTTAGAAGCCGATTCTTGTGGACCAACTCAAGGAGCTTGTTTTGTCGGATTATGACGTCTGAAGGCAAGGGAACGCGGTCTATCGGGGTCGTGTCATTGTCGTTCCTGTCAAATTGGACTTAATTGGTCGTCGAGAGTCTTCCATAAATACGCTTCCCTTCACAAATCTCTCGGTGCCATTTCACACGTGGCGGAAACAAATCGTGTTGAAGTTTCAAGTGATGTATATAGTCTGGTATGAGACCATATACAAACTTCAAGTAAAGTGTAACCACAGTGGTCACTTTTGCATTTATCTGCTTTAGAATTTTAACTGTATATTTGCTTTTATTAGGAATTTTAGGTTAGGTTCTTAAGTACGCTTTTATATTAGTATTTTTTTTTGGGAGGCGCTATCTAGCGCTCACTTTTCGCTAATCAGCGCTCACCCCCCATATAAGGAACCCCTCCACCTGAAATGCTGCACGCTGATTGGATGACGTCCAAGTCAAAGATCCACCCAGGCCGACCTTGCTCTCTCTCTCACTCACCCACCCAACACCCAACCAGACTACAAATTTCGCTACTTTTTCGCGGCTTTAACACCCACAAAACACGTCAATTTCGACCATGACCAACCTACAAACTCTTGCTGCTGCTACCTACGCCACCCTAGAGGACACCCGTGCAGCAGTAGACCGTGAGTCACGCGCCGACGGCTATGTGCTGGTGCGGAAGACTACAAGGCGAGTAGGGAACAAGCCAGATGGTGACATCAAGGCTGTTGAGCTCAAGTGTGTATGCGGGACCGTGCCACCCTCTTAGACTGCGAAGCGCAAGCGCGTATCCTCTAGCCGTGGCACAGACTGTGGATTCTGCTGCTCTATCCGTCGAGTAGTGGCGCAAGCTGAAGAAGCCCACTGGAAAATTGTAGTGGGTGACATTGAGCATAATCACGAGGCCTTTGCACACCCAGCTGTTCACCCTCAAGGTAGTGCTCTTACTGAGGATCAACGCCAAGAGTTTCTTCGCTTGAGAAAGGATGGGCTAAACCCGCTAAGGGTAGTGGTCACAATGCGCAGGCAAGGCCTTTCAGTCACTGCACGCGACATTTACAATGTTAAACAGGCTGAGAGGTTGCAAATCTTGGCTGGTCCCTCCCCCTGATGGCGCTTCTCAACAACCTGGCCACAAGCTCGCCCACGCTGTATTTTACGCAGTTCGATGACCAGAGAAGGCTCACACACCTTCTAATTGTGTCTCCGTCTGCAGAGGAGATCTGCAGCAAGTTCTCAGCCGGAAAGGTGTGGTGCATAGATGCCACATACAAGACTAATAGATTCGGTCTGCCCTTAATGCACGTTGTTGGGGTCACCTCAACGTCACAATCTTTCACTTTTGCTTAATGTTTATGTATGCGGAGAGGTTTGAGGACTACCTATGGGCATTGCATCACGTCCGCCAAGTCTTCAACCAATGGAGCGTCAATACAGCGACTTTTGTGACTGACCGAGAGCTTGCTCTCATGAACGCGTTAGTCGATGTTTTCCCTCAAGCGCACTTCCTTCTCTGCCGCTGGCATATCAGCAAAAACATTATGTCCTAACAGAGAAGGAATGTTGCAATCATGGAAGCCTTCAAAGAGCTGGAAAGGGAATGGAACTGCTTGGTGCTGGCTAAGACGCCCAATCTTTACGACCACCAGCTTGTGAATATGCGACAAAGCTTGCCCAACCATGTGATGAGGTATCTTGAGGAAACTTGGCTTGTGTTTAAAGAGCGTTTTGTTGCAGCGTTTCTGCACGGCAAGCTACATTTTGGCCATCTCACAACATCACGGGTTGAGAGCGCCCATGCAGCTTTGAAAGCTTGGTTCTCAGTCTCGACCGGTGATCTGTTAACAGTTGACACAGCCTGTCGCCTTGCATGTGAGGGACAGCTTGCATCCATCCGTCTGCAGACTGCAAAGGAGCAATCAATGGCAAGTCTTGGCTTCGGACCTGTCTTTTCTGCAGTTACAGGCAAGGTGTCTGTAGCAGGCTTGAAATTGGCATTCCAGCAATACAGATTACGGCTTGGAGGTGAGACTGACGCGTGTCAAGATATGTTCACATCAAACCTTGGTGTGGTGGAGTCAAGTTCAAAATCGAACACCGTAGTGTCGAGAACCTCACCACCATCGTGCTCGGCCTTCCAACTTACGGGGGGGGGGGGTACCCCGCGAACCTTCGCCTTCGATCCGATCGGATCGTCCGCTGCTGGCAGACGACCGATCATCAACACAGGACGCCTGGTCCGATTTGTTCTGCATCTCACCTTGTGTACCCGATGGATTGGGCTGGTAACACACTCGGTGGATCGGCGCTAGGAATTGACTTGTGGTCTAAGTGTGGTAGACCGTGCTGGGTAATGTACTCTGGGCGGAACTCTTCACCCTGGGTACGGGTAGACCAGTTATACTTGAAATGAGTATACTCCAGAGGGCACATCGCTGATCCGATCGTAAAGCCCGACCAATATGGGAGATAGACTCCAGTAATCCAATAGGGTCCAATAGTCCAATAGGGAGATCCAAATGAGAACGTGACACACTCCACGAACGATATCTCCACGAAATAATCCAATCGACGTAATAGTACGTTCCAAACGTGCGCAACTTAAACTTGAGAGGTCGACCAAACTGCACTCCCGTCGAGGGACTTCTGGCGGGACAAATGCGTATATGACGCGTCCCGGCCGGGTATAATGAGCTGGAGGGGATTACTCGACCCTCCGCTCCCAAAACACTCTGCGGCGTGCAGAGGCGACTGACGTGCAAGGCGAAACGACCCCGATTGAGTTAGAGGTCCAACGGTTTCTTAGACGAAGCTAAAGCCAAAACATTTACGAAGCAAAACCCAAACTTGGCAAAACCCAAACCTGGCAAAACCCAAACTTAAAAATACCTACCCCCTATAGTCCCCAATATGTACCAAACATGAAAATATGTAGTACACGCAATCTCATGTGACTTACCCAAATCCGTGTTCTTGACACTCCTTGCGCATGACCGGCTTAAAAGCCTCCTGGATTTCCACCAAGCCGATCGCCGATAAGCCGATCGGTCTGCTGATGACCGGAAACGACCAAAATTCTTGGGTCCGCTTCACCACATTGGCATGCCCTGCAAGCATCGATTCCATTGTCAAACATCACCAAGACCCCTTTATTGTGAGGACTTTGATGTGCACTGGTGGTTGGTACAGCCCTCTCGCACAGCATCAGAACCAGTAGCGTCAACAATGTCATTTGAGCATACACTCAAACAAGTTCAAGATGAATACAATAATGCATCAGTTCATCGCCAAAAGATCATTCTTGCGCATGTTTCTGCCTTGATAGCTGCTGACATCTTTGATCCAGCAATAGTTGAACGTGGTCGTGGGCGTCCTGTGGGATCATTGGGCAGATCAAGACTATCACAGACTTCTACCCAGCGAGATCCATCACTCTTTGAGGTTATCGAAGCTTCTTCAAGGCCGTAAAGGCGTTGTGGACAGTGTGGACAGATTGGGAATAATGTGCGCAATTGCCCCAAACTCACATCGGCAACTCCCTTGGCTTCTGTAGCTAATGTAGTGACTGATAACCATGCCCTGGGTGCCATAGACGACTGTAATGCTGATTGGGATCCGTATTTCACTGCAGAGCTTGCGCATCTTGCTGCTGCTGCTGATGCCGCTCGTGCTACAGGCCAGTTCTAGCGTAGAAACAATAAAAATCAGTAGATTCACCCAGCAATTTCTCACCCGGCAACCTCTCACCCGGTAATCTTTGACTTTGCGGTATGGTGTTTTTAACCTGCCCACAATTACGTCTAGATTGGGTGGATCTTTGACTTGGGCGTCATCCAATCAGCGTGCAGCATTTCCGGTGGAGGGGTTCCTTATATGGGGGGTGAGCGCTGATTAGCGAAAAGTGAGCGCTAGATAGCCGCTCTTTTTTACACTAAACACAAGAGTACTTACTTGCTTCTCGTGCGCACATACCCTGATCAAGTACGGCGCGCTTCTTTCCAAGAAATTTACTCCCAGACTATCAGGCACTAACGGGCGGTATAGTCATTACGGAATATTGGCTTTGTCCCCAACTCGTGTCAATTTCCTACAAATCGTTTGGCTTTTTGTCGATCGGGTACGCGCGCAAGGAAACTCGACACACACGTCCGACGATGGATTCATAGGCTTGAATGCCAGGCTCATAGCATCGTGCAACGTCTTCAACACGGTTTCAAGCTTTGTTGCGTCGAGTTCCTCATCTGGGTAGTACGTATTTGCCCACGTAACGAGATTTGGTGGGTGAGATTGTTCCGTAAAGCCTAGTGGCCATTGTCTAATATTTTTCGATGCATTTTGCTTGCTATCCTCACCATGTGCTCTCTACCACAAAAGTATTCACATCAATTCCATTAGTGCGCACGATAGAGCATGTTGTCATACCGTATCAAGAACAAGCGGTGTATGAAGATATCGGGAGAGCAAGCTTGGCGGGAAAAATGAATGGATTGAATCGAGGCGATGCACTAGAGTGTGCTGTCGGAAATGCTGGTCCGTAGACGAAAAAATAGCTTCATATATCGATTCGAGCAGAGGCCAGAAAACCATGGTCTGACTGTAAAAGGACAAATATCCACGTGATATCGGGAACGAGTGCAATACGAATAATAAAACCGAAGTTAGCGCTATGAAGCACAGAGCTGGGAGTCGCATGAAGCAAAATACCATTATTTCGATTTGCGTTGGGAATATGCTGTAGTGCTCCCAGAAGAAGCTCCATGCGATGTCCCAAAAGAAAAATTGACATGAAATAATACCTCGTGAAATATTGCGTCACGCGGTAATGGATTTTACCGCGTGATCAAGCGAAATCAATCGACGAGTTCTTTGAAGCTCGTAGTAGATAGGCAATGTGCGGAGTAGACCACTGCTTTTTAGCCTTGCCTTTTGTGTGAACAAGTCATTAGTATCTGGCGGGTCGTTCATGATTATAATAAGCTAAACGCGGCTAAGGTACCGTCCCGAACGCCAATACCGATGACGTTGTCATCATTAATGGCATGCTCGAGTTAAGAGATAGATTTAACCAAATCCATATGAGTAAGAAGCATAACCTCCCCTGCAGTAAGCACTCCATGTGGAACGCTCATTGGAGTTATGAACGTGCAACATTTAACAGTATATTAAACATCTGATATATCCGGGGGGTGGATTCGCAGCGAGTAACATGATGATATATTCATCAATATTAAGGATAAATACGATAAAAGCGACGTAGAATGCCTACGTCAAGCGTGAGAGCTGATGCGTATGCATGAGCTCAATGCAAAATTAAGGAAATGCATCTCAGATCGGATTTTAAGGTAAAATGGAGCTTATACTAATCAATCTAAGATCAGGGTAATTGCTAAAAGGACTTAGCCAAACAAATCAAGAAGTGCAGATGAGTAGGGAATGTGTTTCGATGGCATTTAAGCTGTTACAATGTCGGTGCAGTTGCACCGAGTTTGGCGCTCTTATGGTGTAATGGTTAGCACTCTGGACTCTGAATC
>CM047580.1:24971175-25084914 GCA_026184515.1 Peronosclerospora sorghi
AATGTCACTTGTTTAAAAAGAATCCAAGTCAAATAGTCATCGAATCATGAGTCCAAGAGCCACTTCAGATTGTGAGCGCAAGTACTTCAAGCAAGAATGTGAGATTTGAGTGTAGAATAGTAGGGAAGTGTATTTCGATGGCATTTAAGCTGTTAGAATGTCGGTGCAGTTGCATCGAGTTTGGCGCTCTTATGGTGTAATGGTTAGCACTCTGGACTTTGAATCCATCGATCCGGGTTCAAATCCCGGTAGGAGCTGCTTTAGCATCCTGTGATATTATAAGTTCATAGACTGAGTGGAGTTTACTACAACAGTGTTGAAAAACATATTTGGGAAACGTACTTGTAGCGCTGATCTTATGGTGTAATGGTTAGAAATCTGAACTCTTAATCCAGCGATCCGGGTTCAAATCCCCGTAGGACCTTCATTTGCATTTTTACTCTCATTTATGTTGGCCAAACGCATCGGCGCCAACTCCTTTATGCACTTACTTGATAGGCATATTGAGTAGACTCTGCTATAATCAATGTCACTTGTTTAAAAAGAATCCAAGTCAAATAGTCATCGAATCATGAGTCCAAGAGCCACTTCAGATTGTGAGCGCAAGTACTTCAAGCGAGAATGTGAGATTTGAACACCGTTAAGTTCCTTAAGTTAACATTATATTTCCATAAACGTTCATACAATTATGGAGGCATCATAAGCCCTCTTTCGCAAATGCTTTAGAAGGACGTTGAATACGCATGTCAAGAAGCTTTCGATGCAGTCAAGAAAAGCTTGATCGATGCACCGGTACTAGCGATAACCGATAATAATCGCCCGGTTCACGTCATTTGCGATGCAAATTACAGTCTTTACTCAGATAATTTATCCCCTTATAAGTTATATCCTCACGTAAGTTTTATGATTTTTCATCCACAGGCCTTGTACTATTGTGGGTGAGTTATAAGTTACAAGTTATTACCAAGAGGCCAAAAAAATAACTTATCCGAGGGGAAAAAATGTGCACAAAGCTTGATTTTTTACTCATCGCACGAATAATGAAGTAAGGAGTCAAGCGTGCGCTGCGTAGTAGCAGCTGTACAAATGGAATGCTGGAGATTACGAAGGTGCCTATGTACTGCCCTACCTTCTATGGTAGTTACATTTATAAGGGAGAGAACTATGCCAAGGATATGTAGCTTCTCCGCTTTCGGAATCACCACTTCAACCGCATCCTCCTCTTTTGTATCTGTCTCTGAATGCCTAACCATCTCAATAATCTCCTTTTCAGTCAACTCGACGTGTGATGATCCGTCCTCTCCAACAGGATTCAGCAAATTCTGAATTGCCATTGGATTTCGCAAAGGAAGGCGGTGCAAGACGTCCTCTTACTCTTTCTCAACCTGCTGCTCCTCCCGATCTGGCACAATCCGTCGCTGCTCTGGAACAGGACCCTCCACAAATAACCCGGTATGGTTGTTGCAGTTGCTGCTGGTCTGGTGCGAGACTTATTTCCACGCTGCTTGGCACCAGCGAATCGCAGTCAGTTTATCCACCTTGTAAATGTTTTGCTCTCCTTTCTCATCCTGTCCAATGAATGATGGTAGTGAAACGTCGGTAATGGCGCTTAAATGCCGCAATTATTCCAGCGTCCATTGGCTATACTTTCGAAGTGCAGTTGGTAGTAAAAACTCAATTCGAACATTTTCAAGCTGAAGATCTGCAGTCACGTAGAAGGGGCATTGTCAAGCAGAAGAAGAACTTGGCTCTGGGCAGTCTGTAAAATCATGCAAATTACGGTGTACATATACTACGTAAATATAAAAACTTACGCGAAAACGCAAGGAATGGCTCAAAAGGTGCAAGAAGATAAAATTAAAGAGCACGAAAACCATCTTCATGCTGTTGTCAATTTTTTTGAGCAATTCCTGGAAAAGCGCACCTGTCATCCAGGCTTTTTTGTCAAAGAGGTAAAGGAATCCGTGTTGCTCAGCAGTTTTTCTCAAAAAGCAACGCGGCTGCTTTGCATGACCAATAATCAAAGACTTGATCTTGTGTGAGCCATCCGCATCGCAGTGAGCGCCAGAGTAATTCTTGTACGCAAATGGAAGTGTTCATGATTTTTGCCCACAGCACACCCATGAACACATCAGCATATAAATCCGACCTTCACCTTCTTCAATCCTTCAATCAGTCCGGTGGCAATTGTTTCTCAGGTGGCATGTTGTAAAATAGGCCTTTTATGATAACCATTGTCAGCAACATGACAAGGCTTACTTCTTCAAAAGACAGCAAGCACAAACCTGTTTCGGCCATGTTACACACATCAAAACGGTCATACTGCAAGATGAGGTTGCGCAAGCGGGGCAGAGCATCTTCCAATGCGTGATGGCCAGCCGAGCCTCTCTCACCATTGATGTTGAAGCATCGCAGTTTGTTTCGCTGTTGGAAACGAGTGATCCAGCCGTTGGAGAATTTAATTGAGCTTTTGGGAATGTTCAACTGGTCCATAAAGTCAGCTGTCTTGGCCTTGATGAAGTTGCCGTTAACGGCAGTGTTTCGTGCCTGTCGCTGAAAAACCCAAGTAAAAAGTGCCTCCTCAAGCTCTGGATGCCGGGCCACACGTGGACGCTTCGCTTCAAGGTCGGCTTCATCTATCATCTCAAGTTCAGACCGCTTGCCAAGTACCTTGCTGATTTAAGCCTGTGAAAGTGCCTTCGCCGTCCCAAATTGCTCCTGCGCCCACACACCCAATGCGGCCTGGTCAATCTTACTGATGGCCTTGTACTTACAGATCTCAAGTCGCTGAGCATTGGTGAGACTGACTGCATTTTTACTTTCTGTTTGGAAAAACCTCACATATTTAACCCCTGATCTCAGTCCCAGAACAGCCTGACAAGTTTTCCTTATGTTCTTTCTCAAGCAAAGCAATCACCTGATGACCTGGTGAGGGCTGTATGCGGCGCGTCAAAATCTGTTTGGCACGACAGTGCTTTTTTGTTAGTTTGTTCGCTTTCTTTTTTACAGCAGAAAAGTTGGCTTTGTTTTAGTGTATTTACTGTTTTCACTTTACATGCAGCAAGCCCCAAACAGTATACTGTAATGCATCATTTCAGGTAAGTTATATCCTCAGATAAGTTATAAAATTTTCTGTAACCAAGGCTATAACTTATCTGAGTAAAGACTGTATAATGTAATTGTTTGGCCACTAATGCAATGCTGTCACGATGATAATGTTCGCGTAATATGTTACAATCGCGTCAGATTCAAACATCTGAGCGTAATCATCATGTGCATGACAAGGAACACCTTGCCATGAAGTATGCACTGGCTAAAAATCTCTTTATAGATAGACTCATTGTGGATTTTACCGACCTTTCATCTTTACGTACGGCTTTAAATCACATCTCTCCCAAAGATCGTAAGATGGTTGTAGTTATTCGCCGATAAAACTTCACGATTGAGTAAAAACCAGAAAGATTAAACATGATAGCAAATGTTCTATCACGAAGGCCTGATTACAGGTCAAGACTATCACGACCAGTCGTTGCACTGCACCTTTTTTTACCTCTTGTATAGAAGGTACAAGAGACATGTGAAAGGGACGAATAGACTTTTTTGGTTTGATTATTTAAACAATGAATCAGCATAGAAACACGGAGAGATTCTAGAGTTCCTACGCGCAAGCGTGCATCGATATCGATTGCACGATGGCCCGATTCTCTACAGCGCCAAACAAGATGACGAAAGTCGCATTGTTGTTCCCAACGATGATGATCGCAAGCATGAAATCATGTTTGAGTATCATAATGCACCGATTTCAGGCATCAAGCTCGGGAGAAGAAATAAGCCACTCTCGCACGTGGCTTTTACTGGGGTAACAGTATAAGTGGACGTATGCGCTTGCAAGATTTTCCAGCGTGTGTAGTCTGCGCATTCTTCCCAGGCTTCACTTAAATACCTGTCGATATCAATAGTTAGACGTTTATTTCCGTGGGCTTTGATTTTGGTATTACGTCTGATAAAAGTCGGAAGACAGGAATTGGTCTTCGTACTTCATATTTGTTGACCAATTCAGTAAGATGGTACATCTTACTGTAGCTTAGACAAATATCACTGTCGCGCATAGTGCGTATATTTACCGATAATGTATTCTGTTTTCACGGAATGCAAGGAACATTGTCTCGAGTATAGACGCGAGATTCACAAGACGTTTCGTGTAAGAAGCGTTCTTGTTATTGGGCACACAGTTAAGATGTCAACCGCGGACCATCCGAAAACGGAGGAGCAAAACAAACGGGTAAAACGCGTTCTGGGCATTATGTTGCGTTCTTACGGGTATGCCTTAGAACCGTACAGCAACTTCTGCCACTCGTTCAGTTTGCTATAAACAGTTCAGAGCATGCTGAGACAAAACACACAACATTCCACGTGGATGCCGCATGACATCCACGACTCCCAGCTTTACTTCGCGGTATGCCAAATCTAATTGGGTGAGGAACCCGCTCAAAGTTTGGGCTAGTTAATGCAAATGAAACGCATGTTGCAGTGGAAACTTTCGGAGGCATGTTAATCGCGTCTACATCCAATATAGATATACCTACTGCTGATAAAGCAGAAGATGTGCCCACAGCCCGTCATCTTTACAGGAGAAGATATGAACTGAAACAGAGATTTGAAACGGTTTCTACGAAGCTGTAAATATTTTAGATACAGCCGTTTTAGGTTAAACTATTAGTTTTCACTTACATCTTTCGCGGAAGAGGCAGAGAAACAGACGATATATCTACAAAATAAACGACTTCGTATTACAGCGCCAAGATTTAATACGCTATGTGAAGAAGCACTTGGTTCTGCTTTAGATTAGCAGAAGCTGAACGCCGACAGAAGTGGACGAAACAACACAAGCAAACAGGGTAAAGTAGTGATACTAATCTACCTACACATGCAATTAGCGTCTTCCCTACTCGGAAGTTCGTGCCTAGGTTGATTGTACCATTCCGGTATAAAGTGTTATGGGGAATGTCCACACGGTACACATTCCCGCAGAAATGCTACTGCATCTGGCATTTTATATCGGGCGCCTTGAAGCTCACGCTTTGGCTCACTGCGACGGCAAGCCAAGTCCCCGCGACGAATGTCGCGGGAATCCAGATCGGCTTTCCGACTTAAATCTGCCGTGAGAACTCAGCAGACGTTCACGTTCTGTCTTCTACTGATCAACTTTCTGTTGGGGCGAGATTTGCCTTCAACAAAACCTCTTCTCTCATGACGAAAAGAAAATCGCTTTATCCGAAATTTGGCATCGAAGGAAGCAAGCATATTGCGTAGGTTAGACTCACTCTTCTCAAGCTCGAGAATCTGAACAGTGTAATACTTGACTACGGGATCGATAACGAGAATGCCGCATGCTTGGTCGTCGCATATCATTGTCTCATCCTGTTTAAGAATCTCTCGATCGGGCTCTTGCGTCTCGCATGGTGCTTTTCCGCCGCCGCAGACAGTCAAGGGTAATACCCGCTATATTCTTGAGCGTCTGATTGTAAAGCGATTAAGCTGAGCTGGCTGCCAGCAGCGGTACGGAGTACTTGGTACGCTGGATTGATTACGCGGCACTCGAGGTACTGAAGTAGGACGCCCAAGACCTTTGGGAACAGTTCAGAAAAGCAAGCTTCTGCTACAGCTAAGATTTAGTGCTTTCAGTAGCTTTACCGGATCCCGCATTAAGCACATACACCCTATGTGCAACGTGCTCTGGTACTGCGTAACCGCGGTACTCACGCATCCCCTGTTCGGGGATCCGTTTGAACAACGGGGACACTTGAATATGAGGCAACTCCGCAAGGAATTAATGCTTCGGCTCAGGCATCGTGGATCAATTCCACTTTGACTAACCGCAAATGCTCCTTTATTTTTTTCAGTGAAAATATTTAAATCCACACCTTTTCCCGTTAAATTCACACCTTGTCTAAACCACTTTATTTAATTATACTAATTATTGTCTTTGTTGTCGTCACTCATAACGTATTTGCGTACTCGTACACGCGCGTTCCAGTCCCTAGGAGTACTTGCGCAAGCAATTCCACAACAAGACGAAAGCATACAAGTCTAATAACAGTAATAGAGCGTAAAACAACTTTATTAACTCCACGTTATAAGTAATCACTCGTTACTCCACTTGACTCGAAACGAGACCGTAACAATATCCACAATCCACGAGGAAAAAGAAACTTCCAGCCGTAACCACGGCGTACTCCACTCCAATCAACCACTTGAGAGATATAAGTCAAATTCAAAAGTGATTTATTAGTATTAGGACTAAAACTTAAACTAATAATATGCATATATGTAAGTTGGTGTACCTAAAATAAGTTATGTACACCACATCATGATTTCATTGAAAAGTCGTCAAAAAAACAATTCACGCGACACGAGGTGCTGCAGTAATTGCGCGCCCTTCCAACACTCCTTCTCGACTTTCCGCTGAAATCCGCCTACTCTATCTCCATCGCCATCAATCCAAGTCCTCGCTGCATACGCTTCAGCTTGTACGGACCCAATCCCTTCGTGAAAACATCGGCTGACATAATGTTCTTAGGCTCGTATTCTGGTTTAATCAATCTATCTCGAGCCCTCGAAACCAAAACCTTCACTCGTATATCAATATGCTTCGTTCGTGAGTTTTTAAAATCAAAACTGATCACCTTTATGACTGCTTGATTGTCGCAACGTAACGTCATCGGGAGCTTCACCTGAATTTCAATTTCCATTGCCATTTTCTTGAAACCAATTAACTCTCGCTCGACCACCGATGCTGAGTAAAGCTCTGCTTCCATCGTGGACATCGACACACACGACTGTCGCTTGTATACCCAATGTACTATACTACCTTCCATCATCACCAGGCCGCCGCTCGTAGATTTTCGGTCAACTTTTGAGCCACCAAAATCAACATCAGTATACCCTGAAATCACCACTTCATTTCTTCCTTGACCCTTCGATTCAGAATCCACTTCCATTTTCAACTTCATTCCAGATGTTCCTTTCAAAAATCGCAGAATCCTTTTCGCCGTCGTCCAATCGAGTTTCGTCGGCGCATGCACCCTGCTTGTGGCCTTATGCACTGTTTTAGGCAATGTCTGGCCTAGAACAGCGTGCAATCCACAGTAGGCTGCCGGTCAGAGATTGGAAATCCTTTACCGATGGTTTACCGTCTCTAACACCATTTTTAAGCGGTTCTTATTCTTTTAACGATTCATTCTCGTATTCCTCGCCAATTGGCGCCTTGAAAACGTGTGAATTTTCCATGCGATACGTTTTAAGTAGGTCCTTAATCATGGCCTCTTGGTCCAACAAATATCCATCCATTTCATTGTAATTGACGCGCATAACCAAAAATTTTCAAACACGACCTAGATTTTTAATCTCTAAATCTTCCAATTCTTCGAAAAATTCTTGCCGCACTCCTCCTTGGTTCCATTAATCAACAAATCGTCGACATAAACGCCGACAACAACGGTATCTCCATCAACCTTCTTGAAATACAAGCATCCATCCGTAAATTTTGTTCGTAACCATGGTTAATCAATTTGGAATGTAACAAACGATTCCACTGTCTTCCAGCTTGCTTCAAGCCGTAGCGTGTCTTCTTTAACTTCAATATAACTTGCTGCACATTTCCAACTTGTAATTCGTCTATTTTTTCCGTTCAATCTGCATAACATTCGGTGTATACAAATAAATGTCATGCTCGTCCTCCAACGCATTTACGGAAGCGTTGGGAATGTCGCCATGCATCGCTCGAACCTTCCCCTTTCGCGCGAGAGAGCGTCAGAATAAAGCGAACGGTGGTCAACTCCATGACCGTGGCGAAAGTCAACTCGTAGTCGACCCCGAAACGCCGCTCGTTTCCACATGCCACTAGTATTGCTTTATAGCTCTTTAAATCGTCATTCGCATCCGTCTTGACCTTGTATACCCACTTGGGGGGCATGGAGCGGCTTCGCGTCAACTGGCCTTTTAACAACATCCCAAGACTTGGTTCATTTCTAAAGCATCAATTTCCTCTTTCATCGCTTGAATCCATCTGTCTGCGTCCTTGCGGTTGATTGCGTCTCGATAATTACTTGGATCGCCTTCCGTAATTAGGTTTACCACTAGACGCTTCTCTTTTTCATTTTTGTCTTCAACTTTTACTTCTTCTTGTCCCTTCTTTTCGGCGTAATGCCGCGTGCCGTGTCGGTCCCTGGTCAAACGCGGTTTCTTCTTCTTCTGCTTTTTCGCTGCTTCCTTCGGAAACCCTTGCCCTTTTCCGCTGTCACTTTCTTCGACTTTTTCTTTACTCGATACGCGCGCAGCTACTTCTAACCCTAGGCTTTCTTGTTGCGCTGCGCTTGCATCATCATCATTCAGCACCTCCTTGAGCTGCCGATTTGCGTTTCCGTCAACGTTTCAACGTTCTTGACGTGCTGTGTCACGGTGACTTTCTGCTAGCGCTTGAGGAAAACATTGAAACCCTTGGTTTCTTCACTTTTATGGTTTTGAAGGATATCCTTTAAGTGGATTTTTTAGAAGTTTTTTATAATTCCTATTACCACGCCGATTTGGGCGCAATGCGCAAGCGTGTTAGTCCACGGATTTCTGTACACAGTACACGGGGACCCAAACGTCATAATTCACCAAAATTATGCTTCACGCCTATGAGCACTTCCAGCGACGGCATCCGCTTGGAATTCGCGCTTGTTGGGGTCCGATTCAGCACATACGCTGCATACTCGGCTTCATCCCCCCAGAAAGACAAATTTAAACCACTTCCAAAGAACATTCACCGGGCCATATTCATCACGGTCCGATGCATGCGTTCCGCCTTGCCATTACTCGCCTGATTACCAGACTCGCTAATTTGACGTGAAATCCCTGTACTCCTGCAAAAGTAATCCACACTATTGTAATCTGCGCCGCCGTCTGTTCTTAAGACGTGTATCTTGCAATTAAATTTGCGTTCGAAAAACGCCAAAAATGTTTAAACTTCTTGGCCGCCATATCTTTGGTCTTCGCCAAAAAAAAATCCTCACATAGTTACTTTTGTAGTCAATAAAATTGACAAGATACCTATTTTCCAACCGATCTCCGGGTGTAATCGGTCCCTTGAAGTCCGAGCAGATCACGCTACCGATCCGATCGATCGGCGCATTTTTACCGCTATCCTTCTTAGACTGCTTATTTTTAGATTGCTTGCCTTGCGCACACGTGACACTGTGTAGTCCGTAATCCTTATTCCATAGTGCGGGTCCTTGGACAACGAAATAATCGTGTCGTAATTTAGATGTCCCATCCGAGAGTGGAAATGCATAAGCCTTCCACTCTGGACATCTCTATCAATCATAAAATCTGCATCGTTTGCAGCGGCCACCGACATAACCATTTCCTTGTATGATTTCTTCGGTAGGTCCACCGTTCCTTCAACAGCTAGAACATTACTGTCCATGTCGACCCTTACGATTCCTACACCGGAATCACGCTTGACCAGCGTTTTTTTTCCATACAGATATGAAAGGATGAGTCCACCTTCTTCGAAAATCCCATACAAAAATATGTTTCTGGTCACACCTTCCACGTAATACACATTTTTTTACTTCACACGCGTACTTTTGTTTCCGCACTTGAAATGTATAAACAGCGTGCCTTTTTTCATTAATTCAAACCTTTTTCCATCTGCTTGATAGCACTGGTGGGACACAGTCTTGACATCAATCAAACAAGTCAAATCAGAAGTCAGGTGCATGATTGCACCGCTGTCAAGCACCCTCGTGTCCGTTCGAATTTTTCCATCGCCCTCGGCGATCATTAAAGCAAAATCTTCCTTAACCGGCTTCTTCTTCGGGAAATCTTTCTTGAAATGACCTTCTTCGCCGCATATAAAACATCCACATTTTTTTCTTGTCTTTCTAGCCTTTTCGGCCACCGAATTCACCGATCCACCTTGAAATGTCTTGATCGTCCGGTCATTGAATTTGACCGCCTGTGCAAGTTGGCACAGCTCTTCCGTTTGCCGCAGATAATAGGTCCTTTTGTGGTCGTATTTGGAGATGAGGATCTGCCTCATCTCCGGTGCCGCGTGATAAATCACGTTATTTAGCACCAAGCCTCACAATTCGACCCGACTGCGTCTGCAATTGCAGTCAGGTACAAAATGTGGTCCGTCCACGACCTTCTAGGTGCTTTCTCTCCTATAAAAAGTTTCATCCCCTGCGCTGGGGTAACTTGCACGTAAAAAACAGACAACATCTTGTCCATTAAGTACCAAAGGCCTGGTGTTTCTCACCACCATTTTTTCACCTGCCGATTGTAATAAGACTTTGCTGGGCCAGCCAAAAAATGGCCCAGAAGGTCAATCTTGACGTCTTCCGTCCACTGGAAGCCGTAAGCCGTTTCGGCGAGGATAATTTGGCGCAGAAACTTGCTCCACCAGGCTTGGAACCACGAGCCCAGTCCTTTGTAACCTCCTTGCCTTTAAAAGGATTTATTTGAAGCTTCTTTTCCTTGGGCAAGGGCGTACACGCCTCTCCAAACCCTGGGGCCGGCATATTTCCTTGGATTCGATATGCCTGCTGGTGCTGGTTCTCGTTGTGCGGCTGCACATACGGGTTACCAGCACCGGGGTTGCCTGCTCGAGTGAAGGCATCCTTGCCGGCATGGCTAATGCCTTCTAAACTCATCTTACCTTGTAAGCCCGTGGCTTAACCCCTCTTATCGCCAACACTCTCTCCAAGAGAGGAAAGACTCATATTTGTGTCTCCCTCGGCCTTTGGTGCGATGTTTTCGCTCTTCCCTTCACTGCTGTTCGACATTTCAAGCCTATTAAGGCGATAGACAATGTTACATGGCAGCCGCATCATGTCGGCAGGCTTGACTTCATCATACGACTTGTTACGACCCACTTTTGGGATTATAACCTGTTCGTCGTCACTCATAACGTATTTGCGTACTCGTACACGCGCGTTCCAGTCCCTAGGAGTACTTGCGCACGCAATTCCACAACCAGACGAAAGCAGACAAGTCTAATAACAGTAATAGAGCGTAAAACAGCTTTATTAACTCCACGTTATACGTAATCACTCGTTACTCCACTTGACTCGAAACGAGACCGTAACAATATCCACAACCCACGAGAAAAAAGAAACTTCCAGCCGTAACCATGGCGTACTCTACTCCAATCAACCACTTGCGAGATATAAGTCAGATTCAAAAGTGATTTTATTAGTTTTAAGACTAAAACTTAAACTAATAATATGCATATATGTAAGTTGGTGTACCTAAAATAAGTTATGTACACCACATCATGATTTCATCGAAAAGTCGTCAAAAAAAACAATTCACCCGACGCGAGGTGCTGCAGGAATTGTCCTCCCTTCCAACAGTCTGGATAGGAATGTGGAGAGAGACATATTGGACTGAGTTTAACATTTTTTGTGTGGGAAGACGATGTTCGGATTAGGTATGAGAGGGTTGTTGATGGAAGACGTAAGAATTAGTATTGGAGTCGGAAAATAAATCCTGTCGGGACATCTCTGCTTGCTAATGAGAACCTTTGTCGAATATCTAGTGAGCGTGTAAAGACATTGACTAATGATCCACTCCGTAGAGTGATGTAAACGTGACTGGTGAAAATACTCCATTTACTATGGATTTTAACTCTTTTGTGAATTTCCTTCATTCAATTCTGCAGATTTTTTCGTTTATTCCTCTCAAAACGCTTGCTGCATTGAGCTAAATCCAAAATATTACATCCACATAGTATCAGAAAACTGCATCATGCTACTGAAGCTCTGCTGCCGACTCGTGAGGATGCCAATTTTATCAGGTGGTAAAATAGCACGTCAACCAACAAGTATCACAAGGCATGGGAGCTTGCGTCATGTTGTTTGACCCCACGCTGCAAACTTCGTCTGAGGGAACCTTCTATATCTGTATTTTCTAGCTCTATACAATAATACTTTATACTTACGCGATGTATACCACACCGAGGTTCAAGGCAACATCTTTTCGCATGTCATTTAAGTCGTCTGTTTTATATCTCATACTTAACTTAAAAAATATATAGAAGTCATCTGTTATATCGCATATTAATCTCCTAACACAATAAAGAAGAAGGTAGTGTAATTAGTATAATTAAATAAAAAATCACACAAGATGTGATTTAACGGAAAAGGCGTGAATTTAAAGGTAAAAAATAAACAGTACCGTGTCCAAATAGGCCTATTTAGAACTCGATTTTACTCGATTTTGATTGGCTGTTTTCAGCCTGCAGGGTTTAGGGTTTAGGGTTGATTGGCTGTTTTCAGTCTGCAGGGTTTATGGTTTAGGGTTTAGAGTGTGGGGTTTAGGGTTGAGGATTTAGGGTTTAAGGTTTAGGGTTGTTTGTTTGTTTGGTAAGTTTCCGTGGTCAATTGGTTGGTTGGTTAGTTGGTTGGTTGCTTGTTTGTTTGTTTGTTTGTTTGCTTGGTGGGATGGGGTGGTACATGTGAGACAGCGGAGTAAGCGGGACCCAAAAAAAATGCAAAAAATGCAGGCTGAAAACAGCTAATCAAAATCGAGTAAAATCGAGTTCTAAATAAGCCTATTTGGACACGGTACTGTTTATGGACCTCGAATTTAAATATTTCATTTTTAAAATGATATTAACTTGTTTAATACACAAACAGATTTAACTAATGTTTTTAGATAACTTTACCAATAGTACATTACTTTTTCTTAGAAAAATATTGTTTTTTGTTTTACCACATCTAACTAATATAAAACTTATTCCAGAAATAAAATTGTTCTAAATTTTCTTCAAAAAGCGTTTGCACAACGTTCGCACCTAGCGCAAAAAATCTTCTAGACTTCTATTGAAACTGTCAACACAATCATTCCACGCACGATTGACACATGCTATCTCTATTTTCCCTATTCTTACCAGAAATGGGCCGGGAAGAATAAATCAATAAAATAAAGTTTACCACTGGTAGTCGGTTAACTTAGTGATCGAGTAGGTCTCACAGACCTCCCAGACATACATCGAAATCGATTGTTGGAGTTGTGAATACCCTCACTTCCCGGTACAATAGACCATACAGGGGTCCATTGAACGAGACATGAATATTTCGAGCGAACTAGGAATCAGAACTCGCTGCTTCCACTTCTGAGTGCGGGGAGCACTAGTCGTACCTAAAATTGGCGCACTCTAACTCCGCGCACGCGTAGAGGTAGCAGAGACTTTAAGATTATTCTGTGTAACAAGTCCTTCTTGTTCGGTCTCGGTATCACATTGTGATGCTCTCTGTCGCTCTAATCGACAACCATTATGTCGTAATCATCATAGAGAATTTTGTCGATCTGGTTAGAGCATATCAACAAGATTCCCTGTTGCCTTAGTAGCATCTGTACCAAAAGGTCACAATGTCCCCTATATTGATGATTAAAATTCTTCTGCAGCATCTGCATTTGCACTCGAGCTTTCAGCTCGTGTTTTAACGTAAGTCCGAATATATATGAGCTTCGAGTTGGCAGCTGCCTTTGGGGCGCCGCCGTTCTTGCGGTTCTTCTGACAACATAGAACGTTATGCTGCGGCAGGTTTGGAAATTCCCCGACAAACAAGTGCCACCTCTTATTTGCCAAGAATACTATCGGCCAATCACCTTAAGCAGGAGATCATGTAATGGGACTTCATTACATTATAATCAATGGTATTTAAGTTGGAATATCATTATTCTAATTGGAACATTTAGGTTTTTCCAAGAAGAAATTTCAGATTATAAATCCTTATAATCCGTTGGTATTATGATTTGGTTCACTTAGCCGAATCTAGAAGGGTTTTAATTTATAGTTAAATCAGCTAACTTACCACATACTCATATTTGTTAGGTTTAGTCATACTTAGTAAATATGAACCATTATTTTGTTAAAGATTAATAATTTATAAATATTACTCATTCATTTTCCATTTATTGCTCAAGCTCTTTTAGGTAGGACTAAAATATGAGTGTGAAGAAATTAGTTGGTAACCAACTAATACCAACTCACGCAGTTTTACACCAATAAAAATGACACGTACCAACTCAAAGAAATGACACGTACCAACTCAAGTACCGGTATAAGAAATGACACGTACCAACATAGCCAGGGCAATGACTTAGCTGCATCTTGTTAGAGTCATAGCCCCGGATGATCATTGACCTGCAGGTTAGTCAACTACTGTATATACTGGGCGACTGCATGATAGAACACAACCGCTATGCATCTCTTTGGTAAAGTACTAGCTATACCCGTGTAATTATCCCTTCAATTAGTACGTGTCATTTCTTGAGTTGGTATTAGTTGGTTACCAACTAATTTCGATATTGCCCTAAAATATAAAATCAGGGAATATTGACTTTATTCAATATAAGGTTAATTATTGAACAAATTTTCATTTGTTTCTGGGACGCGCTAAACAGCACCAAACGAAAGACCAAAACAGCATCAAGTGAGGCTCCAAGCGAGTTTTTAGGAAATACTTTTTCCTTTCTGGGATTTTTGTGCGCGTCTGCACCAGCTTTTGGACAAGGCGCTGGACATGGCAGTGATTGTAAAGAAAATAAAATTATAGCCTACTTTGCTTGTTTGGGTTCGTATTTTTTACAGCCACTTGAAGCTCGTTGTCTGTCGTTGTCGGAGTTCTGGTCGGAGTTTCTCTGTCCGAAAGTAAGAGCTCTGCACTGTTCCAATACGCACAGACTTGGTTCAGGTAGCAGTCTCACTCATACGCATATCTCTATTATTCCGCCATTGCATTATCTTGTTCCTGAGTTGTCGGTTATCTTGTATGTTACTTATACTTCTTTGTTTACATTCTCAATTATTGAATCTTAATACGTCGTACTATAGATCAGCTGAGCAAACTTGCTTATTTTGCCAGTCAAAATGGCGTCAATGAATATACAAGCATTGTTCAACCAGCCACCCGACTCCCAGGCTTCATTAGGTGTAAATGATGACGGCCATGACGAGGATATCTACATCCATTCGGAGGAAAATGTACAGAATTTGTTGACGCTTTTATTGCTCAAACGGAAATGTATGATGAGGATGAAGAAAACGAGATCGATGTGGCAGCCAGCGCAGGGACAACGGAACAGGAGAATAACAGTTGGCAGGCATTAGGGCAAGAAGAAAATGCAGCGATTGCACCTAGTATCCATCAGTACATGAAGCAGGAGACGATGAAGTGGTCAACGCTCAATGATGCACACAGTGCCTTTCGGACCATTTCTCACCAACACGGCTTTGCCACAACGATCAAGAAGAACAACAACAAGGACAAAGCTGAAGGTCAGCGTAACACGCGCAACAATAGAGAGTACGTGAAGAACATGCTTCTTCACTGCGCGTGTGCGGATAAGCCTGGAACCACCGTACCACCTGCACAAAGGGTCAGGCATACATTGACTAAGCGTACAGAATGCCCATGGAAATCGTCGATAGACAAGTTCGAAGGATCTTACGTGGTCACGGTGTCGGGCGAGCACAATCATCCTCCTGCCGAAGACATTCGAATCTTTCCCACGGCGCGCAGGCCTACGGTAGAACAAGAGGCGTTCGTTCATGACCTTATACGGGTTCGAGCCCCCACCTCAACCATTCTGGAGGCTCTCGCAGAGAAATTTGGTGGCTCTTGCGATATGATTGCTAAAGACATCATGAATCGCCGACAGCAATATCGGGAAAGACAAAAAGCCGGAAAGCCAGAGATGGAAGCGCTGGTCCGCGATTTGACCAAAGATAATGTAACTTTCCGAACCAAAACTGTTGATGGAATCCCCGGCGGGGAAATCACGCACCTGATTGTAATTCCAAGCTCAGTGCGAAAAGTAGTTGCGGAGGAAAAAAGGACGGCCGTTATTCAGATCGACGAGACTTACCGAACCAACAAGTATGGGGCTGGAATGCTGCATATAATCTGCTCCACCAACACCAATGTAACGTACACACTGGGATACTGCTTCATGCAGTCAGCAAAAGAGGTGGACTTGACGTGGATCCTCGAAACGTTTGAAGAAGAGGCGGTTATTGTTGAACCATCGGTTGTAGTTACAGATGCCGACAGGGCACTGATGAATGCATGCGAAGCTGTTTTCCCAAATGCTCACCACCTCTTGTGCTACTGGCACATTCAATCTAACATCAAAGCACAGCACATGCGAAATTTCCCGACAAATATTCCACCCAATTCTACCCAGTAGGATTTCCATACTTTTCAAAAGAAATGGGCGAATCTCGTCTTGAATACAAAGACGAAGGAATTATTCAATGCAGGCTGGACGGAAATGAATCACCACATTCCAGTCGCTTGTGCTGAATATATCGAGAATGGTTGGCTCATTCCATTCAAACACAAGTTCGTAACAGCTTGGCTGAATCACGTGAAACACTACGGACAAATCTCTTCGTCAAAGGTGGAGAGCGTTCATGCCTCCTTCAAAAGAGCTCTTGGGACGTCGCAATTGGGCTTTTTTTCGATATATCCTATTATGAAAATGATTTGCCGACTTCAAGCAGAGCACATCAGTTATATGCGTAATAGAGACGCGCATTTTTCCCCGGTCGTCCACTGTAACGTCTTTGCAAGCCTGTATACGAAGATCTCACGCTACGCATTCCGGATTATGAGACCGGAATTGCTTGCTGCGCAGACGGAGCTCACAAAGAAAATGACTACAGCACCGTCCGAATACGATGAAGAAAAATGTGGAGGTCTGTGGCTGACGAACTACGGACTGATTTGCCGACACAAGCTTTTTGACTTGATGTCCAGAGGGTACGTTCCACAACATCAAGGCAATTCTGCTGACATTGCCCCCCACTGGTTCCTTTGTAATAAATTCACCCCGCCAAACAATATTTCTACCAATCCTATGATTCCCCCTGTTCCCAAAAGAAAGAACGCCCCCAAGCGCCTACCCACCGGCGAAGAAATCAGAACGAAACGAAAGTATGCGTGCGGAAAATGCGGTGTTTCTGGTCACACGAGACCGACCTGCCCAGTTCTGGCGGCGGAAGCCAACTCAAACGCCATCGCCAGAGATAACGAGCAACGGGCCAGAGCTCAAGCCGATGCCACGTCCCTAGATTCTGTACCACAACCCATTGAATCAGGTAGTTCTTCGAATTCCGCAGCAGACCTTTATCCTGACCCTCTGCATGGATATTCCAACTTTACCATCGATCCTTTACGTGTCACTGCGCCTCGACGTCAATGCTATAATGTCGACTACTACAACGCCCAGTAAGTTGTCATGCAGACGCGCACAAAAAAACCAGAAAGGAAAAAGGATTTCCTAAAAACTCGCTTGAAGCCTCACTTGGTGCTGGTTAGTCTTCCATTTGGTGCTGTTTAGCGCGTCCCTTTGTTTCTTACAAATTGCTCGCTTTCTCAAACGCTATAATACAGTGTAAACCTGTAACAGTACCCCTCATAAGGTCAATAATATAACCCCTGATGGGATCTCCGTCGACCCTCATACCCAGAATTTTCTCCACTTTTACTAAGTCCTTCACTTAGTACCCTCATTCTCCGAAACAATCTACTACGTCCTGTGATGTTTCAGTTACCAATATATCGTCACTGTAAACGCCGACAAGCGATATGTTCCCCCGAGCAATTTTATGCATCGAATATGCAATGTGGGAATTCCATCTTCAATAATGGCTCGCGTAATAATTCATGGAACATTCTGCCAGCCTGATACAATCCATACAAATTTCTTTCCAGTTAAGTACCAATTCATTGATGGATCCCCCAATATTCCGTGCGCAACTTTCATACCTAGGAAAATGTCTAGATGTATTTCACTGTCTTGTACAGCTTTAGCCTTTGGGGTACATCTCAATGTCGTGCTGGTACGCCCATCACGATAATTACCTTCATATTATTAAGTTCCATTAGTGTAGTTCGATAATCTTTTCAATAAATTTGCGTGTCTCCTCTCGCGACTAGCGGAGTCTTGTACCACACGATGGTGCTATTCGACTTCATTTTAGTCTTGAATATCCATTTGGTGGGTTACGGAATTTTATCCTTCCGTCTTCGTATCAATTTCCAGATACCCAGCTCTTTGAGTGGTCTTCTCTGCTAACGTCCACATGTCAGCATTTGGGCCTTCATGAATTTGTTTATATGTTTGCGAATCAGGTGTCGATACTACACTTCGTGACATGAACAATATATGATTCAGAAACCGCTTAGGCAAAAAGAGCATTTTACACGTTAATCTCTTGCCACATTCACTTGGTGTCACATGTTGTTCTTAAATTACACCTGAAAAATTGTCTCTCTCCTTTTCTACTTGCGATTTCTCCTTTCTTTATTTCTTTGAAAGACGCAATAGATTTCCTCGGGTCTCGTCTCGTCTTTGCACTTGCCCTTGCTTTCTTGCAGCTTTTGGTAGAATTTCCATCTAAACTTTCACTAGCAATTTCTTCATTTTCAGGTGACTGTCCGATTTTTCACTAATTTCCAGCTTATTCATCCAAAATTTAAGCTTCCTCACAATCTTGGAGTTTGCTGCATCGTGCAATGTTTCGATGATGCAGAATGTATGGTGGCGGTAACCACCTTATCCTTCAACAATTGGACTTTGAACCTTCACTTAGTCATATTTTCCCGTATTAAGGCTCTTTTCCGCTTGTTTCGTGAGTGGTTTCTCCTCCCAACCACCCAAAGGAATCAAAAACCCACTCTATCAGACATTTTATGCTTTTTTTCCAGTCAACACTTTGATTTTACTGTGGACATTTTTTAGGGATAAGCGCATGGGGGCGCGGTTGAGTATCTATATGGAGTACTCAGCCGCCCCTCCGCCCTGTATCCTTGACCAGAAAAGACCATGTTTAAAGTATCCGATTCATTCTCTCTCATTTTCCATTTGAGGCTCGATTTCCGGCATCCGTGGTTGTCTTAATACACCAACCCGCGTTACAAAATAGCTTCACGTTTCGACATTCTGTTCCATCGTCCATCCTTAATACGTAGCTCTTCTTCAAATCATGTGATCATGTGAGAAAATATGCAAAGATTTTCGCCGCTCGTCGTTCGTACAAGCTCAACCACCCTTACACAGTTGAAAATGGTCCACAAAACACCACCAATATTGATTATCTCGCCTGTCGCGTGGTGTAATTGGACCCTTGATGTCACTAGATATTACTTTCTATCGGCGAATCTCGCCCGGATTGGCTCTGGATTCTTTGTTTCGAGCACCATTTCCCCGAGAGGAGGCTAAGCGGTTCGGGCAATTGCGATCCGTAAGTTTTGTACCAGGCCCTCGCTAGTCTTTCGACTGTGCCATAAGGCAAGTGACCCAAACGAACATGAATGGTGCAGATTGCGATAAGAATGTCGGTGACATAATAGCTCAGAGCGTCTTGTTTAACCAACATGGGTTCAGCCAGGAGATAAGATAATCAATCAGATCGTGAGAGCTGGTGACGGTGGTTCCTCACAAGACAGTGCCGAGCAGAACGTGAAAAGGTGCAGCTTTCCTTCATGAGCATTGTTCACTTCTCCGTTAATCGCCATGTTAATCGTAAAGTTCGTGAAATTTCCAACTTCGTGTTCGACAGCACTTTTGCACAATGAAAACCGAACCGTAAGTTCTAACTCCGAAGAAATGCACTTTTTTGTCAACTTCAATAGCTCCCGATACACTCCCTTTTCACGCAATCGTCCAAGCGAGATAAGGCTCTTTGCCAGTTTTGGCGCAAAGTATATCTCTGAAAGAATAGAATGTTCGATTGTATACTCGTCATTACCTTGAGGGTTACCTTCCCGACTTTCGTGACGTAGAGTATATTTCTTTAAGGTGGCGTTAGAAACTCACAATTGATGCATTGGGTTGCTTTCTCTACTGTCTTCGATAAAGGCAAGGTGATGACTAGCTCCAATATCGACCACCCAAACGTCTTTATCTAATAGGTCTTTTTCATTCGTTTTTTTTTTACATTTTGAGCTCGTTTCCAACGTTGACTGCGCGTAAAATAACCAATTTCGTTGTCAACATTCTGGCTATCAATTCTTGTCTTCTATGTGGAATATTTGTGTTACATTGACGGCAACTCTTTTTATTGTGCCCCTCAACTCCACAAGCATAACAAATCCGAGCTTTTCGTGCATCACTCACATTACCTTACACATAGTGTACCAGATTTTGGCTCTTGAAACATCCTTGTGACTCTTGTGCCCACGGATTTAACTCTTGTGCATGCAGTAGATAGTCTTCATGTTGAGAGTCGTAACGGACCATGGGCGCAATTTTCACTATATTTTAAACTATTTGCTTCTCAGTCGAAAGACGTTTGAGGACCAGAGCCGCCAAGAACAAATGTGTTCTATCCACGATCTATTTACATCCTTTTCAGATGCAAACAAAATCGAGGCTTGGTCGTGCAATATGTTGACTTTAAAGGCGTTCCACAGTTGTTCCAGAAAAAATGCTGCTGGGGCGAAATCTGCCACCAGGTTCCTATAAAAAAGCAAAATTATTCTGCTACCAAACGTCCCCCTAATATGTTAACCTTAAGCTCGTTGGTCCAAACAAACCAGACGAAAGTTTTCAATCTTTAGGACACCAATGAATAGTTTAACTCTTCTGGGATCGTGCTGCATTCGCTCGATTTAAACCGCTTATTCAGTTCCACAGTTCTCATTAGAATCATTTAAGTCAGCTGTTGTCCAAACAACCGTAACTCTTCAGTGTTCCTCTGAATATATGGGTAACTTGCAGCTACGGGTGAGCCTTTCCCCAAACGGGGCGATGTACTTGGTACAATACGCTTCTTCCCCCGATGCAAGACGGTCTTCATGTCTTCCAAATTATCAAAAATCGCTTGGAGGATTTCATCAGACTCCTCGATATCAG
This sequence comes from Peronosclerospora sorghi, assembly GCA_026184515.1. NCBI lineage: Eukaryota > Oomycota > Peronosporomycetes > Peronosporales > Peronosporaceae > Peronosclerospora > Peronosclerospora sorghi. The sequence goes on from CM047580.1 coordinate 24,992,095, forward strand.
TAGCTCGTTTGTCCATGTTTCCACTCATTTTGTCGAGAAAATATCAAAACAATCAGGTACAAGAACCGCCAATCCGTGGGTGTGCTTATAAAAGAAAAGGATCGGACATGAAATCGGAAGTCTGAAACCTATCCGAGAAAATCAGTCTTAAACTCTACTACTTAAAATACGGAATTGCAACCTTTCAGACTACACCGACCACCACATTTAGTCTGGGTCAGAGTAAATCTGAACATGGCTTTGGAGAGTTACTCTCACCTATTAGCTTGGGCCATACTCATAATGAACCGAGACTATATGGGTGAATTCTGATCCACGTTATTTTTGAACATTCACAAATAGGTTGGTCCACACCAAAAAGTTCATGAATATATTGTTGATTACACCAAAGTAATTCCAAATTATTTTGCTGTATTACTGCTTAATCAGGACCTACATGTTCTATTCATACTCAAACTCATCATCATCATCGTGAACAACATGTTTGTTGGTCGAGGATTTCTTCCTCCTCTTCTTCACAACGAAGTCTTCGACATGAATGCCTCCGCGACGCAACGAGCGTGAGTTCTTCTTCTGTAGCAGGTGCGGCCAGCGCACAGAGGAAGAATTTCCTTAAGCGGCGATACGACTCTACTTAGCTGATACGCCCTTATATAAGGGCTTAGTAAGAGATCGCTCTCTTACTCGGGGCCAAGATTCCCTTGGTTTACTGTTAGTAGAGACTAACGCCTTAATACAAAGCTTCCCTTAGAAAGGGGGTAGCTAAGGGAGGTACTACCTTTTACTACAAACACTCACTGCGCGCGCGACCGGTCTGGTTCGTGCGCCTAGCAGTATAAGAGTATTTTGTAAGCTGATTTTTTTATTTAATATGTAATCAGCCTAAATTAATTAAACTAATGTAAACTATATGTAATACTAAGTAGAACTTACTCAATTCGTACCTAGCCGAAATGTAATGTACACCACCTGTGTACCAACACGTGGCACGCTGCCACGCCTCCACCAAGAGATCCTGCCCTGATTGGTTAAAATAACCAATAGGTCCAAACCTTTCGGACTGGTCAATACTTGACCTTAAAAACCGTTGTGTACTTACGTACACCAACGTAACCAAATGTAACCCTGTTACATCCTCCCCCACCAAGACTATTGCCACGCAATAATCAATTTTAGTTGGAGAGCTCCAACTGCCAGAACTCTGGCATACCATGAGCACCTTTAGTGGTGCTGAAGATTCTCCCCGAGAAGGGGACGACAACTATTCCAACTCCGGTATTTCGGAGGAGGAGGCCCTAGGGGATATGTCCCCTAAGGATGACCGCTCCGACAACGCCGAACGGAGATGTCGGCAGTCTAATCCGTTCCCCACACGTGGGGAAAATGCACTAGCTCGTGCACCACCCCTATCAACTTCGGATGATGCATCCGGGTCGCCGAAGGCGACCATCACCAATGAGCTAGACACGGCTCAAGAACCCCAACATGCCGTACAGGCACGGAAGGGTCCTCGTGACCCTCAAAAGAAGGCTAAAAACGAGGTAAAGAGGGGTTTAGCCTCCTATATCCCTGACCCTGCGGCTGTACAGCCGCGTGAAATCGCGCGCCGGAGACAACTCCGGGAAAAACTGCTCACGCCGAAGCAGTACACTGTTACCTCGTACCGAGCGCGCCTCGGGAAACAGGCACGGGGTGACGTTGTTGAGACCCTCTGCGAGGTTCCTTTCGTTCTCCTGAAAGGAGAAGAATGTCGAGGAGGCAGAGCAGAAATTCCGCGCTCGGGCGGAAGGGGAGAAGCTTCTACCTGACTTTAGCAAGCTGTATAACAGCTATTCCGAACGTGACGTTCGGATAGAGAGGGCATTGTGCTTGGCGTTTGCCAGAGCCAAAGTTCTGGGGCAATTACCTTCCCCTTATTGCTCGCGCCCTTCTAGCTTCCGTGCCCTCTGTGTGGTTCCGGAGAGCAATGCAAATTCTGCATCTGCATCCGGAGAACTCCCAGCTACTGGGAGTAAAGGGGCTTCTCCCTCCCCTTTGGTCGTTTGACTCGCAGCGGGGTTCTCCCGCTCGAAAGCGTCAACGACGTCACGGAAATCCTGCCGCAGGGGAGTCTCTGACTCCCAAGAACTCTGTGAATGTGGATAGCCTTTCCACTTTACCAGGTACTGGGCCTCACCGCGATGATGGCGTCGTGCCATCAGACGCTCCACATGGCAATTTGGAATACCCTCCGTATCGAGAACTGGAGGAGGAGGTCGCGAAATTGCGTCGTGAGTTTCGCGAGCGCTGTGATCGACACAGCCGTCGCATCCAGGACGCCCAGGAGGGACTCCGCGACGAGGGGAGTGCGATTGACCGCATCGAGAGGCGGCTTGCCTCTCTCGAGTCTGTTTTTGCGGAGTTTCATGGTCGTATTTCGACCCTGTCGGCGATATTCCGACCTGTTGTGCCTTTCAGCTATCCGCCTTCCCAACCTCCTCCAAGAGGGTACCCGCCTCCGGGTTCTGGTATGGCTTAAGCATACCGACATAGAGGTTGGATCATACGCATCGCCTTCGGGATATCCAAGGTATACATACGCCAGACCCTTTTGGGCTAGCACCTTGAAAGGCCCCACAAACCTGGGGCGCAGTTTGTTCCGTAACAAGTTAGAAACTGCGTAAGTAGGAATATTTTTAGCGTTAAATAAAATAATTTTCCCACTTTGTACACATTTATGTTACGCCGACCCTTGCGATGGGCCTGTTCCTTTTGATTGTCTTCTCTTTCCGCCATGGCGTCGCAAACGTGTCGTAAGACACTAAGGCGTGTCGATAAAAACTTATCGATGTGCTTTCGCACAGATACAGGGCTGACATCGGGGAATCCTCCCCCTCAAGCTCTGGGCCACACACACGTGGCGTCAACGGAACCCTCGGATTCAATAATCCGTTCACGTAAAACGGGGTAAGCCCCGTAGATGCATGGTCCGAATTGTTTATAGCAAATTTGGCCATAGGAAGCATCTCACTCCAACTCTTTGGAGAATCAGGACATAAACTCCGGAGAATATCTCCCACAACGCGATTAACGCGTTCCGTTTGTCCGTCCGTCTGCGAATGATCCGCAGTGGACATGAGTAGCTTGGTGCCTAGCACCTTAAAAACGCTCCCCAGAATTGTCCCGTAAAACGGGGATCCCGATCCGACACAACGAAATCGGGTAGACCATGCTGTCTAAGGACACGGTCTAGGAACACTTTCGCTGTTATTGTCCATCAATGGACTCTGGCACCGCCTCCAGGTGAGCCATCTTGCTCAAACGGTCTAAAAAGACCAATATGCCGGTGTTACCGGCCTTATCGTTCGGAAAACCGAAGATAAAATCCATACTGATGGATTTCCAACACTCCGTTGGAACCGACAAGCTCGCCAAAGGCGCAGCTGAACTTGCAGAGGGTTTAAACCTCTGACACGTCTCACAGGTGCGAATATACGCACCGAACCACTTATACATCTTGGGCAACCAATACAAAGCGCTTACAGCGCTGTAGGTCTTATCCCGACCTAAATGACCCCGGTAGGGGCGTCATGTGCCTCAAAGAGGACTCTATACTTCCGTTACTCACCATGAGGAACAAACACCTGCGGAGTGTCCTCCGCGCTCGCTCTTTAATATAGCAAACCGTCACAGTAACTGTAACGGTGTAACGGAGCTCTAGCTCGACTCGACAGGGTAGGCTAAGACGAGCCAAGACCCTTGTCACCCAATGCGCTGATAAGCGCCGTACATTGTGGGTCTTTCCCATACGCCTGGTGTAATGGGGTGCCATTACATAATTGATATTCAAGTTAGAATATCACAGTTAAATTTCAGACGCGTTGTCTGAAATTCAAATAAGAGATTATAAGTTATTATAATCTACGAAGGTAAAGTTGATTCGGTATAATACCGAATCTTGCAGGTTAACTAATAGTACAGCTAGTTGAATACTTGATATTATTATATTAGTTAGGTAAAATTACTATACTATTAGCCGCTAACCACCCATTAAATAAACACTTTAATTTTGCGTTCTAAACAACAAGTAAATATTTATATTTACTTTTAGTATAGGATTAGTTGTCATCAACTAATCCTACCCCTCTTGTATTGCGCGCTTCCTCGCACAACACAGTGTAAGCCCGTAACAGGATCAGTCCTGTTACACCTGGTAGCACTTTGTGGTACGTCCTAACGACCACAGTTCCGTTCCGCTAGTTAACTAGCGGAGCGAAGATTAAGAGCCGCTCGGCATCATGTCGCGAGACATGACGCCTGCTGAGCGAGAGAGAACGCTGGAAGTGGTGACGAAACACTTTCCCCACTTCTCGTCGCGTAGTAAAGACGCGACGGTAGAAATGGTTCGGTCCATGGGGCCCGACATCATTACCTTCCTCCAGGGTAAGTCCCCGGAGGAAGTAATAGAGGTGGTGAATCGCTTTAGGCGAAACCACCTAGAAAAAACAGCACGGACCGCGCAAGAGGCAGCGCGGACCGCACCTGCATCTGCAACGCATAGCGTTGAAGTGGTAAAGGCGCGAGTACCGCCCTTTACCGGCGAAGGGGGCGAGACCCTTCGTAGATGGTTCGCAGAGGTGGAAGATGCCATCTCTGCGCAAAATATTTTTTTTGACGAACGTCAACAGGCGTACTTCGCCACTACATGTCTGGGCGGCAGAGCCAGGGCATGGGCGATGAGTCGCAGAGCCACTGATGACTCTGCGTTCCTGACTTATAAGGAATTAAAAGCTGAGCTAAAGCTCAACTTTGAAGCTCCAGAAATGGAACTAAGTAGTCGGCAGGAGCTCATGGAACTCCGGCAAGGTAAGCTTGATCTACAAGCTTACGCTCAGAAGACGCAATATTTGCAGTCAAATATTGTGTATGACCCGGTGCTCCCTGCTATGCAGGTCACTGGCTTCATGAACGGACTCAATGATGGTCCCGTCAAACATAGTCTCTACCGGCACCCGCCAGAGACTCTAAGGGATGCCATTGATATGAGCATCCGTGAGGAGTTCAGCATGCGATCAGCGTCATCGCATGCTGGGTACAGCCGAAGGGATCAACAGCCCTTCGCTTTTGACATGCCGCAACAGCATGTCAACAAGCAGCAGTCGGGCAGACGAAAATCACAATTCGTCTCAAGAAACAGCCACCCGCGCCAGAGCATGGGCGGTGGAGGTCCAGAGCCGATGGACCTATCGGTTGCGGTTGCTTCGAACACGAAGCAACCGAAATTTAAGAAGAATATTCGCTGCAATCGATGCGCGAAAATGGGGCATTTTGCCCATGATTGTATGGCACCGCGTCCGGTGCCACGCCGTCAGCGGACGGAACCGTCCGCTGCACGGCGACACCAACAGTGACATCACCCTGTTGGTGCAAAAAACGTAAATCACCATTAGGGGAGGGGCGCCCTACTGGGAATGTTATCCCACATGCCGACATAGGGCATGTGAGGGTAATAGCCCCAGACGGGACTATGTCCTGTCAAAAGGTGCGGGGTGATGATAAGCCTCTTTTCACCCTGGAGGTTAAGCCGCACGGGAGCGATGTCCCCATGCGAGCTATGTTTGACACAGGAGCGTCAAACAATTTCGTTAGAACTCAGAGTCTAACGCTGTTGAGCTTCGTGGAGGTAGAAACCCCACGAAGTATGTTGTCAGTCCGGTTAGCAACAGGTGCAACCGTGACTATTCCAAAGCGTGTGATTAAAACACGCTTCGAGTTGAATGAACTGTCATTCGAGGATGAATTCATCGTCCTCGATTTAGATGACAAGTTTGATGTGATACTTGGAATCCCATGGATGTCCAAGTTAAACCTTCGATCGACTAGGTTAACCTATCGATCGATTGCGGCGGACCCACAGGATCTGATCACCCTGTGTGTAATCCGGCTGTATCAGAAGATACAACCGCAGCGTCGGACAGTCTGGTGGATAGCGATGGCACCACCAGGTATATTCCGACACGATCAGCGGAAGGTACCTCCGCTGGTGAGAGTACAGTGGGACTACCACACGCAACAGAAGAGTCGTTGCATGTTGGAGAGAAACATTCCACGGGTGATAAAGACCACCGTGAGAATGAAGTGATATCAACGGTGGGAAATACCCACCACCGTGAGAATGAAATAGTATCCACATTGGGAAACACCCACTGTGCGACCGAAGGTTCCAACACGACGAAAGAATTCCGTGTTGATGAGAGTGAACTCACGATCGAGTGCAATCGTGAGCACAACTCCGTGGTGGCGAGTGCCCACCACGTTACATTAGCCATGCACACGGGTGATAAAGACCACCGTGTCGCAGAACAGGCGGCCGATCAGACGAGCACATCTGATCGCCAAGAAAATTCCATGGTAGGCAGTGGCCACCATGATGATAAGTATTCGCACGCGGTGAATCGTAATCAACGTGTAGGAGTCAATCAGACGAGTGCGTCTGATTTCATGGACAGTTCCGTCGAGACGATCAACTTCTCGACGTAAACGGAGACCGGATTAGATACCCAGTCTCTGTTGATGGAACACCCTCCGAAAGAAGGTTCGGAGGTGATGGCTCTTCCAGCGCTAAGCTGGAAGAAGTTTATGAGAAACTTGCACGATGATCAGATCGAACATATATGTATTATCGTTGCAACAGATGATGTAGTGGATATTCGTGAACGAATATCCACATTACAAGTGGAGAACATTGGGAACGAGGTTCCCAATGATCAAACCAAAGTTCAGCGCTTTGAAGCGCAGAGCTGGGAGTCGCTTAAAGCGAACTCCTCATTTATGAGGTACTTCGGGAATACGCTGACTTATTTCCAGAAGAAATACCTAGCGAGCTCCCTAAGGATAAGGGAACTCGTCATGAAATTGACCTCGTGCCAGGCACGAAGTATTGTGTCACGCGGCAATGGCCGTTGCCGCGTGATCAAGTAAAAGCGATCGACGAGTTTTCGAAGCTCGTCGTGAAGCAGGCCAAGTGCGGGAGTCTATCTCACCGCACTCTACCCCCACCTTTTGTGTGAAAAGTCCACAGGTGGGTGGAGAATCCTTCACGCTTACAACAAGCTGAACGTAGCGACGGTACCGGCGCAGACCACCGATACCGCGAAAAGATGTCATCATTGATGGCATGTGCGGGAGCACCATCTTTAGTGCTCTAGATCTAAGAGATGGATTTTATCAAATCCTAATGCGTGAGAAGTATATCCCTCTCACGGCGGTAAGCACCCCAAGAGGCATGCTTTGGGAGTGGCTTGTTATGCCGCAGGGGCTTCGAAATGCCCCTGCTACGTTTAACAGATGCGTAACGCATCTATTACGCCCGGTGAGAGAATTCGAACCGAGTTATTTCGATGACGTCTTCATCCATAGTAAGGGTGAACACGATAAAAGCGATGTAGATGTCCATAGGGAACATCTACGTCGAGTGTTGGAGCTTATGCATAAGCATAAGCTCTATGCAAATCTAAAGAAGTGCACCTTTGGTGCACCTGAGATACCCGTTCTTGGATGCTTTGTGGGCAAGCACGGGGTGCGTCCTGATCCAGAAAAGATCAGGGTGATCGTAGAATGGCCTACGCCAAACAACGTTAAGGAACTTCGAAAGTTCCTTGGGTTGAAAAAATATTTGCACAAGTATTCGTGCAACTATGAAGGGTTAATACGACCTCTTTCTCAATTACTTAAGAAAGATGTCGAATGGCATCGGGATACCCAATGCCAAGATGCTTTTGATGCAGTCAAGCAAAGCTTGACTGAAGCGCCTGTCTTGGCTATAGCCGATAACGAGCGTCCGTTCCACGTCGTTTGCGACGCGAGCGATTTCGCTATCGGCTGTGATTTGATGCAGCGTGATCACGATGACAGTGATCACGTAATCTGCTATCAATCGTGTCAGTTGCGCCCAGCCAAGCGCAACTATCCAGTGCATGACAAGGAACTCCTTGCCATGAAGTATGCACTGGCCAAGTTTCGTATCTATCTCTTGGGAGATAGACCGTTTGTGGTTTACACGGACCATGCGTCGCTACGCACGGCCGTGAATTCACCACACATTTCTCAAAGAATGGCTCGATGGCTGTCATTCTTTGCTGAATACAACTTTACGGTTGAATACAAACCCGGAAAGTTGAACGTGATAGCGGATGCGCTATCACGAAGGCCCGATTACGAGACGAAACTGTCCGTAACCGAAGGTGCCAGTGCAAACGCGTTTCGTTGCACTGCTTTGTCGTCGTCAATTATACGACAAGTACGCGAGGCGTACAAAACAGACGAGGAGACACGTCTGTTGATTGATTACTTAAGTAATCAATACAGTGAGAAGCGCGACGAACTCCCAGAGTTCCTCCGCGCTTGCGTGCATCGATATCGACTGCACGATAGTCTGCTGCTTTACAGCACAGACCAAAAAGATGAAAGTCGCATCGTCGTTCCAAACGACGATGATCTCAAACATCAAATTATGTTTGAGTATTATGATGCACCGATTTCGGGGCATCAAGGTCGAGAGAAGACATACGCTTCTCTCTCACGTGACTTTTACTGGCGAAACCAGTACAAGTGGGTACGGAAATACGTACGCGCTTGCGCGATTTTCCAGCGCGTTAAGTCTGCACAGGCTCCGCTGCAATCTCTGCCGGTTCCGACAGAGTGTTGGAAGTCCATTTCAATGGACTTCGTATTCGGTCTTCCACCCGACAATAGTCGGAAGACCGGAATAGTGGTCTTTGTAGACCGTTTCAGTAAGATGGTACATCTTACTGCAGTATCAGCGAACGTAACCGCCGCTTAAACAGCGCGGATATTCGTTGATACGGTATTCTGTTTGCACGGAATGCCGGAAGACATTGTCTCGGATAGAGATCCGAGATTTACAGGACGTTTCTGGCAAGAAACGTTCTCATTGTTGGGAACCCAGTTGAAGATGTCAACTGCGGACCATCCGGAAACGGATGGGCAGACGGAACGGGTTAACCGCGTTCTCGGAGACATGTTGCGATCATACGCACATGCTTTTGAACAGTGGAGTGACTACCTGTCACTCACTGAATTAGCGATTAACAATTCGGTGCATGCTTCAACTAAGCATACACCGTTCTACGTGAATGCCTTAAGGCATCCACGAACCCCAGCTTTACTTGTCGGTACGCCAAATCTAAGTGGGGGAGGGACCCGCTCAAATTTTGAGCGAATCAATGCGCAAGTTGCAACTGCAACTTGTGAACAAAACGATGACCCTTCTACTGAAAGTACAGTAGAAGCGGAAGCAGCTTTATTTGAAACTGAAGCTGCATATGATGAATATGTGTCTGCAGCAATGGCTGCAGACAATGAGGACAACGCACCTACTGCTGATAAAGCAATAGATGAATTCGTATTACAGCGCCAAGCTGTAATACGCTATATAAAAGATGCACTTGCCTCTGCTTTTGATAAGCAGAAGCAAAATGCAGACAAACAAGGAAGGAAGAACAAAAACTCCTTTCTGAAAGGTGAATTGGTATTATTAAGTACTACCAATTTGCCTACACATGCAATAAGCAACTTCTCTACACGGAAGTTGCTTCCTAAGTACATTGGACCTTTCAAGGTCCAAGAGATTCGGGGTAATGCCTATAACTTATACATTCCCACAGCAATGCGGCTTCACCCAACATTCTATGTTGGGCGGCTCAAGCCGTATCACTCTTCTTCGTCTTACGACTAGACGCAGAACCACGGAAGATGCCGTGCTTCTCCAAGTCTCCCAAGAGAGACTTGTAATCGGCCTCCAGCCGTTGGTGAGCAGAGCGGAGAGTCGTTACCTCCGCCTTCGATTGCTCGAGCTCAGCCGTGCGCCGATCGAGCTCTCTCTTATAGCGAGAAAGCTCAATGTACAGAAGATCATTCTTCTGCTGGAGGGCAGTGTGCGCCCCGAGGATGTCGCGGACATCCTCGCGAAGAGACCGATATGTCTTCACACAGTGAGACATATCGCTGCTCAAGGAGGAATAACCCTCCTCGAGCTTGCGGAGCGAAGAACCATGCTCCGCAACAACAACGGCGAGGTAATTCTCAACCTCCGCCGCCCCTGATTGATAATCAGGGGAATAAGCGATATATCCTCGAGCGCTTGATCTCGAAGCGCTCGGTACCTTTGAAGAAGGGGCAGCGTACCGAGTACTTGGTACGCTGGCTGGGATATCCCCAAGAGTTTGACTCTTGGGAAACGATTGAGGTTCTGAGGGCCGACGCCCCAGACCTTTTGACTGAGTTTGAGAAGAAGTCTCAAACTCATAATGCGAAGTAGCATCAACAGTAGGTGTTGATGCATTCAGGGTATCAATTAAACCCTGAATTTCGGCGGGTACGGAAAATCCACCGTACCCCCGCAACTCCTCCTCTGATAGACAAGGAGTGCCCTGCGTACACCGCGGGCAAACGAGGTGAGAAGGGACACCACACTTTAACCCTTCTTTGATGCAAGCAAAATGAATGTATTCCATTTTGCCTGTTCGTGAGCGCTTTAAAAAGCGCTCGCGCATTACGTGAACTTTATTCACGTAATCATCTGGGCTTTTGTTGTAGTTGTCAACAAAAGCATTCCAACTCTGAGTCAAGGCGTCTTTATCGTCCCTGTTCTTCCTTGACCCTTTCCGGCTCGAATAATATCGAACCTGGAAAAAGAGGTCAATAAAGTACAGACGTCTATCGTCTGTACTTCGATCGTATCGACGTGACTGGATGTGTTCGCAGTCATCCTGCACGTTGATATCGAACAACGCATACTGGCAGTCCCGTTTACGGTGACCGCCACTGTTGGGGGCAATAGCCCAGCCAGGGGTCCAAAACCCCACTCTGTACGGAACATGTGGTTCCGTACGATGATACGATTCAGAAGCGGCACCTGCCGCTTCTGTTCGAGCTCTTTTAAGGCGGAACACCGCCTGCTTCAACACCACGCGCCGGGGTTAAACCACCCCGACGTGGAGACGTAATTGGTCCAGGTGGGGCTCTGCGTTCCCGCAACCACCTGTGATAATCATTGTCGCTGTCATAGGTGACAGCGACACCAGAGTCATCATCGCTGTTAGGCGATGAGCACCTAGCGAGTTTCGACTCGCTAGATCCTTTCGTGGGGACAGCTGTGCCCGATCACTTTGTTCGGAGTCAGAACTGTCTCCGAACATTGAAGAACCCTTCCTGCAACACACCATTCGGGGGTTGTAATCGTGCGAGATGTTGCATTAGCAACATCTCCCTGTTTCTTGTCAGATGCCGCCTTAGCAGCATCTGTGGTCGAAGACGGTACGTCTTCCGACCTTTGCGTAGTTGACGCTGCTAATGCAGCGTCACTGTTGTCACTCAACACCTCAGCACCTAGTGCTGAGGCGGAGGAAGAAGCTCCTTCGATGTTTCAGCAGTGCTATTTAGAGCGCCGCCGCGTGCTTTGACCATCGAGTCGATGGTCAATCAGTTTGTAAATGAGAACGACCAACAAGTGCCACCTATGATTGTCCAAAATAAGAATTATTATTGGCCAATCACCTTAAGTGGGGGGTGATGTAATGGGGTGCCATTACATAATTGATATTCAAGTTAGAATATCACAGTTAAATTTCAGACGCGTTGTCTGAAATTCAAATAAGAGATTATAAGTTATTATAATCTACGAAGGTAAAGTCGATTCGGTATAATACCGAATCTTGCAGGTTAACTAATAGTACAGCTAGTTGAATACTTGATATTATTATATTAGTTAGGTAAAATTACTATACTATTAGCCGCTAACCACCCATTAAATAAACACTTTAATTTTGCGTTCTAAACAACAAGTAAATATTTATATTTACTTTTAGTATAGGATTAGTTGTCATCAACTAATCCTACCCCTCTTGTATTGCGCGCTTCCTCGCACAACACAGTGTAAGCCCGTAACAGGATCAGTCCTGTTCCACCTGGCGTATGAGATCCACCACAGACGAGGTGATGAATGTCGCGTGAGCGAGATCGTAATCAGGACGACGCGACAACGCGTCTGCAAGCACATTATGTTTGCCAGGTTTGTACTTTGCCTCAAAGTTGTACTCAGCAAAGAAGGAAATCCAACGGGCCATCTGTTGGGAAAGATGAGGCGACTTTGTCGCTGTCAGTAAGGACGCGTGGTCAGTATAAACCACGAACGGTTTTGAGCCGAGTAGGTGAACCGTAAATTTGACAAGAGCATACTTCATTGCAAGTAGCTCCTTGTCATGAACGGGATAGTTCCGTTCCGAAGCTTTAAGCTGCCTCGACTCAAACGCGATCGCGCGTTCTCGTCCCGCATCGTTTGCTTGTAACAAAGCACATCCAATTGCAAAATCGGAGGCGTCGCAGACGACGCTAAAAGGTTTCCCAGAATCTGGGAGAGCAAGAACGGGAGATTTTAACAAGCTCCCCTTAACCGCTTCAAAAGCGTTTTGGTGTTTGGTTTCCGAAACCAATCTATGTCCTTCTTAAGAAGGACTGTTAATGGATTCGCCATCTCAGCGTAGTTCTCGCTGTACTTGTAGAGATAATTGGCTAATCCAAGCCACTTCCGTAAATCTCTAAGATTTACAGGCGAAGGCCACTCCACAATGGCTTTCACCTTCGCGGGATCCGCCCGCACTCCATCCTTACCGATGAAGCATCCAAGGAAAGGGATTTCCTCGGCACCAAAAATACATTTGGATGCGTTTGCATATAGCTTATGCTCTCCCATACATTTTAGTACATCTCGAAGGTGTATAAGGTGCGTCTGAACATCAGACGAGTCGCCTTCCGCGCGACAATGAACGAATATATCGTCGAAGTACGTCTGAGCGTACTTTCTATGAGGGCGGAAGAGTTGTGTCACCAAGCTATTAAAAGTCGCTGGTGCATTTGAAAGCCCCTGTGGCATAACAAGACACTTCCACAGCATGCCACTAGGCATGCTGACCGCTGTAAACGGAATATCGGATGCTAGCATGAGCACCTGCTAATACCCGCCCACCAGATCTAAGGCACTGTACACAGTACAGCCCGCCATATTGTTCTGGAGGACATTCTTCCGAGGAATCGGAGTCTGCATGGGTACAGTAGCTGCATTCAGCCTGCTGTACGCATGCACAATGCGCCACTTTCCGTTCGGTTTACGAGCACAAAAAGTGGGAGATGAATGGGGAGACTTGCTCTCCCGTACCATCCCTGCCTCTTCTTTCCCCTTGAAGAATGCGTCGATGACGTCGCATTGCTCCTTGGGGAGAGGCCACTGCCTACTGACGCAGTATTTGGTTCCAGGAACCAAATCAATTTCATGTCGGACTCCCCGATCCGGTGGTAACCCCATCGGCGGGTTGTCACTAATGACATCTTCGAATTCCTTAAGTAAGGAATGGTAAGGTTCCTCAGGATCCGCAAGGATCTTGAGAACGCTTCGGACATTCAATGCCTGTTTGGTTTGCACCAAAACGGACTCGTCCATCGTGGATGAGAAGTTTAACTCCTCTTACGGACCCAACACGACGATCTCGTCGAGTTCACCTGCTTTTACAGCAGTCTCAAACTCGTTGAAGGGCATCTCCTCCAACGAAAACAGTTCGCCTACCCCAGGCAACCGTTCAAGGCTTACGCCTTCCATGACAACACATGTCACACTATTCAGCATCCGATAGGACTGCTGACTACTGGTCTCGGGACTCGTCGCGGGACCCAAATGGGGGGAGTCAATTGCACCATCTATTGGAAGCGCATAGCGCCTATCCATAGAGGTCTCTACCTCTACCACTGGTGACTCGCCGTTCTCACCTAATACGGCGTGGTCGGACTCAATTCCGACGTGTGGAAGAGACGAACTACGGGCCTCTCCGCTTGGAAGCTCCTCGCGCTTAACCACATGAGTCTATACCGCTACCACTGGTGTCGCAACTTTTTCGCCGAACACGGCGTGGTTGGGAACCCCGACCAGCAGAAGAGACAAACCTCGTGTCTCTTCTCTAGGAAGCGCCTAGCGCTTAACCTCAGAGGAATCCACCTCTACACTGGCGACTCACTAGTCTCGCCTATATCGGCGTGGGGATTATCGCCGAATCCCCCTCGTCAAGAAACACTTCCTTGACCTCATTGGGACTGATCATTTCAGACATCCCAATCTCTGGCATCTCACGCCAGAACAGCTTTTGCGATCGAGCAAAGGTGGGTTCATGACTCGTCAATGCTTCACCCGATCGCGGGTGCGTTGAGCCAATGGACTTCCGACCTGCAGAAGAGACAAACTTCGGGTCTCTTCTCTAAGCGTCTCGCGCTTACTCTCAGAGGAATCCACCTCTATCACTGGTGACTCACCAGTCTCGCCTATATCGGCGCGGGGATTAACCGCCGAATCCCCCTCGTTAAGTAAATCTTCCTTAACGCCATTGAGAATGATCATTTCAGACATCCCAATCTCTGGCATCTCACGCCAGAATCGCTTTTTTTGCGATCGAGCAAAGGTGGGTTCATGACTCGCCAATACTTAACCCGATCGCCGGTGCGTTGAGCCAATGGACTTAGACTTCCAGTCTATCCATGGCTCGCGGCGTTTCAGCCACTTCATGCCCTGAATGCGGTCATACCTCGAGTCCAAATCCAGGACTAGGCAACGTTCCAAGCTGTCTAAGTCTGCAAACTTCAGCTTAAGGTCAATCGAGATCTTCGGTACAGAAACCAGTACGCCCGTCGCTAGACGGACCGTGACAACGTCACGAGAACGTGCCTCTAGGGACTCGGCATACAGCCGACTCTTCTCAACAGAAGCCCGTCTGACATAATTGTCAGACGCTCCAGAGTCTATCAAGACTCTCCAAGGCTTTTCAAAGCCTTTCACGTCCGCAAGGACGACCAGCAAACCTGGCTGGTACACCAACTCGGTGCTAGAAAGCACCGCTTCCCTCGGGGCTTTGTGCTGTCGGCCCCTACCCTGGGGCTTAACAGCACTGAGGGATCTCCCAGTAGGGCGCCCCGCACCTACTGGGAGCCGTCGTTTCCCGACGGCTTGGACGAGGGATTTTTCCGCGCCTCGACCCCTTATGGCGAGTGTATCGCTGGGGATTTTTCGGACATCTGTTCCTCATACGATCCGTGTTTCCACACAGGAAGCATCTCAGCGGCCCACGCCGCTGCAACATAGCTAAGAGCTCCGCTTCGAATCCCTGCGGGAAGGTGTCAGAGTGACTCCTAGCGGGAGGTTTCTCCTCCGCTTCGACCTAACTCAGGTCCATAGGTTCAGGACCCACCTTAGAGGAACGAAAGTTCCTTTTGGCGTAGAACTCCATTTTAAACGCCTCCCCCAGGGATTGCGGTCGGCATCGGAAGAGCTCCGAACGTACTGGCCCTTCTTTCAGGCCTCCCATGAACACGGTAATGGACACATCTTCCGAATACGCTTTCGCGTACATCCCTGCCAACAGGGTCTTAAGTTCTTGGATATATGTTTCCAAGTCCCTAGTGCCCTGACGGCACCTCAGAATCGCCAGCTGATTCTGGAAAACCAGATCAGGCGTTGCATACATGTCCATAAGCTTTTGCTTAAGGCCTCCCCAGGTCGGGAACACGTTCGTGACCAAATCCGGACACGTAAACGCCCATGCACGGGTTTTACCCGTAAGATAGGTCAATGCGAGTCCCACTTGAAAGTGATCCTCGATCATATTCGCTGTGGCGAAGGCCGTTTCGACCTCGCGAAGCCACACATAAAGGTAATCACCTTCTTCACCGGTGAATTCCTTTATCTTAAAGGACAACGGAGGGAGCACCCCCGTAGATGCAGGATAACCTCCGTACAAACTCGCCTCATGAACGAGGAGGGAGTTAACCCTCTCACGTACGGCCTCAAGGCCCTGATCCACTAGGAGCTGCATACCATCATCGCCCAAGATGGACAACAGACTTTTAAAGGCTTCTTGTTGGACGGGGTTAGCTTACCCCAATCCTCTTGGTTCATCCTTTGCAGAGGATATTGTCGTCTACCAACACAGGTGTTAGATTGACTACAAGTGCTACCAGATGTAGCAGGTGCGTAAACGCACGGTGCGGCTAGCGCACAGAGGAAGACTTTCCTTAAGCGTCAATACGCCGATACTTAGCCGACACGTCCTTATATAAGGGCTTAGTAAGAGATCGCTCTCTTACTCGGGGCCAAGATTCCCTTGGTTTACTGTTAGTAGAGACTAACGCCTTGATACAAGGCTTCCCTTTAAAAGTGTAACGGGGTTACATTCAGGTTACACTGAGTGTTGGTGTACATGAGTACACCACGGTTGAGGTCAGTATTGGCAGGGTTGAAAAGTTTCGACCTTTGGTTATTTTAACCAATCAGGGCAGGGGCCCTTGGTGTGGTGGTGTGTCAGCCATCCACGTGTCAGTACACAGGTGTGTACACTACATTTTAGCTAGGTACGAATTAAGAATATTCTACTTAGTATTACATATAGTTTATATTAGTTTAAATTAATTTAGGCTAATTACATATTAAATATATTCAGTTTACATTTCACTCTATTTAGCGGACGCGCGACCTCGACCGGTCGCGCGCGGAGTGAGTGTCGTAGGTAAGAGGGAGTCCTCCCTTTATTTACATCCCGTAAAGGGAATACAGCCGTTAAGGATAAGTCGTAAACTAACCCGGGAATCTTGGCCCCGAGTAGGAGAACTCTCCTACTAATCCCTTTACAAGGGCGTATAGGCTAAGTAGCGGTAGCTACCGCTTTAAGGAAGAGTCTTCCTCTGTGCGCTAGCCACGCCGTGCGTATACGCACCGGCTACATCTGGTAGCACTTGTAGTCAATCCAACACCTGTGTTGGTAGACTAGGCATCCTCTGCAAAGGATGAATCAGGACGATTGGGATAGTTTGACCCTCGTCCAGCAGGAAGCCTTTAAAAGGCTGTTACCCTTAACGGGGGAAGAAGGCATGAAGCTCCTAGTGGAGCAGGGCCTTGAGGCCGTAAAGGCAAGGGTAAATGCCCTCATCGCTCATGAGGCGAGTTGCAGTGGAGGTCATTCCACGGGGGTGCGCCCTCCATTATCGTTTAAGATAAAGGAGTTCACCGGAGAGAAGGGTGACAACCATTATGTTTGGTTGCGAGAGGTCGAAACGGCCTTCGCCACAGCGAACATGACCGCTGATCACTTGCAAGTGGGACTCGTATTGACCCATCTTACGGGCAAAGCCCGTACATGGGCGTTTACATGCTCGGAGTCAATCACGGACGTGTTTCCAACATGGAAGGTCCTTAAGCAGAAGCTCATGGACATGTACGCAACGCCTGATCTGGTTCTCCAGAATCAACTGGCGTTACTGAGGTGCCGTCAAGGCACTCAGGACCTGGAGATTTATATCCAGGAGCTTAAGACCCTGTTGGCAGGGATGTACGCGAAAGCGTATTCGGACGATGTGTCCATCCCCGTCTTCATGGGAGGCCTGAGAGAAGGGCCAGCACGTTTGGAATTGTTCCGATGCCGGCCCGAATCCCTGGAGGAGGCGTTCAAGATGGCGTTCGACGCCGAAAGGAACTTCCGTTCCTCTAAGGTGGGTTCTGAACCCATGGACCTGAGCCAGGTCGAAGCGGAGGAGAAACCTCCCGCTAAGAGTCACTCTGACTCTTTTCCACAGAGCATCGAGGCAGAGCTCTTAGCTATGTTGCAGCGGCGTGGGCCGCTGAGATGCTTCCTGTGTGGGAGCACGGATCGTATGAGGAACAGATGTCCGAAAAATCCCCAGCGATACACTCGCCATAAGGGGTCGAGGCGGGGAAAAAGCCCTCGCCCAAGCCGTCGGGAAACGACGGCTCCCAGTAGGAGCGGGGCGCCCTACTGGGGGACCCCTCAGTGCTGTTAAGCCCCAGGGTATGGGACGACAGCACAAAGCCCCGAGGGAAGCGGTGCCTTCTAGCACCGAGTTGGTGTACCAGCCAGGTTTGCTGGTAGTCCTTGCGGACGTGAAAGGATTTTATAAGCCTTGGAGAGTCTTGATAGACTCTGGAGCGTCTGACAATTATGTCAGACGGGCTTCTGTGGAGAAGAGTCGGATGTATGCCGAGGTCCTAGAGGCACGTTCTCGTGACGTTGTCACGGTCCGTCTAGCGACGGGCGTACATGTTTCTGTACCCAAGGTCTCGATTGACCTTAAGCTGAAGTTTGCAGACTTCGACAGTTTAGAACGTTGCCTAGTCCTGGATTTGGACTCGAGGTATGACCTCATTCCGGGCATGAAGTGGCTGAAACGCCGCGAGCCATGGATAGACTGGAAGTCTAAGTCCATTGTCTCAACGCACCCGCGGTCGGGTTAAGCATTGGCGAGTCATGAACCCACCTTTGCTCGATCGCAAAAAAAGCGATTCTGGCGTGAGATGCCAGAGATTGGGATGTCTGAAATGATCATTCCCAATGGCGTTAAGGAAGACTTACTTAACGAGGGGGATTTGGCGGTTAATCCCCGCGCCGATATAGGCGAGACTGGTGAGTCGCCAGTGATAGAGGTGGATTCCTCTGAGAGTAAGCGTGAGACGCTTAGAGAAGAGACCCGAAGTTCGTCTCTTCTACAGGTCGGAATTGACTCCGACCACGCCGTGTCCGGCGAACAAGTTGCGACTCCAGTGGTAGGGGTAGAGACCCCTGTGGTTAAGCGCGAGGCGCTTCCAAGCGAAAATACCCGAATTTTGTCTCTTTCGCACGTCGGAAATGATTCCGACTACGCCGTTATAGGTGAGACCGGCGAGTCACCGGTGGTAGAGGTAGAGACCTCTGTGGCTAGGCGCGTGGCGCTTCCAATAGATGGGGCAATTGACACCCCCATCTGGGTCTCGGGATGAGTCCCGAGGCCAGTAGTCAGCAGTCCTATCGGATGCTGATCAGTGTGACAGGTATTGTCACAGAAGGCGTAATCCTGGAACGGTTGCCTGGGGTAGGCGAACTGTTGTCGTTGTAGGAGATGTCCTTCAACGAATTTGAAGCTGCTTTGAAAGCAGATGAAATCGACGAGGTTGTCGTATTACGTCCGGAAGAGGAGTTGAACTCCTCATCCACGATGGACGAGTCAGTTTTGGTGAAAACCAAACAGGAATTGAATGCCCAAAGCGTCTTCAAGATCCTCGCGGATCCTGAGGAACCTTACTAGTCCTTATTAAAGGAATTTGGAGATGTAATTAGTGACAACCCGCCGATAGGATTACCACCGGATCGGGGAGTCCGACATGAAATTGACTTGGTTCCTGGAACCAAATACTGCGTCACTAGGCAGTGGCCTCTCCCCAAGGAACAATGCGATGTCATCGACGTATTCTTCAAGGGGAAAGAAGAGGCAGGGATGGTACGGGAGAGCAAGTCTCCCCACTCATCTCCCACTTTTTGTGCTCGTAAACCGAACGGAAAGTGGCGCATTGTACATGCGTATAACAAGCTGAATGCAGCTACTGTACCCATGCAGACTCCGATTCCTCGGAAGAATGTCCTCCAGAACAATATGGCGGGCTGTACTGTGTACAGTGCCTTAGATCTGGTGGGCGGGTATTAGCAGGTGCTCATGCGAGAATCCGATATTCCGCTTACACCGGTCAGCACGCCAAGTGGCATGCTATGGGAGTGGCTAGTTATGCCACAGGGGCTTTCAAATGAACCAGCGACTTTCAATCGCTTGGTGACTCAACTCTTCCGCCCTCATAGAAAGTACGCTCAGACGTACTTCGACGATATATTCGTTCATTGTCGTGCGGAAGGCGACTCGTCTGATGTTCAGACGCACCCTATACACCTTCGAGCTGTGCTAAAATGTATGGGAGAGCATAAACTCTATGCAAACGCATCCAAATGTATATTTGGTGCTGAGAAAATTCCTTTCCTCGGATGCTTCATCGGTAAGGATGGAGTGGGGGCGGATCCCGCGAAGGTGAAAGCCATTGTGGAGTGGCCTTCGCCTGTAAGTCTTAGAGATTTACGAAAGTGGCTTGGATTAGCCAACTATCTCCACAAGTACAGCGAGAACTACGCTGAAATGGCGAAGCATTCTTAAGAAGGATGTTGACTGGTGTTGGAAAACCGAACACCAAAACGCTTATGAAGCGGTTAAGGGGAGCTTGTTAAAAGCTCCCGTTCTTGCTCTCCCATATTCTGAGAAACCATTTAGTGTCGTCTGCGACGCCTCCGATTTCGCAATCGGATGTGCTTTGTTACAAGCAGACGATGCAGGAAGGGAACGCGTGATCGCGTTTGAGTCGAGGCAGCTTAAAACTGCGGAACGGAATTATCCCGTTCATGACAAGGAGCTACTTGCAATGAAGTATGCTCTAGTCAAATTTAGGGTTCACCTACTCGGCTCAAAGCCGTTCGTGGTTTATACTGACCACGCGTCCTTACGGACAGCGACAAAGTCGCCTCATCTCTCGCAACGGATTGCCCGCTGGCTCTCCTTCTTTGCGGAGTACAACTTTGAGGTTAAGTATAAACCTGGCAAGCAGAACGTGCTTGCGGACGCGTTATCGCGTCGTCCCGATTACGAGCTCGCTCACGCGACATTCATCACCTCGTCTGTGGTGGATCTCATACGCCAGGCGTATGAGAAAGACCCACAGTGTACGGCGCTTATCAGCGCGTTAGGTGAAAAGGGTCTTGGCTCGTCTGAGCCAACCCTGTCAAGTCGAGCTAAATCTCTTTTACACCGTTACAGGTATCGTGACGGTCTGCTATTTTATAGCACGAGCGTGGAGGACACTCCGCGGTTGGTAGTTCCTCATGATGAGGAACTGAAATATATAGTCCTCTTTGAGGCACATGACTCCCCTATCGGGGCCATTTAGGTCTGGATAAGACCTACAGCGCTTTAAGCGCTTTGTATTGGTGGTCCAATATGTATAAGTGGGTCGGTGCGTATATACGCACCTGTGAGACGTGTCAGAGGGTTAAACTCTCTGCAAGTTCAGCTGCGCCTTTGGCGAGCTTATCGGTTCCAACGGAGTGTTGGAAATCCATTAGCATGGATTTTATCTTCGGTTTTCCGAAGGATAAGGCCGGGAACACCGGCATATTGGTCTTTGTAGAACGATTGAGCAAGATGGCTCACCTGGAGGCGGTGCCAGAGTCCATAGATGGAAAAGGAACAGCAAAAGTGTTCCTAGACCGTGTCTTTCGACAGCATGGTCTACCCGATTCCGTTGTGTCGGATCGGGATCCCCGTTTTACGGGACAATTCTGGGGAGCGTTTTTAAGGTGCTAGGCACCAAGCTACTCATGTCCACTGCGGATCATCCGCAGACGGACGGTCAGACGGAACGCGTTAATCGCGTTGTGGAGGATATTCTCCGGAGTTTATGTCCGGATTCTCCTAAGAGTTGGAGTGAGATGCTTCCGATGGTTGAATTTGCTATCAACAGTTCGGTACATGCATCACGGGGCTTACCCCGTTTTACGTGAACGGATTGGTGAATCCGAGGGTTCCGTTGACGCCACGCGTGTGTGGCCCAGGTCTTGAGGGGGAGGATTCCCCGATGTCAGCCCTGTATCTGTGCGAAAGCACATCGATAAGTTTTTATCGACACGCCTTAGTGTCTTACGACACGTTTGCGACGCCATGGCGGAAAGAGAAGACAATCAAAAGGAACAGGCCCATCGCAAGGGTCGGCGTAACATAAATGTGTACAAAGTGGGAAAATTATTTTATTTAACGCTAAAAATATTCCTACTTACGCAGTTTCTAACTTGTTACGGAACAAACTGCGCCCCAGGTTTGTGGGGCCTTTCAAGGTGCTAGCCCAAAAGGGTCTGGCGTATGTATACCTTGGATATCCCGAAGGCGATGCGTATGATCCAACCTCTATGTCGGTATGCTTAAGCCATACCAGAACCCGGAGGCGGGTACCCTCTTGGAGGAGGTTGGGAAGGCGGATAGCCGTAAGGCACCGCAGGGCGAAGTAAGCCCCAAAAGGGCTAAAATGCGACCACGAAGCTCCGCAACGGTCGTCTCGAGAGAGGCAAGCCGCCTCTCGAAGCGATCAGTGGCATCCCGCTCATCGCGGATCCCCTCGTGGAGATAATGGATGCGAAGGCTGTGTCGATCACAGCGCTCGCGAATCTCACGTCGCAATTGCGCGACCTGCTCCTCCAATGCTCGATGCGGAGAGTACTCCACACTTTCATGTGGAGCAGCTGATGGCGCGACGCCATCATCGGGGTCAAACCCAGTATCTGGTGAAGTGGAAGGGTTATCCACACTCACAGAGTTCGTGGGAGTTCGAGACTCCCCTACGGCAGGATTGCCGCGACGTCGTTGACGCTTTTGAGCGGGAGAATCCCGCTGTAGGTCAACGACCAGAGAGGCATGAGAATCCCCTTCACTCCCAATAAGTGGGAGTTTGCCGGAGGCAGATGTGGCGATCACACTGTCTTCGGACACCATGGTGGAGACAGGGGCGCTGGCGTAGCGCGTGCGATACGGAGCACGTAGTTGCTCCATCGCTTTGGCTTTGGCAAATGTCAGGCGCAACACCCTCCCCACCCAAATGTCTCGACGGGAATAGCTGTCATGCAGCTCATCGAATCTGGGGAGAAGCTTCTCCCCTTCCGCCCAAGCGCGGAACTTCTTCTCTGCATCATCGGCACTTTCTCCAGGAGAAAGAACGAAAGGAACCTCGCGGAGGTCTCAACAGGGGCACCCTGTGCCTGCCTGTTTAAGCGCTCTCTGTACGAGACGCTAGTGAATTGCTTTTGTGTAAGCAGTTGTTGCCGGATTTTCTCACGGCGTTCGCGTTGATACGGCTGTTCAGCCGCAGGGACAGGGGTATAGGACGCTAAAATAGTCCTTACCAAACGCCTGGCCCACCTTGGAAAGTCACGAGGACCATCAAAATTATAAGCCGCCCTTGACGGGCGTTTGGGGGCGCGTAACGAAGCCCTTAGTGCCTGTGCGGCAAGTTGGGTGTCTTGAGCTGCGTCCAGCTCATTAGTGACGATCGCCTTTGGCGATTCGGATGTATCATCCGATATGGGCAGGGGTGCCGCACTGGTTAGTGCATTTTCCTCACGTGTGGGGAATGGATTAGGCTGCCGACAACGCCGTTCGGCGCTGTCGGAGCGGCTCACCATTGGGGAGGTATCCCGAAAAGCATCCACCTCCGAGTTTTCGGAGTAGTCTACCTCTTCTAGAGGAGACGCCATAGCACCACTGGAGGTGTACATATGGATAAAGAGGAACTGGCGTTGGAGTTCTCCAACAAGATTTTGATTATTGCGTAAGCAATAGTCTTGATGGGGGAGGATGTAACGGGGTTACATTCGGGTTACACTGAGTGTTGGTGTACATGAGTACACCACGGTTGAGGTCAGTATTGACCGGGTTGAAAAGTTTCGAACCTTTGGTTATTTTAACCAATCAGGGAAGGGGCCCTTGGTGTGGTGGTGTGTCAGCCACCCACGTGTCAGTACACAGGTGTGTACACTACATTTTAGATAGGTACGAATTAAGAATATTCTACTTAGTATTACATATAGTTTATATTAGTTTAAATTAATTTAGGCTAATTACATATTAAATATATTCAGTTTACATTTCACTCTATTTAGCGGACGCGCGACCTCGACCGGTCGCGCGCGCAGTGAGTGTCGTAGGTAAGAGGGAGTCCTTCTTTTACTTACATCCCGTAAAGAGAATACAGCCGTTAAGGCTAAGTCGTAAACTAACCCGGGAATCATGGCCCCGAGTAGGAGAACTCTCCTACTAAGCCCTTTACAAGGGCGTATCGGCTAAGTAGCGGTAGCTAACGCTTTACGGAAGAGTCTTCCTCTGTGCGCTAGACGCACCGTGCGTATACGCACCGGTTACAGAAAGGGGGTAGCTAAGGGAGGTACTCTCTTTGACTACAACACTCACTGCGCGCGCGACCGGTCTGGGTCGTGCGCCTAGCAGTATAAGAGTATTTTGTAAACTGATTTTTTTATTTAATATGTAATTAGCCTAAATTAATTAAACTAATGTAAACTATATGTAATACTAAGTAGAACTCACTCAATTCGTACCTAGCCGAAATGTAATGTACACCACCTGTGTACCAACAAGTGGCACGCTGCCACACCTCCACCAAGGGCTCCTGCCCTGATTGGTTAAAATAACCAATAGGTCCAAACCTTTCGGACTGGTCAATACTTGACCTTAAAAACCGTTGTGTACTTACGTACACCAACGTAACCAAATGTAACCCTGTTACATCTTCCCTTTCTTCCTGTTGGACGAATGTTGCCGTTGTCGTTGTGGTATCGTGTTGTTTTCTTCACCCTCATCCATCATCATCGTTGCTGCGATTCCAGATGAAGAGTGTTGTTGTTGGTGATCATCTTCAGCGTCAACGTGGCTTCTGTTTTCCATTAACGGTGAAGGTTTCCTTGCCATTGGTGTTGGTGGTATACAATTACAACATCCCTCCAATGGAGAATCAGCTGTTATTGCTGTCGTTGTACCATTGTCTTCCTCCTCCGAGCCCCCATCGCCATCATCTCTGGCGGCGGCAGTATCGAGTGATGCCTCATCGTCGTCTTCGTCATCCTCCAGCTGGTACGGGGATTATTCTCCAGCGAAGAATGAGGGGTACTTTTTGATGATTTCCTGCAGGTGTGGCATGATTTGCTCCTTGTGCCGCTTGTCCTTCAAGTCCTTAGCAAGACCACAGCGGATCATGGTCGTCCTTGCGTAAGTGACCCCTTGATTGTCGCTCTGAGCATTAACTTTCCGCAAAGATTCTGCAGCAAGCCCCATAAAAAACCTCTTGCCAGGATTCCTTAGATTCCCTGACCATCCATCAGCTCCGCGGACTTTGTTCTTCCATTGGTTGTTCTGGATGAGCTCCATCTTCTTTTCCTCCCATCTCTGTTTCCAGGCATCCTTGATCTTGGAAATCACAAAAGAATGTGATGGTTGGCAGAGGTCAGTGGCATTAGGCGGAAGCTTACGAAGCTCAGCGTTGAGGTATGTAAGGGTGGACTGGCTTTCTTTCAATCTCGTTGTGTCCTCCACAGTTTTCAAGGAAGATAAATCTCTTTCTTCCGAACAAATCAGGACGAATGGCTCTTCTCTCTCGTAGCCAATGCGGGACAACCGTCGTATCCATCCATCCCTTTGGCCCAGTCCGATAGAATACACAAGGGATGTCATCTGGGACTCCTCTGATGCGATAGCTCCTGTTCTTATTCTTAAATTTCATCATCGGAGGTTCGATCACAGCATCTCTTCCATCTGTTATTCTCACCACCATAGTCATTCCTACTCCTCCGGAGACGACGTCTGCGTATATAACATCTTCGTCTCCTGTAAATCCAAGTGTTCTGCCATCGTCCATGTTGATGATGAAGTGATTTTCGTCCATATTCTCAACCATGTCTTCATCCAAAGCTCCACTCTCAAACTATCTGTGAGCCTTGCCGAGATGGAAAGCAACAGTCTTATCTGAAGTCTTGCTTTTCTTTGCTGACTTGAAGCTTGCCAGTTTGCTTGCGCACAACGATATCAAACCGTTCCATGAAGCACTGCATCCACCGGTGACTCACCATTTCCAGAATCTTCTTTCCAGTTCTTGGATCTAGAGTCCTAGAGTTATAATCATCGCGAGTAGAATCTGTTATGATCTTCTTGGCGATGATTAGAACTAATCCAGGGGATATCTTGAGACCAGCCTTACGAAGTCTGTCAAAATAATCGAGCAGTTCCTGGTGAAGCCATTCGACCCAGGCTGCTCGCTTCCTGTAGCGGCCAGCAGTTGCCTTTAGCATCACTCTCCTCCTCCTTCCACGATGGGCGCGGCTTACAGAGTTAACCTCGCTTGTTGTGCCTAGAGTATCCATGTAAGTTCCGCGCATCTTCCACCAGTTCATGACCTTTTGCAAGTTCGCTTTTGAGTTCCCTCGAAAGCACTGCAGGAATTGCTTGACTGTTCTTCTAGGCAGTCTATCCAAACCATTTTCTTTTCATCTTCTATCATCCACAGCATGGCCTTCTTTCGAGCATCCTTCGTCACGACATACTGTAGAGACCTTTTACTTGTTAATGACGAAGATGCGCCTCCTTCTCTTGAAGCAGCAGTAGCGGGTGGCGGTGGTGGAGCAGCTTCACCTCGTCGTTGATCCTGCTGATGCTGTGACGGCGAAAGCCGTTCAGTATGGGGGAATCCAAAGAGATTCGCATCGTGTTTGGTGCGCAACCAATAAAAAAGGAGATATTCCACAGAGGAGTGAGAATATGATTGTCCCACACCACTTTTCCACTGTAGATATGAGACTGAATAAGTGGTTGTGGTTTGTCCGTTATTGGATTGGCCCAATCTAATTGTGTGGTGGAGTCAAGTTCGAAATCGAATACATTTTTATCGACAACCTGACCACCACCATCGTGCCCAGCCTTCCAACTTACGGGGGGGGGTACCCCGCGGACCTCCATTCGAAATCTGGTCCGATCGTCCGCTGCTGGCAGACGACCGGTCATCATCCAAAGACACTTGGTCCGATTCACTTAAGCTCATCTCACCTTGTGTACCCGATGGAATGGGCTAGTTACACACTCGGTGGATCGGGATCGCAGATCGATCTGATTCGGTCTTGGATATGAGACCGTGCTGGCTAGGTGTACCTAGGGCGGAACTCTTCACCCCAGGTACGTACAGACCAGAAACACTTCCAAAAGATAAATTCCAATAGGTCGATCGTCCAAACGATCTAGACCTGACCAATACGAAATAATAGAGGGTAGACCAACCAACCGGTCTAGCCCCTGACCAATATGAGAGAAGACCAAAACCGATCTAAACTCCAACCAATGTTACAATAAGCCAATATGTCCACGTAAAGACCCAATATGCCCGTGAAACTCAACAAACGATATCTCCACGTAAAGACCAATCCAGTGAATAGCACGTTCCAAACGTACTTGAGTCAAAGTTTCAAGATCGCCAAATCGTACTCCCGTCGAGGGACTTCCGGGGCCAAAGTGCGCGTGCGGCGCGTCCAGACCGGGTATAATAGGCAAGAGGGGATAATTCAACCCTCTGCCCCCAAACACTCCGCGGCGGGCGGAGGCGACTAATGTACGTGAAAAGAATAACGGCGACCCCGTTGCTGCGGTGTAGACCAAGACCAGAAGAGGTTTTTGCCACTTATTCCTAGACCAAAAGACTTTTACTTGGAAAATCCGCAACCAAAAGACTCTTACTTGGAAAATCCGCAACTAACAAATAATACTACCTCCCTATGGTCCCTAATGTACCCACACAAAATTATGTAAAATACCCAATGTCAGGTGACTCACCCAAGACCGGCGTTCTTGATACTCCTTGAATCTGATAGGCTAAAAAGCCCCCCTTGTTTAGACCAATCGGAAACTCGACCAACTGCCTTGACCAAAAGTGACCAAATTTGTGGTACACTTCACCACAATTGCGTTGCAACCCATACTAATTCAGACAGTACCAGTTACACAATTAGAATGGGTCCATGGCTCAGCCCCACCCACAAAACATTTACTTTGGGCCACATTAAGTTTGAACCCAATCTAATTACTAAATGTGGTGGTCGGTGTACCGATATCTTGTGGTCCACAAAACGCCAATGTGGATCACATAAGGCCAATGTGGTCCACAAAATGCCAATGTGGTCCACATCGTACTTCAGGAAACCCACGATGATGCGGAAAGTTGCTGCAGCGTCATTGGCTGCCAGCCGCCGCGGCCCTGTAATTATCAGTACTCGAGCAACGATAAATGCCCATGGATCCCATGCGTATGACGTACGCTTTCTCACTTCTTCAAGTAGCAAGACTGAGGTGCGTCCTGTGCCGAAGTTTAATGCACTTGGTGTTCTGTTGTTCTCATCTTGTCGAGTGGATCGCAGGCTTCTCAAGCCTTGGAAAAGGCAAAACAGTTTCTTGATGGAAGCGACATGCAACAAGCCATGAAGTATTTTGGCGTGGCAGCACGCGCGAACAATGCCGAGGCGCAGTATCTGCTTGGCTCGTTGCTGCTACATGATGATGAGGAGGCGGACGAGGACGATGCGCGTCAGCGCAAAACGAACGAGCTCATTCGTGACGCTCAAGAGAATCGAGAGCGCGCTGTACGTCCCGAAGATGCGCAAACGATCCGAGAGATTCGAAAGAGTGCGCGTGCTGCGTACAAGCAGTATCTGCTCGAGCAAAAACGCAAGAAAGAGGTCAAGGCCATGCGCTCCGCGTCCGTGGTACATCACGCAACGACTCGAGAGCTTGACCGTGCCTTTGGCAAAACGATCGAGTTTCTGTTACATCCCAAGTCAAAGCTCGAGCCGCTGCGTGAAGAGAGCGACGAGGACCCGGAAGTTGATGCACCGACGCAGCTGGACACGACACAAGCGGTGGAGTGGATCCGTCGTGCGGCGGATAACAACTACCGTGATGCGCACGTTGAGCTTGGCAATCTCTGTCTTAGTCATGACCCACCCATGGCGCTGGAGGCGAGCGCGTGGTACTTGAATGTGACAGAGGATGACAACCCCCACCCGGATGCGCTCTACAACCTTGGCATCATGTTGTTCAATGGCGTGCCTCATGCCGAACCCATGTTTATCGGGAACAAGAGTGCATCCATTCCATTCTTTACCCGAGCAGCAGAGATGGGAGACCTCTCGGCGCAATTTTTCATGGGCACGCTCCTGCATCAGGGGGATGAAGACATGGAAATCGAACCAAACATTACGAGTGGCATCAAGCTCATTGAGATGGCTGCGAATAAAGGTCATCCAGGGGCTCTCTACTACCTCGCGCAATTGTACCGCTCCGGTGATGACGACCACAAGGTGGAGGCGGATCGGGCCAAGTTTTTGGACTATTTAGACAAAGCTATGGAAGCAGGCGAAGCGGATGCGTACTTTTGTATGGCCGACATTTACTTCCACGGCAGTGACGGATTCGACCAAGATTATGAGCAAGCGCGATTGTTTTACATGGCGGCAGCGGAGCAGGGACATGCTGATGCGTATTGCTGTCTCGGGACCTTGTACTACCATGGCAGTGGCGTGGAGCAAGATTATACGAAAGCGTTCTTGTACTACCAGGAAGCAGCTGAGAGAGATTCCATGGAGGCGTGGAAGAATCTAGCGGAAATGTATACGGTCGGCCGTGGTGTCCCTCGCAACGAGGCAACTGCTACTGCCATTATCAAGATGTTAAGAAAGGCCGAGGAGGCGGAAGAAGATGCACAAGGTAGACATTAGTATTATAACCCGCGTGACAAACGTCTCAGTGGTGAACTGAGCGTAGCAGTAACATGAGGCCAAGCCGTTCAAAACAATTGGGGCATTGGGATTACCAAGTGCCATTCGACGTAGCATTGGATTCTAGGAGCAGTCGCAATGTCTAGAGGGCTTGAACCTGGATGGAGCAGAGGTATGACTAGTATCATGTTCGCTTTGCCACTATAGCCCTATACGAGCCTTCCTCACAGTTGTCTCATCAATCCGATCCAATTCGCTTTTACAATGCTTGGAACCGCTGCGCATTAAAGTTTTTCGTCAGTATATCAGCGACCATCTCCACACGCGATACATGCATCGTCCTTTTTCGCATAATCCTTAAGAACTTGAGCTTGATATCAATCAATATGCTTGGCACTTTCAGAACTAGCCTCGGTCTCCACATTGTTTATTGCAGCCCGATTGTCGATCTTCAAGACGGGAAGTGTCTTCGTATGAACTCCAATTTCGTGAAACTATTCCGTAAAGCCAATCCACACCACAGACTCAGCTTCAGCCGTCGATAACGCAGCTGAACTTTCTTTCTTGCTTTGTAAGCGTATTATCACTCCCTTTACGTAATTCACTGCAGCACTGATGTTCTTCTTGTCCACCTTGTCTGCTGCAAAATACGCATTCGTGTAACGGGAAGTTCGGGCAGGTCATCATCACGTTTCAGCCTTATTTACAGGTTTTTTGCTCCCCTCAAATATTTCACGATTCGCTTGGCTGCTTTTTAGTCCCTTAACGTTGAGGAGTGGGTGCGTCTGGTGGCACGATGCACGGCAAACGAGATATCTGGGCACTTGCATCGAGATTTCCACAGCAAACGTCTGACCAGTGATTGGAACTTCTTAACTCATCACATATTTTCGCGCGACTTCATCGGAAGTAGCTCTCTGAACTCTTTCAAGTCGCCGGGATCCAGCACAGGTATTTTGGCCGGGTTAGCCTTTCCTAGCCCATGCGTTTTCAGTAAATCATCAATCGTGTATTCTTGATCCATTGCATACCCTTCATTCGAGCATCCTCAAACTTTGATTCCCAGGAATTTTTCAACATCTCCAAAGTATTTGAGCTCGCGACTTCCTGTCTTCAAAAATATTCGACACCTTGGGCTGTCGTGACCAAGAGATCTTCGATAAATCCACCAACGAGAACTGTTTGACTGTGGTGGATTCAAGTTCAAAATCGAACACCGAAGTGTCCTGAACTAGACCACCATCGTGACTAGCCGACCAACTTACAAGGGCGTATCGGCTAAGTAGCAGTAGCTACCGCTTTAAGGAAGAGTCTTCCTCTGTGCGCTAGCTGCACCGTGCGTATACGCACCGGCTACATGTGGTAGCACTTGTAGTCAATCCAACACCTGTGTTGGTAGACTAGGCATTCTCTTCAAAGGATGAATCAGGACGATTGGGATAGTTTGACCCTTATCCAGCAGGAAGCCTTTAAAAGGCTGTTACCCTTAACGGGGGAAGAAGGCATGAAGCTCCTAGTGGAGCAGGGCCTTGAGGCCGTAAAGGCAAGGTAAATGCCCTCATCGCTCATGAGGCGAGTTGCAGTGGAGGTCGTTCCACGGGGGTGCGCCCTCCATTATCGTTTTAGATAAAGGAGTTCACCGGAGAGAAGGGTGACAACCTTTATGTTTGGTTGCGAGAGGTCGAAACGGCCTTCGCCACAGCGAACATGACCGCTGATCACTTGCAAGTGGGACTCGCATTGACCCATCTTACGGGCAAAGCCCGTACATGGGCGTTTACATGCTCGGAGTCAGTCACGGACGTGTTTCCAACATGGAAGGTCCTTAAGCAGAAGCTCATGGACATGTACGCAACGCCTGATCTGGTTTTCCAGAATCAACTGGCGTTCCTGAGGTGCCGTCAAGGCACTCAGGACCTGGAGATTTATATCCAGGAGCTTAAGACCATGTTGGCAGGGATGTACGCGAAGGCGTATTCGGACGATGTGTCCATCGCCGTGTTCATGGGAGGCCTGAGAGAAGGGTCAGTACGTTCGGAATTGTTCCGATGCCGACCCGAATCCCTGGAGGAGGCGTTCAAGATGGCGTTCAACGCCGAGAGGAATTTCCGTTCCTCTAAGGTGGGTCCCGAACCCATGGACCTGAGTCAGGTCGAAGCGGAGGAGGAACCTCCCGCTAAGAGTCATTCTGACTCTTTTTCACAGATCTTCGAGGCAGAGATCTTAGCTATGTTGCAGCGGCATGGGCCGCTGAGACGCTTCCTGTGTGGAAGCACGGATCATCT
Source organism: Peronosclerospora sorghi (assembly GCA_026184515.1). Lineage (NCBI taxonomy): Eukaryota > Oomycota > Peronosporomycetes > Peronosporales > Peronosporaceae > Peronosclerospora > Peronosclerospora sorghi. The sequence continues at coordinate 25,023,638 of CM047580.1, forward strand.
AAAGAACAGATGTCCGAAAAATCCCCAGCGAGACACTCGCTACAAGGGACCAAGGGTGGGGAAAAAGCCCTTGTACAAGCCGTCGGGAAACGACGGCTCCCAGTAGGTGCGGGGCGCCCTACTGGTGGACCCCTCAGTGCTGTTAAGCCCCAGGGTAGGGGACGACAGCACAAATCCCCGAGGGAAGCGGTGCTTTCTAGCACCGAGTTGGTGTACCAGCCAGGTTTGCTGGTAGTCCTTGCGGACGTGAAAGGATTTGATAAGCCTTGGAGAGTCTTGATAGACTGTGGAGCGTCTGACAATTATGTCAGACGGGCTTCTGTGGAGAAGAGTCGGCTGTATGCCGAGGTCCTAGAGGCACGTTCTCGTGACGTTGTCAGGGTCCGAATTGCGACGGGCGTACAGGTTTCTGTACCCAAGGTCTCGATTGACCTTAAGCTGAAGTTTTCAGACTTCGATAGCTTAGAACGTTTCCTAGTCCTGGACTTGAGGTATGACCTCATTCTGGGCATGAAGTGGCTGGAACGCCGCGAGCCATGGATAGACTGGAAGTCTAAGTCCATTGGCTCAACGTACCCGCGATCGGCTTAAGCATTGGCGAGTCATGAACCCACCTTTGCTCGATCGCAAACGCGATTCTGGCGTGAGATGCCAGAGATTGGGATGTCTGAAATGATCATTCCCAATGACGTTAAGGAAGACTTCCTTAACGAGGGGGATTCGGCGGTTAATCCCCACCCGTTAACGGCGAGACTGGTGAGTTGCCAGTGGCAGAGGTGGATTCCTCTGAGAGTAAGCGCGAGGCGCTTAGAGAAGAGACCCGAAGTTCGTATCTTCTACAGGTCGGAATTGATTCCGACCACGGAGTGTCCGGCGAACAAGTTGCGACTCGAGTGGTAAGGGTAGAGACCCCTGTGGTTAAGCGCGAGGCGCTTCCAAGCGAAGAGACCCGTAGTTCGTCTCTTTCGCATGTCGGAAATGATTCCGGCAACGCCGTTGTAGGTGGGACCGGCGAGTAGAGACCTCTGTGGATAGGCGCGAGGCGCTTCCAATAGATGGGGCAATTGTCTCCACCCATCTGGGTCCCGGGAGGAGTCCCGAGGCCAGTAGTCAGCAGTCCTATAGGATGCTGAATAGTGTGACAGGTGTTGTCACAGAAGGCGTAAGCCTTGAACGGTTGTCTGGGATAGGCGAACTGTTGTCGTTGGAGGAGATGTCCTTCAACGAGTTTGAAACTGCTTCAGAGCAGGTGAAATCGACGAAGTCGTCGTGTTGCGTCCGGAAGAGGAGTTGAACTCCTCATCCACGATGGACGCGTCAGTTTTGGTGAAAACCAAACAGGCATTGAATGCCCGAAGCGGCCTCAAGATCCTTGCGGATCCTGAGGACCCTTACCATTCCTTACTTAAGGAATTCGAAAATGTCATTAGTGACAACCCGCCGATGGGATTACCACCGGATCGTGGAGTCCGACATGAAATTGACTTGGTTCCTGGAACAAAATACTGCGTCACTAGGCAGTGTCCTCTCCTTAAGGAGCAATGCGACGTCATCTACGCATTCTTCAAGGGGAAAGAAGAGGCAGGAATGGTACGGGAGAGCAAGTCTCCCCACTCATCTCCCACTTTTTGTGTTCGTAAACCGAACGAAATTGGCGCATTTTACATGCGTACAATAAGCTGAATGCAGCTACTGTACCCATGCAAACTCCGATTCCTCGGAAGTATTTCCTCCAGAACAATATGGCTGGCTGTACTGTGTACAGCGCCTTAGTTCTGGTGGACGGGTATTATCAGGTGCTCATGCTAGCATCCGATATTCCGCTTACAGCGGTAAGCACGCCTAGTGGCATGCTGTGGAAGTGTCTTGTTATGCCACAGGGGCTTTCAAATGCACCAGCTACTTTTAATCGCTTGGTGACCCAACTCTTCCGCCCTCATAGAAAGTACGCTCAGACGTACTTCGACGATATATTCGTTCATAGTCGTGCGGAAGGTCTGATGTTCAGACACATCAGATACACCTTCGAGCTGTGATCGAATGCATGCGAGAGCATAAGTTATATGCGAACGCATCCAAATATATTTTTGGTAATGAGGAAATTCCTTTCCTCGGATGCTTCATCGGTAAGGATGGAGTGCGGGCGGATCCCGCGAAGGTGAAAGCCATTGTGGAGTGGCCTTCGCCTGTAAATCTTAGAGATTTACGGAAGTGGCTTGGATTAGCCAATTATCTCCACAAGTACAGCGAGAACTACGCTGAAATGGCGAAGCCATTAACCGACCTTCTTAAGAAGGATGTTGATTGGTGTTGGGAAACCAAACACCAAAACGCTTTTGAAGCGGTAAAGGGGAGCTTGTTGAAAGCTCCCGTTCTTGCTCTCCCTGATTCTGGGAAACCATTTAGTGTCGTCTGATACGCCTCCGATTTCGCAATCGGATGTGCTTTGTTACAAGCAGACGATGCAGGAAGGGAACGCGTGATCGCGTTTGAGTCGAGGCAGCTTAAAACTGCGGAACGGAATTATCCCGTTCATGACAAGGAGCTACTTGCAATGAAGTATGCTCTAGTCAAATTTAGGGTTCACCTACTCGGCTCAAAGCCGTTCGTGGTTTATACTGACCACGCGTCCTTACGGACAGCGACAAAGTCGCCTCATCTCTCGCAACGGATTGCCCGTTGTCTATCCTTCTTTGCGGAGTACAACTTTGAGGTTAAGTATAAACCTGGCAAGCAGAACGTGCTTGCAGACGCGTTGTCTCGTCGTCCCAAGTACGAGCTCGCGCACGCGACATTCGTCACCTCGTCTGTGGTGGATCTCATACGCCAGGCGTATGAGAAAGACCCACAGTGTACGGCGCTTATCAGCGCGTTGGGTGAAAAGGGACTTGGCTCGTCTGAGCCAACCCTGTCAAGTCAAGCTAAAGCTCGTTTACACCGTTACAAGTACTGTGACGGTTTGCTAAATTATACCACGGGCGCGGAGGACACTCCGTGGGTGGTTGTTCCTCATGAAGAGGAACTGAAATATAAAGTCCTCTTTGAGGCACATGACGCCCCTACCGGGGGTCATTTAGGTCGGGGTAAGACTTACGGCGCTTTAAGCGCTTTGTATTGGTGACCCAAATGTACAAGTGGGTCGGTGCGTATATTCGCACTTGTGAGTCGTGCTAGAGGGTCAAACCCTCTTCAGATTCAGCTGCTATGGAAACAGTTGGAAATTGCCAACTGTTCGTGAGGACCAAATCACCTATAGCATACAATTGGGAACTGCCAATTGTTCGTGTGGGCCAAGTCCACCTATAAATATGAAGGTGAGCCTTTGGCGGAGTAGCCGTTCCAACGGCGTGTTGAGAATCCATTTGGATTTTATCTTCGGTTTTTCCGAAGGCCGGTTTTACCGGCATTTCGGTCTTTGTAGACCGTTTGAGCAAGATGCTCACCTGGCAGCGGTGCCAGAGTCCATTGATGGACAAGACGGAACGCGTTAATCGCGTTGTTAAGGATTTTCTCCGGAGCTTATGTCCGGATTCTCCAAGAGTTGGAGTGAGATGCTTCCTATGACCGAATTTGCCATAAACAATTCGGTGCATGCATCTACGGGGTTTACCCCGTTTAATGTGAACGGATTCGTAAATCCGCGGGTTAAGTTGACGCCACGTGTGTGTGGACCAGGGATTGAGGGGGGAGGAGTCCCCAATGTCAGCCCTGTATGCTCCTGTACGTTTGTTTGGCATACCCGGCTGGGCGGCCGGCAGGCTGCCCGACCGGGTGCAGCTCGGGTCTGCGCTTGTAGCCGCCACGGCTCGCGCACTGGGTGCCTTCCACGGCACCAGCGACCTAGAATAATCTATTGTTTGTTTGTTGGTCCATCCCGGCAGGACGGGGCGGAGCGTCTGATGGCGCGACTCCATCATCGGGGTCAAACCCAGTATTTGGTGAAGTGGAAGGGTTATCCACATTCACAGAGTTCGTGGGAGTTCAAGACTCCCCTGCGACAGGATTGCCGTGACGTCTTTGACGCTTTCGAGCGGGAGAATCCCGCTGTGAGTCAACGACCAAAGGGGAGGGGTAAGCCCCTTCACTCCCAGTAGTTGGGAGCCCTCCGGAGGCAGATGCGGAACCCGCACTGTGCTCCGGCACCGTAGTGAGGGCACGGGCGCTAACTTAGCGCATGATATAAGGGGAACGTAACTGCCCCATGGCTTTGGCTCTGGCAAACGCCAAGCACAATGCCCTCTCTATCCAAACGTCACGTTCGGAATAGCTGTTGTACAGCCTTAAAAAATCGGGGAGACGTTTCTCCCATCCGCCCAAGCGCGGAACTTCTGCTCTTCCTCTTTGGCATATTCACCTTGCAGGAGAATGAAGGGAACCTCGCGGAGATTCCCAACAACGGCACCCTGTGCCTGTTTCTCGAGGCGCTCTCGATATGAGGTAGCAGTTCACTGCTACTGTGTGAGCAGTTTTTCCCGGAGTGATTCCGGCGTGTGATGTGTTGCGGCTGTACAGCCGCGAGGCCAGGGGTATAGAAGACTAAACCCTTCTGTACCTCATTCTTGGCCCACTTTGGGAGGTCACAAGGACCTCCAAAACGATATTCCGCCCGTGGAGGGCAAATGGGGGGCGTGCAAGGAAGCTTGTAATGCCTGTGCGGCATTTTGAGCATCTTGAGCTGCGTCCAGCTCATTAGTGGTGATCGCCTTCGGCGATCCGAATATGTCATCCGAGGTTGGTAATAGTTGCGCACGAGTATGTGCGTTTTCCCCACGTGTGGGGAATGGGATGGATGACCGAAATATCTGTTCGGCGCTGTCGGAGTGGTCAGCCGTTGGGGAGATCTCCCCAAGGGCATCCACTTCCGAGTTATCGGAATAGTTTTCTTCCATAGCACCACTAAAGGTGCTCATGGTCACCCAGAGGTACTGGCAGTTGGAGTTCTCCAACAAAATTTGTTTATTGCGTAAGCAATAGTCTTGATGGAGGAGGATGTAACAGGGTTACATTCGAGTCACATTTAGTAGGTGGTGTACGGGAGTACACTACGGTTGGGGTCAGAATTGACCGCTCCGAAAGGTTTTGGACCATTGGTTATTTTAACCAATCAGGGCAGGAGCCCTTGGGGTGGCGTGTCATCCAGCCACGGGTTGGTACACAGGTGATGTACACTACATTTTAGCTAGGTACGAATTTAGTAAGTTCTACTTAGTATTACATATAGTTTAGATTAGTTTAAATTAATTGAGGCTAATTATATAATAAATATACATTCAGTTTACAAAAATACTTTAGACTGCTAGGCGCGCGACCACGCCCGGTCGCTCGCGCAGTGAGTATTGTCGCCTAAGGGAGTTCTCCCTTACGCTTCCTCCCTTTATAAGGGAAGCCTTGTCACAAGGGGTTAGCGAAAGCTATCTGTAAACCACCCCGGGAATCTTGGCCCCGAGTAGGAGAGCTCTATCCTACTAAGCCCTTTTATAAGGGCGTATCGGCTAAGTAGCGGCGAACGCCGCTTAAAGGAAAGTCTTCCTCTGTGCGCTAGCCGCACCGTGCGTGTACGCACCCGGCTACACGCCACCCCCAATGGCTCCTGCCCTCATTGGTTAAAATAACCAATGGTTCAAACCCTTTCGAACCGGTCAATACTGACACAAACCGTAGTGTACTCACGTACACCACCTACTAAATGTAACTCGAATGTAACCTTGTTACAACCACCACAGCCAATAGGAAGCCGCCGTCGCCTTGGTTATAAACATAAGTTGATATTTTTTGGAAAGCGCTATTTGCCCCCCCCAAAAAAAATTATTTCCATGGATCAGCGCTATACCGACGCAAGACTGCGCCACTTAGCGCAACTTCAGTCGCCGCCACAGCCGCAGCTACTAAGAAACTCGCAGTGCTCTTGGCTAGAGAGAAGAAGAGCTGAAACCATACCGTCCGTTCGTTTGAAATCCTGCGGAGCGTCTACCGTGTACCCGGTTTAAAAAACGATGATTTTACGAAGTTAGCATCCATCTGTGTCATGGATGCGTGTCTACGCTTTGCTCGATTCCGCGATGTAGGTATGTCATACGGTCTTCTAATACTGCACTTTGACGTGGACGAGCTCATGCTACTGTCTCGATATAAGCTGTATGATGAAGCTGTGAATCAAGCAGTCGTGCTGGACTTACCAGCTTATGCTGGCTTACTGACAGCTTTAGTGGAAGCGAAGCGAATGGAAGAAGCGACCGACGTACTGAGAGAGTTAGTGAACGAGCAAGACGTGTGTCCTGATGAGAAAATTTTCTTGCCCGTGCTCATGGAATTAATTCAGAGCAAAGAGAATGAGAATGCCACCGACATTCCCAAACGAGGACAAAAGCGGGGAGTCGAGTTTACAGGCAAGACGTTCCATCCGCTTTTGATGATGGCCGAAGATAATACGGCAGTCACGGACTCGCTCGTGAATTTCCTGTCCTTTGTCGAATACTCGTGGGAAGAATACAAGGTATAATTGAAACATAAGGAACTGCGCGTGATCGACGAGAGCTAATGTTGAATGCTATGGACTAGGCTGCTGAGGAGCTTGAGCCTGAAGAAGACGACATGGACGAGTCAGATACCTCGTTTGATCTCTAATCTGTAGCGCCGTTTGTACGTTGATTAACCTACAGCGTGTCAACAAACGATGTGATTTGCAATGCTGTTACATGGAGTTAGGGTACGTTCTTTGATGCATAGATACACTCAAATCCATCATAGGCCCAGCCTCGTTCTATGCAGTAGTTGAACTTTAGCAACGTATATACTCCACACCGCAGACACATTTAATGGGTATGGGTGGTTACTCGTTGACTGTGTTCATAAATATTATACATAGCATGTAAATGAGAAATAGGAAATGAAAGTAAGTACATTATGGTAATCACTGATACCCACGCACATTTATGGCATTTGCCGTGGACTTGACATCGTCGTCTATCTTCTAATTCGGCTTCTGATAAAGTTTATGTCAAGAAACAAAAAATATCAACTTATGTCTGTGGAAATAGACAAAACGTCTGTGGCAATAGTGGCGCCCTTTCGCAAAATCACCCCAACCGTCGGCTTTTCACCCCAACCAATGAAAAAGCTGGGGTGATTTTTCTCTCGCCCATAAGTATGTCCTAACCCTAAACCTACTAGTTACGTGATAAGTAGCCCTGATAGCGAACTAAGGACTTAACTCTCACTTTTTAATATTTCTCACACCTCGTGTAAACTTCAAATTTCTATAGTCATGGGAGCAGCTTTTGCGGCGATGGTGATGGCGTTACTTTTCCACGCCTACAACGACTGGGTGCCTCTTGACTCATACATGCCCTTCTATTGTACTAATGACAGCATTGATGCTCATTTTAGTGACTCATATTATTCAGCGCGAGCGCTGTTCCGTTCACGCGCAGAGGCTGCAAATGCCCAACTTTTCTCGTTACCACTGGAACATATGAAGTCGCTGGACTTGTCTGTGGATGTGGCTGTGCTACCAGGTTCAAATAAGCACGTGCTGCTGCATATTTCAGGGACTCATGGAGTCGAGGGTTTTGCTGGGAGCGCCATTCAAGCGGCATTACTGCAGCAAATAGCGGAGAAATCAAGCTCCGCGGAAGATAACCCCACTGTGATATTTGTGCACGCTCTTAATGCGTATGGGTTCGCTACTCTGCGAAGATTTAATGAAAATGGTGTAGATTTAAACCGGAATTGGCTTAGTCAAGAGCAGTTCCAAGAGCGCCGAGCGAAAGATCCAAATCAAGCTGGATACCTTGACATCTACGAGCTGCTAAACCCGACAACATTGAGTGGGTTCAAGAATTGGTTCTGGGTCAAGGGTCTTATGTATTTAGGAATGAAAGGCTTCGATGCAATCAAGAAGGCGACAGTTGGCGGGAACTATCGTTATCCACACACATTGTTCTATTGTGGAACAGAATTAGAACCTAGCTTGGTATTACTGCAGCGGTTTTTACGTAAGCACGTGGACTTTGATGCTATCAACAAATTCGCTATGGTTGACGTGCATACTGGGCTTGGGCCTGCTGGTGTTGACACAGTAATGCTTGGGGCAGCCTCTAATATGACCGCAGCGCGCAGTCTTTTCACTAGTCCTGAATACGCAGACAAGGTTGTTCTTGCGCATGACAATGGCAATCCCGTGTCACGCGGTTACGAAGATGTTGGTGGTTTTATCGTTGATGGCGTGGCAAGTCTATTAGGTGCTCAAACTCGAGAAAACGCCATTCTGCTTTGTCAAGAATTTGGAACGGTGCCTGGGGTGTTTATTTTGAAGGCTATGATTGAAGAAAACACCATATATCACCACAGCTCGTCTGCGAACCGTTTACCGTACGCTCAGAAGCTGAGAGATGTGTTTTATCTGCACCAGAGCAACTCCTGGAAAAATGAGGTGTTACGTCGTGGTATTTATGTGTATAATCAACTTCACGGATATTTGGCCTTTTAAACATCCACGGAGCTATCGGTCAAGCAGTATTTGTGCAGGTGAAAAAGACGCAGCATAGTCGTAGGTGTATCGAATAAATAGTTATAAATCTACTACAACACAGCAAAGTTCTCGCGTAAATAACAGCACAGAAGCAACTACGGCACTGATACTTGAAATTTAGCAAGTTACTCATAGCTTACACAGCATGGATCTTTCCGACCTTGCCATCTGCTTACACTTGATCATTCTGTTGGAAATAGTCATAATACCGGTTTTTATTAAAGCTGTATATGATTGATGTTTTCATTGGTGCATTCACGCCATTAATTTGTGAAAAAAGAGTTTCGCCCAATCGATGGGTCAGTAATGAGCGCCGGTCGCGTGGTTGGGGTGAAAAGCCCACAAAAAGCTGGGGTGATTTCTCTCTCGCCCGTTCATAAACCCTAGTTTTAAATTTTAAGAGATAACGTCTAATATGCCCCTATTTTGGCCCAAAAATTCCAAAAGTGCCCCTCTTCTTAAAAAACTAAATTGCCCCTGTTTTCGCGGTCGCTAAATTTAAGGCGACTATTTAATGAAACATTAGCTTGCCAATCATCTCTAAGTTTCAATGTCGGTATAACAGGGGCATATTAGACGCTATCTCATGTTAGAAAATATATAAGAAGTGCTACGTGCACTAGAATGTAATTTACTTGCGACGAGTGAGAATAGGTAAATGAACCTTGAGGTTCCGTCGTGAAAAATCCATTCGTAAGCCAGAAACTCAACGGCAATCCTGTTTCGTTACGGATGACACATGGAGCCGTTTTGCCTCGCATCGTGTCGTCGTCTGGTATTTCTTTAGTCGTATGTGAAGCTGCACGACGTTTCCATGCGCCACCCACAGATGCCATCACCTCCAATAGTCCGTGATTAACCGTAAGATCCAACGCCTGTGGTGCGGTAAAGATGAAATGCAGCTCACTTTCACTCGATATCGATCCTTGTACGCACGCATCGAGTGCCCACTCCGGACACATTGGATGCCAGTCACGAGTACGTAGATTATAATACGAGATAAGGACTACCAAACTTCCTCCACCGGATATTGTCGTTGCAATTGATTCCGATTCAAAGGACGCAGACGCAGAGTCATGGTCTCCCTTTGGGGAGATATGGGTAACATTCAAGAACACATTGCATCGCTCGATCTGCAACTGCGCAAGTCCCATATCACACCCGTCACAGTCGTTGATTAATATCAAATTCACCGACGGCAATTGGCATGTAAAATAGCGATGGATTTCCTCCTTCTCCAATGCAGCCGCCCTCACGAGCGACCTCGATGATGTTCGAGATCGTGTCAAGGAACGCAAATCCGAATGATTACCACCCGAAAAAGAGTGAGGATCGGAGGCTCCTTGGCGTTGTGTCAACGCTTTGTTCAAAGATTCCATCGTGTCCATTACTAAACAAACGTCTTCGTACGAGACGAAAATTTCAATAGGAGTGAAACTCAGCACAGCAATCTGCTGTCGCCGACCAGCATGTGGAAACAAATCATTCACTTGAATATGTACATCACATTTCTCGAGCAACTGCATCAATGGAGCAATATCAATGGCGTCCCACTGCGCAGTTGGAGAACGCCGCCCCACGCAACAGCTTGGACGTCGTGCGTTCTCAAGCACCATCTCGATATTTCGTGCATCGGCAAGAATAGTGCACTGGATACTCATGTAGTCGTCTAACTTTTCTCGTATTAAGTTAGGATGTGGTTTCCATGTAAACTCGAGCGTAAAATCACCTGCAAACACCACTCGTGGGCTCTTTGGATCGTACGCATCATGCGGTAGAGCGACACCTACTTGCTTGGCATGTGCGTGAACAGTGAGCGCCAATTCGGGTTTCTTTCCATCACGTAAAATGTCCGAAATACTTTCACGCCGCGTAACCAAAGATGGCGATGGTGACATTGTACTGGTCACAGGTACAAGCAATACGTTCGTTTCTTCGACAACCATTGAGTCTGTTCAATCTCGATCTCGATTTAGCTTCGATGGAAGCGCATCTTGAGATATCGGTACATCACTGTAATACCGACATTCAAACTTAGAGATGATTGGAAAGCTAATGTTTCATTAAATAGTCGCCTTAAATTTAGCTATTGGAGGGCACCGCGAAAACAGGGGCATAGTAGACGTTATCTCAAATTTTAATAAGCATCATTACTACGGATCACTTTTTATTTACAAGTACGTGCGTTGCGTCCAGGGTTTACGCGGTTGCCACAGTTTGTGTGTTCGCTTTTTAAAATGATTTTTAAAATACTCAAATCCTGCAGGGTCGCGAGTGTTTGCTTTGGTTGCCTTCTTCTATTCCCCCTTCGGACGACCTTTTGCTGCGTTTATGATTGGATCTTTAAAGATGTTTTTTATTTTGGTCGCCCTACCCGCACCCCCCCCCCCACCCTAGCGGCACCCCCACGTGACTTTAGACCAATAGGGATGAATATTGCTTCTAATAATAAAAGTATAAATCATACCCGTCTTAATAAAAATCGGTATTATGAATATTTTCAACAGTAAATGATGATGTAAGTTAGAGAAGCGATAAACGAATCGATACATGTTTCTCTAAGCGTATGCACTAAAAATATGTACAAAGACGGCTCATTGACTCTAACCTTCAATAAAGCTCTTAAAAAGTCATAAGCAGCAAATTGCACCCCCCATATTTAGCACAGCTCTTACTAACGTCGGCGTGAGTCCTCGAAAGTAAACAGACCAGCCTTCCTGACGCGCCAGTTTTACATAACAGTCCCATGCATGTCTATATTGTCTAGTCGCTCCTCGCGCCCTGTTGTGGCATTGTCGGATTTGAAAAGAAGATCCAATCGTATAAGCTCCACCTCGCTTGTCTCTCTCTCTCTCTACTGACAAGGACCATGAAGAGCCATACTACTTGGTATTCCAGATATTGGCACCTTCTACCGAATCCGCATCCCACATGAACGAATTGGCACCCCACTTGACCCCTTCCAGAGGAGGGCAGCCGCCATGACGACTCATATAGTCGGGGATCCCTTCCGGAGTCTGGACGTAAAAGAGCGAAGCGTGTAAGGCGCGAGGTGGCACCGCAAGACCAGTAGAGCATTCGTTCATTCCATCGCGCACGATTTCTTCGTCCGAGTATCGATCCAACGAGAAGGGGAAGACGGTCTCACCACCCACTTTGGTCTGGTTGTTTAGGTACAGGAACAACGTCACGTATCGCTGCGGGTTAAAGTGAGGAACGTACTTGGGGAGCGTATAGCGCAGCTCTGGAACACTCCCGACACGTGCTTCCCACGTACGGATGACCAGCTCGGCAAACTGCGGCCAAGCTTTCAACACTTGGATGAGGACATTGGTGCGGCTGCGGTTTGTCACCATCCAGTCATACCATTCTTTATTCGTTATGCGCGAGACAAAGCCCTCTGTGTAGTCATCAAGGACAAAACCAAGTAGCATCTCCTGGAACGCAACAGTGAATTGGGGATACAAAGCTCCACTTGGACGAGCTTGAGGCGGCACGTTGTCGCCCAAATAGCTCACGCGCTCCTTTGCCCAACGAATCCAATGAAAGAAATGCGACGCGGAGTTTACAGCAGGCTTGGGGAACGAGTAGTGGAGCTCACCAAGCTTGAGTGCATCCTCCCAACTGTCGATAATCCAGGGCAAGAATTGCGGCCGCTCGCCCTCTTTTAACAAAACTTTCAGAATGTCTTGCGCGCCACGATCCAAGTTAGTGCGAATCCACTCCTGGTAGTCGGATTCATAGAGCGCCTTAAATCTGTTGGTTGTGTTCATGTGTTGAACAAACAGCTCCAGGAGCGCATTCGGAAACACGATGGGATCGTCCGCGTTAGGAAAGAGCGGGCCACCCTCTCGAAACTTTTCAGGGACCTTGCTCTGCTCCATCCCGCGAAGCTTCTCGGCAGTTCTGTTGGCCCATTGCACATAATCTTCATACTTGTACGAGTTCGCGCCCTTTGGTACAAACTCGCGCGAGTGAAGCGTGTCAAAGTGCTGCCGGTAGAATTCACCAGCGGCGTAACGAACGAGTTGCAACTTCTCGCCATAAGAAGGGCTTGGTAGTCGAGCCACTCGAGTCGCTCGCTTTCGAAAGTCACGCACGAACAAGCTGTCGGGTAAAAAGGCCGTGTGACTCGTGCGCGAGTCCGATAATATACTGGACGAATTCTGTCCGCCCACCATCGATCGGTTGAGCAGGGGGGATCCAATCTCAATGATGCGATCCGCTTCCTCCTGCGTGAAAAAGTACTCGACATCAAATACTTTGGGACTCATCCCAATCGTTGTGAGCGTCACGCCATCATCCAATACGTACTTGTAGCCCTTCTTAATCCCTGGCCATTGCCACAGTTGAAAGTCAAGCAAGACGTGCACAATATGCTTCGTATCACTCAAGTCCTTTGCATTGCGCACGGGATAGCCCATTTGATTATAGAGGCGCACGCCGTTCATCATCACGTCTTGGTCTGCACCGAGCCAAGCAGCCGCTCGCGCAGCTGCCTGCCCCACACAGTCGAACTGACCATTCCAGGACACATAGACACCTTCGTTCGCACCATTGAGCATAAAGAAGATGCTGTCCCTCAATGGCTCCGCTGCCTCCATTGGCTCGGTAACATGAAACACTTTGCCCTCGAACAGCGTAATCGCGTGGTAGTCCGAGTCGTTGCATTTCAAGTCGCTCACGAGGTGGCGCACTTGCAATGTCACCATGTCCGACTCGTACTTGGGAGGTAGTTCCTCCGTCTTTGCGTCTGCACGTCCCAATGTCTCGCGAACGACCGACAACTGGTGCAGCAGCACGTTGTGCACCCCGCCGGTAGGAAATGGAACATCCACCCACTGGAGACAACCCACCGCAAGCGCCACAACGGCTATCGACAGCGTCAGGAGCGACGTGGTGTTGGACGTCTTGTGCACCGTGATCTTTTCCGTACAAGCAGGTGCTTCCTTGCTCTTACTGGTTTTGTCTCCTCCCATCCTTCCTCTCCCTGGACGTCGACAACTCAAGTGGGAAGGTCTCCGCACTCGTGTACGTATGTCTGACGATCGTCTGCACTCCTGTGATTGGCTGTTTCCATTCACCTGGAGCGATGTGATTCGTCGATAAGACTCGAGGACGTAGAAGCAAGACGGTATTCAGATGGTACAAGAACGAGGGGAGAGACCCCCCATAATAAATGCAAGTAAAACGGTACGAAAAGATGGGCGCACGATCTCAACGCTTGATTTGCTCCAGCAACCCTTGACGGATAAATTGTTCGACATCCACGCGTCGTAAAAAGTGCTGGGAATGGGCCTCGAGATTGATCACGCCGCTCTCGGTCATGACGTCACCGCAGTCGCGCAAGACGCGCACCTCGATGTACAAGTCCTTTGGAGGTTTCGTATCCTGACAGGAACAATCCCCAACACTCGTGAGCGCAGCCCCACACGAGTAGCAAACAGATCCGAGCAACATCACACACACGTACCGCCGAAAGGTCCAGCTCCAAGTCGGCCATGTAGTCCGTGACGAGCTCGTCGTACTGGTTAAAGAACTGGATCTCGCGCTGGCACAAGCTATAGAGTAGCAAGCAGGATTAATCGTTCGTGCTCGTGACAAACGCCAGGCTCAAAATCACGTGACGCACTTTTGGGCGACCAAGCCGGGAAGGATCGTTCCTGTTTTCCACCTCAGCGCTTTAATTTTCTCCATGCGATAGTATCTTTTGGACAGCCACATGTCGAATGTCAGAGGTCACGAGTAGGGGTACCCATAGTATCTGATAGGATCTACCGGAGGAACCTACATATAGGCTATGACACAACGCTTGTTGCGTAATAAACACTGGTGGTTCACGATGAGGCCGCAGTGTACCGACGCCGGTTGGGCTTCCAGGTTGTCTTGATACGCGCTGATACAAAGGAGAAACAGTAGCAGTAGGCGCGTCAGCCTTCAAAGGCATCGATTTTTCTGTCGTCAAACACCGCACTTCATCTTGCTGGCAATCTCCGCGTGCAATAGTCGTGACTCCACCACGACCTGTCGCACGACATCTTCCTGCCCGACACCAAACGTTTATACTATACGGTATTACTAGGTGCAAGAAACGTTTACTCACATTGTATGGCGGAAGCCACTCACTACGCTGCAGCTCTCGAATTAGCTCTCGTCCTTTCGTGTTCAACGCCATTAATGTATTAATGGTGTATATAGAAAGTAGGCTCAGTATCATTTTTCATACCAACCAGGTTCTGGGTATAGTAGAACCCGACCCAAAGGGAGCAAGCAACGTACACCTCGACCGCGGGATCGGGTTGGCGTGGGAGACAAAAGACCGTAAGCATGTTGCAGATGTTGTCGCACAGGCAGATGTTGTAGCTTGAAAGGCGTGCTGTAGTAGACGAGATGGCTCTCAATAGCCGTCGCCCGAAGTGTCTGTATGCGATTGCTAGATGTTTGCCAAAAACAAAAGTCATATATATTATGTAAGGGCTTGACTTGGTACCTCCCCCCCCTTTGCTGCGTACACACCTAGGGTTGGTAAATAAAAACTCGGTGTTATTAACAGGGATGTTAATAACACTGTTATTAACGTTAAAAACAACGGGGGGGGTTCCCATCTTAATAACAGGTTTCTCCCGGTATTATTATTCTAGAAGGCATATGCAGATTTCTCCAATATTATAGAAGGTTGGCATGTTATTTTCGCTGTTTTGACCCTTTGGCTAGGAACATAAAAGGGCAGATTCCCTAACCCATCACCCCCACTGGCTCACCGCTAATCCGACCGTGGTCGAGTGGTTCACTACTCACTGCGGGACCGGAAGGTCCCGGGTTCGATCCCGGGCCAAACCAAGTTGGTTGGTTTCAGAAAGTATAATGTGACGAAATCACCCACTGGTTCACCGCTCACGACAGAGTGACAGACAACACCAAAACCTCATCCCAACATTATCTACAACATAAATGCCAGCCGGTGGACGCCCAAAATCCGCTATATTGGAATCTTTCAGGCCCGGTAATGGAGCTGGAACATCAAAAAGGCCGCCTGCGCCTTTTGCGGTGCGTCAATCTCCCCACAAGCGGAACGCATGGAGTGGCACATTCAGGTATGATAATGTCACGTTCACGTGGTTGCATTTGGTAGCCAATGCACTGGTAATCTCACTAACGCATGTTCAATTATTTTCATTTACAGAAATGCAATGATGCCGACCAAGAAGCCAAGCAAGTTGTTGCCGCAATGGTCGACAAGCGCATGGGAATCAAGAAGCGTGCGGCAGTTCACCTGGATAATGATGACAATGACCAATCTCAAAACTGTAGCGGAGCCTCGCAGTCTCAGGAATCGGATGCTCTTCCTCCCGCAATAGTCCCGACAAAGCCAGCTAAACGACAGTGCCAAGGTATGCCACGTGAATTTTGCACATGGCTGATGTTCTGGCTGACCAAGCTGACGACTGACGGACCGCATCACTTTAGTACTGGACCGACACTTCGAAACACAACCATTGTCTAAGAATCATCTGGAGCAGGCAAACCAGTATCTCGCACTTGCATTGGTGACCGGCAATGTGCCGTTCAGCTTCGTCGAGAACCCGTTTCTTCGCAAGTGTTTTGCAATTATCCGTCCCTCTTACCAAACGCCGTCCAGGCGTCTTGTCGGTGGAGGTTTGCTGGAGCACCTCGAGTGCAACGCAGTGGCCAAGATCAAGTCAACTCTGGCAAAAACGTCATTTGTAACAATGGTCACTGACGGTTGGGATAATGTACATAAGAATAAGTAAGTACTTTATTATGTTAAGCGCCGTTGGATGTTGAGGCTACGGGTGCGAAGTGCGCACCAGGTACGGACAGGGAGTTCGGTCTAAACATTGAGACTTTGTTGGAGGGCGAGACGTCCCGAGGCAATACTGGTTGGTACATAGTGTATTGAAACAAGATATGGAAGTACTGCAATAGCTAAAGAGAAGAGAGGCGGCGCACGCCGCACAGGAGGGCGCCAGCACTATTTAAGGAAATGAAATTCAGGGGTACCAGTGGGCCTGTGGTGCGCACGAGTGCACGGTGCATACCCTGGTGATCCGCTGCGGTACCGTGGAATTCAAGGCCCCAGGGACAGGGGTACCAGACTGCCAGTGGTACGCCAGCGGCCAGTACTGATGGCGTACCCTTGTGATCCCCTGCGGCGCCTGCGCCCTGCGCCCTGCGCCCTGCGGTACCGTGGTGCGCACCGGTAAACCGAGTGCGCACTTCGCTGAGTCTATGTAAACTGGCGATGTCGGACATGCCATTATCACAACATATTATTTTTTGCCGTTATATTCAAAGTGTGCATTCTCGAGCCAAAAAACTAATACTGGCCCTCACGTTTTTTTTCAGATGTGTCTCATGGCTTGCGGTGGACGACAACCGGCACCACCACCTGATTAGCTTCGAGAAGGACATAGTTACGAAGACCGGTGAGGATGTGCTGGAGAAGTTTGAAGAGATTGTGAAAACCGTCAATGAGGACTTTTGTACTGCGGTTCACGGCGTTGTCTGTGACAGCAGCGGCGCCCACATCAAGTTCCGTCGTCTCGCAATACAGTAAGTAAGCAGATTTTTAGCCTTTGTGACACATCCCTGCGTGATGATACTTTTCAACACTGACTGTTGTTCCTTTTAGACGCTTCCCGGAAATGCTTATTGGGACTTGCATGGCACACCAAACCAACCTGTTAATGAAGCGTATTGTTACACTTCCAAGCTTCACGCACGCCATGAAGACAGCACTCCACGCAGCTTCAACCATCCGCCAGAGCATTCGGATCCGTGAGCTCGTTTCTGCAGAAATTGGTAAGAGGGTTGCGGTTTGGTCTCCATCAGAAACACGTTGGTATTCGTTTGGCATCACTCTTCGCCATATCTTTCACTTCGACAAGCAATCAACGTAAGTTTTCAGTGTCTGCATTTGGCATGCCAGTCTTGTCCGTCCGACAGCATTTTTTTAAACAAGTTTCCTGTGTTAGGTGATCAACGCACGCACGCCGGGAACATTTCAAGATATCAACTATGCCTTCTGGACATCAGCCGAGTCACTTGATCAGTTCCTCAGACCCTTTCATCTCGTGCAAGCACTCAATGAATCCGATCAAGTCACGTCAGGGCAGATCCTTGCTGCATGGAACTGGTTATTCCTGCTGGAAAAGAGGCACGTGACATTATTGCCAGCGCACAAGCAGCTCATCGAGAAGGAATTCCATTCACGTTGGAAACGGTTTGTAATGGATCATCAAGTTGTTTGCTGGGTGCTGGATCCGCGACTTCACGGCATTGGCATGTCGCCAGGAAGACTTCGTCGGGCTCGTGACTTGTCTATGAAGCTGTTTCGGCGCCTTTTCCCTGATGAAGACGAAGAGAAACTCCTTGAGCAGTGGACAGGATACACCCGAAAAAGTAAGTTCTTTGCCATCTCTGCATTACGTAGAAGGAATTATGTATTTTTTATGCTGATGGCATTTATACCTTCTGTTCAAGGTGGAACATTTACCGAAGATACCACCACCTGGAGCAATTACATTGTTCAACGTCCGGTCCAGTTTTGGGAGGAATTCACAAGTGATGCACCCGAGCTGGCAGGCCTTGCGCTCAAAGTGATCCGCTACTGCCCACAGGATGCAGGATGTGAACGATCATGGTCATCTCTGGCAGCTGCCCATACGATGGTCCGCAACCGTCTGCAAATTGGGACATGTGAAAACCTCGAACGCATCAAAATGTTCCACTCAACGCGGACCACCAAGCAAGCAATAAAGGAGGCATACAAAATCCTTGTTGCATCGGCAAACAATGCGGAGGCAGGCTTGGACGTCCGTGAACCAGATGATCTGATAAATGATGAAGAGGTAGAGGTAAGAATGCATTCATTTCAATTGCTCCGTTTTCTTGAAACATTCCAGGAACTCAAATAGTTGTTTGTATTTTTAGAACGAGGACGCAGATGTGGAGGAGTCAAGTTCGATATCGAAAACAGTAGCATCGATAACCTGGCTACCACCATCGCGCCCAGCCTTCCAACTTTCGGAGGGGGTACTCCGCGGACCACCACTCGAGATCTGGTCCGATCGTCCGCTGCGAGCAGACGACCGGTCTTCATCAGAACCCACTTGGTCCGATTATTTAGTGTCCATCTCACCTTGTGTACCCGATGGAATGGGCTAGTTACACACTCGGTGGATCGGGATCGCAGATTGGATCGAAGCGGTCTTGAATATAGAAGACCGATCTGGGTAGGTATCTCTGGGGCGGAACTCTTCACCCCAGACACAAACAGACCCAAAACACTTCCAAGAGATAACTTCCAATAGGTCGATCGTCCAAACGATCAAGGCCTGACCAATACGAAATAATAGAGGGTAGACCGACCGTTCCGGTCTAGCCCCTGACCAATACGAAATAAGACCAAAACCGGTCTAGTTTCCATCCAATATTAAAACAAGACAATATGTCCTCGTAAAGACCCAATATGCTCGTGAAACTCCACAAACGATATCTCCACGCCAAGGCCGATCCAGTGAATAGCACGTTCCAAACGTACTTGAGTTGAGGTGTTGAGATCGCCAAATCGTACTCCCGTCGAGGGACTTCCGGTGGGCCAAAGTGCGCGTGCGGCGCGTCCAGACCGGGTATAATGGGCGAGAGGGGATAATTAGACCCTCTTCCCCCAAACACTCCGCGGCGGGCGAAGGCGACTAGTGTACGAAAAGGGAAGAACGGCGACCCCTATCTGTGGTGTGAACCAAGACCAAAGGACTTCTACTTAGAAAAATCCTGCAACCAAAAGACTTCTACTTTTTTAGGCAAATCCACAACTAAAATACTACTACCCTATAGTCCCTAAATGTACCCACACAAAAATATGTAAAATACCCAAAGTCGGGTGACTCACCAAAACTTGCGTTCTTGACACTTCTTGAGTCTGATATGCTGAAAAGCCCCCCTTGTTTAAACCAATCTGAAATAGACCAAATGCCTTGACGAAACTTGACCAGAAGTGTGCCAAATTTTGGACACGCTTCTCCACACAGATGTCCCTTCCATTGATGGTGATGTCGACAGCGTCCTTGATAGGGACGCTCTCCGTGAGTCCGAAGCGGATGACGATGACGAGGGAGAGGAAGTCACGGTTGAACAAGGGTTTGGGTGGGGCTACGGGTCCTTCATGCTCGACACCACTAGCCCCAATGAGACCCAGGATGTCAACCGCTCCATGTATCTACAGATTTCTAACCTCGTTAACTAGGTACCAGTCTTCATTGTGGCACGGTTTTTTTGTTTGTTAATCCCTAGCGGTTTTTTTTATCGGGACACCATGATACAAAATCAAAGCATTACCACATACCGTTAATATCACGGGTGAAACGTTTTTAACGTTAACAACGTGTTATTAACATGTTATTAACAGGAATTAAACGTTAATAACGCGGGACAAATGTTATTAACAGTGTGAAAGGTTAATAACGGCATGAAACGTTAATAACGTGGTAGAAAACGTAAATAACACGAAAAAAACGTTAATAACTCGGTAGAAAGTCGCCGAGGTTTTACCTACCAACCCTATACGCACACCCCAAGGGTTATGGTTAGGGTTACACCTTCCCTTACACAAGCTCTAGTAAAGACTTGTAACATCGTCTTGGAGAAAAGAGCGAGGACACCGTGTCGGTCATGAAAGCTCCACGTCGACACCAAATAATACTTATTTTTTTTAGATACAGCTCCATAATCACATTGAAGTCACGTAAAACCTTCGACTACGGCTAATGACAGCACATTTTGCTTCTGTATTGTAGGGAATAGCAACAAAGACGTGCGCTTAAAAATTTTACTGCCTGACGCACTTGCTTATGCCTGGCGGTGGTGCGTACAACTACACGGCGTCCACGTTGATCAGTACCCCATCAGGAAAGCGTATTACTTCATACTTTTATCGTGAATATTTACATGCATTTTTTGGCAACTGTAGTTATTCAAGCCACTTCGCAGAAGTGCCGAGGCGTCCGAATTCTGCTCGACATCTCAAGTCGCCTGAAATCTATCGAGAAGGCTACATAGTAAACGGTCTATGTCCCGAAGCCCCGATCTCTACGTCTAGTAGAATCACAAGGGCAGAAACAAGAAAACTGATGTTTGGCACAAGTTTCTATTGGCAAATCTGCACAATGACGGTGTCCTTGTGTTTGCAGTTCATTCCATAACCAATCAACTGTCTCACCAATGTATATCACAGTTTTAAACATATCACAAATCCTTGGTGACACCCTCCATGTGCTTTACAACCTCTAGCACCGAATTTAAACTAAAAGGCTCCGTAGCAGCCATATCAGCTAGCACCTTTCGGTTCAGCTCAATACCCGAGACATTCATCTTGCCATAAAGCTTTGAGTACGAATTCCTTCCTGTCGTGCACCTGCGTTGATCTTTTGAAATCCATAAAGAGTGCATGTCCTAGCAATTGCAAATTCAATAAAATTAAGAGCGTGGAACACAGCATTTTCTTACGTGTAAGGGAAGGTGTTACCCTAACCCTAACCCTGGGGGGGGGGGGGGGGGGGGGGGGGGGAGGGGGGGGGGTACGCAGCGAAGGGGGGGGGGTTCACGCCCTTTATATCTGTGGTAGATTTATGATACAATTAATCGAAGATTTCTGGGTTTTTAATCCTATTCTATTTCCTTCCTTCAGACTTCCATAAATGGTCGGCCGGAAGAAGCTAATGGAATCTGTCTGGACCTTGTGGAAGGTCCCAGATTCTTGTGGTACCAGTGGATAAAAGCTTTCAGCAACGCTGTCGACACTGTGAATTGAACCCAGGATCTCTGGATCCAAGACCAGCACCTTAGGCCACTGGACCATAAGGACTGCGCTTTTCCAGGACTTGGTGATCACGCAATGCATACAATATTCGTAATTTTTATGCGACCGGTGTACTCATGTGTACTTAAGTATGGTCTATGTACAGGGGGCATGGCCCGCACCCTATGCATATGGATGAACATCTTCCAATACAGGAAAGTTATACCTATGAAAAACAGCCAGGTTCGAACTCCGACAAATTTTCATCAAGAAAAATTTGTTTCTTTCCCTTTCGTATTTGGACAACTAGGAGTGGATTTACACTTTTTCGATAAATTTATTGTATTCAGTTGAATTTGGTCCATTCCCTATTTATTCCTGCGACCTGTTTTCACAGGTCACGGTTTAAAGTAGGCTTCGCAGCTCACTACGACAATTCTCATGCATGTTGCATAGGTCGGAAGATAATATCTTCTTAATATATTTTCTATCAAACAGTTATCGTCCTTGTCTTACGTCTTGGAAGTCGTCGCTATATATTAATAACTATTCTCTTAAACGTGTTCTAAGTGCAACAGAAGTTGAATTTGTATTTATTCACGATACAAGTGTTGCGAAGCCTAAAGCTTAGGTAGGTGTCAACGCAGACAGCGAAATCTAACTTCTTACAGGTTCTGAGCCGAAATAATTACGCTGACGATAGTGATGAAAATTACAAAAGAACTGTTTTCGGTGCTGAAGGAGCATAGTTAATTGAAATGTTGCGTGGAATTTTCGGAAAGACTTGACGAGTTGGAAAGCTCTAATGGACATGGATAAAAATGCGCGACACCTGCGCTTGCGAAGACGTCTGACATTTATGGACAAGCGGCTTTTCAGGAAACGGAAATTGGGTATTACCAAAAAAATAAAATTGGATAATACTCAATTACATGTATACATTTACTTAGATTAAGTTTTAGGATTTAATTTAATTGGATAATACTCAATTACATGTATACATTTACTTTGATTAAGTTTTAGGATTTAATTTAATTTTAATCACTTTTACTTTTTCACTTTAATTATCAAGTTCTCTTTTTGGGTGGATCATCTCGCTTGGAGAATTTCCGCGGCTGTGCGGTGGATTGGCTTTCTTGTTTCTTTTTCTCTTCGTGGTTGTGGTTGCGCATTATGTTGTTAAAGTGGATTTAGTGGAGATAAAGTTAAGTAGTAAACATTAAGTTTGGTTGTCATTATTGGAGTCTATTTTTTCATTAATTGATTGCTTAGTACGCTATTATATATATCTGGAAACGCGCAAGATGACTGATACACACAATTTTGATCCGTTTTGGCTTTAATAACTCGATGAAACTAGGCACCAGGATACAAATGGCGTCTTCGGATAGAAAAGAATAGAAAAATTAACATTTAAAGGTCAAATCAATAAATGAGAATTTCTACGCAAAATTTGGGTGAAAATGGACAACATAGTTACAGAACGCTTTCGATTAGACTTTCGATATCCAATTAATAGTACTATTAAATAAAGTTAATAGACGGACGATAAACTACACCTCATAAAATTATTAAAAAAAATAACGATACTAAGATAACTTATCTTAAAGATCGATGAAGTTTTGGTTTCGGCGAACTTTCAATTCCAACTTAGCTCACTCTTACAACTACCTGCAACTTTCTAGGAATTTCAACTTTGAAACTATAAAAATTACAATTCAAACTCAAACTAAACTAAAAATAAATGATGATAGGGGTATAAAAATAGGACAATATTAAAGCTTGAAACTTATAACAATGATAAAAAAATGTGTGGAATTGATAAGACACTAAAAGTTTTAGGCGAACCCTATGCGCACCCCATGTTTCTGATATCCGCACCCCATCATATATAAAATCATGTTTAAACAGAACATTCATTATTTAATCACGAAAACGAGAACTAATAAGACTGCTGAAAAATGAGCTCTACGGAAGCAAGTGGCTAAGTTGCGCCAACTACAATCAACGGTCCGCTGCGGCACTGAAGCACGTTTGGTTTACGCAGGATCAAGTCCATCGTGACAACGTAAATGGCTGGCACACAGCCGATGCTTTGCCACCCGCTACGACTGGATAACGAGGCGTACACGTACTAATATTAAAATTTTGGTGTGGCAATCACCATCCCCCCAACTGATGTGCAAGCGGATTCTTCCTGTCCTATGTTAGCTTAGAATTGCCCGTAAGCCTTCTGCTGTACAAGGTGACTTGAAGATGCGAATATATTGAAGAGGATGGACGACTACATTGCGTCGGTCGCAACACAAAGGAACCCTGCTAAACTCGATTCGACATGTATTTGGATGCTTTTAGGTTGCGTTTTGCTCGACGTGTTTTAGTGGCCCCTCCCCCCATCCCCAACGTTAACGGATTAATCAAGTGTGTGTGCAAGTGAGCCATGTTACTGAGACACAGCGATGCATGATATAGAGTGTGTGCCTAAGCATCGCACGTATTACTTTTTTGAACGTGCCCCAACAATAAGGTTAAAAGCATGAAGGTAAACAGCGAGAAACGTTTTGTATCCTTAGCACTTGTAGCGATTGGTTACTTTAATTGCATCAAACGCATCGGCAATTGAAGGACCGCCGCGTCAAAGGACTTCTATTGGAATCTGATGGTACCATAATTGGGACGTTCTAACCCAAATCTATCCGCATTCCTTGAATCCCTGCACTTACTTTGTGACAAGTAATTTCTACTTCACTTCACCGTTTTGCTTCGAACGCCATTTGATTCCATATGGAGACAGCCACGTGCTTCAGTGCCGCAACGGACCATTGATTGTAGTTGGCGCAACTCAGCCACTTGCTTCCGTAGAGCTCATTTTTCAGCAGTCTTATTAGTTCTCGTAATCGTGATTAAATAATGAATGTTCTGTTTAAACATGATTTTATATAAGATGGGGTGCGGATATCAGAAACATGGGGTGCGGATAGGTGCCCGAATTTTTAATAGGAAAGGTTTTCAATATTATTTATATTATTGACCAATCGGATGTGTTGTTGGCCATGGGAATTTCCCAAAACTGACACAGCATAACGCTCTATCTGTTGTAAGAATGAGCGGCAAAAAAGGCGGATAGCTTCTGATTCAAAGTTAACCACCTTATCTGCTTAGGCTAAAACACAAGCTGAAAGCTCGGGTGTCAACATAGATGCTACCGAGTCTTCACCAAGTATCAAGTGAGGAGATAGTATGACCCCTGCTATAGATGTTGCTCATGCAACATATAGTATATTAGGATCTGCTTGTAAGCAGATCGAGAAAATTCTCTATGGCGATTAAGACATAGTCTTTCGATTACAGCGACGGTCCTAGGTGATTAGAGTCCGAAGAGGATGGTCTTGACAAGTAGAATCTTTAAAGCTCCGCAACCTCTAGACGTGCGCAGAGTACTCTGCGCCAACTATTTGTAACAGGGTTACATTCGGGTTACATTTAGTATGTGGTGTACGTGAGTACACTACGGTTGGGGTCAGTATTGACCGGTCCGAAAGGTTTTGGACCATTGATTATTTTAACCAATAAGGGCAGGAGCCCTTGGTGGAGGCGTGTCAGCCAGCCACGTGTTAGTACACAGGTGGGTGTACACTACATTTTAGCTGGGTACGAATTTAGTAATTTCTACTTAGTATTACATATAGTTTACATTAGTTTAAATTAATTTAGACTAATTATATATTAAATATACATTCAGTTTGCATTTCACTCAACCGACTACAGACGCTCGACCTCGACCGGTCGCGCGTGTAGTGAGTGCAGTAGCGTAAGGGGAGTTCTTCCCTTAGCTACCCCTTAGTAAGGGAGCCTTGAGTTAAGGCATTAGCGAAAGCTAATTGTAAACCAAAGTGGGAATCTTTGTCCCGAGTAAGAGAGTTCTCTCTTACTAAGCCCTTTTATAAGGGCGTATCGGCTAAGTAGCGGCGAACGCCGCTTAAAGGAAAGTCTTCCTCTGTGCGCTAGCCGCACCGTGCGTGTACGCACCGGCTACATCTGGTAGCACTTGTAGTCAATCCAACACCTGTGTTGGTAGGCTACGGCATCCTCTGCAAAAGATGAATCAGGACGATTATGATAGGTTAACCCTCGTCCAGCAGGAAGCCTTTAACAGGCTGTTATCCTTACTGGGTGACGAAGTCATGCAGCCCCTAGTGGAGCAGGGCCTTGAGGCCGTGAAGGCAAGGGTCAATGCCTTCATCGCCCCTGAGGCGAGTTTAGGTGGAGGTCGTTCCACGGGGGTGCGTCCCCCATTATCTTTTAAGATAAAGGAGTTCACCGGTGAAAAAGGTGACAACCTTTATGTGTGGCTGAGAGAGGTCGAAACGGCCTTCGCCACAGGGAATGTGATCACCGATCACTTGCAAGTGGGACTTGCACTGACCCATCTTACGGGCAAAGCCCGTATATGGGCGTTTACGTGTCCGGATTCGGTCACGAGCGTGTTCCCAACCTGGGAAGTCCTTAACCAAAAGCTTATGGACATGTATGCCACGCCTGATCTGGTTTTCCAGAATTAGCTGGCGTTTTTGAGGTGCCGACAGGGCACTAGGGACTTGGAGACATTTGTCCAAGAACTGAAGACCCTGTTGGCAGGGATGTACGCGAAAGCGTATTCGGACGATGTCTCCATCCCCGTCTTCATGGGAGGCCTGAAAGAAGGGCCAGCACGCTCGGAACTGTTTCGATGCCGTCCCCAATCCCTGGGGGAGGCGTTTAAGATAGCGTTCAACGCTGAGAGGAACTTTCGTTCCTCTAAGGTGGGTCCTGAACCCATGGACCTGAGTCATGTCGAGGTGTAGGAGAAACCTCCCGCTAAGAGTCACTCTGACTCCTTTCCGCAGGTCTTCGAAGCGGAGCTCCTTGCAGTTCTGCAGCGGCATGGGCCGCTAAGGTGCTTCCTGCGTGGAAGTGCGGATCATCTGCGGAACAGATGTCCGCGGAACCCCCAGCGAGATATTCGCTTTAAGGGGCCGAGGGTAGGTAATAATCCTTCGCCCAAGCCGTCGGGAAACGACGGCTCCCAGTAGGTGCGGGGCGCCCTACTGGGGGATCTCTCAGTGCTGTTAACCCCAGGGTAGGGGCCGAGAGCACAAAGCCCCGAGGGAAAAGGTGCTTTCTAGCACCGAGTTGGTGTACCAGCCAGGGTTGCTGGTCGTCCTTGCGGACGTGAAAGGCTTTGATATGCCTTGGAGAGTCTTGATAGACTCTGGAGCGTCTGACAACTATGTCAGACGGGCTTCTGTAGAGAAGAGTCGGCTGTATGCCGAGGCCCTAGAGACACGTTCTCGTGACGTTGTCACGGTCCGTCTAGCGACGGGTGTACAGGTTTCTGTACCCAAGGTCTCGATTGACCTTAAGGTGAAGTTTGCAGACTTCGACAGCTTAGAAGGTTGCCTAGTCCTGGATTTGGACTCGAGGTATGACCTCATTCTGGGCATGAAGTGGCTGAAACGCCACGAGCCATGGATAGACTGGAAGTCTAAATCCATTGGATCAACGCACCCGTGGTCGGGTGAAGCATTGGCGAGTCATGAACCCACCTTTGCTCGATCAAAAGCGATTCTCGCGAGATATACCAGAGATTGGGATGTCTGAGATGATCAGTCCCAATGAGGTCAAGGAAGTGTTCCTTGACGAGGGGGATTCGGCGGTTAATCCCCGCGCCGATATAGGCGAGACTGGTGAGTCTCCAGTGATAGAGGTGGATTCCTCTGAGATTAAGCGCGAGGCTCTTAGAGAAGAGAACCGAAGTTCGTCTCTTCTGAAGGTCGGAACTGATTCCGACCACGCCGTGTTCGGCGAACAAGTTGTGACTCCAGTGGTAGGGGTAGAGAACCCTGTGGTTAAGCGCGAGGCGCTCCCAAGCGAAGAGACCCGCAGTTCGTCTCTTTCGCACGTCGGAATTGATTCCGACTGCGCCTTATTAGGTGAGACCGGCGAGTCACCGGTGGTAGAGGTAATGACCTCTGTGGATAGGCGCGATGCGCTTCCAATAGATGGGGCAACTGACTCCCCCCATCTGGGTCCCGGGTTAAGTCCCGAGGCCAGTAGTCAGCAGTCCTATCGGATTCTGAATAGTGTGACAGTTGTTGTCACAGAAGGCGTAAGCCTTGAACGGTTGCCTGGGGTAGGCGAACTGTTGTCGTTGGAGGAGATGTCCTTCAACGAGTTTGAGACTGCTGTGAAAGCAGGTGAAATCGACGAAGTTGTCGTATTACGTCCGGAAGAGGAGTAGAACTCCTGATCCACAATGGACGAGTCAGTTTTGGTGCAAACCAAACAGGCATTGAATTCCCGAAGCGGCCTTAAGATCCTCGCGGATCCTGAGGACCCTTACCATTCCTAACTGAAGGAATTAGGAGATGTCATTAGTGACAACTCGCCGATGGGGTTACCACCGGATCGGGGAGTCCGACATGAAATTGATTTGGTTCCTGGAACCAAATACTGCGTCACCAGGCAGTGGCCTCTCCCCAAGGAGCAATGCGACGTTATCGTATCGACGCATTCTTCAAGGGGAAAGAAGAGGCAGGGATGGTACGGGAGAGTAAGTCTCCCCATTCTTCTCCCACTTTTTTGTGTTCGTAAGCCGAACGGAAAGTGGCGCATTGTGCATGCGTACAACAAGCTGAATGCAGCTACAGTACCTATGCAGACTGCTATTCCTCGGAAGGATGTCCTCCAGAACAATATGGCGGGCTGTACGGTGTAAAGCGCCTTAGATCTGGTGGACGGGTATTATCAGGTGCTAATGCGAGCATCCGACATTCCGCTTACAGCGGTCAGCACGCCTAGTGGCATGCTGTGGGAGTGGCTTGTTATGCCACAGGGGCTTTCGAATGCGCCAGAGACTTTTAATCGCTTGGTGACTCAACTCTTCCGCCCTCAATAGAAAGTACGCTCAGACGTACTTCGACGATATATTAGTTCATAGTCGCGCGGAAGGCGACTCGTCTGATGTTCAGACGCATCTGATACCTTGAGCGGTGCTCGAATGTATGCGGGAGCATAAGTTATATGCAAACGCATCCAAATGTATCTTTGTTGCTGAGTAAAATCCTTTCCTCGGATGCTTCATCGGTAAAGATGGAGTGAGGGCGGATCCCGCGAAGGTGAAAGCCATTGTGAAGTGGCCTTCGCCTGTAAATCTTAGAGATTTACAGAATTGGCTTGGATTAGCCAATTATTTCCACAAGTACAGCGAGAACTAGGCTGAAATGGCGAAGCCATTGACGGACCTTCTTAAGAAGGATATTGATTGGTGTTGGGAATCAAACACCAATCCGCTTTCGAAGCGGCAAAGGGGAGCTTGTTGAAAGCCCCAGTTCTTGCTCTCCCAGATTCTTGGAAACCATTTAGCGTACAGACGACGCCTCCGATTTCGCAATCGGATGTGCTTTGTTACAAGCAGACGATGCGGGACGAGAACGCGTGATTGCGTTTGAGTCGAGGCAGCTTAAAGCTGCAGAACGGAATTATCCCGTTCATGATAAGGAGCTACTTGATATGAAGTATGCTCTTGTCAAGTTTAGGGTTCACCTACTCGGCTCAAAGCCGTTTGTGGTTTATACTGACCACGCGTCCTTACGGACAGTGACAAAGTCGCCTCATCTCTCGCAACGGATGGCCCGTTGGCTCTCCTTCTTCGCAGAGTACAATTTTGAGGTAAAGTACAAACCTTTTAAACAGAATGTACTTGCAGACGCGTTGTCGCGTCGTACCGATTACGAGCTCGCTCACGCGACATTCGTCACCTCGTCTGTGGTGGATCTCATACGCCAGGCGTATGAGAAAGACCCACAATGTACGCAGATCATCAGCGTGTTGGGTGGAAAGGGACTTGGCTCGTCTGATCCAACCCTGTCAAGTCGAGCTAAAGCTCGTTTACACCGTTACAGGTACTGTGACGGTTTGCTATATTATAGCACGAGCGCGGAGGACACTCCGCGGGTGGTTGCTCCTCATGATGAGGAACTAAAGTATAGAGTTCTCTTTGAGGCACATGACGCCCCTAACGGGGGCATTTAGGTCGGGATAAGACCTACAGTGCTTTGAGCGCTTTGTATTGGTGGACCAACATGTATAAGTGGGTCGGTGCGTATATACGCACCTGTGAGAAGTGTCAGAGGGCTATACCCTCTGCAAGTTCAGCTGCGCCTTTGGCGAGCTTGTCCGTTCCGACGGAGTGTTGGAAATCCATTAGCATGGATTCTATCTTCGGTTTTCCGAAGGATAAGGCCGGGAACACCGGCATATTGGTATTTGTAGACCGTTCGAGCAAGATGGCTCACCTGGCGGCGGTGACAGAGTCCATTGATGGACAAGGAACAGCAAAAGTGTTCCTAGACCGTGTCTTTCGACAGCATGGTCTACCCAATTACTTTGTGTAGGATCGGGATCCCCGTTTTACGGGACAGTTTTGGGGAGCGTTGTTTAAGGTGCTGGGCACCAAGCTACTAATGTTCACTGCGGATCACCCGCAGACGGACGGTCAGACGGAACGCGTTAATCGCGTTGTTGAGGATATTCTCCGGAGTTTATGTCCGGATTCTCCAAAGGATTGGAGTGAGATGCTTCCGATGGTCGAATTTGCTGTAAACAATTCGGTCCATGCATCTACGGGGTTTACCCCGTTTTACGTGAACGGATTAGTGAATCCGAGGGTTCCGTTGACGCCACGTGTGTGTGGCCCAAGGCTTGAGGGGGGGATTCCTCGATGTCAGCCCTGTATCTGTGCGAAAGCACATCGATAAGTTTTTATCGACACGCCTTAGTGTCTTACGACACGTCTGCGATGCCATGGCGAAAATCCAAGACAAGCAGAAGGAGAAGGATGACCGGAAGGGGCGGCGTAATGAAAAGGTGTACAAAGTAGGAGAAAGTGTTTTATTAAACGCTAAAAATCTTCCTACACATGAAGTTTCCAACGTATTGCGGAATAAACTGCGCCCCAGGTTTGTGGGGCCTTTTAAGGTACTAGCCCGAAAGGGTCTGTCGTATACCTTGGACATCCCGAAGGCGATGCGTACGCACCCAACCTTCTATGTGGGTATGCTTAATCCGTACCAGAACCCGGAGGCGGGTCCCCTGTTGGGGGAGGGTGAGAAGTCGGACAGCCGAAAGGCACGACAGGTCGGAACATCTCCGACAGGGTCGAAATGCGACCCTGAAGCTCCGCAACGAGAGACTTGAGGGAGGCAATCCGCCTCTCGATGCGTTCATTCGCACTCCCCTCGTCGCGGAGTCCCTCCTGGGCTTCTTGGATGCGACGGCTGTGTCGATCACAGCGCTAGTGGAAGTCGCGTCGCAATTGCGCGACCTCCCCCTCCAGTCCTCGATACGGAGGTTACTCCACATTACCATGTGGAACGTCTGATGGCACGACGCCATCACCGGGGTGAGATCCAGTACCTGGTGACGTGGAAAGGTTATCCACATTCCCAGAGTTCGTGAGAGTCCGAGACTCCCCTGCGGCAGGATCGCCGTGACGTCGTTGACGCTTTCGAGCGGGAGAATCCCGCTGAGAGTAAACTACCAAAGGGGTGAAAAAAAACCTTCACTCCCAGTAGCTGGGAGTTTGCCGGAGGCAGATGCAGAGGTTGCATAGCTCTCCGGCACCACATCGAGAGAAGGGCGCGTGTAGTAAGAGGCAGGTAATTGCCCCTGCGCTTTGGCCTGGGCATAGGCCAAGCGTAACGCCCTCTCTACCCGAACGTCGGGTTTGGCAAAGCTGTTGTACAGCGCGTCAAAGTTGGGGAGGCGTTTATCCCCTTCCGACCAAGCGCGGAACGCCCGTTCTGCGTCCTTGACGCTTTTGTCCTGAAAGAGAACGAAGGGAACCTCGCGGAGGATATCTACGAGGACACCGCGCGCCTGTTTCCCGTGGCGCGTCCGGTAGGACTTAACAGTAAACTGCTGAGGCGTTAGCAGTCTGGCTTGTAGCTGTTTCCGGCGCGCAATTTCACGCGGCAGTACAGCCGCTGGAACAGGGGTATAGGAGTATAAACCTCTCTTAACCTCGTTCTTAGCCCTATTTTGAGGGTCACAAGGCCCCTTTCGTGCCAGTACGGCATGTCGGGATCCACGAACCGTATTCGGTTCATTGGTGATGATCGCCTTCGGCGACCCGGATGTATCATCCATAGTTGGTAAAGGTGGCGCATGAGTAAGCGCGCTTTCCCCACGTGTGGGGAATGGATTGGATGACCGACATCGCCGTTCAGCGCTGTCGGAGTGGTCAGCCTTTGGGGAGATATCCCCAAGGGCATCCACCTCCGAGTTATCGGAATATTTTCCGTTCTTAGCATCACTAATGGTGCTCATGGTTGTTTAGCCAGAGGCTCTGGCAGTTGGAGTTCTCCAAATAAAATTGATTTATTGCGTAAGCAATAGTCTTGATGCGGGAGGATGTAACAGGGTTGCATTCTGGTTACATTTAGTATGTGGTGTACGTGAGTACACTACGGTTGGGGTCAGTATTGACCGGTCCGAAAGGTTTTGGACCATTGGTTATTTTAACCAATCAGGGAAGGAGACCTTGGTGGAGGCGTGGCAGCCAGCCACGTGTTAGTACACAAGTGGTGTACACTACATTTTAGCTAGGTACGAATTTAGTAAGTTCTACTTAGTATTACATATAGTTTACATTAGTTTAAATTAATTTAGACTAATTATATATTAAATATACATTCAGTTTACATTTCACTCAACCGACTACAGACGCTCGACCTCGACCGGTCGCGCGTGTAGTGAGTGCAGTAGCGTAAGGGGAGTTCTTCCCTTAGCTACCCCCTTAGTAAGGGAGCCTTGTGTTAAGGCATTAGCGAAAGCTAATTGTAAACCAAAGTGGGAATCTTTGCCCCGAGTAATAGAGTTCTTTCTTACTAAGCCCTTTTTATAAGGGCGTATCGGCTAAGTAGCGGCGAACGCCGCTTAAAGGAAAGTCTTCCTCTGTGCGCTAGCCGCACCGTGCGTGTACGCACCGGCTTCACTATTGGTAAACCTATTGTTCCTCCTGCAAGGAAGCAGCTACCAAAAGTGGTAGCAACCATTTTAGCTTCGTTGTATGCCGAACCACATGTTTCGCAAGAGAAAAACCGCGTGTTCCGCACAGGGGTGGGTTATTTGACCCCTTCATGGGTACTTGCACAATGCCGTGGAACCACAAGTATCGACATACGGTGTCGATTCCAATGTCTAGAGGAGTGTAAAGACCTGGGTCACCAGTTAAACCCAAGTACCAATGATAGACGCCGATATCTCATTAATTTATTGTTCCAAGGTCCGCTACTTCGGCGGCCGAAAGTCGTCACGGAAGAATAGAAAAAATCTCTTGATTGTCAATAAAGCATTCCATGATTGGCATAACAACGAAAGCGTTCCCACAGGGCAGGGTGAAAACATTGCGCAAACCTGTCTTTAAGCATTCGCTTTCAGGCAAAATGGATTTGTTCCATTATGCCATAAATTCCTTGCGGAGATCCCGTAAATTATTGTCCCAGTTTTTCAAAACCGAGCACCGCCATCAATGCGCGGGTACTGCGGTTACGTAGTACGTGGCGCGTCGGATTGACGTGTCTAAGGGGTCTCCAATAAAACATGCTATTACTCCAAAAACCTGTTGATTCTCCAAAAAACTGTGACGTAATCAGACGCGTGATTGCTATGGAGAACCTACCGGAATAGCGTTTTTAGTCCTAATCGACTATCATAGTTAATCTTAATCACTGGCACCGCCACTCACTAGTGGTAGTCCTGCTATATCGACACCTTTCTCCGCTATCCTTTCCTGTAGCTTTCAACCCCATAGCCTCATCTACTCTGTCATCCTAACACATCCATCCAATGTCAAACGTTGGAAACTGGTCTCCTGCCACTCCCTTGTCCACGAACACGTGGGCCACGCTCGACGAAGCCTGAACGTTACTACAAGAGTACACGGGGTCAAAAAGGTTTGCTCTGGCTGTCAAGCGATCTCAGAAATGGGGCAATCCACACCAGACCCCACAAGTCGCTTTGCGCAGTAGCCAAGGTGGCGACCCCGAATCATTTGACGGGTACGGGTGCAGAACAGGCTTTCAGTGCAGGTCAGTTGTTCATATGAACTTGTCCTTTCCTTGCGGGACGACGACGCTTGGCATGTAAATGCCACTTCCGAACAACATATTAGGCATGCCATAACGAAACTTTTGCGATTACTACATACGTCGAAGTCTGAGGACACCATAGCTAGAGGATGAAGTGGCGCAAATGCACTGGATGGAGCTCCTCGAGCGATTGCCGATGCATTGAACACGGACCCCGATAGCCCACTCCTGGTTACTCTCCGCGACGTGGACGCTCTTGTTCAAAAACGAATGAAAGAGCGTTTGAACGAATTGACGCCGATGGAGGGTTTAATGGCGCATCTGAAGGAGAAGATTGTGATATCTACAGCGAAGTTGTATGTCGACAATTGCCTCACGCACCTGCTCTTCCAGCCGGAAAATGCACCGGATTCGCTCGCCATTTCAGCGACATCCTCATCGTTAATGTAACATACAAAACCAACGATTACAAGCTACCCCTCCTCCATGTCGCTTGTGTCACGTCAATAAATCAAACTTTCGCTGCCTCGTTTGTCGCCATGTCAAGCAAAACTGTCGTCGATTACTCGTTTGCGATCATGGAGATTAATAGATATAGTACGGCTCGGGCGTGCTCGTTAAAAAGTCTTCGAGCAAAAACACGGCATCATTGAGGTAGTAGCCGTCCGTGACACCTACGTATATATGTATCTTGTTGACAAGCTTGCGTCCGAGTCCGGTTGCCTGTCATTCGCGCTGCAACTTGGCACGCACGTCATAATACGTTTCCCAATACTCGACTACTTCAGGATGATTAGCTCCCGTGAGTTTATCCCAATGGCAGCGGGATAGCCATCCGTAGCGTTTAAAGGCGAGTAAAAAGCTTGCCACGAATCCCGTTGACCGCCGGAGCGTCCTTGAGATCCCATGACAAGCTCATGATGGTTCTCTTTGGCCATGGATTCACGAATGGCACCAAGATAGTCACGTCGCGCGCCACAATTTTTCCGAGTCCAGTCATCTCGAGCGTAGTATGCGTTCTTGTTTTGCAAGAGGTTTACCTTCTGGAAGCGTCGGAAATCAAATGCACCAGGACAGAAGGACCAGCAGCCACTGTACTCGTCCGGGTAATATACCTGCACTGCTAACGATTCCCAGCCGCCAGTCGAGCCTCCGTACATGGCAAGGGCCGGTCCCGTCCCTTGCCATGCGCGATGTTTGCTCCCATGCCGGAATAGTTCTCTGTCGCTGGCGTATCTCCAAGCAAATCATTACGAGTTGCAAGTGGAACTTCGCATCGGCAGAGGATCGGAAGGCGTTCATGGCGAAATGGAATGGCGTTGTCCATGCCAAAACGGATGAAGTATTCAATCAGCTTTGGGTGGAGCTTTGTTCACAAACAGCGATGCGACGGTAGACCAACTCCGTTCAAAAAAGTTTGGAAAACACACTTTTTGTCACCTTGCGTTGTTGTAAGGTGATGCATTGTGGCCACACTGTCACACTGCGCGTGGAAGGGGAATATTGAGCGCATGTAAACTCTTGGCTGAGTAAGGCAAGCGGGACGTTATTGGACCTTTTCGACCTACAGTCATCCCTCTGTTACTTTATAACCTCGGTGGACAGCATACCCTATAAAGTACCGGGGGGTATTAAGTTGTAGAAAATCACTTAAATTTAATAAAAAAACGCGGTGCCCATCGTTTTTTGAATAAAATGCTTTGTTTACCTTTTTAAAATGCTTATTTTACATTTTTGAGTGCATAACGGCGAGCTGGCCACCAAGGGAGAGGTATAAAAGGCGCCTTTCCCCCCCCCAGGCCACCAACATTTTCGCTTTCCCCATCGACTGTAGCAAAGCAAGCACCCCTCCCCCCCACATACCCCAGGAAGCAAAAATCTGGCCAGGCAACACGATCAAAGTCCAATCATCTCAGCCGCCTGTGTGGTAAGCGACAATTGGAAACAGTTTTTTTTCGCCTTTTTCGCCTTAAGAACAGCAAGTGTTTTTAACCACAATTGTCTTTCTAGTGCCTTCCACTTGTTTTCGGTAAAATGACTCTGATTCGTCTCACGTACGACCAGAAACGCGACATCTGTCGTCACAAGGCAGCAAACCCGTATATGAGCCAGACGGCGCTAGCTGCTTGGGCAAAGGACAAGTTCAACCTTCCCAAAGCCATCACCCAGGCGACAATCAACAACATTCTCAAGAAGCGAGCTGAACTTGAGGCTATGGATCCAGCCGAGCTCAGCGCCAAGCGGACCCGGATCGTCCAGCATCCTGTCGTCGAGGAAGCTGTGGCATATTGGGTCCTTCAGTGCCAGAGCCGTGGAGTGGCGCTGACCGGTGAGCTCATCCGGCTGAAGGCAAAGACCTTTGCCCAAAGCCTCAACATCCCTGAGAGTGTCATCGAATTTTCTGCCGGCTGGCTCCACAAGTTTCAGCAGCGACACAGGCTGCGTTCGGTCCGCATCCACGGCGAAAGTGCATCTGCAGACAATGATGCCATAGTGGAAGCTCTGCCTGGTTTGCGGACCACCATCGATAGGTACAGCCTCCGTAATGTTTTTAACATGGATGAAACAGGTATGGAAGTTCTCTCAATATCAAATTCTTTGATCATGGCAAAATAATGCTCACTTTCATGTCCTGCAGGCCTGTTTTACAGCATGTGCCCGGAGAAAACAATCGCACAGCATCAAGTTGAGGGTCTCAAAAAGATAAAGGTACAAAAAATCTTTGCTGATTTGGAGTCTTTACTCCCTGTCTAACATTCCTGTGTTCAGACCCGTTTCACTCTTGCCTTCACGGCAAATGCGGATGGTTCCGAAAAGCTTCCGCCTTTCTTAATCGGGCATGCCGCCAAACTGCGTGTTTTTCAACGCAAGACCGGTGCCCAGTTGGGCTTTTATTACCGCCATAACAAAAAGGCCTGGATGACTGGCGTATTTTTTCAGGAGTGGTTGCTGAAGCTGGAAGCTGACATGAAGGTTTGTTTTGATGCATGCTATGCTGAATTGTCTGTGACATTTTTCCACTCATTACTGTATCTGTTCGTGTACAGAGGCAGAAACGCTAAATCCTTCTCCTTCTTGACAACGCTCCATCGCACACTACCGAGGAACTTCAGCTTGATCACGTCAACGTGGTTTTTCTTCCTCCAAACACAACCTCAAAAATTCAGCCGATGGATGCCGGCATTATTTCTGCATTCAAGCGTCACTACCGCCACCATCATCTTCAGAACGCACTTGATCGCGACGAGCGGGGAGATACGGAATTGTATAAGGTGGATCAGCTCACAGCTATGCGTTAGTCAGTGGCAGCTTGGGAGGAGATCACCTCCCAGACAATTGCCAACTGCTTCCGTCATTCTGGGCTCTTAAACCAAGTCGAGCGGAAGGCAGCACAGGAAATACCACAGTCACCTGCGGTGGATCTAGACGAGCAAGAGGTTGGACAGGAACTTCAAGGCGCCATCAACCAACTACCCCTTCGTAATCCAGTGTCTGTTGAAAACCTCGTTATCCTATCGTGGAGCGGGAGGCAGCTCAACCTGAGTTGGATGACAGTGAGATCCTGGATTATGTGCAGGATGCTGAGGAGGAGGAGGAGGAAGAGACTGTGAAGGAAGAGCATACGGCAAAGCTGACAAAGGCTGAAAAGCTTCAGGGTATTGGAATATTTGCTTCTTTGCTTGATCCTTCCCTTCCTGAACACCACAATGCCCTTAAGGTAGCTCGTCAGATGCAACTTGATCTCCGCCACAGTAGCACTGTCCAACGTACCCTTGATTCCTGGATTTCTTGAGATATTTTTTAATATTTTCTCTCCATTTTCCCTCTTCTCCCTTTTTTTTGTTTATGAAAAAATTTCCCTCTGCTACTTTATGTTTTGTTAGAAATGTTATAAAGTATTAGGTATAAGGTTTAATCATAGGAACGACAGCGGTGGAAGCCAAAATCAATAAAGTAACAGAAGCTATAAAGTACCGGGGGATAAAGTTTCGGAGGGATGACTGTAATTCAGGTCGTCGTTGACAGTCATCATCGTAATATTCAGTAACAAATGACACGGGAGAGAACAGGTGAGTTGGCATCGTTGCCAACAGCTTTCAGGGAGCTCCGACACCGCGTGTCTATGCTTGTGTTGACGCTATCATGGAAACAGTATCCTGCTGGGTTGTCGGAATGCTCAGCTTCCGAAGCTCCATCATTGAGAATGCCCAAATGCCGACTTTTTCAACGAACAACTCAAGACGTTCCATGTGCGCACGAGATACAGCGCTATTTGGAACAAAATCGGCCCATTCCCCTGACCGCTTTCCATCGTTGTTGGCATTTGGAACCAATGTCAGTATACCCCGAAGCCCATGGGGTTCTGGAGCCTTTTCACATTGATCTAGATCGTCGGGGATCTGCGTCAATGAAGAGGATTATTTCAGCCTTCGAGAGAGACGAAAGAAGGCTGTTGGAGCTGGGCGAGGGTAGCAGTGGCGGTGGTGGCTTCGGTGACTCGGTGCTCGGGGATGGTAGTGGCGGCGGTGAGGATCGCAGCGTCAATGCTAGCGTAGATGCTAGCATTGGTGCTAGGGGATGGCCTAGAAAGAGGGCTAGAAGAAAATTCCGCTGTACTCAGTATGGGCAAGAGGTCCATCGCTTTCCTCAGTGCCAATTTTGCCATAGACAGTAGGGGGGGGTGATCAATATATAGATGAATATATTATCTATTAAAACAACGAAAACAATGAAAGCAACATCCCAGTCACCTACCGAGGATCTATCGCTTAAATGCTAAAAAATGCGATGAAACTGATCGAAATTGATCAGTGCAGCATGCTTGCATTTCTGGATAGATAGATACACGACTTCTACCTATTGAATTATCAAAACTGACGTTCCTGGGAACCTAGCTAATGCTGAAACGTCCAAAAATGCAATAAAAAATGGGTCCCGGATGCTCGGTGTGTGGTGGAGTCAAGTTCAAAATCGAACACAGTTGTGTCGAGAACCTGACCACCATCGTGCCCAGCGTTCCAACTTACGGGGGGTGGTACCCCGCGGACCTTCGCTTGCGATCCGATCTGATCGTCCGCTGCTGGCAGACGACCGATCATCAACAGAAAACGGCTGGTCCGATTCATCTTGCGTTTCCATCTCACCTTGTGTACCCGATGGAATGGGCTACTTCAACACTCGGTGGATCGTGTCGCTGATTGACTTGGGTCTGATAGTATGCAGACCGTACTGGGGGGGGTGTACCCTGGGCAGAACTCTTCACCCTGGGTACTTGTGGACCGGTTACACTTGAAATATGTATAGTCCAATGGGTCGACCGTCCAATCGATCTAGACCCGACCAATACGAGATAATAGAGGGCAGACCACTCAACTGGTCTAGCCCCTGACAACTATGATAGAATATCAAAGCCGGTATAAACTCCAACCAATGTTATAATAAACCAATATGTCCACGTAAAAATCCAATATGCTCGTGAATTCCACAAACGATATCTCCACGTAAATACCAATCCACTTGTAGTACGTTCCAAACGTACGTGACTTAAACTTGAGAGAAGTCAGCCAATAGACACTCCTGTCGAAGGACTTCCGGCGGGACAAATGCGTCTGCGACGCGCCCCGGCCGGGTATAATGGGCAGGAGGGGATTACTCGACCCTCTGCCCCCAAACACTCCGCGACGTGCGAAGACGACTTATAAAACCAAACTTTTTGAGAGTCTCTTAGGACCTCTTAGCCACTTTTCCAATCCAAGACCAATTTTCTTCTTTTCCACTAACCTTACGGTCCCAATATGTACCAAACACTAAAATATGTAAAATACACGCAATGACATGTGACTTACCAAAAATCCGTGTGCTTGACACTCCTTGCACATGATAGGCTTAAACCCTTGTTTCCACCAATCCGATCGCTGACCAGCTGATCGGCACGCCGTTGACAGAAGGTGACCAAAATTTTGCCTTCGCTTCGCCACATGTGCATGCATGCATTCTTTATGTCGACGCAATAGTTGTCGTAGCGAGGTTGTAAGCCATGCCGGCACAGTCATTGATGACAGCGGCTTAGTCCCGGTTAGCCCCGCGGTCACCGTCGCTAGTTTTATCATGGTAGTGTGCACCGCACTCACACTCTTTCTCATAGAATTCACATTGTAGAATGTTAATGAATGTCGTGTCCATGTGAGTGGCGGTGCCAGCGATTAAGATTAATTAGGAATATTAATTTGGACTAAAAAGCTATTCCATTAGGGTCTCCATAGAAATCACGCGTCTGATTACGCGAAAGGTTATTTATGGAGGAAACACCAGCTTTTTTTTAGATTCCGTGCCTAACGCGGAAATTCATAATACTACTGGAAGTACTATTTCGAGTTCTAGCAGAAGCCTTCCGATAAAAATTTACACCGATCTCTTGGAAGATCCGTGGCAACTCTCTAGTGGATCCCTAGAGTTAAACTTTTGGGGGAAACAAGCCAGCATACAAAGTACTCGGTATGCTGGTTCTAACCGGTTCGTCTTGAGCGCTTCCCAATCAACGACTCGAAAATATAGCGGGTTAATCCCCATCTTCTACACTACGTTCATTAAAAAATTTACTTCGATATGAACCAAAAATAACCTGACTATACAAAATCTTGTAGATTTTTTTCGAGGATTATTGATTTTAAATTATCTTTAATATCATGATAAAAAATAACAGGTTCATAAACTAATCTTTTGAAATTATTATAAAGATTCTAAAAGGCCACTCACCGAAAAACATATCAAGAAAGAGGTGGATTGTCGGCGGAAACGTACTCTCCCGTCGATGTAGGGAAGCACGACAAGCATCTTTAGAAACTTGAAAAGGGTAAATGTGATCTTCGCAAGATTCTTGCTTCACCACTACTACGGCCCGATATATAAGTCACTTTTTCTCTTCTTGATAAGATCAGGGATTTGTTGAAGGAAAAAATTACCCTTCAACATCTGAGTCTGCGCTGGGTATCCAGGTATAGTGCTGGACAGTACTGGCGACGTCTCTTCTACCAATCGACCTATCCTGCTCGACCTGCAACCGACGCTGCTGGTACTACTGCCTTCCCCGATCGACGACGGCGACCCGATAGAAGTCACGTAATAAATTGATCACACATGTACCTTTTACCTTTTCTACCTGAACCCATCCCTAAAAGCCATAAAGATTATAATAACTGATTGGCTTTCTATAAGAGGCCGTAACTTAGCACACGGTGATAAAACAACGCATCGACTAAATAACAACAGCACCACATTAGGGTTAACCGCATTGTAAGCTATTATACTTAGCTGCAAACGCGCAAGACTATCACGTCATTCTGAAACGCATTACGAAAGAGTTACGTTGTTGGTTGCCGAAGTCATTGTATGATTATCAATATAAGACTGTCTAACCTCGCGCTTTGTCATTTTCGACTTGAAATATCCAAGTAACGAATATCAAATTTAAGTTTATTAATCGTAATTATCTCCACTAATGTCTTTAGCACAGTACAATGCGCGACCAGACCCCTGCGAGAAAACGAAACGAGAAAGCCAATCCACCGTAATCTCCACGACGTGTCTAATCATAAGTGTCAACACGAAAGGGAAGTTGTCGTTGAGAAAAGAAAAATAAAAGTGATTAAATTAGATTTAAGCCTAAAATTTAATCTAACTAAATGTATATATGCATTTGGGTTTTACCCAATTCTATTTTTTGGACAATACCCAATTTCCGGTAGCGAAAAGCTGTAATCGTAATCGACGCTCGACTGTCGCGCACTTTAACACTCCTTCTCGGATTTCCATCGAGCCACAACTAACCTTCAATCTCATACAAACAAAAAAAAGCCATTTCAGTTGTTTCAATCTTGTAGCGCTCAATCCTTTGGTAAAAATGTCCGCCGGAATGCTTTCAGTAGGTTTGTATAACATCCTTCGCGTCCTTTCGAAACCACGAGCTTAACCCTGATGTCAATATGCTTGATTATGGATGTACTATTATCTCTACTCAAAGCTATTATGGTCTCTTGATTATACCACATTAGCTTCATCGGAAACTTTACATTCAATCCAACTTCAGGTTCCATCTTCACATTCCATTAACGAAGCAGCATAAAACTCGGCTTCCATTGTAGACAGAGAAACACATGCTTGCCTGTTGCACACCATTGTATGGCGATCCTATTTACAATCGTAACGCCTCCCGTTACAGGCTTTCTATCCATTTCGATCCACCGAATCAGCACCACTGTACCCCACTTGAGTTGCTTCGTCACACCTTGTATCCATAGTTTGAATTTCCATCTTCAACTTTAGATTAGAATTCGCCTTCAAAAATCTAAGAATTCGTTTCGCCGGGCTCCAGTCTAGCTTTACGGAAGCATTTGCTGTACGAGTTGCCTTGAGTACCGCAAATAAGATAGATGGTCTTGTACGCCTGGCAATAGAAAGTAAAACTTTCCGTTAGCGAGTGAAAATTCTTGACGCTTGAATTTCGCTTCTTTGCTGCTTCGGCGGCAATAGATGCTCATAAGCAGTTTGTACTTAAACTCGTCACCAATCGGCGTTCTCACACCATTTGAATCTTGAATTTTGTGCTCTTCAAGAAAATCTTTCAACATAACCTCTTGATCAAAAAGTATCCATGTTCTTCAGAATGGGTTACTCTCATACCCAGAAACTTGGAGACCTCCCCGAGCTTCTTTACTTCCAGTTACTTGAGAAATTCATCAACGCAACCCTTTTCTGTACCAGTGACTAAAAAGCCATCCACATAGACTACAACGACAACAATTTCCATGTCAGTCTTCTTTTAATACAGGCATACCTCTGTGCGGCTTTGGGTATATCCAAATTCCACTAACGTTCCGTGCCAAAAAACGATTCCATAGCCTACCTGCCTGATTACCGTCTTCTTTACCTTCACAAGTAGGTCCTTCACACATTTTGCTTCCATTTTTCCTTTATTTTGATTCACTGAGAGCATTCCACTCAGTATGCATAGGTAGATGTCATGTTCCTCTTCTAATGCTTTTACGTAAGCATTAGGTATGTCTCCATGCAAAACGATTACTCTACATTCTCGCGCCAATGCCAGTATGAACTTTACGGTTGTCATTTCCAGAACTGAGGCGAACGTTAATTTATAGTCGGTTCCAAACCGCTATCCTTTGCCGCAGGTGACCAATCTAGCCTTAAATCTTTACAAATTTCGATTAGCATCCGTCTTGGTTTTACAGACCCACTTCGTGTGAAGCATCCTTACATCGCTTGGTTTCTTAATGACACCCCAGACTTTGTTATTCTCCAAAGCTTCAATCTATTCGTTCATAGCAAGTATCCACTAATCCTTCTTAGAACTTTTCATCGCTTTATAATAATCTCTTGGATCACCCTCTATAACCATATTCAATTCACCCCCGCTGAGTTTTGACCTCTTCGTTATGGTCTCCGCTCTTTTCCATTTGCGAAATCTTTTTCTTCTGTATTTCAGCGCTTTCATGTCTTTCATGCGTCTATCTTGATTTCTTCTTGGATTTTTTCTTCGCATTCGCTTCTTCTGTAAGTTTCTTCGCGGACGTCGAAGCTCTTTCTGATGTTCGGTTTCTTTTGACAACGATCTCTTCGTCTTCGTTGTTTGGCAAGAATTTCATTTTCTGCGTGTCATTTAGAGTTTCAACGTTCTTTTCATATTGCTGAACTGTGACTTTCCAGACACGCGTCAAGTATTTTTTTTACCTGGATCCTTTCGTTTCCTCGCCTTTTACCATAATCACACCAATTTGTTCCCTATGGGGCAGCGAATTTGCACCAGATTTTCTGTATACCCCACAAGGCAAACCAAACGCAACACGTGTACTCTAATTTGGCTTAACGTTCATCAAAACTTCGAGAGGCGACATTTTCTTCGAGTTCGCCGAAGTTGGGGTGCGATTCAACACGTAGGCATCATATTCAACTGCGTCTCCACAAAAACGAAGTTTAATTCACTGACGAAAAGCATGCGCATAGATGGCCGTACGGTGCATGCGCTCGTCTTTGCCATAACCGCTCGGTTACTTACCTCGCTAATTTAACGAGTGATACCAGTGCTCTTGCCAAAGTAACCCAGAGTCTTGTACGCACGCTGCACCTTCATCAGTTCTTAAATGTGAATCTTTCATTTAGATCTTCGCTCGAGAAATGCTAGATAATGTTCAAGCTTCTTTACAGCCATGTATTTTGTCTTTGCCAAAAAAATCCTAACTTAATTGCTATTTAATTCGATGAAATTCACGAGATATCTATTTCCCATCGTATCTTTTGGCATTATTGTACCCTTCAGGTTCGAGCAGATGAATCCTCTGATACTATGGATCGGCTCATGTTTTCCACATCCTTTTTCGACTGTTCGTTTTCGGTTCTTTTCCTTGCGCACGTGAGGCAGTTTCGTCTTGTGAAATCAGTTATCTTGATTCTATATCTCGAGTCCTTTGTCATACTTACTATTGTATCGTAATTCAGGTGTCCCATGAAGGAGTGGAAGTGCATAAGCAAGCCGCTTTGGACGTCTTGATTGCTCTGCGATTCGCTGTCGTTGCCATCAATCGCAGCCATCACGACATCCCCAAAATTTCCTCTCGAACGATTAACTTTCACGTCTAAGGTTAGGACGTTATTGTTCATTTCTACATCCACGATAACTTTTCCAGTATCC
Source organism: Peronosclerospora sorghi (assembly GCA_026184515.1). Lineage (NCBI taxonomy): Eukaryota > Oomycota > Peronosporomycetes > Peronosporales > Peronosporaceae > Peronosclerospora > Peronosclerospora sorghi. The sequence continues at coordinate 25,067,821 of CM047580.1, forward strand.
CCTTTCACTAAGGCCCTTTTTTAATCCACGAACGATAGCCCACATCCTTTGTCTTTTAAGATTCCAAATGATAATATATTTCGGGCTATTGTCTCCACGAAATAAAATTACTTATCCTCAACAACGTCTTCTTCTTTCCACACATTACGTTAATGTAGAGAGACCCTTTGTTGTTGATTTAAACCTTTCTTTCATTTGCCTGGTAGCAGAAACCAGTAACTGTTTCCACGTCACTGAGACAGCTCAGGTCGTTTGTGAGGTGCATGCTCGCACCGCTATCAAGGATTCACTTCGTCACCGCAGGCAAAGCACGTCTTCGTCCTCGCGGGTTTCTTTGTCCTTCCAGACTTCCACCATTATTCACTCTTGTCCCTTTATCAACATACTCCAACTGCCTGTGCAAACTGTTACAACTGCTCAGCCTGCTGCAGGTAGTCTGGCCTAGTGTGGTCGTGCTTGGATATGAGTATCTGCCTCTCTCCGGTGCAGCGTAGTAAATCACATTGTTCAACACCAGCGACTCGCAATTCGATCCCACTGCTTCCGCAATAGCGGTTAAGTACAAGTAATGGTCCGAACATGACGAGTTCGGACTCTTCCTGCTTGTTACCAAAACCTTTACTGGTATGTTGATTGGTCTGGATTCATATTTTGTTGGTGGTTCAAATGTGGACGATGTTCCTGCCTCCCGTATACATTTCCACCAACTGGGAACCTTCCCCTCGGAATGTGTGGTGGAGCGGCTGATCAAAGTTTTGACGCTTGATCAGGCGTTACCATGGAGCCCGGACTGCCGACTAACGAAGGGGGTCCTCCCGTTGTCCTTGCCTGCTTGTGTTTTTGCTCACCTTGTAAAAACCCGACGGCTTGGGCGTGGGTCGCTCTCCAGGTTGCGGGGATGTAAACACGACAATCCTTGATGCAAGATTGGGGAAACTTGTAACGAAACGTCCTATGTCGTGATCAGGTACAATCAAGCTTATATCAGGTGTGATCGGGTTTGATCAGTAGTGATCAGGCTTGATAAGGCTTGATAAGGCGCTAAAAGTCGTTGATCAGGTGTGATCAGACTTGATCGGGATATAAAAGTCGATGATCGGGACCGTCGGCCTTTGGTCAGGTAATGATCAGGGTCGGTGATCCATTTAGTCGATTTCGTATAAGTTGGCGCGATCTGCGAGTTGTTGATCACAGAGCGCAGTTGCAGATCGATGATCTTGTGGTGATCAGTGGAGGGGTACTTGATCAGGCAGCGGAAATCTTCACCACCCGATCACGGAGCCTCTGGAGTCTTAATCAGCTAACCGAATAACCTATCGAAATGTATTCTTAGACTAGACATACGAGGGGGGGGGTCGATCAGCTACGGGCTGATCGACTGTTTCCACTGAAAATCCGCCTAGAGTTCCCATGGGGCGCTTATAGCACCCGAACTTCTAGGGGCCAAACGTTGACCAATGGGGGAAGAGGTGAGAACACTTTCCCCCAAAAAAACTTTACAAAATAACCGCTGACACAGCGGGTGGAGTTGAGGGTGAGTTCCCCAGACCTTTACGTCTGCCGATGGGCCAAAAAGTGCACTACGTGCTCCCGCCCTGGACGTAAAGGGTGCGTATGCAAAAGAGAGGTAGGCACGAAGAGATCACACCTCCCCCTCGGTGATCTTATCGATAGGACGCAAAAGAAGAACTTTATTACACTTATATCCCTAGATCTACCATTTCCCTAATTTCAGCCAATCAGAACCGTCCATTCCAGCGTCCTCCGTCGACCAGTCGACATGATTTATCAGTTGTTCGTCAGTGTTCGTGGTGTTGGCTAGGGTACCTGTACATAACCGTCCCTTCTCACGACGCCCCGTCTATGTCCCGTCCATGTCTGCCGACAATTGTGCCGACTCTTGTACTGACTGTTGTGTCAACAGTCGTACCGGCTATTGTACCAGCTATGGTACCAACTATCCTACTGACTAATATATCGCCTATTGTACCAACTATGATACTGACTACTGTACCAACTATGGTACCGCAAAAATTTATAATATGCTTCACCACAAATGCATCCTTTGCATGGCAAATATCAAAACTTTGCCTTCCTGGCAATCCGGTCATGAAAGACCTTTTTCCTTAACGCTCTTACCCAGCGAAGCTATGCTCATCTTCGTCTCCACCTTTGGGGCGTGAGCTGCAGGTCTCTAATGGGATATTCCCCCTAGAGCCTTCAACTTTGTCTAGTAGATCCATAATCGACGTGAGTATTTGCATCATTCCCTACTCTTGACTTTTCGAGTTGGCCCTTGCTTTCTATTCTAAATTGACCTGGTCATTCTTTTAGGCTCATAAACTGTTCGATCTTATGCGTTTTAGACATGAAGCGATAGTCTTGCGCGTTTCCAGCGAGGTATAATAGCGCAGTATCCAACAATCAATCTCCAAGTAACGAAAATCAAACTTAAGTTTATTAATCGTCATTATCTCCACTAATGTCTTTTAGCACAGTGCAAAGCGGAACCAGAACCACCTCGAGAAAGATAACGAGAAAGCCAATCGACCGTAATCTTCACGACAGTTGTCCAATCGAGAGTGTCCACACGAAAGCGACTTGTCAACGAGAAAGAAAAGTAAAAGTGATTAAATTAGATTGAAGCCTAAAACTTAATCTAACTAAGGTATACAGTACATATGTATTTAGGGTTTACCCAATTACATTTTAGGTAACACACAATTCCAGGTTCTAATAAGCCATAATCGCCCAAAATACCCTACATCTTCCGGAGCTCGATGTCGCGCACTTTTGACAAGAACAACATGGGGAGTGGACACAGAAAAGATGTCACTCAACATTTTCTCTGAAACAAAATAGGAGTATCTGTAAAAAAAAAGCACAACAAACACTTGTGTTTCATGGGAAGATCTTAAACTACCTGGTCTGACAATTTCGACCAGGTACGATCTCAAGCAGGGACAGACTTGTGCGACGCTTGCCACGCGGTAGAGGTTACAGCGGGGTATGTTTACAAGAAAACAAAAAACGAAAAGTAAGTACAGTCGTCTCTCGGATAACTCATAACCTCAGATAACTCGCACGGTTTGCGTTCCACCGTGCCCGTTCTATGGCCTATAACTCATAACTCATAACTCATAGACTGTCTGTAAAGAGTTAGTTAAATGAGGGAGAGTTTTTTTTAATTTTGGGGCTGCCTAAACCAATAATCGAGGATGCGTTGAGTGGTGGAATCAATGCGAAGGGACATCTGAAGTTCACGTATGAGCCTGTAGAACGCCCGATCAGCTGGGCTGGATAAATCAAGAAGAGAGGCAGTAGTGCCAAGGGCCTTCAGATATTCTTCCTTGCTTATCTCCACCACCTCCACCTGATCCTGTTCCTCTTCGACCTCCTCTGTCTGCTGCACCAGTAAGATGATTTCCTCATCAGTAAGCTCCACATGGGCAGTGTCAACCTCCTCTACCGGATTCAGTAGGTCGTTGATGTCCATTGGGTTTTTCAGACGAAGCCTCTGAATGGCATCCAGCAGACCTTGTTCAACACCACGCTCCTCATCACTGACCTCCAGCTGAGGTGTCTCTTCAAACAGGTTGGTGTGGCTAAAACAGTTTGCCACTGTTGCTGCTGAGATTTCCTCCCACGCAGCTTTGATCCTCTGCATAGCTGTCAATTGGTCAACATTGTAGATCTCACGCTCACCCCGCTAATCACGATCCACGGCATCTAGTAGATGAAAAATGCGGTAGTGCCGTTTAAATGCCGAGATTATTCCTGCATCCATTGGCTGGATCTTTGACGTGCAGTTCGACGGGAGATAAAGGACAAAGACATGCTCCAGCTCAAGACCGTTGGTGACATGAGAGGATGCATTATCCAGCAAAAGGAGGATCTTCCTATTTCGGCCTAGCAATATAATAACTTAAGCTTCCAAGAGATCTGTTGAAAAACAAATCAAAAGTCTTCTTACCTTCATATCAGCTTCTAGATGCTTCAGCAACTCCTGAAAAAGGATACCGTCATCGACGCTTTCTTATTGTGGCGATAATAGAAGCCCAATTGCTCCCAGGACTTGCGCTTAAAGCAGCGAGGTTTGTTGGCTTTACCAATGAAAAACGGCTTCAGCTTCTCAGAGCCGTCTGCATTCGCAGTTAAGACAATTGTGATCCTGGTATATTATAAATTAAGTTAGTCATTAGTGAAATATAGAAGGTCAGAAACTGTGATTAATGGTTTACCTTATCTTTCTTGAGTCTCAATGGTATGCTGCGAAATTGTCTTTTCAGAAACCATGCTGTATAACAATCCTGAAATCAAAGATTAGCACGCTTCCAAGACTTTTAAATTCAACTGAACTTGCCAAAAATCCACATACCAGTTTCATCCATGTTGAAAACACCTTTCAGTGGATACTGAGCTATGATTGGTCCCAATCCTGGTAAGGCAGCATCAATTGCTTACTGGTCTGCTGAACCACTCTCCCTATGGATCTTAATGCTGTGTAGCTTGTTTCGCTCCTGGAAGCGCTGCAACCAGCCATTGGAGAATTTGATTGTGTCGTCAGGAATGCCAAGGTTCTCGGCAAACTTTTTCGCTTTAACTTTTATTAGCTCTCCACTAAGAGCAACCCGCCTTGTCTGGCACTGACGTACCCAGGTTGCCAATTCTTCTTCAAGCTGCGGGTTCTTGGCAACACGTGGGTTCTTGGAGGCAAGCTCGGCCTCACCCAATGTCTCCAACTCGGGACACTTCTTGATGATGAGGGAAAAACCAGATTGGGTGATCTTGATGCCAAACTACTGACTAGGCAGTCTGGCTTATGGTCGGGTTCTTGGCTTTGTGCTCGCAAATCTCAAGCCTCTGGCTGTTAGTAAGGCGTAGCGGAAACATAGTGTAACAGGGTTACCTTCTGGTTACATTTAGTATGTGGTGTACATGAGTACACTACGGTTGGGGTCAGTATTGACCGGTCCGAAAGGTTTGGACCTATTGGTTATCTTAACCAATCAGGGAAGTAGACCTTGGTGGAGGCGTGGCAGCCAGCCACGTGTTAGTACACAGGTGGTGTACACTGCGTTTTGGCTAGGTACGAATTAGTAAGTTCTACTTAGTATTACATATAGTTTACATTAGATTAAATTAATTTAGGCTAATTACATATTAAATATACATTCAGTTTACTTTTCACTCAAAAGACTGGAGGACGCACGACCTCGACCGGTCGCGCGCGCAGTGAGTATAGTAGCGTAAGGGGAGTTCTTCCCTTAGCTACGCCCTTATTAAGGGAGCCTTGTGTTAAGGCGTTAGCTTGTGCTAACTGGTAAACCAAAGTGAAATCTTGGCCCCGAGTAAGAGATTTCTCTTTTACTAATCCCTTTTATAAGGGCGTATCGGTTAAGTAGCGGCACATCGCCGCTTTAGGAAAGTCTTCCTCTGTGCGCTAGCGGCACCGTGCGTGTACACACCGGTTACATCTGGTAGCACTTGTAGTCAATCCAACACCTGTGTTGGTAGGCTACGGCATCCTCTGCAAGGGATGAATCAGATGGATTGGGATAAGTTAACCCTCGTCCAGCAGGAAGCCTTTAACAGGCTGTTATCCTTACTGGGTGACGAAGGCATGCAGCTCCTAGTGAAGCAGGGTCTTGAGGCCGTGAAGGCGAGGGTCAATGCCCTCATCTACCATGAGGCGAGTTGTCGTGGAAGTCATTCCACGTCCACGGGGGTGCGCCCCCGTTGTCCTTTAAGATAAAGGAATTCACCGGTAAAAAGGGTGAAAACCTTTATGTGTGGTTACGAGATTTCGGAACTGCCTTCGCCACAGCGAATGTGATCACTGATCACTTGAAAATGGGACTTTCACTGACGCATCTTACGGGTAAAGCCCGTGCATGGGCTTTTACATGCTCGGATTCGGTCATGGACGTGTTCCCGACCTGGGAAGTCCTTAAGCAAAAGCTTATGGACATGTATGCAACGCCTGATCTGGTTTTCCAGAATCAGCTGGCGTTTCGGAGGTGCCGTCAGAGCACTAGGGACTTGGAAACATATATCCAAGATCTTAAGACCCTGTTGGCAGGGATGTACGCAACAGAGTACTCGGACTATGTGTTCATTCCCGTGTTCATGGGAGGCCTTAGAGAAGGGCCAGCACGTTCGGAGCTATTCCGAAGCCGACCCCAATCCCTGTGGGAGGCGTTTAAGATGGCGTTCAACGCCGAGAGAAACTTTCGTTCCTCTAAGGTGGGTCCCGAACCCATGGACCTGAGTCAGGTCGAAGCGGAAGAGAAAGCTTCCGTGAAGAGTCAAGCTAACTATTCTTCACTGGGCTCTGAAGAGGAGCTCCTTGCAATGTTGCAGCGGCATGGGCCGCTGAGATGCTTCCTGTGTGGAAGTGCGGATCATCTGAGGAACAGATGTCCGCGGAACCCCCAGCGAGATATTTGATTTAAGGGGACGAGGGTAGGTAAGAAGCCCTCGCCCAAGCCGTCGGGAAACGACGGCTCCCAGTAGGTGCGGGGCGCCCTTCTGGGGGATCCCTCAGTGCTGTTAAGCCCCAAGGTAGGGGACGACAGCACAAAGCCCCGAGGGAAACGGTGCTTTCTAGCACGGAGTTGGTGTACCAGCCAGGGTTGCTGGTTGTCCTTGCGGACGTGAAAGGCTTTGATAAGCCTTGGAGAGTCTTGATAGACTCTGGAGCGTCTGACAATTATGTCAGACGGCATTCTGTTGTGAAGAGTCGAATGTATGCCGAGGCCCTAGAGGCACGTTCTCGTGACGTTGTTGTGGTGGAGTCAAGTTCAAAATCGAATACCGTAGTGTCGAGAACCTGACGACCATCGTACCCAGCCTTCCAACTGACGGTGGGGGGGGGGGTACCCCGCGAACCTTCCTACGATCCGATCTGATCGTCCGCCGCTAGCAGACGACCGATCATCAGAAAAGGACGCCTGGTCCGATTTCTTCGTCTCCATCTCACCTTGTGCACCCGATGGAATGGGCTGGTTTCACACTTGGTGGATCGTCGCTGCAAATTGATGTGGTCTTAAATGCGAGACCGTGATGGGTAGTGTACACTAGGCGGAACTCTTCACCCTGGATACGGGCAGACCAATTACACTCAGAGTAAGTAGACTCCAAAGGGCAGATCGCTTATCCGATTGTAGAGCCGAACCAATGCGAGAATAACAGACCAACATTCCAATACAGAGATCCAGTGAGAACGTAACAAACTTCACGTAACGGTATCTCCACGTAACAATCCAAAACTTGTTTACACGTTCCAAACGTGCGTGACTTGAGCTTGTGAAGCCGACCAATGCGTACTCCCGTCGAGGGACTTCCGGCGGGCCAAATGCGTCTGTGACGCGTACCGGCCGGTATAATGAGCGAGAGGGGATTACTCGACCCTCTGCTCCCAAACACTCTGCGGCGTGCAGAGGCGACTAACGTACTTAAAGATGCGACTTCTTTGTTGAGTTAAAGGCCCAAAGAACAAAAAACAAAACCCGGTAAAACCTAAACTTAGCCAATCCTATTTCCCTACGTTCCCCAATATGTACAAACATGAAATATGTGAGTACACGCAATATCATGTGACTTACCAAAATCTGTGTTCTTGACACTCCAAGCACACGATCGGCCCAAAATACTCCGTCCTTTCAGCCAACCAGATCGATCTGCCTTGAAATCTGGTACACTGGCACAACTTGGTCAAAACTTTTCACTTGCACTTCACCACAGCCGCCCCTGAGTCTGGTCGTAGCCGCACAACGGTAGCGACCCGATCTCACCACATCCCAGATCTTCGCAGTAGCGGACTTCACCGATGGACCGATCTCGAGTCCTCCTTCGCCAGGTACTTGTCCTTGTGCACCTAATTATCTTGTAGCCTCTCTTGACGCTCGTTGCTGCAGGTGCCCTGTATTCCCAATCGCCCCATGTCGATTCGCCTCCCCGATCGGTTCGATCTGACAGCCCTCGTCACACTTCGGATTCCGACACACCGGATGGGAACCAGATTGGGGCCGATCAGCTCCAGAAAACAGTCAGAGAATTTCAGTCGCAGTTGGCCACAAAAGATTCATCACTCCTGCAACTGCGGAAGAAGGTGGATACTTTGATACCTATATCCACGAAGTTGCAGGAGGTGATCGCCAAAAACGCGCATCTCCGGGCCCAGATCGCCCCACAAACAACGCGAGGTAAGCTGATCGGTCTGTTTTTCGTCTTGGATCTGCTCTAACCTTCCGTCGCATGCAGATCGGCTGCCCACCGACATCGCCAAAGCGTTTGAAGCTTTACTCGCGGCTAATCGGCAGTTGCATGACTACTGCGATCTGCTCCGACCGATCTTGGACGGGCTGATCGGAGCACGGCATGATCTGTCTCGCTTGGAGGCCTACAGGTCACACCTCCGTGAACAGCTTGCGTTGGTCTACCGGCAGAGGTTGGAGGATCAGTCCTATCGGACTTTACTCCGCACCCAATAGGGTGACCTGTAGAGGCAGATCGGCGAGTTGCAGGTCGTGGTCAGGGACCAGATCGGGAAGGTCGAGTCCTTCCAGAGCAGATCGTACGCCTGGACCCAGGAGTCAAACCGTCGTTGGGCGGCCGTTAATCGGTGTCACCAACAGCTGACCGACTTGTTGTACCGTCGTCCGGCTGCAGGCTCTAGCGTTGACCGATCTGCATCGGCCGCTCTGATCTACTGCACCAAGACCGGAAACGACGTCATTCATTGGCCAAAAGTCAATATTCCGAAACTCCCAAAGTTTCCAAGAAGCGTAAGGACGCGTCGAAGGGCTCAAGGGCGCGGGGCATAGCGCGCGACACCGAACTCGAGGAGAAGCGAGCGGTGCCTCAAAAGAAATCCAAGACTCTGGCGCATCTTCGAAGCCCAAAATCGGACGCAGCCGACACGTCTACCATCGCCAAATCGCATGCACCCTTGCACCCCCGCGCAGCTCACACCAAGCATATGGAGATCTCCTCCGTAGAGACTCGGGGAACGGATCGGGAGATTCTGGGTTCTTGTGCACTGCTATGTCCAAGTCCCGATCCGACCAACGCCGAGGCCCTGTTCCAGCAAAGCCTGCATCGGGGGCTGATAAGGTGATCAGCTCCCAGGGTGATGGTGTTGCACGGACGCGTGAGTCAGCAGAGTCGGCGCCTTCTTTCCAGCCCGGCACATCTAAGCTGCGCCATCGCGCCCGGTTGAAAGGGGTGTTGATTGGAGATCGACCTCTTCCATCGCGGACTTCAGATGCCACTTTGCCATGGTCACCGGGGCAGATCAGTAGCTTGCTCCGATCAGACAAGATCTGGCCCGGTCGATGTCCCGACCTGACTTCTGGCTCTTCCCTCCAGCTTTGAAAACCCCTGACCCGTCTGCGTGGCGGGCGGATATGGTCACAGGACCGCAAATCGCCCGTCTGTATGCAGATCGATCATGGGAAGTGCTGCTCAGCGCCAAGTTGGACTCCATATTCGCGTCGACTCCTTGGATCGATTCGCTTCTGGGTCGACTTCAGGATTTTATTACAGCCCACTGCCAGGCGATCTGGGAGTCCACCCATTATCTCATCCTTCCCGCGGGTCGGAAGTTGCGTGATCAATACCTTATCCTGTATCAGAAGCCCCGGTAACAGCGCCGGAGTCGGGCGAGCGAGGCCTGGCTGGCCCTATGCCAATTTTTACTGGAAGGGATGCTGGCCCGCGAGTGCGACATCGACATCTTTTTGTATCCGGCGTTTCTTCATATGTCCAAGCGTAGCGTTGAGAGCCCCGGGGCGTTGACTGAGGACGGCATCCGGTATCCCGGTATTCATTGTGACGAGCCGGTCGTAGACCTGAAGGACGCTTTGATCCAGATCGATCGGAAGAAGCCCTGGCGTAATCAGCATCGGGACCAGATAGAAGACCATCTGGCATTTATTATCGGTCGTTTGTAATGTGATTTCGACTCTTGATGCGTCAGATAGCTTACCAGATAATCCATAATACATGTCATCATTCTTTCCAAATTCCTGATCACCTGATCACTTGACCAAATTTCATCACTTTCTCCAAACTTGTACCAACACGTTATCACGCACAGTTTCCATCCACATCGCGAAAATTATCACCACGTTCGTCACTCCACTACTACAGTTAATCACAGTTCATCACGACAATTCACAATAATTCAGACCTTACACATATTCACACCTATCGATATACTGATCGGTGCTACTGTGTGTCTCAATCTTCGTCTTCATGAGTCTGCATCGCTGCGAAGCGATTCCGACTGACTCGTTCTCGCTCAAACTCTCGTAGCAGTGCTCCACTATTTAGATCGAGTTCTCGATCCAAGTTGCTTCGTCATGATCCTTCCAGCGGACCCGATATTCTCGGTGGGTGCGACCGAAACGCGTCTTCTTGACCGATCGGACATCCAGCATCTTTTCCACCTCAAATTCGTCCTCTTCCAATGGCCTTTCCCAAATGTCTTCCGGCAGCAGAGCTTCGTCAAAATCGAATCTCTACGCTTCGTCCACCAGACAGGGTATTTTAGGCCGATCGGGGAACTCTCTGACCAGCTTCAGTTTGGACACGTGCACGATCGGAAAAACTTTATAATCCGTTCCGATCGTGATCAGAAGGGCAGCATGCTCACCGATCAGCTCTGCTACACGGAAAGAACCGTGCCACATATGAGCCAACTTCTTTGCATAGCCTTCCTTGACCCGATCGAGGTATAACCATACCCTTGCCCCTGGTTCAATACCATGAGGGCGGAACTGATCGTTATTCCGATCTGCACGATATTGCGTGGCCTGACGCAACTTTTCATTGACGACTTCTTTCGCATGCTGATAATGATTCTGGACCTGCATGCGCCATCGACGGGCATCGCGATCGCGGGTCCGAGTGCAGCCGATCGGTATCGCCGCTTCAAGTATATCGAGGGTCCCATACATACGCCAGATAGAAGGCGTTTCTCCTCGGACCCGATAGGTTGAAGAGTTGAGTGCGAATACCATACTCTCTGCATACTCATCCCAGTCACGTTGGTCTGGGTTGGCCACATACATCTTAATCACCCTTGTTATTGTCTGCACCATGCGTTCAGCCGATCCGTTCGCTTGCGGACGATATGCCATCGTCGCGCTCTGCTTCTGGCCTAGCATGTTATTGAACGATCGGAACACCTCAGCCATAAAACCGGGTTCCCGATCGTGTCTAATAACTTCGCTGGCGCCGAACCTTCTGAACACGCATTCTTCGTAACTCTGGGCGATCTGCTCCGCAGATCGGGATGCACTAGCCTTTGCGATCACCAGACCAGTGAATAGGTCGATCCAGATCAGCGGCTCGGTGTTGCCGCGTGTCGATCTGGGCAGCGACGGTATGTGATCCATTTCTATCACCTGGAAAGGGTAAGTAGCCTCGATATTTCCGGGCGATCGGCCCTTGATTATCGGTCTGCCCTTTCCGGTCTCGCAATCTGTGCAACAGCCCACATATTTCTGCACGCTTCGAAAAAGTCCTCTCCAGTGAAAGTGGGTCCTGATCTTGTGGTATGTTCTGCCTATGCCTTGATGTTCCCCTTCTAGACTCACATGGTAGTTATGAAGGACATCCGGCTGTAGCAACTCAGGGATCATCAGTTTCGCTAGTCGATATCGATCGGCACTGTCTTGATCAATGTCACGGCAGTAATACAGCAATCCGTTGTCGTCCACATCGTAACTGTCCGCGATCTTGGTACACTCTTTCGCCTTATCATTTGTTAACTTGGACAGTTCACCGCGCAGATAGGCCTTCAAGCTGACGATCCACTCTTCTTCGTCCTGCGCCTTGAGGATCCGTTCCGCCCTTAGCTGTTGTACAACGTACTCACTCAGCCTTTCCTTTGGGAACGATCGGCGAGACTTCTGAGTTCGAGATCTAGTTGCCGCCATCACACGCACCTGATCAGGGCTTTCCTTGGGCTTGATCAACTCTGGGAGCCTGTTTATGTTCATAAGTTCATGTATAATGGCCTCCTCGGTGATCGTCGCCCCGATCTGGTCCCGCATGGCTTGGGTCGCGAGGTGATCCGCGCTTCTGTTCCAATCCCGTTTCACGTGCAATAGCTCGTGGTTAGGATATTATTTCAGTGCCTTCGTCACCCGATCATTCAGCAACTTCAGCCGTGGCGCCTTACAGTCGATCTCCCCGGTGATCCACCTTATCCATAGGTTGGAGTCACCACATACGATGATCCGCCCTTTCTTTTGTGATGACAGCAGATCAAGACATAGAAGGATTCCCCGATATTCCGCCTCGTTGACCGTTATGTCAGGCGTGAAATCGGCGGCGGCTGCTACTATAGACCATTGTGGTAACTTCCACAGTATGGCACTATAGGAGCCGACCTTCTTCTTCACGCTAGCCGATCCGTCGAAACTCAATACCAAGAGTTCCTCATCCTGAACGACGATCGGTGGCAGCAGCGAGATTGACTGTCGAGGTTGCTTCCTTGGGGAAATCGCCATCATATCCTCATCCACTTCAGACCGAGGGGTGATACTGGTAGCCAATGTGCCCAATATCTCTTCCTCTCCCTTGGTGCACTTGACGACCTCGAGGGACCACTGTGACAAGATCGCTGACCATCTGCCGAGCCGACCTTCAATCCCATTGGCTGATAACAACCAGGCCAATGTCGACTTTCTCTCTCGAAAGACCTTTACAGATCGGCCGACCAGTAGGTTGTAGCACACATCAAAAATCCGTAGTAAGACAGAACTTCCTTTTCGACGATCCCATAGTTAACTTCGTTCGGCTTCAACGTCCGGTTCGTAAAAGTGATCGGATGGTACATAACATCATGTTCTTGCACTAGAGTGGCCGAAATGGCCCATTTACTAGCGTACACAATGACGATCGGCATTTTTTCCGGATCGAAGTGTCTGAGAATCGGTGCCGTCGCCATCTTGTCCTTCAGCATACCGAAAGCAATCTTTGCACGCTTCATGTGATCCACTGCCTCCACCTTCGGAAATCTGCGGGAAGATCAGAGTCGCAGCCGTAAAGTTGCACGATCTCCTTCGCGCAACATATGGTAGTCGACTTCCCGGAGCTCGTACAGCACGGCCGCGTAAATCGCGAAGTCATCAATGAAGCGGCTGTAGTAATTTAAGCTCCCTAAGAAGGACAGCATTGCCTTCAGTGATCTGGGAAACGGGAGGTTGATCAGTGACTCCAGATCATTGGGATTGGCCTCCAGCCCACTGATCGACACCATATGACCCAAATAGGCGACCTTGGACATGCCCCAAAAACTTTTCACAGAACTGATCGACAGGTTCCAGCGATCGCATGTCTCCAACAACCGTTCGACATTCTTGCATAGATCGCTCCATGACAAAGCAGGGATCAAAATGTCGTCGATATACGATCGCCTCCCCAGAACGGACGGTCTCCTTTCCCGGTCAGGTTCACCCTCTGTGAATACATCATGGTTTTCGGTGGGGTCCCGATCGGTACTGATCGAACGGCATACGGTTCCACTCGAACAGACCGAACGGCGTAACAAATGCGGAGATCTCGCGAGCCCGATCTGTCATCGAAACCACCCAAAATCCACTTGCCATATCCAGTGAGCAAAACCATAAGGTCTTGTCTAGATCTTCTAGCAGATCGCTGATCAGCGGCATCGGGTACACCATAAGCTTGGCCAACCGATTTACCAACCGATAATCGATACACAACCTGATGTCGACGCCGTTCTTCTTGATCACAATCACGATCGGTGAGGCCCACGGAGAGGTCGAAGGCTTAATGATCTTGGTAGCCAACATTCCTTTAAAAGATCGGATAATTTCTCGCGGTACTGTGGCGCCACACGTCGGCATCGCTGGGCGATCGGCTTGACATCACCCACGTCAATGTCACAGATCGCTCCGCGAGCGGCAGGGGGTAAGGCGTTTCCTTTCACGATCAGCAGATGTTTCTTTCTCCATATGATCTTCTTTAGCTGATCGATCTGATCGGGACTGTTGACATCCCGATCACCCACTTGCAGATCGTCCAAGGTGACCTCGGCGGATCAGCAGACACTTCAGGGAGGACTGCCATATGGCTCTCTATCTCCTGAATATATTGATCCCCGCCCTCATGGATACAAACTTGGTCGTCTTCCGGAGCAATGTCACCCAAACCGTCCTGATCGGTTGAACACTGCTGTTCCCGATCGGCGGGCTGCCTTTCCACGACATCGATCTGCTTAGACGCGCCAACGTGGTCCGCCCCAGCAATGCCATGTTTCCCTTTTTCTATTCCCGGCTCCGCTGTCGCCTGTTCATGTGACGCCACCACGTTGACGAACCTTGGCTCATCTGCTTGATGGTCCACCGTGTCCGTCGACTGCGGTGCCTTTCTTCGAACTAACATCTTCTTTGGGGTTATATAGCTGGGGCGTTCCACCATAGGTGAGGTATCTTCTTCCACCGATCTATCATCGCTGATCAGATCGGTGGTCGCTTGGTATGCCAAGTTTTGCCACTCAACATACCGTCTCGATCCGATCGAGACGAACCCCATCTTTCTTGTCACTTTCCCTTCTGCCAGCCACATGCCAACAATCGTGTTGTTGTCGAGAGTAAGCAGCTTGTCACCGATATTAGTGACTTGGAAAAAATCATTTCGGCCGGCGCTCTTCACAAAAGTCGACACCCACCGATCGCCCCTGGTCACCCATAACTTCCTTGAACGAAAACCTTTATCGACCGGTTATCAGGGGATTGGTCGACTGGAATGGTGACATATTGATCCCACCTGACCAAATCGGTGTACGATCCGTATAGGGGCCGCCGACCAGCTAACTGGATCTGGACCTCATCCGGGAGTGTAAGCACTCCATGAGACAGATCAAGGCGAATACCCGCCGGCACCATGAAATCCATGCCTAACAGGGCATCCTGACCGGCCAGCTTACCAACCCAAGCACTGAAGAAGTAGACCAACGAACCCGATAGGGTGATCTTCACGCGCGTCCTTCCTTTGGTCATATAAGAATTTTCACCCATCCCGACGCATTCTTGTCTCTGGGTATCGTCTATACGACATCCGACCTTACGAGCAAAGGCGGAGTCAATAATCGAGACTTTATCCCCAGAGTCGAACAACATCGTCGCTTTCTGGTTATTTATCTTACCAAGGGCTTTCGCCTGCTTGAACCATTTGTCGGGCGCATGATACTTCCAGTATCCGCGAGACTCTCCAGGCAGAAGATCTATCTGCATGACCACCTTCGATCGGGAATATTCATCGGTCGTGAGATTGTAGACCGGATGATCCCGATCGATGCAATCGAGAACAGAACATGTATTTTCGGTTTTATTCTCCTTGCCGACATATGCATAGATGCCAAACGTAGACCGCTCGGCTCGATCCAGATTCCAACCTGGCGAGCGTTCTAGTTTGACATCTTTTCCACGTCAGGTGGAAGCATCCCCGCGTGCTTGCCCGGCACATACCACTTGCACATCAGGTTGAATAATTCTTCCATCTTGCAGTGGCCGGCCTCGTGGATCTCTCCACATGACTTGCACACGGAAAGGCAGTGATCGGTGGGGTGGCCGAGTCTTTCGCATTTCTTGCATATTAACTTCTTCCAGCAGCCCCGATCATCATGCTTTCTTGACCCGCAGTGAGAACACTTCTTTCGGGGTCGGTCCGGGTCAGACTTGTTTCCGCTCCTGCCCTTCCGATCTGCCTGGTCAGGCGTCGATCTGGTTTTCGGGGCAGGTTCCGCGACGAAGATATGGCGGTACTGGTCCTCGTCTGACTCCAGACTAGACTGACCGCTGCTTTCCTCTTCCGATCCAGTGCTGTCCTCAGCTACGATCGCCTTAACAGCACGGGCCGATCTGGTCAAGGGTCTCTTCACCGGATCGGTCTGGGTCTTGGATCTGTAACGACCTGATCCAACGGTGCCCTTTGATCTCATGCTGCGGGAGTGTTGCAACGTTCGCAACGTCTGCTCCACTTCTCCCACATCCTTTAGGCGCAACAGGGTGAGCTGATCTGCCAGCTCCTGGTCATCAAGGGTACTAATATATTGACCCACGTGTTCCAAAGCGGCACCGGTCGGCGGGTTGCCTTCCTTGATCACTATGCCGGCGCAAATTGCAGCCACATTCAGACGGTGTAAGTACTCGATCGGCGTCTCGTCGCCCCGCTTCTGCATGTGATGATATTTGCGGGCGCTGGAGAATCCGGAGTTGCAGTACTGCCCCTCAAACTCTGAACATAGCAGGTCCCAGTCAGATCGGACATTCCGACTCAACTGTTGGACCCAGTTCGCAGCCGGTCCTTTCAGCAGATCTCTAAAGATCAAACACCGTTCCTTTTTTGGTATCTGATCCCGTAAGAAAGCAGACTTGACCCGACCAAACCACGACCTGGCCTGCTCCTCGTCGGTGTCCTTTCCGGTGAAATCCTTGAGATCAGTAGTCGCAGCCATGCGATTGCGCGGGATCGCAGTAGATCCGAAAGCAAAGGCGATTGTAGAGGCTAGGTTAGCCCTGCGCGTTCTGCCCGCACCTGCGCCGTCTGACCCATAGTGGTCATCCGGATCGCCGATCGACTCGATGTCATAATCACTGTTCTTGCTTGATCGGCGCGATCGATCTGGTTGCGGCTTGCGTCTTCCTTTGTCAATTGGTTTAACACCTCGAGTGGCCTTGTCCACTGATGCCACTGACTCCATATCTATATCCCGGCAAATATTGACATTTTGCCGGGCAGATCGGTCCTGATCATGAGGGCGCGGAGGTGATCTGCATCGATCTCCCATGAAGCGCTCCATCATTGCTTCAAACATGGCTTGGACGTTAGCTTGGGTCATGGGCAACGTGTGGGTATCCTCCTTTGGAGGTACTGACACCTGTGGGGGCTCCTGGGGCCCCGACCGGCATGCAGCCCCATGCTGCCGCACGTCCTTTTTATGCTCACATGGGGGTATGATCTGCCCCCATGGTCATCCGCTCAACACCGACCTCCAACTCCGATGAGCTGTTAGAGGAAGGTGGAGACTGATATACCGATTTATCATCGGAG
>CM047580.1:25085014-25103651 GCA_026184515.1 Peronosclerospora sorghi
AGCTGTTAGAGGAAGGTGGAGACTGATATACCGATTTATCATCGGAGCACGCATCGTCATGTGCTGCCGTGTCTTCGGCAACCTTCAATGCCATGGTGGGAGCTGGGCGGCGAACCGCCCCCACCAGCGGCACCAAATGATCATGGAGAGTCGACATCTACATCTCCAGCTTCCAAGTGTCCGTATCAAACAGTTTCTGTAAGTTGGCGAGGTTTTGCACTTATATGCCGACCTCAGCCAACATTGCCAGCAGGTTCTTCACCAATAGCAACGACCGATCGCTTTGGATCGGCTCGGTGGTGGGTCCGAGAAGGCGATCGGGGATCTGGGGGTTTAAGTCTGTATGACCCGGTCTTCACGAATAAATAGCTTTAACTCGTTGATGTAATACATCCTGGTCAGGTCTTCTTCCTTGATAACCCCATCCCCGACCTGCGACTTTTCTTCCAAGTCGTCTTCATCGGGTGGCATTCCGAGCCTCTGCTTGGGAATCTGCGAGGGTGGATCTGATCGTTCCTGTAGCCGGTGCGTATACGCACGGTGCGGCTAGCGCACAGAGGAAGACTCTTCCTTAAAGCGGTAGATACCGCTACTTAGCCGATACGCCCTTGTAAAGGGTTTAGTAGAAAAACTCTCCTACTCGGGGCCAAGATTCCCGGGTTTGTTTACAACTTAGCCTTAACGGCTGTATTCCCTTTACTGGATGTAGGTAAAGGGAGGGCTCCCTATTACCTATGACACTCACTGCGCGCGCGACCGGTAGAGGTCGCACGTCCGGAAGATAGAGTGAAATGTAAACTGAATATATTTAATATGTAATTAGCCTAAATTAATTTAAACTAATATAAACTTTATGTAATACTAAGTAGAATATTACTAATTCGTACCTAGCTAAAATGTAGTGTACACACCTGTGTAATGACACGTGGATGGCTGACACACCACCACACCAAGGGCCCCTGCCCTGATTGGTTAAAATAACCAAAGATTCAAAACCTTTCAAACCGGTCAATACTGACCTCAACCGTGGTGTACTCATGTACACCAAAATTATATGTAACTCGAATGTAACCCCGTTACATCCTCCCCCATCAAGACTATTGCTTACGCAATAATCAAAATCTTGTTGGAGAACTCCAACGCCAGTACATCTGGCTGTACATTGTACACCTTTAGCGGTGCTATGGAAGCAAACTATTCCGACAACTCGGAAGTGGACGCCCTTGGGGAGCTCTCCCGAACGGCTGGCCATGCTGATAGCGCCGAACGGCGCTATCAGCCGTCCAACCCATTCCCCACACGTGGGGAAAACGCACTAACTCTTGCTCCACCGTTACCCGCTAGGGGTGATACCTCCAGGTTACCACAGGCAACCACCACCAATGAACCGTACTTGGTTCAAGAGGCCCGACGTGCCGGACGGGCACGGAAGAAACCTCACGACCCTCAAAAGAGGGCTAAGAACGCGGTCAAGAGGGGTTTAGCCTCCTATACCCCTGGTCCAGCGGCTATACTTCCGCGTGAAATTGTGCATCGGAACCAACTCCGGGCCCGACTACTAACGCCCAAACATTATTCCATTAAATCCTACCGGACGCGCCTCGGGAAGCAGGCACGCGGTGTCCTCGTGGATATTATCCGCGAGATTCCCATTGTTATCCTGAGGGACGAAAGCGTCGAAGACGCAGAACAGGCGTTCCGCGCCTGGGCGGAAATGGAGAAACGCCTCCCCAGTTTCGATGCGCTGTACAACAGCTTTTCCGAACACGACGTTCGGGTAGAGAGGGCGTTACGCTTGGCCTATGCCCAGGACAAAGCGCAGGGGCAATTACCTGCCTCTTACTACACGCGCCCTTCTCTCGATGTGGTGCCGAAGAGCTATGCAACCTCTGCATCTGCCTCCGGCAAACTCCCAGCTACTGGGACTGAAGGGCTTTTTTCCACCCCTTTGGTAGTTTACTCTCAGCGGGATTCTCCCGCTCGAAAGCGTCAACGACGTCACGGCTATCCTGCCGCAGGGGAGTCTCGGACTCTCACGAACTCTAGGAATGTGGATAACCTTTCCACTTCACCGGGTACTGGATATCACCCCGGTGATGGCGTCGTGCCATCAGACGTTCCACATGTTAATGTGGAGTACCCTCCGTATCGAGGACTGGAGGGGGAGGTCGCGCTATTGCGACGCGACTTCCACTAGCGCTGTGATCGACACAGCCGTCGCATCCAAGAAGCCCAGGAGGGACTCCGCGATGAGGGGAGTGCGAATGAACGCATCGAGAGGCGGCTTGCCTCCCTCGAGTCTCTCGTTGCGGAGCTTCAGGGTGGCATTTCGACCCTGTCGGAGATGTTCCAACCTGCCGTGCCTTTCGGCTATCTAACTTCTCACCCTCCCCCAAGAGGGGACCCGCCTCCGGGTTCTGGTATGGATTAAGCATACCCACATAGAAGATTGGATGCGTACGCATCGCCTTCGGGATGTCCAAGGTATACGACAGACCCTTTCGGGCTAGTACCTTAAAAGGCCCCACAAACCTGGGGCGCAGTTTATTCCGCAATACGTTGGAAACTTCATGTGTAGGAAGATTTTTAGCGTTTAATAAAACACTTTCTCCTACTTTGTACACCTTTTCATTACGCCGCCCCTTCCGGTCAGCCTTCTCCTTCTGATTGTCTTGGATTTTCGCCATGGCATCGCAGACGTGTCGTAAGACACCAAGGCGCGTCGATAAGAACTTATCGATGTGCTTTCTCACAGATACAGGACTGACATCAGGGAATCCTCCCCCCTCAAGCCCTGGGACACACACACGTGGCGTCAACGGAACCCTCGGATTCACTAATCCGTTCACGTAAAACGGGGTAAACCCCGTAGATGCATGGACCGAATTGTTGATAGCAAATTCGTCCATCGGAAGCATCTCACTCCAACTCTTTGGAGAATCCGGACATAAACTCCGGAGAATATCTTCAACAACGCGATTAACGCGTTCCGTTTGCCCGTCCGTCTGCGGATGATCCGCAGTGGACATGAGGAGCTTGGTGCCCAGCACCCTAAAAAACACTCCCCAAAATTTTCCCGTAAAACGGGGATCCCGATCCGACACAACGGAATCGGGTAGACCATGCTGTCGAAAGACACGGTCTAGGAACACTTTGCTATTACTTTTCCATCAATGGACTCTGGCACCGCCGCCAGGTGAGCCATCTTGCTCAAACGGTCTACAAAGACCAATGTGCCGGTGTTCCCGGCCTTATCCTTCGGAAAACCGAAGATAAAATCCATGCTAATGGATTTCCAACACTCCGTTGGAACCGATAAGCTCGCCAAAGGCGCAGCTGAACTTGCAGAGGGTTTAACCCTCTGACACGTCTCACAGGTGCGTATATACGCACCAGCCCACTTATACATGTTGGGCCACCAATACAAAGCGCTTAAAGAGCTGTAGGTCTTATCCCGACCTAAATGACCCCCGGTAGGGGCTTCATGTGCCTCAAAGAGGACTCTATACTTCAGTTCCTCATTATGAGGAACTACCACCCGCGAAGTGTCCTCCGCGCTCGTGCTATAAAATAGCAGACCCTCACAGTACCTGTAACGGTGTAAACGAGCTTTAGCTCGACTTGACAGGGTTGGCTCAGACGAGCCAAGACCCTTTCCACCCAACACGCTGATGAGCTGCGTACATTGTGGGTCTTTCTCATACGCCTGGCGTATGAGATCCACCACAGATGTGGTGACGAATGTCGCGTGAGCGAGCTCGTAATCGGGACGACGCGACAACGCGTCTGCAAGCACGTTCTGCTTGCCAGGTTTATACTTAACCTCAAAGTTGTACTCCGCAAAGAAGGAGAGCCAACGGGCCATCCGTTGCGAGAGATGAGGCGACTTTGTCGCTGTCCATAAGGACGCGTGGTCAGTACCAAGAAAAGGCTGGGAAAGAATATTAAAAAGGTCAGGTTTAATATAAACCACGAACGGCTTTGAGCCGAGTAGGTGAACCCTAAATTTGACAAGTGCATACTTCATTGCAAGTAGCTCCTTGTCATGAACGGGATAATTCCGTTCCGCAGCTTTAAGCTGCCTCGACTCAAACGCAATTACGCGTTCCCTTCCTGCATCGTCTGCTTGTAACAAAGCACATCCGATTGCGAAATCGGAGGCGTTGCAGACGACGCTAGAAGGTTTCCCAGAGTCTGGGAGAGCAAGAACGGGAACTTTTAACAAGCTCCCCTTAAACGCTTCGAAAGCGGTTTGGTGTTGGGTTTCCCAACACCAATCCACGTCCTTCTTAAGAAGGTCTGTTAATGGGTTCTCCATTTCAGTGTAGTTCTCGCTGTAATTGTGGAGATAGTTGGATAATCCAAGCCAATTCTGTAAATCTCTAAGATTTACAGGCGAAGGCCACTTCACAATGGCTTTCACCTTCGCGGGATCCGCCCTCACTCCATCTTTACCGATGAAGCATCCGAGGAAAGGATTTTACTCAGCAACAAAGATACATTTGGATGCGTTTGCATATAACTTATGCTCCCGCATACATTCGAGCACCTCTCAAGGTATCAGATGCGTCTGAACATCAGACGAGTCGCCTTCCGCGCGACTATAAACTAATATATCGTCGAAGTACGTCTGAGCGTACTTTCTAATGAGGGCGGAAGAGTTGAGTCACCAAGCGATTAAAAGTCACTGGCGCATTCGAAAGCCCCTGTGGCATAACAAGCCACTCCCACAGCATGCCACTAGGCGTGCTGACCGCTGTAAGCGGAATGTCGGATGCTCGTATGAGCACCTGATAATACCCGTCCACCAGATCTAAGGCACTGTACACAGTTACACAGTACAGCCCGCCATATTGTTCTGGAGGACATCCTTACGAGGAATCGGAGTCTGCATGGGCACAGTAGCTGCATTCCGCTTGTTGTACGCATGAACAATGCGCTACTTTCCGTTCGGTTTACGAACACAAAAGGTGGGAGATGAGTGAGGTGACTGTGTCTTCCTGCCTCTTCTTTCCCCTTGAAGAATGCGTCGATGACGTCGCATTGTTCCTTGGGGAGAGGCCACTGCCTGGTGACGCAGTATTTGGTTCCAGGAACCAAATAAATTTCATGTCGGACTCCCCGATCCGGTGGTAACCCCATCGGCGGGTTGTCACTAATGACATCTCCAAATTCCTTTAATAAGGAATGGTAAGGGTCCTCAGGATCCGCGAGGATCTTGAGGCCACTTCGGGCATTTAATACCTGTTTGGTTTTCACCAAAACTAACTCGTCCATTGTGGATGAGGAGTTCAACTCCTCTTCTGGACGCAACACGATGACCTCGTCGATTTCATCTGCTTTCAAAGCAGTCTCAAACTCGTTGAAGGACATCTCCTCCAACGACAACAGTTCGCCTATCCCAGGCAACCGTTCCAGGCTTACGCCTTCTGTGACAACACCTGTCACACTATTCAGCATCCTGTAGGACTGCTGACTACTGGCCTCGGGACTCATCCCGAGACCCAGATGGGGGGAGTCAATTGCCCCATCTATTGGAAGAGCCACGCGCCTATCCACAGAGGTATCTACCTCTACCACCGGTGACTCGCCGGTCTCACCTATAACTGCGTGGTCGGAATCATTTCCGACGTGCGAAAGAGACAAACTTCGGGTCTCTTCGCTTGGAATCGCCTCGCGCTTAACCACAGGGGTCTCTACCCCTACCACTGGAGTCGCAACTTGTTCGCCGGACACGGCATGGTCGGAATCAATTCCGACCTGCAGAAGAGACGAACTTCAGGTCTCTTCTCTAAGAGACACGAGCTTAACATCAGAGGAATCCACCTCTATCACTGGCGACTCACAAGTCTCGCCTATATCGGCGTGGGGATTAACCGCCGAATACCCTCGTCAAGGAACACTTCTTGGACCTCATTTGGACTGATCATCTCAGACATCCCAATCTCTGGCATCTCACGCCAGAATCGCTTTTGCGATCGAGCAAAGGTGGGTTCATGACTCGCCAATGCTCACCCGACCGCGGGTGCGTTGAACCAATGGACTTAGACTTCCAGTCTATCCATGGCTCGTGGCGTTCCAGCCACTTCATGCCCAGAATGAGGTCATACCTCGAGTACAAATCCAGGACTAGGAAATGTTCTAAGCTGTCGAAGTCTGCAAACTTCAGCTTAAGGTCAATCGAGACCTTGGGTACAGAAACCTGTACGCCCGTCGAAAGACGTACCGTAACAATGTGGTGAAGTGCAAGTGATAATTGTTGACCAAGTTGTGCCAGTGTACCAGATTTCAAGGCAGATCGATCTGGTTGGCTGAAAAGACGGAGTATTTTGGGCCGATCGTGTGCTTGGAGTGTCAAAAACACATATTTTGGTAAGTCACATGATATTGCGTGTACTCACATATTTCATGTTTGTACATATTGGGGACCGTAGGGAGATAGGATTGGTTAAGTTTAGGTTTTACGGGGTTTTGGTTTTTGTTCTTTCGTCCTTTAACTCAACAAAGAAGTCGCATCTTTAAGTACGCTAGTCGCCTCTGCACGCCGCAGAGTGTTTGGGAGCAGTGGGTCGAGTAATCCCCTCTAGCTCATTATACCGGACGGTACGCGTCACAGACGCATTTGGCCCGCCGGAAGTCCCTCGACGGGAGTACGCATTGGTCGGCTTCACAAGCTCAAGTCACGCACGTTTGGAACGTGTAAACAAGTTTTGGATTGTTACGTGGACATACCGTTACGTGAAGTTTGTTACGTTCTCACTGGATCTCTGTATTGGAATGTTGGTCTGTTATCCTCGCATTGGTTGGTCTCTACAATCAGATAAGCGATCTGACCTTTGGAGTATACTTACTCTGAGTGTAATTGGTCTGCCCGTACCCAGGGTGAAGAGTTCCACCCAGGGTACACTACCCAGCACGGTCTCACGCATTTAAGACCACATCAATTTGCAGCGACGATCCACAAAGTGTGAAACCAGCCCATTCCATCGGGTGCACAAGGTGAGATGGAGAAAAAGAAATCGGACCAGGCGTCCTATGCTGATGATCGGTCGTCTGCTAGCAGCGGACGATCAGATCGGATCGTAGGCGAAGGTTCGCGGGGTCCCCCCGTCAGTTGGAAGGCTGGGCACGATGGTGGTCAGGTTCTCGACACTACGGTGTTCGATTTTGAACTTGACTCCACCACAATGGTGCGCGTGCCCGGATCACTTGGTGATCGTGTACATCACCGAGAAGATATCATCTAGTCGAAAATTGATTACAATGAATTAAATGTGGAATCGTTCTGGAGAGGACATAACGAACGGCTATCGCCTTATGTTCTCGTTGTCGATAAGGATGGCGATGTCCGATCTGGCCGGGTGGAGTACCAGATCGGGATTAATAAGTTTTTTCCTCCCCATAAGGCTCCCACAGGAGCCGATCGGGACTATATCAAGTCTTGCTATAGTTCCGGAAAGGATCAGGACAAAAGTCCTGATCCTATGATTTGAATGAACGTTTGATGAAAAGATAAAAGATGAAAACGACTTGGAGGCTGATCGGAACTGTAACGGGGTTACATTCGAGTTACATATAATGCTGGCGTACATGAGTACACCACGGTTGAGGTCAGTATTGACCGGTTTGAAAGGTTTTGAGCCTTTGGTTATTTTAACCAATCAGGGAAGGGGCCCTTGGTGTGGTGGTGTGTCAGCCATCCACGTGTCAGTACACACGTGTGTACACTACATTTTAGCTAGGTACGAATTAGGAATATTCTACTTAGTATTACATATAGTTTGTATTAGTTTAAATTAATTAGGCTAATTACATATTAAATATATTCAGTTTACATTTCACTCTATCTTCCGGACTGCGACCTCGACCGGTCGCGCGCGCAGTGAGTGTTATAGGTAATAGGGAGCCCTCCCTTTACCTACACCCCGTAAAGGAAACACAGCCGTTAAGGCTAATTAGTAAACCAACCCGGGAATCTTGGCCCCGAGTAGGAGATCTCTCCTACTAAGCTCTTTATAAGGGCGTATCGGCTAAGTAGCGGTAGGTACCGCTTTAAGGAAGAGTCTTCCTCTGTGCGCTAGCCGGACCGTGCGTATACGCACCGGATACATCTGGTAGCACTTGTAGTCAATCCAACACCTGTGTTGCTAGACTAGGCATCCTCTGCAAAGGATGAATCAGGACGATTGGGATAGTTTGACCCTTGTCCATCAGGAAGCCTTTAAAAGGCTGTTACCCTTAACGGGGGAAGAAGGTATGAAGCTCCTAGTGGAGTAGGGCCTTGAGACGGTAAAGGCAAGGGTAAATGCCCTCATCGCTCATGAGGCGAGTTGTAGTGGAGGTCATTCCACGGGGGTGCGCCCTCCATTATCGTTTAAGATAAAGGAGTTCACCGGAGAGAAGGGTGACAACCTTTACGTGTGGTTGCGAGAGGTCGAAACGGCCTTCGCCACAGCGAATATGACCGCTGATCACTTGCAAGTGGGACTTGCATTGACCCATCTTACGGGCAAAGCCCGTACATGGGTGTTTACGTGTTCGGAGTCAGTTACGGACGTGTTCACAACATGGAAGGTCCTTAATCAGAAGCCCATGGACATGTACGCAACGCCTGATCTGGTTTTCCAGAATCAACGGGCGTTCCTGAGGTGCCGTCAAGGCACTAAGGACCTGGAGATTTATATCCAGGAACTTAAAACCCTGTTTACAGGGATGTACGCGAAAGCGTATTCGGACGATGTGTCCATCCCCGTCTTCATGGGAGGCCTGATAGAAGGTCCAGCACGTTCGTAATTGTTCTGATGCCGACCCCAATCCCTGGAGGAGGCGTTCAAGATGGCGTTTAACGCCGAGAGGAATTTCCGTTCCTCTAAGGTGGGTCCCGAACCCATGGACCTGAGTCAGGTCGAAGCGGAGGAGAAACCTCCCGCTAAGAGTCACTCTGACTCTTTTTCACAGAGATTCGGGGTATAGCTCTTAGCTATGTTGCAGCGGCATGGGCCGCTGAGATGCTTCCTGTGTGGAAGTGCGGATCATCTGAGGAACAGATGTCCGCGGAACCCCCAGCGAGATATTCGCTTTAAGGGGGCGAGGGTAGGTAAGAAGCCTTCGCCCAAGCCGTCGGGAAAAGACGGCTCCCAGTAGGTGCGGGGCGCCCTACTGGGGGATCCCTCAGTGCTAAGCCCCAGGGTAGGGGACGACAGCACAAAGCCCCGAGGGAAGCGGTGATTTCTAGCACGGAGTTGGTGTACCAGCCAGGGTTGCTGGTTGTCCTTGCGGACGTGAAAGGCTTTGATAAGCCTTGGAGAGTCTTGATAGACTCTGGAGCGTCTTACAATTTTGTCAGACGGGCTTCTGTTGAGAATAGTCGGCTGTATGCCGAGGCCCTAGAGGCACGTTCTCGTGACGTTGTCACGGTCCGTCTTGCGACGGGTGTACAGGTTTCTGTACCCAAGGTCTCGATTTACCTTAAGCTGAAGTTTGCAGCTTCGACAGCTTAGAACGTTGTCTAGTCCTGGATTTGGACTCGAGGTATGACCTCATTCTGGGCATGAAGTGGCTGGAACGCCACGAGCCATGGATAGACTGGAAGTCTAAGTCCATTGGCTCAACGCACCCGCGGTCGGGTGAAGCATTGGCGAGTCATGAACCCACCTTTGCTCGATCGCAAAAGCGATTCTGGCGTGAGATGCCAGACGAATCCCCCTCGTTAACGAACTCTTACTTAACCCAATTGGGATGTCTGAAATGATCATTCCAAATGGGTTAAGGAAGAGTTCGTTAGCGAGGGGGATTCGGCGGTTAATCCCCACGCCGATATAGGCGAGACTTGTGATTCGCCAGTGATAGAGGTGGATTCCTCTGATGTTAAGCTCGTGTCTCTTAGAGAAGAGACCCGAAGTTCGTCTCTTCTGCAGGTCGGAATTGATTCCGACCACGCCGTGTCCGGCGAACAAGTTGCGACTCCAGTGGTAGGGGTAGAGACCCCTGTGGTTAAGCGCGAGGCGATTCCAAGCGAAGAGACCCGAAGTTTGTCTCTTTCGCACGTCGGAAATGATTCCGACCACGCAGTTATAGGTGAGACCGGCGAGTCACCGGTGGTAGAGGTAGATACCTCTGTGGATAGGCGCGTGGCTCTTCCAATAGATGGGGCAATTGACTCCCCCCATCTGGGTCTCGGGATGAGTCCCGAGGCCAGTAGTCAGCAGTCCTACAGGATGCTGAATAGTGTGACAGGTGTTGTCACAGAAGGCGTAAGCCTGGAACGGTTGCCTGGGATAGGCGAACTGTTGTCGTTGGAGGAGATGTCCTTCAACGAGTTTGAGACTGCTTTGAAAGCAGATGAAATCGACGAGGTCATCGTGTTGCGTCCAGAAGAGGAGTTGAACTCCTCATCCACAATGGACGAGTTAGTTTTGGTGAAAACCAAACAGGTATTAAATGCCCGAAGTGGCCTCAAGATCCTCGCGGATCCTGAGGACCCTTACCATTCCTTATTAAAGGAATTTGGAGATGTCATTAGTGACAACCCGCCGATGGGGTTACCACCGGATCGGGGAGTCCGACATGAAATTTATTTGGTTCCTGGAACCAAATACTGCGTCACCAGGCAGTGGCCTCTCCCCAAGGAACAATGCGACGTCATCGACGCATTCTTCAAGGGGAAAGAAGAGGCAGGAAGACACAGTCACCTCACTCATCTCCCACCTTTTGTGTTCGTAAACCGAACGGAAAGTGGCGCATTGTTCATGCGTACAACAAGCGGAATGCAGCTACTGTGCCCATGCAGACTCCGATTCCTCGGAAGGATGTCCTCCAGAACAATATGGCGGGCTGTACTGTGTAACTGTGTACAGTGCCTTAGATCTGGTGGACGGGTATTATCAGGTGCTCATGCGATCGTCCGATATTCCGATTACAGCGGTCAGCACGCCTAGTGGCATGCTGTGGGAGTGGCTTGTTATGCCACAAGGGTTTTCTAATGCACCAGTGACTTTCAATCGCTTGGTGACTCAACTCTTCCGCCCTCATAGGAAGTACGCTCAGACGTACTTCGACGATATATTCGTCCATAGTCGTGCGGAAGGCGACTCGTCTGATGTTCAGACGCATCTGATACACCTTCGAGCAGTGCTCGAATGTATGCTAGAGCATAAGCGGCATGCAAACGCATCCAAATGTATCTTTGGTGCTGAGGAAATTCCTTTCCTCGGATGCTTCATCGGTAAGGATGCAATGCGGGCGGATCCCGCGAAGGTGAAAGCCATTGTGGAGTGGCCTTCGCCTGAAAATCTTAGAGATTTACGGAAGTGGCTTGGATTAGCCAACTATCTCCACAAGTACAGCGAGAACAACGCTGAAATGGCGAAGCCTTCTTAAGAAGGATGTTGACTGGTGTTGGAAAACCGAACACCAAAACGCTTTTGAAGAGGTTAAGGGGAGATTGTTAAAAGCTCCCGTTCTTGCTCTCCCAGACTCTGGGAAACCATTTAGTGTCATCTGCGACGCCTCTGATTTCGCAATCGGATGTGCTTTGTTACAAGCAGACGATGCAGGAAGGGAACGCGTAATTGCCTTTGAGTCGAGGCAGCTTAAAGCTGCGGAACGGAATTATCCCGTTCATGACAAGGAGCTACTTGCAATGAAGTATGCACTTGTCAAATTTAGGGTTCACCTACTCGGCTCAAAGCCGTTCGTGGTTTATATTAAACCTGACCTTTTTAATATTCTTTCCCAGCCTTTTCTTGGTACTGACCACGCGTCCTTATGGACAGCGACAAAGTCGCCTCATCTCTCGCAACGGATGGCCCGTTGGCTCTCCTTCTTTGCGGAGTACAACTTTGAGGTTAAGTATAAACCTGGCAAGCAAAACGTGCTTGCAGACGCGTTGTCGCGTCGTCCCGATTACGAGCTCGCTCACGCGACATTCGTCACCACATCTGTGGTGGATCTCATACGCCAGGCGTATGAGAAAGACCCACAATGTACGCAGCTCATCAGCGTGTTGGGTGGAAAGGGTCTTGGCTCGTCTGAGCCAACCCTGTCAAGTCGAGCTAAAGCTCGTTTACACCGTTACAGGTACTGTGAGGGTCTGCTATTTTATAGCACGAGCGCGGAGGACACTTCGCGGGTGGTAGTTCCTCATAATGAGGAACTGAAGTATAGAGTCCTCTTTGAGGCACATGAAGCCCCTACCGGGGGTCATTTAGGTCGGGATAAGACCTACAGCTCTTTAAGCGCTTTGTATTGGTGGCCCAACATGTATAAGTGGGCTGGTGCGTATATACGCACCTGTGAGACGTGTCAGAGGGTTAAACCCTCTGCAAGTTCAGCTGCGCCTTTGGCGAGCTTATCGGTTCCAACGGAGTGTTGGAAATCCATTAGCATGGATTTTATCTTCGGTTTTCCGAAGGATAAGGCCGGGAACACCGGCACATTGGTCTTTGTAGACCGTTTGAGCAAGATGGCTCACCTGGCGGCGGTGCCAGAGTCCATTGATGGAAAAGTAATAGCAAAGTGTTCCTAGACCGTGTCTTTCGACAGCATGGTCTACCCGATTCCGTTGTGTCGGATCGGGATCCCCGTTTTACGGGAAAATTTTGGGGAGTGTTTTTTAGGGTGCTGGGCACCAAGCTCCTCATGTCCACTGCGGATCATCCGCAGACGGACGGGCAAACGGAACGCGTTAATCGCGTTGTTGAAGATATTCTCCGGAGTTTATGTCCGGATTCTCCAAAGAGTTGGAGTGAGATGCTTCCGATGGACGAATTTGCTATCAACAATTCGGTCCATGCATCTACGGGGTTTACCCCGTTTTACGTGAACGGATTAGTGAATCCGAGGGTTCCGTTGACGCCACGTGTGTGTGTCCCAGGGCTTGAGGGGGGAGGATTCCCTGATGTCAGTCCTGTATCTGTGAGAAAGCACATCGATAAGTTCTTATCGACGCGCCTTGGTGTCTTACGACACGTCTGCGATGCCATGGCGAAAATCCAAGACAATCAGAAGGAGAAGGCTGACCGGAAGGGGCGGCGTAATGAAAAGGTGTACAAAGTAGGAGAAAGTGTTTTATTAAACGCTAAAAATCTTCCTACACATGAAGTTTCCAACGTATTGCGGAATAAACTGCGCCCCAGGTTTGTGGGGCTTTTTAAGGTACTAGCCCGAAAGGGTCTGTCGTATACCTTGGACATCCCGAAGGCGATGCGTACGCATCCAACCTTCTATGTGGGTATGCTTAATCCATACCAGAACCCGGAGGCGGGTCCCCTCTTGGAGGAGGGTGGGAAGTCGGACAGCTGAAAGGCACGACAGGTCGTAACATCTCCGACAGGATCGAAATACGACCCTGAAGCTCCGCAACGAGAGACTCGAGGGAGGCAAGCCGCCCCTCGATGCGTTCATTCGCACTCCCCTCGTTGCGGAGTCCCTCCTGGGAATCCAGGATGAGAAGGCTGTGTCGATCACAGCGCACGTGGAAGTCACGTCGCAATTGCGCGACCTCCCCCTCCAGTTCTCGATACGGAGGGTACTCCACATTACCATGTGGAGCCTCTGATGGTACGACGCCATCACCGGGGTGAGACCCAGTACCTGGTGAAGTGGAAAGGTTATCCACATTCCCAGAGTTCGTGGGAGTCCGAGACTCTCCTGCGGCAGGATTGCCGTGACGTCGTTGATGCTTTCGAGCGGGAGAACCCCGCTGAGAGTCAACGACCAAAGGGGCGTAAGAACCCCTTCACTCCTAGTAGCTGGGAGTTTGCCGGAGGCAGATGCAGACTTTGCATTGCTCTCCGGCACCACATCGAGAGCAGGGCGCGTGTTGTAACAGGACTGATCCTGTTACAGGCTTACACTGTAATTGCGAGGAAGTGCGCAATACAATTAGGGCAGGATTAGTTGATAACAACTAATCCTATACTAAAAAGTAAATATAAATATTTACTTGAGTCTAAGAACGCAAAATTAAGAGTGTTTATTTAATGGGTGGTTTAGAGGCTAATAGTATAGTAACTACCTAATTAATATAATAGTATCAAGTATTCAACTAACTGTACTATTAGTTAACCTGCAAGATTCGGTATTTATACCGAATCGACTTTTCCTTCTTAGATTATAATAACTTATAATCTCATATTTAAATTTCAGACAACGCGTCTGAAATTAAACTGATATTCTAACTTGCATATCAATTATGTAATGGCACCCCATTACATCACCCCCCACTTAAGGTGGTTGGCCAATAATAATTCTTATTTTGGCCAATCATGGGTGGCACTTGTTGGTCGTTCTCATTTACCAACTGATTGACCATCGGCTCGATGGTCAAGGCACGCGGCGGCGCTCTAAAGAGCGCTGCTGAAAACGTCGAAGGAGCTTCTTCCTCCGCCTCAGCACTAGGTGCTGAGGTGTTGAGTGACAACAGTGATGCTGCATTAGCAGCGTCAACTAAGCAAGGGTCGGAAGACGTACCGTCTTCGACCACAGATGCTGCTAAGGCGGCATCTGGCAAGAAACAGGGAGATGTTGCTAATGCAACATCTCGCACGATGGCAACTTCCGAATGGCGTGTTGCCAAGAGGGCCATGTTCGGGAGTTCTGACTCCGAACAAAGTGATGGGGATACAGCTGTCCCCACTAAAGGATCTAGCGTCAACTACGCAAGGGTCAGAAGACGTACCTTCTTCGACCACAGATGCTGCTAAGGCGGCATCTGGCAAGAAACAGGAAGATGTTGCTAATGCAACATCTCGCACGATGGCAACTTCCGAATGGCGTGTTGCCAAGAGGGCCATGTTCTGGAGTTCTGACTCCGAACAAAGTGATGGGGATAAAGCTGTCCCCACTAGGATCTAGCAGTCGAAACTCGCTAGGTGCTCATCGCCTAACAGCGATGACGACTCTGGTGTCGCTGTCTTCTATGACAGCGACAATGATCATCACAGGTGGTTGCGGGAACGCAGAGCCCCACCTGGACCAAGTACTTCTCCACGTCGGGGTGATTTAACCCCGGCGCGTGGTGTTGAAGCAGTCGGTGCTCCGCCTGCTAAAAGAGCTCCAACAGAAGCGGCGCCTGCCGCTTCTAAAGCGTAACATCGTATGGAACCACATGTTCCGTACAGAGTGGGGTTTTCGACCCCTGGCTGGGCTCTTGCCCCCAACAGTGGCCGTCACCGTAAACGGGACAGCCAGTATGCGTTTTTCTATATCAACGTGCTGGATGACTGCGAAGACATCCAGTCACGTCGATTCGATCGAAGTACAGACGATAGACGTCTGTACTTTATTGACCTCTTTTTCCAGGTTCGATATTATTCGAGCCGGACAGGGTCAAGGAGGAACAGGGACGATAAAGACGCCCTGACTCAGAGTTGGAATGGTTTTGTTGACAACTACAACAAAAGCCCAGATGATTACGTGAATAAAGTTCACGTAATGCGCGAGCGCTTTTTAAAGCACTCACGAACAGGAAAAATGGAATACATCCATTTTTGCTTGCATCAAAGAAGGGTTAAAGTGTGGTGTCCCTTCTCACCTCGTTTGCCCGCAGTGTACGCAGGGAGCTCCTCGTCTGTCAGAGGAGGAGTTGCGGGGGTACGGTGGTTTTTCGGTACCCGCCGAAATTCAGGGTTTAATTGATACCCTGAATGCATCAACACCTACTGTTGATGCTACCTCGCATTATGAGTTTGAGACTTCTTCTCAAACTCAGTCAAAAGGTCTGGGGCGTCGGCCCTCAGAACCTCAATCGGCTCCCAAGAGTCGAACTCTTGGGGATATCCCAGCCAGCGTACCAAGTACTCGGTACGCTTCCCCTTCTTCGAAGGCTCGAGATCAAGCGCTCGAGGATATATCGCTTATTCCCTTGATTATCAATCAGGGGCGGCGGAGGTTGAGAATTCCCTCGCCGTTGTTGTTGCGGAGCATGGTTCTTTGCTCCGCAAGCTCGAGGAGGGTTATTCCTCCTTGAGCAGCGATATGTCTCACTGTGTGAAGACATATCGGTCTCTTCGCGAGGATGTCCGCGACATCCTCGGGGCGCACACTGCCCTCCAGCAGAAGAATGATCTTCTGTACATTGAGCTTTCCCGCTATAAGGGAGAGCTCGATCGGCGCACGGCTGATCTTGAGCAGCCGAAGGCGGAGGTAAAGACTCTCCGTTCTGCTCACCAACGGCTGGAAGCCGATTACAAGTCTCTCCTGGGAGACTTGGAGAAGACGGTATATTCCGTGGTTCTGCGTCTCGTCGTAAGACGAAGACGAGTGATACGGCTTGAGCCGCCCAACATAGAATGTTGGGTGAAGCCGCATTGCTGTGGGAATGTCTAAGGTATAGGCATTCCCCCGAATCTCTTGGGCCTTGAAAGGTCCAATGTACTTAGAAAGCAACTTCCGTGTAGGGAAGTTGCTTATTGCATGTGTAGGCAAATTGGTAGTACTTAATAATACCAATTCACCTTTCAGAAAGGAGTTTTGTTCTTCCTTCCTTGTTTGTCTGCATTTTGCTTCTGCTTATCAAAAGCAGAGGCAAGTGCATCTTTTATATATCTTATTACAGCGCCAAGCTGTAATACGAATTCATCTACTGCTTTATCAGCAGTAGGTGCATTGTCCTCGTTGTCTGCAGCCATTGCTGCAGACACATATTCATCGTATGCAGCTTCAGTTTCAATTGAAGCTGCTTCCGCTTCTACTGTACTTTCAGTAGAAGGGCCATCGTTTTGTTCACAAGTTGCAGTCGCAACTTGCGCATTGACTCGCTCAAAATTTGAGCGGGTCTCTTCCCCACTTAGATTTTGCGTACCGCCAAGTAAAGCTGGGGTTCGTGGATGCCTTAAGGCATTCACGTAGAACGGTGTATGCTTAGTTGAAGCATGCACCGAATTGTTAATCGCAAATTCAGTGAGTGGCAGGTAGTCAATCCACTGTTCAAAGGCATGTGCGTATGATCGCAACATGTCTCCTAGAACGCGGTTAACCCGTTCCGTCTGCCCATCCGTTTCCGGATGGTCCGCAGTTGACATCTTCAACTGGGTTCCCAACAATGAGAACGTTTCTTGCCAGAAACGTCCTGTAAATCTCGGATCTCTATCCGAGACAATGTCTTCCGGCATTCCGTGCAAACGGAATACCGTATCAACGAATATCCGCGCTGTTTGAGCGGCGGTTACATTCTCTGATACTGCAGTAAGATGTACCATCTTACTGATACGGTCTACAAAGACCACTATTCCAGTCTTCCGACTATTGTCGGGTGGAAGACCGAATACGAAGTCCATTGAAATGGACTTCCAGCACTCTGTCGGAACCGGCAGAGATTGCAGCGGAGCCTGTGAAGACTGCGCAGGCTTAACGCGCTGTCAAATCTCGCAAGCGCGTACGTATTTGCGTACCCACTTGTACTGGTTTCGCCAGTAAAAGTCACGTGCGAGAGAAGCGTATGTCTTCTCTCGACCTTGATGCCCCGAAATCGGTGCATCATGATACTCAAACATAATTTGATGTTTGAGATCATCGTCGTTTGGAACGACGATGCGACTTTCATCTTTTTGGTCTGTGCTGTAGAGCAGCAGACCATAGTGCAGTCGATATCGATGCACGCTAGCGCGGAGGAACTCTGGGAGTTCGTCGCGCTTCTCACTTGATTGATTACTTAAGTAATCAAGCAACAGACGTGTCTCCTCGTCTGTTTTGTACGCCTCGCGTACTTGTCGTATAATTGACGACGACAAAGCAGTGCAACGGATCGCGTTTGCACTGGCACCTTCGGTTACGGACGGTTTCGTCTCGTAATCGGGCCTTCGTGATAGCGCATCCGCTATCACGTTCAACTTTCCGGGTTTGTATTCAACAGTAAAGTTGTATTCAGCGAAGAATGACAGCCATCGAGCCAATCTTTGAGAAATGTGTGGTGAATTCACGGTCGTACGTAGCGACGCATGGTCCGTGTAAACCACAAACGGTCTATCTCCCAATAGATAGATCCGAAACTTGGCCAGTGCGTACTTCATGGCAAGGAGTTCCTTGTCATGCACTGGATAGTTGCGCTCGGCTGGGCGCAACTGACGCGATTGATAGCAGATTACGCGATCACGATCATCGTGATCACGCTGCATCAAAGCACAGCCAATAGCGAAATCGCTCGCGTCGTAAACGACGTGGAACGGACGCTCGTTATCGGCTATAGCCAAGACAGGCGCTTCAGTCAAGCTTTGCTTGACTGCATCAAAAGAATCTTGGCATTGGGTATCCCAATGCCATCCGAAATCTTTCTTAAGTAATTGAGAAAGAGGTAGTATTAACCCAGCATAGTTGGACGAATACTTGTGCAAATATGTTGCCAACCCAAGGAACTTTCGAAGTTCCTTAACGTTGTTTGGCGTAGGCCATTCAACGATCACCCTGATCTTTTCTGGATCAGGACGCACCCCGTTCTTGCCCACAAAGCATCCAAGAACGGGTATCTCAGGTGAATCAAAGGTGCACTTCTTTAGATTTGCATAGAGCTTATGCTTACGCATAAGCTCTAACACTCGACGTAGATGCTCCCTATGGACATCTACATCGCTTTTATCGTGTTCACCCTTACTATGGATGAACACGTCATCGAAATAACTCGGTGCGAATTCTCGCACCG
>CM047580.1:25103751-25158105 GCA_026184515.1 Peronosclerospora sorghi
CCTACGACTTTGGATCTGCTGCGATTCCGCGCATCCGTATGGCCGCGACGACCGACCTCAAGGACTTCACCGGCAAGGATGCTGATGAAGACCAGGCCTGGTCTTGGTTCAGTCGGGTCAAGTCTGCGTTCCTGCGAGACCAGACCCCAAAAAGCGAACGTTGTTTAATCTTCCGGGATTTGTTAAAAGGACCGGCTGCGAACTGGATTCAACAGTTGGGTCGGGGCGTCCGGTCTGACTGGGACCTGTTATGTGCGGAGTTTGAAGGTCAATATTGTAACTCCGGATTTTCAAGCGCCCGTAAGTACCACCATATGCAGAAGCGGGACGACGAAACACCGATCGAGTATTTGCATCGGTTGAACGTGGCTGCACTTCGCGCCGGCATAACAATCAAAGAGAATAACCCGCCGAACGGTGCCGCCTTAGAACATGTGGGTCACTATATTAGTACCCTTGACGATCAAGAACTGGCGGACCAGCTTACTCTACTGCGTCTTAAGGATGCGGGCGAAGTCGAACAGACCCTGCGGACGTTACAACAGTCGCGTAGTATGAGAGCGAAGACCGCTGGTGGATCAGGTCGCTATCGTTCCAAGACCCAGACCGATCCGGTCAAGAGACCTTGGACCAGACCGACCCGATCGGTCAAGGCAATTGTAGCTGATGACAGCACGGGGTCAGAAGGGGAAACTGGAAGTCCATCCAGCCAGGAGTCATCGGATGAAGACCAGTATCGTTACGTCTATGTTGCAGGACCTTCCCCGAAGACCAAGTCGAAGTCCGACCAGGTGGACCGGAAGGGAAGGAACGGAAGCAAGTCCGATCCAGACCGACCTCGTCAGAAGTGCTCCCACTGTGGGTCGAGCAAACATGATGGTCCAAACTGCTGGAAGAATATGGTGTGCAAGAAGTGCGAGAGACGCGGCCACCCGACGGACCACTGCCTCTTCGTATGAAAGTCATGTGGAGAGATCCACGAGGCCGGCCACTACAAGATTGAAGAATTTTTTAACATGATGTGCAAGTGGTATGTGCCGGACAAGCACGCGGGGATGCTGCCGCCAGACGCAGAAAAGATGTTAAACTAGAACGCTCGCCAGGTTGGAATCTGGATCGAGCCGAGCGTTCTACGGTCCACATCTATGCATATGTCGGCAAGGAGGATAAGACCGACAATACACGTTGTATTCCAAATCGCGTCGACCGAGACCATCCGGTCTACAGTCTGAAGGCCGATGAGTACTCCCGGACTAAGGTGGTTATGCAGTTGGACTTGCTGCCTGGAGAATCCCGCGGATACTGGAAGTATCACGCGCCTGATAAATGGTTCAAGCAGGCGAAAGCCTGTGGCAAGATTAATAACCAGAAGTCGACTATGTTGTTCGACTCTGGAGCTGAAGTATCGATAATCGACTACGCCTTTGCTCGTAAGGTCGGATGTCGTATAGACGATACCCAGAGACAATAATGCGTCGGGATCGGCGAAAACTCTTATATGACCGAAGGAAGAACGCGTTTGAAAATTGCTTTGTCGGGATCGCTGGTCTACTTTTTCAGCGCTTGGGTTGGTAAGTTGGCTGGTCTAGACGCTTTACTAGGAATGCATTTCATGGTCCCAGCTGGTATTCGCCTAGACCTGTCACATGGAGTGCTGACACTCCCGGATGAGGTCCAGGTCCAGTTGGCTGGTCGAAGACCTCTGTATGGTTCGTATACCGATATGGTCTGGTGGGACCAAGACCTCACTATCCCAGTTCGTCGGTCTGCCGATACCCCGGTTGAGAAAGGTTTTCGTTCGAGGAAGTTGTGGTTGACCAGGAGCGATCGGTGGGTCTCGACCTTCGTAAAGAGTGCTTGTCGACGTGATTTTGTCCGTGTTACCAATATCGGTGACAAGCCGCTGACACTGGACAATAACACTATTGTTGGTATGTGTTTAGCAGAAGGAAAGGTACCAAGGAAGATGGGGCTCGTCTCGATTGGATCGAGGCGGTATGTCGAGTGGCAAAACCTGGCGTACCAATCGACCACCGATCTTATCAGCGATGATGGGTCGGTGGAAGAGGATAGCTCAACTTTAGTGAAAAGACCAAGCTATGTCACCCCAAAAAAGATGTTGGTCCGAAGAAAGGCGCCGCAGTCACCAGGAACGGTGGACGGTGGACCATCAAGTAGACGAGCCAGGGTTAGTCAACGTGGTGTCAGCACAAGACCAGGTGACAGCGGAGCAAGAAACGGAAGAAGGGGAACATGAAATTGCTAGGTCGGACCATGACGGTATTCCTAATCAGACCGATATCAGTGAAGGACAGCCCGTCGATCAAGACCAGGGGCGTTCAGCCGGTCCAGATGGTCTAGGTGATATTGCCCCAGAAGATGAACAAGTATGTATACATGAAGGCGGGGAACAGTATATTCAGGAGCTGGAAAGTCAAATGGCAGTCCTCCCTGAAGTGTCTGCCGACTCGCCCGAAGTTACAACGGATGATTTACAAGTGGGTGATCAAGACCTTAACAGTCCAGACCAGATCGAGCAGTTGAAGAATATCATATGGAAGAAAAGACATCTGCTGATCGGAAAGGGCAACGTCTTACCACCTGCAGCCCGTAGTGCGATTTGCGATATTGACGTTGGAGATGCCAAGCCGATTGCCCAGCGATGTCGACGCGTGGCGCCACAGTACCGTGAAAAGTTTTCTGATCTCATTAAAGGACTGTTGGTCACCAAGATTATTAGACCGTCGACCTCGCCATGGGCCGCCGATCGTAATTGTTATCAAGAAGAACGGCGTCGACATTAGGTTGTGCATCGACTATCGGCTGGTAAATCGGTTAACTAAACTTATGGTGTACCCGATGCCGCTGATTAATGATCTGTTGGAAGACCTGGAAAAGACCTTGTGGTATTGCTCGCTGGACATGGCAAGTGGATTTTGGGTGGTCTCGATGACTGATCGAGCCCGTGAGATTTCCGCATTGTGACACCGTTTGGTCTTTTCGAGTGGAACCGTATGCCGTTCGGTCTGAAGAACGCACCCCAGATCTATCAAGGTTGATAGACAACGCACTGTACGGACACTTCAAAATCAAGACCGATGGGGACCCTGCCGAAAGTTATGATGTGTTTACAGAGGGTGAACCCGATCGGGAAAGAAGACCGTCCGTTCTAGGGAGGCGGTCGTACATCGATGACATTCTGATACCTGCCTCGTCATGGAACGATCTGTGCGAGAAGGTTGAACGATCGTTGGAGACGTGCGACCGCTGGAACCTATCTATCAGCGCCATAAAAAAATTTTGGGGTATGTCCAAGGTCGCCTATTTAGGTCATATGGTTTCAAACAAGGGTCTAGAGGCTAATCCTAAGGACCTGGATTCGTTAAGCAACCTCCCGTTTCCCAAGTCTCTGAAGGCAATGCAGTCCTTCCTAGGAAGCTTAAACTACTACAGCCGCTTCATCGAAGATTTTGCTATCTACTCGGCTGTGTTGTATGAGCTCCGGGAAGTGGACTACCATATGTTGCGCGAAGAAGACCGGGAAACTTTACATGGGGGCGCCGACACTGGTCTTGCTGCAGATTGTCCGCAAGTGAAGGCCGAAGACCATATGAAGCGTGCACAGTTTGCCTTTGGTATGTTGAAGGCTAAGATGGTGACGGCACCGATTTTGAAGCATTTCGATCCCGAAAAGGTCCCGACCATTATTGTATATGCTAGTCAGTAGGCCATTTCGGCCACTCTAGTACAAGATCATGATGGTGTGTACCATCCGGTCACGTTCACGAGCAGAACGCTGAAGCCAAATGAAGTGAACTATGGATTGTTGATAAAGAAGTTCTGGCGTTGCTACGAATTCTGGATGTGTGTTACAACCTGCTGGTCGGCCGACCTATAAAGGTCCTGTTAAGGCGGTCTACTTTGGCCTGGCTATTATCAGCCAATGGGATGGACGGACGTCTAGGCAGATGGTCGGCGGTCTTGTCGCAGTGGACCCTCGAGGTCGTTAAGTGCACCAGGGGCGAGGAAGAGATATTGGGCACATTAGCTGCCAGTATCACCCCTCGGTCTGAAGTGGACGAGGCATTGATAGCGATTGCCCCGAGGAATCAACCTCGGCAGTCAGTTTCGAGACCGCCACCGACCGTCGACCATGATGAAGAGCTCTTGGTCTTAAGTTTTGACGGATCAGCAAAAGTGAAGAAGAAGGTCGGCGCCTATAGTGCAATAGTGTGGAAGTTGCCACAATGGTCTATAGTTGCAGCCGCTGCCGATTTCACGCCGGATATTACTTTTAACGAGGCGGAGTACCGAGGTCTACTTCTATGTCTGGACCTGCTGTCGTCGCAAGAGAAGGGGCGAGTCATCATATGTGGTGACTCCAACCTAGTGATCAGGCAGATCACCGGAGAGGTCGACTGCAAGGCTCCACGGCTGAGGTCGTTAAAGGATCGGGTAATGAAGGCATTGAAAGACCATCCCAACCACGAGCTGTTGCACGTGAAACGGGACTGGAACAGAAGCGCCGACTACCTCGCGACCAAGGCCATGCGAGACCAGACCGGGGCTACGATCACCGAGGAAGCCGTTCTTGATGAATTGATGAATATAAAAGGCTCCCCGAGGTGATCGGACCCAAGAACGCTCCGGACCAGGTGCATGTGATGGTCGCGACTAGGCCGAAAGCTCGGAAGTCCCACCAACCGTTCCCAAAGGAACGGTTGAGTGAATCTGTTGTGCAACGACTAAGGGCAGAACGGATCCTCAAGGCGCAGGACGAAGAAAAATGGATTGTGAATTTGAAGACCTACCTGCGCGGTGAATTGTCTAAGTTGACGAATGGTCAAGCGAAAGAATGTGCCAAGATCGCAGACAGTTACGAAGTGGATGAGGATGGTTACTATATTACTGCCGCGATGCCGACCAAGACAGTGCAGACAGGGACCGATTGGCGAAATTGGTGATACCTGAGTTGCTGCAGCCGGATGTCCTCCATCACTACCATGTGATTCTAGAAGGGGTACATCAGGGAATAGGCAGAACGTATAACAAGATCAGGTCCCACTTTCACTGGAGAGGTATTTTCCGAAGTGTATAGAAATATGTGGGTTGTTGTACGGATTGCGAGACCGGAAAGGGTAGACCGGTAATCAAGGGGCGATCGCCCGGGAATATCGAAGCTACCTACCCTTTCCAGGTCATAGCGATGGACCATATACCGTCGCTGCCTAAGTATACATATTTCAATACTGAGTTGTTGATCTGGGTAGACCTGTTCACCGGTCTAGTTATTGCGAAAGCAAGTTCGTCCCGGTCTGCCGAGCAGATCGCCAAAAGTTACGAAGAATGCGTGTTCCGAGGGTTCGGCGCCAGCGAGGTCATTAGACACGACCTAGAACCCGGTTTCATGGCCGAGGTGTTCCGGTCGTTTAACAATATGCTGGGCCAGAAACAG
Source organism: Peronosclerospora sorghi (assembly GCA_026184515.1). NCBI lineage: Eukaryota > Oomycota > Peronosporomycetes > Peronosporales > Peronosporaceae > Peronosclerospora > Peronosclerospora sorghi. The sequence continues at coordinate 25,109,207 of CM047580.1, forward strand.
AGCGCGATGATGGCATATCGTCCGCAAGCGAATGGATCGGCAGAACGTATGGTACAAACTATTACAAGAGCAATCAAGATGTACGTTGCCGATCCAGACCAGCGCGATTGGGACTAATACGCGGAAAGGCTGGTGTTTGCACTCAACTCGTCGACCGATCGGGTCCGAGGAGAAACGCCTTTTTATCTTGGGTATGGATGGGACCCCCGGTCCACTCTTGAAGCCGCGATACCTATTGGCTGCACTCGGACGCGCGATCGTGATGCTCGACGTTGGCGCATGCAGGTCCAGAAACATTACCAGCATGCAAGAGAAATTGTCAACGAAAAGTTACGTCAAGCTACACAAGAGCGGGCAGACCGGAACAACGACCAGGTCCAACCCCACGGTATAGAACCAGGGGCGAGGGTATGGTTGTACCTAGACCGAGTGAAGGAGGGCTATGCGAAGAAGCTGGCTCACATGTGGCACGGTCCTTTCCGTGTTGCCGAGCTGATTGGTGAACAAGATGCCCGTCTAGTAACAAACGGCACGGACTACAAGGTCTTCCCGATCGTACATGTGTCCAAGTTAAAACTGGTCCGATAATTTCCTGATCGTCCCAAAATGCCCTGTCTAGTAGACGAGGCAGAACGGTTTGATTTCGATGAAGCATTACTGCTGGAGGACAGTTGGGAACGACCGCTGGAGAAGGACGAATTTGAAGTGGAAAAGGTCTTAGATGTCCGATCGATCAAGAAGACCAGTTTCGGCCGGACCCACCGAGAATATCTGGTCCGATGGAAGGACCATGATGAAACAACTTGGATCGATGAGTCCGACCTGAACTGTGGAGCACTACTACGAGAATTCGAACGGGACCGAGTCAGTCGGAACCGTTTCGCAGTGATGCAGACCCATGAAGACCAAGACCAAGACATGCAGTAGCATCGGTCTTCCCGACAGACGTGAAGAGGTGGAAGGTATTGTGTCTTGTGTATTGTGTATTGTGAATATGTGACGAATTGGAATAGTGGAGTGAGGAATGTGGATTTTTTTCGCGATGTAAGTGGAACGGTTGGTGATAACGTGTCTAGTGCAACTCTGGAGAAAGTGATGGAATTAGCTCGAGTGATTTGATGACCGAACATGTGAAAAAGAACGATGATATATATTAAGTGTTATCTGGTCGACTACTTACGACCTCACTCGCCAGAACCCCACAGACGGCCGACGGTCAACGACGGATGCTTTTCAACTTGGTCCTGGTACTGGTTACGCCAAGGTTCTTGTTGGTCTAGTTGGACCAAAGCATCCTTGAGGTCCAAGACCCGTGTATTGCACCCAAGACCGGGGTACCATGTGCCACCATCAGCCAGCAGCCGGGTCCTCTCGACGCGACGCCGCGGCATATGAAGTACAACTGGATATAAGAACACATCGACGTCGCACTCGTGGGCCAGCATCCCGTCCAAAACATATTGGCACAGGGACTGCCAGGCCTCACCCGCTCTGATCCGACGCCGCTTGCGCTTGTTCTGGATGGTCGCCAAGCCAGGGTCTTGTCGAAATCGTTCCGGGGGAAGCACCAGATAGTGGGATGCCTCCCAGATGGCTTGAGCGTGAGTCGTGTTAAAATATTTTACCCGACTCATGAAAGCATTGGCCCACGGAGTCGAGTGGAAGATGAACCCCAGCTTGGGATGCTCGAAAATCTTCCACGGCTCGTCAGCGTACAAGCAGGAGATCTGTTCCGACGTGATCAAGTCCGGCCGCCATTCCGACGCGGCAGGAACTTTCTTCGCCGGCGGGAAAAGCCAATGGTCTGGACGAGAGAAAGACCGGGCCAGGAGCTGCTTGGTCAGGGTGGACCGGCGTAAACAACCGATCTGCCCTGGCGACCACGGCAAAGTATCCTCACTCGTTCGTGGCTGGAGGGAAGAAATGTCGATTGCCACGTTGACCAACAAAGCATCTTTGTGGAGCTTGGACGTCCCAGGCAAGACCGTAGGTGTTGACTTTGTCGACGCATGAGGTGGTGGAACGCCACCATGCGCACCGGTCTTCTTTGCCTGCTCCGAAGTCGGTGCAACTTGAACAAAACTTTCATGTGGACTTGTTCGCGACTTGGTTGGGATGGGGAAAGCAAACTCTGAATCACCGGAGTCTCCGCCGGAGTCATCCCAGGACGAGACCTCTGAATACTTGGCACGGTCAGCACCGGCGGTCGAGGGCGCTTGTTTTTTGGATATGTTACTGTCGTCATCCTCGTCCAAGCTTGGGCTCACGAGGGGCGCCTGTATCTTGGCTCGCTTACGAGGCACCGCACGCTTCCCTTCGAGTTCAGGGTCGCGCGCTGTTCCCGCGCCCTCGAGGGACGCGGCTCGTCCGCGCGCTTCTTAGACTTTCGACGAACTTTGGGCTGGGGAATTTCGTCCAATGAACGGCCTTGGTCTTGGTCCCGGTGTAGGTCCACCAAGGCGGCCGACGCAGACCGGTCTACGCTGGAGGCAGCAACCGGATGCCGACGAGGACGCAACAGGTCAACCAAGAGCTGATGACATTCTTTTAATACCGCCCGACGACCGTTCGCTGCCTGCGTCCAATCGTTCGACTTGCGTTCACAAGACTGGACCTCCTCGGTATGGTCTTGAATCGAAATTCGGAGCTCAGTGAGACGCCTCTCGAGGTCGTCGCTTTGAATGCTCAACGTGGTCTGGTTAAGCAGGTCTTCTGCTTGCTGCTGTTGGACCAGCACAAGCTGCTCCCGAAGATGAAGCTGATGAGCCTCCAAGCGGGTCAACCTATTGCACGCGTTTATTAGTCCGGTCAAAATCTGACGCAGCTAGAGGTCATTCGTGTTCGACTGCCGATCGGCGGCAAGCAGGGCATTGATCGCCTTGCTGATGCCAGGAGGTATACGGGCTGGAGGTATACGGGCTGAAGACAAACGAAGGTTAGAACAGGTCCAAGGTGAAGACCGGACATGCATGCTTACGTTGTGTCGCCTGTTGAGCAATCTGATCCTGGAGACGTGCGATCTATTCAAGTGCGTCTTGCAACTGCGCGTCGGTCCCGGTCTGATGCCCTGCCGATGTCTGAGGTGCAGTAGAACGATGGGAGCTGCCAGACCGGACCGACCGGACGGGCGAAGTGACATGCGATGACGTGGTATGCGAGGTGCCTACAAGAACGGTCGTTAAGGAAATACAAGAAGGTCAAGTCCAGCAGTGCAAGTACCTGGAACGGATGAAGAAGATGGTTGCTCCATGTAGGAAAAGTCTGAATGACCAAGGTTCAACTGAATTTGATGGACGAGGTCAGACCGTTGTCGTTGTGCGACACGGTCTGACTCAGGGGCGGCTGTGGAGAAGCGTGCCCAAAATTTGGCACACTTCTGGTCAAGTTTTGTCAAGGCATTTGGTCTAATTTCGGATTGGTTTAAACAAGGGGGGCTTTTCAGCCTATCAGACTCAAGAAGTGTCAAGAACGCAAGTTTTGGTGAGTCACCCGACTTTGGGTATTTTACATATTTTTGTGGGGGTACATTTAGGGACTATAGGGTAGTAGTATTTTAGTTGTGGTTTTTCCAAGTAAGAGGCTTTTGGTTGTGGTTTTACCTTTTAGGACAGAGGTTATACCTTTAAGTAAGTAAATCTTTTAGCTTTCGGATAAGTGGCTGAAACCTCTTCTGGTCTTGGTTCACACCACAGCTAGGGGTCGCCGTTCTTCCCTTTTTGTACACTAGTCTCCTCCGCCCGCCGCGGAGTGTTTGGGGGCAGAGGGTCGAATTATCCCCTCTCGCCCATTATAACCGGTCTGGATGCGCCGCACGCGCACTTTGGCCCACAGGAAGTCCCTCGACGGGAGTACGATTTGGCGATCTCAACACCTCAACTCAAGTACGTTTGGAACGTGCTATTCACTGGATTGGTCTTGGTGTGGAGATATCGTTTGTGGAGTTTCACGAACATATTGGGTCTTACGCGGCCATATTGGCTTGTTTTAATATTGGTTGGAAACTAGACCGGTTTTGGTCTTATTTCGTATTGGTCAGGGGCTAGACCGGAACGGTCGGTCTACCCTCTATTATTTCGTATTGGTCAGGTCTTGATCGTTTGGACGATCGACCTATTGGAAGCTATCTATTGGAAGTGTTTTTGGTCTGTTTGTGTCTGGGGTGAAGAGTTCCGCCCCAGAGATACCTACCCTGATCGGTCTTCTATATTCAAGACCGGTTCGATCCAATCTGCGATCCCGATCCACCGAGTGTGTAACTAGCCCATTCCATCGGGTACACAAGGTGAGATGGACACTAAACAATCGGACCAAGTGGGTTCTCATGACGACCGGTCGTCTGCTTGCAGCGGACGATCGGACCAGATCTCGAGTGGTGGTCCGCGGAGTACCCCCTCCGAAAGTTGGAAGGCTGGTAGTCAGGTTATCGATGCTAATGTTTTCGATTTCGAACTTGACTCCACCACAAAAGTTAGTGAAGTCACTGTTAAAATCTTGAGCGTAGTGTTGCGATCCGGGAGCTGGGAAGGGGGACGGTTCAGAATAAAGAAAGAAAGAAAAGTGTACTGTATTATTATAATTAAAGCTTTAGTCCTAAACTTTAATCATAATTCCATGCATATAAACGACTTAAAATCATTGCGATTTTGTCCAATGAAAGATGCTTGTGCCGGCCGTCTCGCTACCGGTCAAATACCGGACCAACAAGTATTAACTCTCATTGGTCGAAATCACTGCGATTCTCGTCCAATCAAAAAATTGCTTGTGCCGGCCGGCCGTCTCATGCCGGCCGTCTCGCGAAAAACCAGACCAACAAGTACTACCGGTACCAACCGGTTCTTCAAACAGAAATGAGGATTGTATGGACAACACCCAACAGTCACCTGGAACACAACTCTGCAGTGTGAGACACGTGAATCTAAAACTAAAGGATACATTTTTTTTATTTCTCATACTTTTACCTACTTCTGGTGATTTTCTATTGTTTTGTTTTTGTTTTATGTTGTTTGGGGTTTTGTTTCGGGTGGGTGACCTGTATGGGTGGGTTTGGTTGGTTTTCTTCCAAGAAAAAATTTACAACACTGTACTCGGATAACTAACTCATAACCTCAGGTAACTCATCGGATTTGGCATCCACCAAGGCTATGAGTTATCCGAGGGACGACTGTATATCATGTAAAGTTACTTATGTGAAATAAAACAATGCTAAAATGTTAAACTTGAACTTTAACTTGAAAATGTGCATTTTCATTTCAGTAAATGGAGTTTCACCATCATGAAAAGACGTAAGAGCCAAAATGGCTACATGCATTACCAACAGTATCTAGCGTGTTCCTAAACCAAATGGGTACAAGTATTCACTAGGTAATTGAATATCAACTGAAGGATCATCAAGCAAGATGTTGCTAGACGCCAACTGTTGATGACTGAACAGTCTTTTCTAACGGAGAAGCGATTACTCTCAAATGCAGCTGCCCCTGCCATACTGTGCTTCAATACATCCGTTCCAATTATAATACTACTCGTTCCCTCGCACCATATTCGTTTCAGGTTTATATACGAAAACGCAGGTCGAATCCATCTTTGTGTGGCCACTAGACATGAACAAAAAATCGTATCGAGGTGTGATGTCGCTTATACCACTCGAGCTTTCGTGTTACGAGCATTATCCCGCCCCACCTCCTAATACATTCATGGGTTCTCTGATCCTACGCTCTCGCAAGAAGTTGCACCTTTTCACCATGAATCAACTCGGCGAGAGCTAAACTTCAATGTCACAAACAGGCTGTGGCACTAGTCATCGAAGAGTGATGGTCACTCCGCTTGCGACTTTCTTTTTTAGGGGCTCAGAAACTATCCTGGCTTGTCTGTGCAGCCTGTCGACATGATTACTGACTTGCGCATGTCACCCAAATGTTTATGCTATGAGCACCCTATCTCAAGATGAATGCGTGAATAGGACAACGACCAACGGCCCCTAGCTCAGGACCAAATGGGACTATTTTTGAGACAAAACACGAGTCCTGTCCTCGCCATCGAAAACAACTGTATTCAATCGCAACGGAACAAAAAACGTCGCCAGCCCTTCCTACCGCGTACTGACACTCCTCCACTCCACCAACGTCACAGTGACGTGATTTCTCCGCTGTCTCGCCACTTTTTCTTGACCCCCCAAAAAAACCTACTATCTCCTTTGATGCCAAATCAGACGAGAAAAAAAACACCCACCCCCAGACTGTAAAAAACCTCACCCCTGAGTGCGTACAAAAAAACCGTCCAGCAGCAGCAACCCCACCTCCTAGCGCATCAAGAAAACCGTGGCGCGGCCCATGCCCTCTTCCTCCCCTTCTCCTGGCCACAGCAGCTCGTTCTCTCGTTTCTTCTCGCGTCGATCGCATCGCGCGTCTCGTGCTCTTTCCGTCCGTACCGGTTTCACGTCCAGCGCCCGCCCACACCCCTCGCAAGCGCAACGGATCCGTCTCGTAAACACCTTGAGCGTCTCGGAGCTCTATGCGCTCCGAGAACTCGTGCACCGCGCCGCGAACAAGTCATTCGTTCCGTCCTCGACCAAGAAACACACACGTGCGTGCCACTCGTCCGCTGGGACCGTCGAACGCACGCGTCGAGACGCCAGGAAGGCCGCTACAAGAACCCGCTCGTCCGTGACGCGTCTTCGCCATCATGCCCCTCCGACCCCGTGCGCGATCGATCTCATCACGACGAAACGATTCTATTTCAATGAACGTGCGGATCAGCGGCTCCGTCTTCCCTCGCGTCGCCACTTGGTGCGGCTCTTTCCACGCTTGACCCACGTGTCGAAAGCCGCGCAGCGCGTCTTGTTCCACGCGTTTGACGCGAATGCGTCGGGCAAGATTGAGTTTGACGAGCTCTGTGCGATGCTCGCGCGGGTCAAGCGCGCCCGTGGCACGTCCGTGCACGAGATGGCCGAGCTCGTGTGCTCGTGGTTTCAAGACGAGCCCGCGACGACGGGCCTCTCGTGTTTCAACGTGCAACTGCTCGCGCTCACGGCCATGGAGCTCGACCACGAAGCGCACGTGCTCACCGAGTACAGTCACGACGTCGTCGCGTCCTTGACCAAACTCATTCTCAATGGCGAAGCGACGCACGTGACCCAAGCGACGTTTTGCCAGCGCATGGAGTGTCACCTGGGCGCCCAAGTGCTCCAGCTCTTGCTCGCGCCGTTTCACGTCACGCACGCCGTGCTCGAGGAAGCGACGCTCGTGGACGAGGCCGAGACGTGCGAGTGGACCGCCGGCGACACGGCGTACCTCGTCTCGACCACGTGGTGGACGCCGTGGCAGCAATATGTGCGAGCACGACACGTGCCACGCACGCACCACGCGGCCACGCCGCGAGGGGAACAGGAACCGGGCGATCAAGAACGCGCGCACCGGGCGCGACCACGCTCGGTGCGTGGTCCAGGCGCTTGTTACGCCTGTCCGGGCCCCATTTCGAATCGAGACCTCGCAGCGAATGAAGAGCTCGGGACGTTACGTCCCCATCTCGTCCACGGACGCGACTTTGTCCTCGTGCCGGCACGCATCTGGCATCCACTCGTGCAATTGTACGGTGGCGGACCCGAATACAAGCGCCAGGTCGTGCCGGACGCGCCGCGCGACCCGACCGAGCCACAGCCACGCGTCACGGTCGACTTGTATCCCATCGTCCTGCCCGTGCGTCTCGCGCGCCATGATGCGCGCCACGTCTTTCTCGTCTACACGCGGCGATTCATGGTCCCACGAGATTCCTCGTTGAAGGAACTCGTGCATCGCATGGGCATCTTTCCCGACGTGAATGCCACGGAAGTGACGCTCTGGTTACGTCGCCATCGTCTTCAAGCGTGGATCCCGCTCGACGGGAGTCTCGACGCGACGTTGGAACGCTTGGCGATCACGAGTGCGCAGGAACTGCTCGTGGATTTTCGAGCGCTGGACCTGGACGACGATCCCCACAGTCGGGCGCAAGCCCATCGACGCCAGTGTCTCGCGGCCATGAAACCGCGCGAGCCGTTCCACGTGGCCATGTTGCAACCGATCGGGAATGATTTTCTCGCGTGTCCACGCGCGAGTCTTGCGCGATTCGCACGGACAGGGAACTGGTATCGCCTGCGCACGAGTCTCGCGGCGGAACTGGACACGACCGGGACCGTATCGTCCTTCTCGGCCCACTACGAACGTCCAGGAGCTGCTCGTGGGGGTGGATGGACCAACTCCATGGAAGGCGCCGCCCGCGCGTCGCGCGGACGGCTCGTGACCCACGCCGGGATCCGTGCCACGGGACTCGTGAATATGGGCAACACGTGCTTCATGAACAGTGCGCTCCAGTGTTTCGTGCACTCGCCAATCTTTCGCGAATACTTTCTCTCGACGCGATACGAGCTCGAGGTGAACAAGAAGAATCGGCTCGGGAGTCGGGGCGCCATCGCGGCCGCGTACGCGCAACTCGTGAGCTCCATGTGGCGCGAGCGCGAGCACGGCTACTTGATTCCCGGCCGCTTTCGCGACGCGTTCATCCAGGTCCGCGCGGAATTTGAAGACTTGCGGCAGTATGATGCGCACGAGTTTATGGTCGCACTGCTCGATTGTCTCCATGAAGATCTGAACCAAGGGCGTCGCACCCACCACCACGGTCGACCCCCGCTCGCGACTGAGGACGACGTGATTCAAGCGCAGAGCTCGCGGTGTCTGAGTTTCTCGAGTTTTCGTGGCACGGACGACGGCCGCGCGAGCCTGGACCGGTGCGAGCCAACTGCTACTGCCGAGACCGACGGCGACGCGGCGTGGCGCGAGTATACGCAAGTGAATGCGTCCGTGGTCGTGGATCTCTTTCACGGTCAAATGCGGAGTGAGACCGTGTGTCATACATGCGGCGAGCGCAAGTGTACGTTTGATCCGAATCTCTTCCTGAGTCTCCCGATTCCAGAATCCACGTTTGTGCGACTCGACGTGCTCGTGCTCCTCCAAGCTCGGACGTTGCCATGTGACGAAACAAAAGACGACCCGCGTCCACCCGTCGAGACGCGTGGGTTCTGGCTCCGTCGGGGCAGTAGCGTCCAGACGTTGTGTGACCGCATTGCCGCCGTGCACGGACGTGCGAGTGGGCATCGGTTCCTGCTCGTGGAACTCCGTCGTCATCGTATCAAGCGCATCCTCGAGCCCGACGAACGCGTCGAGAAACTCGTGCCGATCCTGCCGGGCGCGCTCGCGGCGTACGAACGGGCGTGGACGCTGGACGAGCTTCCCGTCGTGCCCGCGCTCGTCTCGGACTACTTTACGACGTGGAATGGGGCAGCGCCCCGGGCTCGAGCGTGTCGAAGCTTTGCCGATCTGCACGTGGGCGCGCGCGTGCAGGCCCGAGGCCAGAGTAAGGACTGGGAGGAAGCGACCGTGATCCACGTAGCGGCCACGCCGTCGCCCCGTGTGTGTCTTCGGTTTGAGCACGAGCGTAGCCAAAAGAGGACCAAGTGGTTTACCGCTCGGGACTGGCACGGCAAAGGACGAGGACACGAGGCCGTGGCGCGGCCCGCGGAAGTGTTTGAAGTGCAAGTTGTCCATCGAGTGCGTGCGCGGCCCGAGCAGACGAGTGGAGATCGCGTGCGGGACGACGACGACGACGATCCGACCGGCTCGTGGACAGTCTTTGGGCTCCCGCTTTTTCTGACCATGGCGTCGGATAAAACGGCGCACGAGCTGCATCATGCGCTGGTGTTCCAAACGGCGCGTTTCTGGCGCCGGTTGCAGCGCGTGTCCGGGACGGCGTGGCAGGACACGTGGATGCAGAGCAAGGTGCCGTACACCGTCCGGATTGTCGACCTGGAACACGTGACGAGGGCGCGGGGCACGGACGTACCCCTGGACGCGAGTGCCTTGATGGACCACTTTGCCGCGCGGAGTGTCCTCGTGCTCGATTGGATGGATCGGCACGAGTACGCGAGCGAGGCCGTGCGGGCAGCGGACGACGTCCCGCTCGACGTGTGGCGCGCGGCGGACACGGATGCGGTGGTGCGGGCGGAGCTCGACGACAAGGCCGTGCTGGACGGACGCGGGGCCGCGCACGACCGCGTGCCGCCGCATGCCGTGCCCTTGACCCGCTGTATGGACGCGTTGATGCGGGACGAGCTCATTTCGCGCGAGGATGCGTGGATCTGTGAACACTGTGGCGTGCCGCGGGAAGGCACGCGCCGGTCGTCCATTTCGCGCTTGCCGGACCTCGTCATGATTCAACTCAAGCGCTTTCAATACCTCGAGAATCAACAGAGACAAAAGGTGCGCGCGGTCGTGGATTTCCCACTACAAGGCCTGGATTTCGCGCCGTGGATGGACCGACCGAGCCGCCCAAGCGACGACGCTGCGGACGACTCGACCGTGTACGATCTCTATGCCGTCGCGAATCACGTGGGGGGCCTCACGCGCGGCCATTACACGGCCTCCTGTCGCTACGATGCCGAGTATCCCGAGAGCGCGGCGCTGTTTCAGCACGCGGCGGCGCCCGACGTGCAGTGTCCCGAGCTCTGGTTTCGCTTTGATGATGACAAAGTGGCCGAGATGGCCCCGGGCGACGTGGTCACGGACGCTGCCTACGTCTTGTTCTATAAACGACGGACGCTGTCGTCGTCGAATGTCCTGCGCTACGCACTCTAAACAACGTGACGTGAGTACAAGTGCCCGCTGAGGGTGTTAACAAACGATGGCTCGATCTGTAAGGACAACATGGGGCCCAACTCCACGCGGTGGGTACACCAACGAACCAGGAAGAATGAAACGTGTGTCAAAAATGGGAGATCGGCACGTTCGGGCGGGCACGAAGGTGTCCCCGCCACGAAAAATCGTAACGAGCCGTCGACTCCGCTCGTGTCTATTTTGTACTTAGAGTTTTTGTTGTTCACGGCAATTCACTAGGTGACGTAAACTTTACTTGATAGTTGATTCATTCCATTCACGCAAAAGTGGGGGGGGGGAGTACGAGATACTTGCGCCTGTCGTCGAAAGGGGCTACAATGAACGAGGAGGGGGACACGTCACAGTGGCGTCGGTGCACCATGTGTGTCTTGGCTACGCATTCAGCGCTTCACATTCGTCGATCCAGTCCGTATACACGTCAATGGGTGCGCTCAAATCTGCACGCACACACACACATGGATACACAAATAGACAATTGCCTCGTATTAGTTAGTACGCAGTACCTCCTCCATCCAACCAACGAGACGTGTGAGTGGCGTGCGTACAGTGAATCGAAGTCTGAAAACTTTCGGTACACACGCGGCAAGACAAGTGGCCGATATTGCGTTCCCGGTCCCTGGATAGACCGAGTTCACGACGCAAGTGTGTCCATGAGTACAACCAACTTCGAGAAAAAACACTGGGTGGGGCAAGACACAAACAGCGCGCGTGGCGAAACGCACATTTTACACTCGACGGCCTCATCGTGGGAACAAAAGGGACATTTAAAGACCGTCGACACCACTTGCTTCTTGCGCGTCTGGATCTTCTTGGTCGACTTCTTCCTCCGCCCCATGATCGCGCGAGCGAGCGCGTGGATCCAGTGGCTGAGATGAGAACTTGAAAATAACACGACGAACCCAAAATTCACGGATAAAACCCAAAATCCACTGATAAAACCCAGAATCGACTGATAAAACCCAAAATCAACTCTAGAACCTTTAAAGAACGGATAACACGTAACCGAGACCGTATCGCACCTAGAACGTGTTATCACGAATATATATATATATATATATATATCAAGGTAGGAAGGAATACAGCAGGCACTTTTCGAGTTAATGGACAAACATTCCATTCAACTGTTCGCCTCCATGGTTCCAACACGCATAGGCCAGCTTCTTACAAGTGCTCGAGCTTGACTTCCTTCGGGGCCTTAAAGTCGGCGTCCTCGAGGCCACAGCGCGTCATGTAGGCATTCAACTCGGCCTGCAGTTCGCTCTGCTCGGCTTCCGTGAGCTTGATCACCTGGCCTCGTTTCGCCTCGAGCTCGGTCGCAAAGGCGCGCAGCTCCTTTGTGAAGAGAGCAGCCACATCATCCTCCTTGTCGTCCTCCACGTCAACGTTTCCGAGAATATCGACCGCGAGCTGGAACGCCGCGTCCTTGAGCTTCTTGTCGCCCTTCTCGACCACCGCGCGGACGTTGCGCGTGGCACTGGCCACCATGCTCTTTTGCAGCTCGAGATTGTACAGCGTCTCGAGCTCCCGAATCGACTCGAGGTTGCGCACAAACGTTTCCCGCGTCTTGTGACGCAGCTTGTACGCTTGGACCGTACACATGAGCGCCACGGCCTCCTTGTGCGCGTCCGCAAGCGTCGCAATGTCTGCGTGAATCGTGAGCATCGCCTTGTGCGCCTCGATCGTTTCTTTCGCAAGCTCGAGATTCGCGTCTTCCATGGCGTTTTGCTCACTGTCGACAGAAAAAAGAGCCAACAAATAGCCATCAAGTGGTCGGTTGGGTGCAGCGAAAGAACACAAACGAATCGGCCCTTCCTCACCTCAAGATCGCAGCGGCACGTTCGTCAAAGTACGAAGCAATCATGTCACCCCCATACTTGTACGTAGCCGTACAAAAGAGCAGGAAACAGCACACCAATTGCGACTCCTCATTCAGCACGTAAAACTAGTGCATCCATCGCATCATCATCCTATTAGCTACCGAGGCAAGCATCGTCACGTGAACAGCTACGTACGTGGTTCGAGATGGCGGGAATCGCGAGCGCGCCAAGGATGGGGGCCGAAATCTTCCAGTCCGAGAGCCCTATCTGATCCAAGATGCCCTGCGTGGGAATTGGCACGCCTTCTGTAGGGTCTTTCTCGTCCTTGCGCGCCACTCCCGTCGTATGGAGACTCATGGTACGTAGCAGCTTCCCCGTGCTCTGCTTGGGCGAGCGGAGCACTGCTTTACGGAGAGCGAGGCGGCTTAGCATGGTCTATAGAGCACGAGGTCGTTCGTTGTCTGCGTGCTTTGATTTGATCGAGAGCCATCCGCTCGCGAAAAGTTGCCTCCCTAGCGCAACATAAGCTGTCTGAAAGGTTTGAGTATAAACCCTGAATAAACCGAAACTAAATTACGCACGACACACACCACGTGTTGGGCATTATATAACGATACCATCTCTTTATTAAAACTGAGAAGGACTATTTTAGGTAGCAATTTGCATTTCGTTCTTACTAGGGGGTTTCAAAGTTAGGTGATTTCGGGTAATTTTTTGAGGTGAAATGGTCGACCATTTGGTCGATTTTACGTCCACTTCGGAAATCGACTAGCTTCGAGCTAGTCGATTTCGGTTTTGGCGAAATGGACGATTTTCTTTCTCGAAATCGCCGCGCTCTACCTAACCCCAGGCACACGTGTCAACCAATCAACCTCCTCCTTTGGCACGTCACAATGGACTCGCACCAGCGCTACCACATTGCGCATGGAATCTTTTGGGAGAACGCAGAAAGAAAAGAACCGGAGGCGCTCACACATATCACGCACGGCCAAAGACGTAGCTGCTGAAGTGTGGAGACCGCGCGACTCGAATTTGAAGGAATATGTGCTGGCATACATTGTGTGTAATGGGGTGCCATTACATAATTTATATTCAAGTTAGAATATCACAGTTTAATTTCAGACGCGTTGTCTGAAATTTAAATAAGAGATTATAAGTTATTATAATCTAAGAAGGAAAAGTCGATTCGGTATAAATACCGAATCTTGCAGGTTAACTAATAGTACAGTTAGTTGAATACTTGATACTATTATATTAATTAGGTAGTTACTATACTATTAGCCTCTAAACCACCCATTAAATAAACACTCTTAATTTTGCGTTCTAACAGATAAGTGAATATTAATATATTTACTTTTATTATAGGATTAGTTGTTACCAACTAATCCTGCCCTAATTGTATTGCGCGCTCCCTCTCAGATACAGTGTAAGCCAGTAACAGGATCAGTCCTGTTACACCTGGTAGCACTTTGTGGTCCGTCTTAACGACCACAGTTCCGTTCTGCTAGTTAACTAGCGGAGCGAAGATTAAGAGCCGCTCGGCATCATGTCGCGAGACATGTCGGCCGCCGAGCGAGAAAAAACGCTGGAAGAGGTGAATAAACACTTCCCTCACTTCTCGTCGCGTAGTAAAGACGCGACAGTGGAAATGATTCGGTCTATGGGGACCGACATCATTACCTTCCTCAAGAGTAAGTCCCCGGAGGAAGTGGTACAGGTGGTGAACCGCTTTAGGATAAACCACCTAGAAAATCCAGTACGGCCCGCGCCAGAGGCAGCGCGGACCGCAACTGCACCTGCAACGCATAGCGTTGAAGTAGTAAAGGCGCGAGTACCGCCCTTTACCGGCGAAGGGGGCGAACCCCTTCGTAGATGGTTCGCAGAGGTGGAAGATGCCATCTCTGCGCAAAATATTGTTCACGAACGTCAACAGGCGTACTTCGCCACAACATGTCTAGGCGGCAGAGCCAGGGCATGGGCGATGAGTCGCAGAGCCACTGATGACTCTGCGTTCCTTACTTATAAGGAATTAAAAGCTGAGCTAAAGCTCAACTTTGAAGCTCCAGAAATGGAGCTAAGTAGTCGGCAGGAGTTTATGGAACTCTGGCAAGGTAAGCTTGACCTCCAAGCTTACGCTCAGAAGACGCAATATTTGCTGTCAAATATTGTGTATGAGCCGGTGCCCCCTGCTATGCAGGTCACTGGCTTCATGAAGGGACTCAATGATGGTCCCGTCAAACAGAGTCTTTACCGGCACCCTACAAAGACTCTACAGGATGCTATCAATATGAGCATCCGTGAGGAGTTCAGCATGCGATCAGCGTCATCGCATGCTGGGTACAGCCGAAGGGCTCAACAACCCTTCGCTTTTGACATACCACAAGAGCATGTCAACAATCAGCAGTCGGGCAGACGAAGTTCACACTTCGTCTCAAGAAACAGCCACCCGCGCCAGAGCATGGGAGGTGGAGGTCCAGAGCCGATGGAACTATCGGTTGCTGTTGCTTCGAACACGAAGCAACCGAAATTTAAGAAGAATATTCGCTGCAATAGATGCGCGAAAATGGGGCATTTTGCCCATGAGTGTATGGCACCGCGCCCGGTGCCACGCATTCAGCGGACGGAACCGTCCGCTGCACGGCGAAACCAACAGGGACATCACCCTGTTGGTGCAAAAAACGAGAATCGCCAGTAGGGGCGGGGCGCTCTACTGGGAATGTTATCCCACATGCCGACATAGGGCATGTGAGGGTAATAGCCCCAGACGGGACTATGTCCTGTCAAAAGGTGCAGGGTGATGGGAAGCCTCTTATCACCCTGGAAGTTAAGCCGCACGGGAGCGATGTCCCCATGCGAGCTTTGTTTGACACAGGAGCGTCAAACAATTTCGTTAGAACTCAGAGTCTAACGCTGTTGAGCTTCGTGGAGGTAGAGACCCCACGAAGTATGTTGTCGGTCCGGTTAGCAACAGGTGCAACCGTTACTATTCCAAAGCGTGTGATTAAAACACGCTTCGAGTTGAATGAACTGTCATTCGAGGATGAATTCATCGTCCTCGATTTAGATGACAAGTTCGATGTGATACTTGGAATCCCATGGATGTCCAAGTTTAAACCTTCGATCGACTGGGTTAACCTATCGATCGACTGCGGCGGACGCACAGGATCTGATCACCCTGTGTGTAATCCGGCTGTATCAGAGGATACAACCGCAGCGTCAGACAGTCTGGTGGATAGCGATGGCACCACCAGGTCTGTTCTGACACGATCAGCGGAAGGTACCTCCGCTGGTGAGAGTCCAGAGGGACTACCACACGCAACAGAAGAGTCGTTGCGTGTTGGAGAGAAACAATCCACGGGTGATAAAGACCACCGTGAGCATGAAATTATATCCACGGTGGGAAACACCCACCGTGAGAATGAAATAGTATCCACAGTGGGAAACACCCACTGTGCGACCGAAGGTTCCAACGCGACGAATGAATTCCGTGTTAATGAGAGTGAACTCACGATCGAGTGCAATCGTGAGCAAAACTCCGTGGTGGCCAGTGCCCACCACGTTGCGTTATCCATGCACACGGGTGATAAAGACCGCCGTGATGCAGAAAAGGCGGCCGATCAGACGAGCACATCTGATCGCCAAAATTCCATGGTAGGCAGTGGCCACCATGATGATGAGTATTCGCACACGGTGAATCGTAATAACCGTGTAGCAGTCAATCAGACGAGTGCGTCTGATTGCATGGGTAGTTCCGTCGAGACGATCAACGTCTTGACGCAAACGGAGACCGGATTAGCTACCCAGTCTCTGTTTATGGAACACCCTCCGAAAGAAGGTACGGAGGTGATGGCTCTTCCAGCGCTAAGCTGGAAGAAGTTTATGAGAAAATTGCACGATGGTCAGATCGAACAGATATGTATCATCGTTGCAACAGATGATGTAGTGGATATTCGTGAACGAATATCCACATTACAAGTGGAAAACATTGGGAAAGAGGTTCCCAATGATCAAACCAAAGTTCAGCGCTTTGAAGCGCAGAGCTGGGAGTCGCTTAAAGCGAACTCCCCATTTTATGAGGTACTTCGGGAATACGCTGACGTATTCCCAGAAGAAGTACCTAGCGAGCTCCCTAAGGATAAGGGAACTCGTCATGAGATTGACCTCGTGCCAGGCACGAAGTATTGTGTTACGCGGCAATGGCCGTTGCCGCGTGATCAGGTAAAAGCGATCGACGAATTTTTCGAAGCTCGTCGTAAATCAGGCCAAGTGCGGGAGTCTATCTCACCGCACTCTACCCCCACCTTTTGTGTGAAGAAGTCCACAGGTGGGTGGAGAATCGTTCACGCTTACAACAAGCTGAACGCAGCGACGGTACCGGCACAGACACCGATACCGCGGAAGGATGTCATCATAGATGGCATGTGCGGGAGCACCATCTTTAGTGCTCTCGATCTAAGAGATGGATTTTATCAAATCCTAATGCGTGAGAAGGATATTCCTCTCACGGCAGTAAACACCCCAAGCGGCATGCTTTGGGAGTGGCTTGTTATGCCACAGGGGCTTCGAAATGCCCCTGCTACGTTTAACAGATGCGTAACGCATCTATTACGCCCGGTACGAGAATTCGCACCGAGTTATTTCGATGACGTGTTCATCCATAGTAAGGGTGAACACGATAAAAGCGATGTAGATGTCCATAGGGAGCATCTACGTCGAGTGTTAGATCTTATGCGTAAGCATAAGCTCTATGCAAATCTAAAGAAGTGCACCTTTGGTGCACCTGAGATACCCGTTCTTGGATGCTTTGTGGGCAAGAACGGGGTGCGTCCTGATCCAGAAAGGATCAGGGTGATCGTTGAATGGCCTACGCCAAACAACGTTTAGGTACTTCGAAAGTACCTTGGGTTGGCAACATATTTGCTTAAGTATTCGTGCAACTACGCTGGGTTGATACGACCTCTTTCTCAATTACTTAAGAAATATGTCCAATGGCATTGGGATACCCAATGTCAAGATGCTTTTGATGCAGTCAAGCAAAGCTTGACTGAAGCGCCTGTCTTGACTATATCCGATAACGAGCGTCCGTTCCACGTCGTTTGCGACGCGAGCGATTTCGCTATCGGCTGTGCTTTGATACAGCGTGATCACGATGATCGTGATCGCGTAATCTGCTATCAATCGCGTCAGTTGCGCCCAGCCGAGCGCAACTATCCAGTGCATGACAAGGAATTCCTTGCCATGAAGTACGCACTGGCTAAGTTTCGGATCTATCTATTGGGAGATAGACCGTTTGTGGTTTACACAGACCATGCTTCGCTACGCACGGCCGTGAATTCACCACACATTTCTCAAAGAATGGCTCGATGGCTGTCATTCTTTGCTTAGTACAACTTTACGGTTGAATACAAACCCGGAAAGTTGAACGTGATAGCAGATGCGCTATCACGAAGGCCCGATTACGAGATGAAACCGTCCGTAACCGAAGGGGCCAGTGCAAACGCGATCCGTTGCACTGCTTTGTCGTCGTCAATTATACGACAAGTACGCGAGGCGTACAAAACAGACGAGGAGACACGTCTGTTGATTGATTACTTACGTAATCAATCAAGTGAGAAACGCGACGAACTCCCAGAGTTCCTCCGCGCTTGCGTGCATCGATATCGACTGCACGATGGTCTGCTGCTTTACAGCACAGACCAAAAAGATGAAAGTCGCATCGTCGTTCCAAACGACGATGATCTCAAATATCAAATTATGTTTGAGTATTATGATGCACCGATTTCGGGGCATCAAGGTCGAGAGAAGACATATGCTTCTCTCGCACGTGACTTTTACTGGCGAAACCAGTACAAGTGGGTACGAAAATACGTACGAGCTTGCGAGATTTGCCAGCGCGTTAAGCCTGCGCAGTCTGCACAGGCTCCGCTGCAGTCTCTGCCGGTTCCGACAGAGTGTTGGAAGTCCATTTCAATGGACTTCGTATTCGGTCTTCCACCCGACAATAGTCGGAAGACTGGAATAGTGGTCTTTGTAGACCGTTTCAGTAAGATGGTACATCTTACTGCAGTATCAGCGAACGTAACCGCCGCTCAAACAGCGCGGATATTCGTTGATAGGTATTGCGTTTGAACGGAATAACGGAAGACATTGTCTCGGATAGAGATCCGAGATTTACAGGACGTTTCTGGCAAGAAACGTTCTCATTGTTGGGAACCCAGTTGAAGATGTCAACTGCGGACCATCCGGAAACGGATAGGCATACGGAACGGGTTAACCGCGTTCTCGGAGACATGTTGCGATCATACGCACATGCCTTTGAACAGTGGAGTGACTACCTGTCACTCACTGAATTTGCGATTAACAATTCGGTGCACGCTTCAACTAAGCATACACCGTTCTACGTGAATGCCTTAATGCATCCACTAACCCCAGCTTTACTTGGCGGTACGCCAAATCTAAGTGGGGGAGGGACCCGCTCAAACTTTGAGCGAGTCAATGCGCAAGTTGCGACTGCAACTTGTGAACAAAACGATGGCCCTTCTACTGAAAACACAGTAGAAGCGGAAGCAGCTTCAATTGAAACTGAAGCTGCATACGCTGAATATGTGTCTGCAGCAATGGCTGCATACGCTGAATATGTGGCTGCAGCAATGGCTGCAGACGATGAGGACAACGCACCTACTGCTGATAAAGCAGTAGATGAATTCGTATTGCAGCGCCAAGCTGTAATACGCTATATAAAAGATGCACTTGCCTCTGCTTTTGATAAGCAGAAGCAAAATGCAGACAAGCAAGGAAGGAAGAACAAAAACTCCTTTCTGAAAGGCGAATTGGTATTACTAAGTACTACTAATTTGCCTATACATGCAATAAGCAACTTTCCTACACGTAAGTTGCTTCCTAAGTACATTGGACCTTTCAAGGTCCAAGATTCGGGGGAATGTCTATACTTTAGACATTCCCACAGCAATGCGGCTCCACCCAACATTATATGTTGGGCAGCTCAAGCCGTATCATTCGTCTTCGTCTTACGACGAGACACAGAACCACGGAAGATACCGTGTTTCTCCAAGTCTCCCAAGAGAGACTTGTAATCGGCCTCCAGCCGTTGGTGAGCAGACCGGAGAGTCGTTACCTCCGCCTTCGACTGCTCAAGATCAGCCGTGCGCCGATCGAGCTCTCCCTTATAGCGGGAAAGCTCAATGTACAGAAGATCATTCTTCTGCTGGAGGGAAGTGTGCGCCCCGAGGATGTCGCGGACATCCTCGCGAAGAGACCAATATGTCTTCACACAGTGAGACATATCGCTGCTCAAGGAGGAATAACCCTCCTCGAGCTTGCGGAGCGAAGAACCATGCTCCGCAACAACAACGGCGATTGAATTATCAACCTCCGCCGCCCCTGATTGATAATCAGGGGAATAAGCGATATATCCTCGAGCGCTTGATCTCGAAGCGCTCGGCGTCTTTGAAGAAGGGGCAGCGTACCGAGTACTTGGTACGCTGGCTGGGATATCCCCAAGCGTTCGACTCTTGGGAACCGATTGAGGTTCTGAGGGCCGACGCCCCAGACCTTTTGACTGAGTTTGAGAAGAAGTCTCAAACTCATAATGTGAAGTAGCATCAACAGTAGGTGTTGATGCATTCAGGGTATCAATTAAACCCTGAATTTCGGCGGGTACGGAAAAACCACCGTACCCCCGCAACTCCTCCTCTGACAGACGAGGAGCGCCCTGCGTACACCGCGGGAAAACGAGGTGAGAAGGGACACCACACTTTAACCCTTCTTTGATGCAAGCAAAAATGGATGTATTCCATTTTTCCTGTTCGTGAGTGCTTTAAAAAGCGCTCGCGCATTACGTGAACTTTATTCACGTAATCATCTGGGCTTTTGTTATAGTTGTCAACAAAAGCATTCCAACTCTGAGTCAGGGCGTCTTTATCGTCCCTGTTCCTCCTTGACCCTTTCCGGCTCGAATAATATCGAACCTGGAAAAAGAGGTCAATTAAGTACAGACGTCTATCGTCTGTACTTCGATCGAATCGACGTGACTGGATGTCTTCGCAGTCATCCAGCACGTTGATATCAAACAACGCATACTGGCAGTCCCGTTACGGTGACGGCCACTGTTGGGGGCAAGAGCCCAGCCAGGGGTCCAAAACCCCACTCTGTACGGAACATGTGGTTCCGTACGATGATACGCTTTAGAAGCGGCAAGCGCCGCTTCTGTTGGAGCTCTTTTAGCAGTCGGAGCACCGACTGCTTCAACACCACGCGCCGGGGTTAAATCACCCCGACGTGGAGAAGTAATTGGTCCAGATGGGGCTATGCATTCCCGCAACCACCTGTGATAATCATTGTCGCTGTCATAGCTGACAGCGACACCAGAGTCGTCATCGCTGTTAGGCGATGAGCACCTAGCGAGTTTTGACTCGCTAGATCCTTTAGTGGGGACATATGTATCCCCATCACTTTGTTCGGAGTCAGAACTCCCGAACATGGCCCTCTTGGCAACACGCCATTCGGAAGTTGCCATCATGCGAGATGTTGCATTAGCAACATCTCCGTGTTTCTTGTCAGATGCCGCCTTAGCAGCATCTGTGGTCGAAGACGGTACGTCTTCCGACCTTTGTGTAGTTGACGCTGCTAATGCAGCGTCACCGTTGACACTCAACACCTCAGCACCTAGTGCTGAGGCGGAGGAAGAAGCTCCTTCATTGTTTTCAGCAGCGCTCTTTAGAGCGCCGCCGTGTGCTTTGACCATCAACTCGATGGTCAATCAGTTGGTGAATGAGAAATTCCGACCAACAAGTGTCACCGATGATTGGCCAAAATAAGAATTATTATTGGCCAACCACCTTAATTGGGGGGTGATGTAATGGGGTGCCATTACATAATTGATATGCAAGTTAGAATATCACAGTTTAATTTCAGACGCGTTGTCTGAAATTTAAATATGAGATTATAAGTTATTATAATCTAAGAAGGAAAAGTCGATTCGGTATAAATACCGAATCTTGCAGGTTAACTAATAGTACAGTTAGTTAAAGACTTGATATTATTATATTAATTAGTTAGTTACTATACTATTAGCCTCTAAACCACCCATTAAATAAACACTCTTAATTTTGCGTTCTAACAGATAAGTGAATATTAATATATTTACTTTTATTATAGGATTAGTTGTTACCAACTAATCCTGCCCTAATTGTATTACGCGCATCCTCGCAAGATACAGTGTAAGCCAGTAACAGGATCAGTCCTGTTACATTGTGCATCTAGCCAGAGCACTGCCTAATTGGCTCACATGAGCACAACATTGTACCAAAGGTTTATGATGCTGCGTTGGACTGATCTAAGGTGTCATTAAAGCCTGTCCAATACGTCATGAAGGGCAGCAACCCGTTTACCTAGCACTACTCGGCGCTTAAGGCCGAGTTTCAGCTGCCTTATGATTCGGCTAAAAGGTATCTAGATTGCAATCGTTCGATAAGTTTGCCGTGTTCACGTACATATGCTGGTGTCCTACTTTCGGTTTATTAGCTTGATTATCCCTTAAACTCGCTGATAAGGTGGTTGTTTGCGGTGAGGCCGTTTCGCTCTGTGTCAACTAAACGGTACGAGACATAGTAGCAACATGGCCCAAAGATCGTCGCCAAGACATAGTTATCTTGACTGACTGTGCATCCCCCGTTCCTGGGTTCGAAAAGACGGGCGAGGTAAGGAAGGAACTTTTCGTGCGTTTTCGCGGTTTCTAAACTAACTTGGTGTTTTGATGCATAGGATTTTCTGCGTGATATGGCTGCCGAAGGATTGACGCTAACCCCGTCCATCTCTGTAGTCTAAAGCTTGAAGGCTGAGTACCGACGAATTTTTGCATCCAACATTTAAAATATGTATGTACAATTGCTAGTTATCCTCCGGGTAAGCTAACGAAGAGGTTATATATGATGCAAGCACATTCTCACCCGTCAGTCGAGCGAGCCTAATTGCATATCCATACATCAGTTGAACACTTCATTTTAGTTGATGTCATCTCCACTAAACTTTTAGATGGGTACAGTACGGAAGAAAAACTCAGAGGCAAATTTAAATTCCTGAAATGGACAAAAAATTTCCTCAAAATGTCGCGGGGGGGTTTCGATCTTGAACAGTTCGATTTGCCAAAACATGGTCGTCCCATCTTTTGGATGAAATCGTTACCCGAAATCACCAAACTTTGAAACCCCCTATTAGTAGCATAATTAGTGCAGGTTACCGCTGCACGATACCATCTCTTTTTAAAAATATTTCAACAAAAATAATTGTCACAACACTATTAATAGTATTTTTCAGGTTGCACCAACATTCACTCCTTACCGCATGTGCTTTCTTTTAAGAAAATGGAAGCGAGCACTGAGTACACTAGCGGCGACGCACAGAGTAATGGAGGAGATATCAACTCCCTGCTGTCGAATGAGCCGAGTGCAAGAAAGGATCGAGAGCGTTGTCTGTTCGAGCCTTACGATCGTCATCGCGCGAAAGATCTCCGTACGGAGTGTTATCGTCGTGGCTTCGACCAATACAAAAAGGTCCCGGCGCAAATGATAACAAGAATGGGTACATTCAACTCTTACGCCAAAACGATGCGTCCATTTCTAAACCTCCAGGGGAGGGACGAGACGGGGACGACTCGAGTACGGGCGGTGTGAATGAAATCCAGACGGAAACTGTAACAGGGTTACATTCTGGTTACATTTAGTTATGTTGTGTACGTAAGTACACTGCGGTTGGGGTCAGTATTGAACGGTCCGAAAGGTTTGGACCATTGGTTATTTTAACCAATCAGGGCATGAGCCCTTGGTGGAGGCGTGGCAGCCAGCCACGTGTTAGTACACAGGTGGTGTACACTACATTTCAGCTAGGTACGACTTGAATAAGCTCTACTTAGTATTACATATAGTTTACATTATTTTAATTAATTTAGGCTAATTACATACAATATATATATGTATTAAATATAAATCAGTTTACAAAAATACTTAAGACTGATAGGCGCGCGACCACGACCGGTGGCTCGCGCAGTGAGTATTGTAGCGTACGGGAGTTCTCCTATACGCTACCTCCCTTGATAAGGTAAGCCTTGTTACAAGGCGTTAGAGAAAGATAACTGTAAACCACCCCGGGAATATTGTCCCCAAGCAAGAGATTGATCTCTTGCTAAGCCCTTATACAAGGGCGTATCGGCTAAGTAGCGGCGAACGCCGCTTAAAGGAAAGTCTTCCTCTGTTCGCTAGCCGCACCGTGCGTTTACGCACCGGCTACAACTGGTAGCACTTGTAGTCAATCCGACACCTGTGTTGGTGATCAACATCCTCTGCAAGGGATGGATCAGGAGGATTTGGGTAAGCTAACCCCCACCCAACAGGAAGCCTTTAAAAGGCTGTTACCCATATTGGGTGAGAATGGCATGCGCAATCTAGTGGGGCAGGGCCTCGATGCCGTGCGTGAAAGGGTGAATGCCCTTATCGCCCATGAGTTGAGTCTTCGCGGGAGTAATCCCGCGTCTACGGGGGTGCGCCCCCCAATGTCCTTTAAGATAAAGGAATTCACCGGCGAGAAAGGTGAAAACCTTTATGTGTGGCTTCGAGAGGTTGAAACCACATTCGCCACCGCGAACGTGATCGAGGATCACCTGCAAGTGGGACTTGCACTGACCCATCTTACGGGCAAAACCCGTACATGGGCGTTTACGTGTCAGTATTCGGTCACGACCGTGTTCCCGAACTGGGGAGTCCTTAAGCGAAAGCTTATGGACATGCATGCAACGCCTGATCTGGTTTTCCAGAATCAGCTGGCGTTCCTAAGGTGCCGTCAGGGCACTAGGGACTTGGAAATGTACATCCAAGAACTTAAGAACCTGTTGGCAGGGATGTACGCGAAAGCGTACGGGGACGATTTGTCCATTCCCGTGTTCATGGGAGGCCTAAGAAATGGGCCAGCACGTTCGGAGCTTTTCCGATGCCGACCCCAATCTCTGGGGAAGGCGTTTAAGATGGCGCTTAACGCCGAGAGGAACTTTCGCTCCTCTAAAGTCGGTTCTGAACCCATGGACCTGAGGCAGGTCGAAGTGGAGGGTAAACCTTCCGCTAAGAGTCAATCTGACTCTTTTTCGCAGAGCTTCGAGCGGAGCTCTTAGCTATGTTGCAGCGGCGTGGGCCGCTAAGGTGCTCTCTGTGTGGAAGCGTGGATCATCTGCGGAGCATATGTCCACAAAATCCCCAGCGAGATAGTCGCTGGAAGGGGCCGAGGGCAGCAAAAAGGCCCTCTCCCAAGCCGTCGGGAAACGAAGGCTCCCAGTAGGTGCGGGGCGCCCTACTGGGGGACCCCTCAGTGATGTTAATCCCCAGGGTAGGGGACGACAGCACAAAGCCCCGAGGGAAGCGGTGCTTTCTAGCACCGAGTTGGTGTACCAGCAAGGGTTGCTGGTAGTCCTCGCGGACGTGAAATGCTTTAATAAGCCTTGGAGAGTCTTGATAGACTCTGGAGCGTCTGAAAATTATGTCAGACGGACTTCTGTTGAGAAGAGTCGGGTGTATGCCGAGGCCCTAGAGGCACGTTCTCGTGACGTTGTCACGGTCCGTCTAGCGATGGGCGTACGGGTTTCTGTACCCAAGGTCTCGATTGACCTTAAGCTGAAGTTTTCAGACTTCGATAGCTCAGAACGTTGCCTAGTCGTGGATTTGGAGTCATTCTGGGCATGAAGTGGCTGGAACGCCACGAGCCATGGATAGACTGGAAGTCTAAGTCCATTGGCTCAACGCACCCGCGATCGGGTGAAGCATTGGCGAGTCATGAACCCACCTTTGCTTGATCGCAAAAGCGATTCTGGCGTGAGATGCCAGAGATCGGGATGTCTGAAATGATCATTCCAAATGGCGTTAAGGAAGAGTTCCTTAACGAGGGGGATTCGGCGGTTAATTTCCGCGCCGATATAGGCGAGACGGGTGAGTCGCCAGTGTTAGAGGTGGATTCCTCTGAGGGTAAGCGCGAGGCGCTTAGAGAAGAGACCCGAAGTTCGTCTCTTCTGTAGGTCGGAATTGATTACGACCACGCCGTGTTCGGCGAACGAGTTGCGACTCCAGTGGTAGGGGTAGAGACCCCTGTGGTTAAGCGCGAGTCGCTTCCAAGCGAAGAGACCCGTAGTTTGTATCTTTCGCACGTCGGAATTGATTACGACCACGCCGTATTAGGTGAGACCGACGAGCCAAGGGTGGTAGAGGTAGAGACCTCTGTGGATAGGCGCGATGCTCTTCCAATAGATGGGGCAATTGACTCCCCCCATCTGGGTCTCGGGATGAGTCCCGAGGCCAGTAGTTGTGGTGGAGTCAAGTTCGAAATCGAATACATTTGTACCGACAACCTGACCACCACCATCGCGCCCAGCCTTCCAACTTACGGGGGGGTACCCCGCGGACCTCCACTCGAAATCTGGTCCGATCGTCCGCTGATTGCAGACGACCGGTCATCATCCAAAGACACTTGGTCCGATTCACTTAAGTTTATCTCACCTTGTGTACCCGATGGAATGGGCTAGTTACACACTCGGTGGATCAGGATTTCAGATCGATCTGATTCGGTCTTGAATATGAGACCGTGCTGGCTAGGTGTACCTAGGGCGGAACTCTTCACCCCAGGTACGTACAGACCAGAAACACTTCCAAAAGATAAATTCCAATAGGTCGATCGTCCAAACGATCTAGACCTGACCAATACGAAATAATAGAGGGTAGACCAATCAACCGGTCTAGCCCCTGACCAATATGAGAGAAGACCAAAATCGGTCTAAACTCCAACCAATGTTACAATGAGCCAATATGTCCACGTGAAAACCCAATATGTCCGTGAAACTCCACAAACGATATCTCCACGTAAAGACCAATCCAGTGAATAGCACGTTCCAAACGTACTTGACTTGAAGTGTCGAGATCGCCAAATCGTACTCCCGTCGAGGGACTTCCGGTGGCCAAAGTGCGCGTGCGGCGCGTCCAGACCGGGTATAATAGGCAAGAGGGGAAATTTCAACCCTCTGCCCCCAAACACTCCGCGGCGGGCGGAGGCGACTAGTGTACGTGAAAAGAATAACGGCGACCCCTTTCCGCGGTGTAGACCAAGACCAGAAGAGGTTTTTGCCACTTATTCCTAGACCAAAAACCTTTACCGGGAAAATCCGCAACCAAAAGACTTCTACTTGGAAAAACCGCAACTAACCAATAATACTACCTCCCTATGGTCCCTAATGTACCCACACAAAATTATGTAAAATACCTAATGTCAGGTGACTCACCCAAGACCGGCGTTCTTGATACTCCTTGAATCTGATAGGCTAAAAAGCCCCCCTTGTTTAGA
Source organism: Peronosclerospora sorghi (assembly GCA_026184515.1). Classification (NCBI taxonomy): domain Eukaryota; phylum Oomycota; class Peronosporomycetes; order Peronosporales; family Peronosporaceae; genus Peronosclerospora; species Peronosclerospora sorghi. Next base: position 25,136,109 of record CM047580.1, read on the forward strand.
CCAATCGGAAACTCGACCAACTGCCTTGACCAAAAGTGACCAAATTTGTGGTACACCTCACCACATTGTTGAAGTTTACATCTAGTGCGCTGTAGACAGCAACTTTCACGCGCGAATCTGATTCGCGCGTGAGTAGGACGTTCGAACCCACTTATGTGTTTATATAATGTATTGTCGCCTTCCTTCTGCGAGACGTACGCTTGATGGTGTAATTAGAGCATTTGCACCCTGCCTGCAGCCGTTATTCTGCTACGTCGACGTGATGAGTACGCATAAATCGAAGTGACGACTCCAAACTACAATCCCACTCCCGTAGAGTCACCACCGCGTCGGGAATTGACTGCATTGGGGTTACCAGATCATCCACTACGATTGTCAAACTTTTCGCACCTTGACCTCAATGATTCCGGTCAGAGCAAACACACAGTTGGGTGCTCGGTCTTTACGCTTGTGCTCCTGTCGTTGCCGCGCATGGCAACGAATATGGCCTGGTCAGCGCAATGGGCTGCGTTTGATCCATACCTCGGTACCATGTTACCACGCATTGCTGTCCAGTTAACGCAACTCATTGGTCCGTTGCCACCGAATGTCTTCATTACTTGCTGCATCAGTTTGCAAGCGTGGACGTTGGACTTAGCGTTGGCGATGCACGCCACCTGTGATCCAAGCATTACCAATAGCACCATATCGGGCGCAGCTTGGTCAGCCAAAAACTCTACCCGGCGTTTCAGTAGCTTTGGAATATCGATACCGCCAGGAAGATTCAAGGCGTGCAGCTCGACACGAGGGGCACTACCAACTCCGTGAATGAATCCCGACCCTAGTGGCGTCTATGGGAGTGTAAATAGCACGTCTTCGAGAGCTTGAACTCGACTTTCGAGCTGTTTCATCTGCTTTTGCATTTTGGTCACACGCTCAAACACTTTGGCAGTTGTAGTAGACAACCGATCTGCAACCATGGTTAACGTCTTGGCTTTTGCCTGAAAATATCGCATACCTGCTTGCCCCGCCATAACCTCAAGACGTCGCGAGCCAACGGCTACCTATCCCTCATTAGTATTACAAAGGGAAAGACATCGCGAACGTTGGTTACATGTGTCCCTCCGCAAACTCGCTGGAAATAAATACTTCCGATCCAGCATCGTCGCTACCATCGCCAATCCGAACGACACGTACGATATCTCCACATTTGTCCCCAAAGGTACAAATCGCGCCACTGCGCTCAGCTTCTTCGCTTGGCGCTCTTAAGTATCGTCACGTGTAACCGATCGACATCTAACATCAATTCCTTCGTCAAAAATCGCCAAGCGAGAGAAATTGCCTCCTCCTTAAAGTAATCTCCAAAGCTAAAGTTGCCCAACATCTCGAACACGGTGTGGTGACGGCGTGTGACTCCCACTTGGTCCAAATCATTGTGCTTTCCTCCAGCTCTCAAACATTGCTGCGCTGACGTCGCTCTTACATATCCACGCGCATCTTTTCCGCCATCTACACTTAGAAAAGCTTGTTTGAATGGCACCATACCAGGGTTCACGAACAATACAGACGAGTCGCTTCCAGGCGGCACCAGAGACGCACTAGGCACTACAAAATGTCCCTGTGATTCGAAAAATCGAAGAAATCAATTTCTTATATCAAGCGATGAGAAGTGTTGTGCATGTTGCGAATTGGATACCTGCATATTTCACTAGGAAGATGGCACACCTGCGTAGGCGTAGCATGTTTGATGGACACTAAAAAAAGGTCCTCGTTGTCTTGGTATATAAGTAAGTGGCGCGCTTTCTCTGCATGACAAAGTTTTGAAAATTATTCAAGAAAATAATGGAAAGTCGACAGTTGTCGGGCTCTGGTCACGACATTGAAGCAGAGATGGAGCATGTACTGCAGTTTCTGGACACGTCGGTTATCAGACCACGAACTGGAAGTGATTTGGTGACGTAACAGATTGAGTCTCAGCCAGAGCGAGTGGCATCGCAGCAACAGCTCACACCAGAACAGCTGAGCAAGGTGATGGAACGAACATGAAGGCGGGAGCTGCAACGATCTTGGCGAAGCGATTGATCTACTGGGACCCTAGATTCAAACATGGGCCACTATCGCGACCGTCACAAGAAGATGTATACGCTCACAACGTCGGTGCAGTGAATTCTAGTGAAGAGCCATCACGCATGGCAGCGGGCACTTCCCAACTTTGTCGACCCACCTCAGCTAATAAAATACCAATCCCAATGGGCTCGACTGCATTTCTCCTATGGGGATTCTTCATGGCCCATCAATGTCGCGAGCTACTCTCAACTGGCTGCAAACGGTTGTGTCGTCGACTAGCACGCTTACAGGTATCGTTTCTCCCGCCACTCTTGGCTTGGCAGCTAGTGGCATCGGTGGCATAATTGGTGGTACTGGAAATCCTCCAGTAGACGCAACGAAAAGTGGCGGTTTACCTCGGTGCCGTGCAAGTAAGGTCCTTGGGACATTATTGGTAGAACAAGATTCGGATACGATAATTGTTTATGGTGATGACGATCGACATTATCCCCCTCAATTGTCGGAGCGTGTACTTTACTATACGCATAAATATTCGAACGATGCCATTGCAGTCCTGCGAGGATGGATCTCTGTTGAGGACCGATTCTATTGTGGCCGCAGTCTTGAGGTTGCCCTCAATAGTGTCTCTTTTGTGGGTGGAGCAGACGCCACGATTTGTGAGGGAAAATGTGCGCGATATGTATAAAATAACGGAATTTGGTAGGTAACCCCCATAATAAAGAAAATTTGTTTTGATTTAAGTTAAGAGATCCGTTATTCAGCCCCCACCCCATAATATTGATTGGTCTTCTTTAGACATTGTAGCCTATGAATGGTTAAAAGACAACCTATACTTTTATGCATCAAAGCTTTTTGAGAGTATGCATGACAAGTTTGAACTTTCTTTCATCGTACTGTGTGTTAAGTGCATTCTTGTACACAATCAAATTGGCAGTCATGACAACAAACCTATTAGTTGAACTAAGCAAGGGTTATTAGCAGCGTGAGCCTTCTTCTGTGCAATACGCGCACGACGTTGTTGAAACGAGCGCTTGGCCGGACGCTTGTACTTCTTGTCAAACATGTGGTCCTTCTTCGGCGCAGGCGACGGGTCCGCACGAATCGCCTCGTGCACCTTCGTAATGATGTCCTCCAACTCATCCGGTTCCACGCCTGCCTTGACATACTCAGCATAGTGCGAGGCAAGCATCTCGGGGTCGTCTTCTTCCAGCTCCTTCATGTGGTCCGAAATGTGGACCGCAAAGATACGATCACGATGCAGCTCGGCATCGTAGCTCTTGTCGTCTTTGTTGTATCCGGGGAAGCGCTTCTCATTGTGCGGGATATCAAGTCCAGCATCAACAGCGCCCTTGAGCGCACCAAACACACGGTGCCCAGTGTTCGTAGTCCGAAGTCCGCTGTCCAAGTAGCAACGGAACGGACGCTTCTCATCAGCCACTTCGTCCACAAAGTAGGTCCGGCCATTGCTTTCTGTTTTGACAATCTCGCCATCGACTCGGTATTTCCCTGGTAATCTTCGTCGAGCCCGAGCTTGTGGAGCACACGACGGCCAACGAGCAAGTGGCGTAGGCAGCGGCGTAATTTTTCAGCCCGACCGTCAGACCGTAACGAGGTAACTCGGCCGATGTAGCTTGAGCCAGAATCTTGTCACCATCAATTTCGGCGTACGCGATTTGGCAAATGACCTTCTTGTTCGTAATGCACACTACAAGACTATACTTGGACGAGTTGTACTTGTTCTTGTCTTGGACAATGAGACGCTCGCGAGCACGGTAGTCGGTCTTGCCTTCACGACGACGACGGTACTTTACCTGGTATCGCTTAAAGTACGCCTTGTTCTTAAGTACCTTGACAAACGCCATTTGGACTTCCCGTCTAATTAGACTGCGCGCGTTGTGAATCGTTCACGCGATTATGTGAATTTCTTGGTTACTTTCTTGGTTACTCTGCCGCATCGCACTAAGAATCTCCTTAGGTCGAATGCCGGCAGCCGTCAATGCAGCGACCTGCTTCTTCTGCTCACGATTCAGGCGCCTCAACGATGGATGGCCTGATTTTTCAGTTGAGAGATCATGGTTGTGGTGTGCATTTTTTTGCAGCCAAGAGAGATGTGCCATCCATGGTTTGCTGAGCAACAAGCTCGAACGGGCATCCGATCAGACGAGAGCTCGTTTTGCGCTTGCGCGTTTCAGTAGGTAGTTCTGGTTCTCCCCGTCTCTGTCACATTTCAACTAAAGTTTTCCTTTCCGTTTGGTTTTTGACCGTTTGATGGTAGCAGCATACATCTGGGCTCGCGTAAATGTGACAACAGCGTGTCTCGACTGGCAAACGCTCTCTCAGTTTGTGGCTGTAGCATACTCAGTATATCAGTGCATCTGAGGAGCACTGAGAAGAGAGCGAGGAGTGGAGCGAAGAATGTGTGTGCATTTCCTGATGTAGGTCGTGTGTACGCAGGGGGTACAGCGGCATTCAGATCATACAGGGCTAAGGGGTATGTAAATAAGACGAATATGGTCAAGTATTGAGGGAGGTGTGTGTCTGTGTGGAAATAATAAATTTGGGGTCTCGAAATCATATTGCCTTTCATTTCGATTGAGTTAGGATTTGCAACAATCTTTTCCATCCAGACGGCCTGTCATAAAACATGAGAGCTCGCTTCGTTCGCGATTTAGTAGCAATATTCATCTCTATTGGTCGAAAGTCACGTGGGGTGTGCCCGTAATTTACAAGCCCCGTAATTTACGTAAATCACCCGTAATTTACGTAAATCACCCGTAAATTACCGTATTTTTTTTACACGTAATTTATTTTTTGTTTACATAAGGTCGGAAATATAGAGAGGCAAAGGCAAAAAAGGACAAAAAATTAAACAAAAAAGCAGCATTCGAACATAGGTTGCTGGGTAAAAGTTGATATCATACCAACTGAGCCTAGCAGCACCTAATAGCTTCGATATTAGGACAAGTTGACACCATGTATGCCTTACATAATTTAGAAAGCAAAAACTCGCCACCACAATCTGACCTGCAGCACCCCAACCCATCTTTCCCAATTATCCTGCTTCCTACCATCACCCTCTTCCATTGCCTCAGTGCCCCATCCATCAACACCCCTCCTCCTCCTGCTTGCCATCTCTACCACCTGCTGCCATGGTAAGGAAGAAGGATGAGCATGTCCATCGTCAATTTGCAGCCAACCAAGCTCATCAAAATCTGGGGTCGTCAAATGCCGTCATTGTGACAGCACCTTCGCAAATAATGCTACAAGAATGAAGGAGCATTTACCTCAGTGCAAAGCCTACCTTCACGGCATTGATGGCAGACCCCAGAAGCGTCTCACCAGCAGCAGCATCAACAAAAAGGGTCGCATTGGCGTCATCGCTCCCGCTGCCAAGAAGAAGCTGGACAAGTCCTTCGCTTTGGCTGCGTATTGCAAAGGTTTGGGGCGCATTCAATTTCTTGTAGTCAATCCCTGCAATATCTTACCTGCATTTTCTCATTTCAAACCACAGCTCGCCCTTTCACGGTTTACGATGACGAATGGATGAATGACGCTTTTGGTCTTCTCGGAACCAGTTACCGTCCTCCCTCTCGCAAGAGACTTGCCGGGACGCTCCTCGACTACGCCTATGCTGAATAAAAAAGCAATGGTAGAAATGGCTCTTGAAGAATCCGCGTTGGTTTCTGTTACTCTTGATGCCAGTGAGGACGTTTCCCACAACCGCATCATCAACATTTGCGCTGTCGCGGATTCCGGTACTTTTTTCATCGATTTGGAAGATACCGCCGACGAGAATCATACAGCTCAGTTCATGCAAGAATGGGCAAAGAAGATATGCAAGTCCTCCTGAAAGGTAAAGCTCCTTCCAAAATTATCTTTTCTATTCATGTGTGCGTTCGGACTTTAACCCCAAGCATTTTTCTTTCTCTTCTTTTTTTCTTGTTTTTTGCGTAATTTAGGTAACTTTGCAAAACTGATTGGAATCGCAACGGATACGTGCTCGACAATGCAATCTTTCTGGAAAAGTCTTGAAGACGATCCTCAGCTGGCCTTCTCCTTTTTGTGCCATGCATCTGCCATGTGCTGCAACTTCTCATAAAGGACATATTGGAGCTCTCTACATTTGCGCCCTATCTTGCTTCTGCAAATGCCATCGTCACCTTTTTCAACAAGTCCACCCTTCAGCTTGCCATCCTCCGCCAGCATATGCATGATGGACGTGGCAAGGTTCTGACGTTCATCAAATCGGTGATCACGCGCTGGGAAAGCTCTTCTGCCGTCTGTTGGAGATCAAGGGTGCACTCAAGACGTATGCTGTCTCTCCTGATTGCAACCTTATGGAAGACAACGCCGTGCGAGTTAGAATTTTGTCGACTCCGTGGTTTGTACTCAAATAGTCCTCTTACCTTCTAATACCGTACTTATTTGACTTACTAACACACTTTGTGACAGGTGGAACACTCTGGAAACGATTACAGATTTTCTCAAACCAATCGATATGTTTCTCAGAAGCGCAGAAGCCAATTCCTGTTCGATCAGCAAAGTTTTACCGGATTGGATGAAGATGCGCGGCACTCTGTCTGTCTTGGAACAATCGCATCCCGAATATGGAAATGTTGTCGAGCTCACTGACAAAAGGCTTGTGAGCGCCCAAAATTATGTTTGATTTTTTCCAGGTGCTAATCTAATGAAACATGTGTTTACATCTCAGGTGGACCTACTTGATCCGACCAGCACATATTCTGGGCTATTTGTTGGACCCAGGCTAAGTCAATGAACGGCTCCAATCAGGTTTCCAAGACAATCTCTTCTAGATTCTCCGTCGGTACAGTCGTCATCCGGATAGTATTTTGGCCGAATTTGCCAAATTCAAGGCCAGGAGCGGGATGTTTGCAGTCCACAGTCAAGTATGGACAATTCAAGACCCCAAGCAATTCTGGAGCATTCTCGCAACGGAGACTCCTGCATTGCCAGAGTTGGCCATCAGGATCTTCAGCTTGCCCGTTCACAGGTTCGCAATATACCGTCAATATTTGCTGTACTGAAACTGCAGTTAACATCTCTTTGATATGCAGTGTTGCAAGCAAACGTAGCTTCTCAACCGAGAATTTGGTCCATTCCAAGCTTCGCAACCGGCTCCATCCAAGCAAGGTCAACAATCTCTGCTTTGTTAATGCTAATGCTCGTGTGCTGCGGGGCACAAAGTATATCAATCTCTATGAGATGTTGTGCGGGAATCCCGTGAAGGTCAAGATCAAAGCGAAGCAGAGCAGCACGGGGCGTCTTCAGATGAGGAGGAGAGCGGACCCTCTGGTTTGGAAGATGGTGAATGGGGGATGACGAAGAGGAATGTGGCGACAAATGAAGGGTTGAACATGTGGTTTGTGAAGAAGTTTATGTGTTATGGCATGTCTTGTTAGTTGTAGTGAGATGTAGTCGAGTATTGTTTAGGAGAGGGACAATTATAACAGAGATTGTCGGTCAAAAACTACGGCCCCATTCGTAATTTACACCGTCGTAATTTACGAAAATTACCATATAACCGTAATTTACTGTAATTTATATAAATTACGGTAAAATATCCATAGGGGGTGCGGGTGGGGCGACCCTTTCTTTAATCAGCCCCCACCGCCAAAAAATTATCCTTCCCACCTCCGTATCTATCCCCTCATCCTCATCCTCCATCCCCTCCATGTCGACGCGACCCTCTCGTCCGTGTTGGCGCAGGTCGTCTTGGTAGCTTGAAATGCGTGCGTAGATGGTCCGTAGCGGCTCTCAATAGTCGTAGCCCGAAGTGCCTGTCCAATTGCTCGATATTTGCCAAAAGTAAAAGTCATATATATTATGTAAATATAAAAAGTTTCAAGTCACTAAATCAGGCTCAATTCCACTAAGCGCTACAGACTTAAAACCTGTACACACCATAGATAAAAGTATTATCAGCCAATCCGTTTCCCGCATATGATTTACCTCGAAAGCCAAACATGGCTACGTCGAAAATCAACACTCCTCCTAAAACGGCGCGCGCTGTAACACCTTTAATAAAAACCGATTTGATTCCGTAAATCTTGCATCCGCTGCGCACTTAAGTCCTTCGTTAGCAGGTCTGCCACCATCTCCAAACTTGGCACGTGAGCTGCCTTAATCACGCCCTTCTTGCTCAAATCTTTCAGAAACTTCAACTTAATGTCAATGTGCTTCGTACTGACAGCAATTTCTTCGGACTCCACATGCTTGATGGCGGCCTGATTATCCATTTTCATCAGCAGCGGTGCCCTCGAAAAAACATCAATCTCCAGCAGTAATTCCCGCAGTCCTAATGCCTCACGTCTGCCCACAGTAGCAGCCACAAACTCTTCCTCGGCCGTAGACAATGCACTGAAGTCTGTTTCTTGCATTTCCATGACACGATAATCCCATTTAGATACACCACCACTGCGCTCACGCTTTTCCGGTCCTTTTTGTCGCCTGCAAAGTCCGCATCCGTATATCACGTGATCCGGATTTGCAATGGCAGCTCGTCATCATGGTTTAGTCGTAGTTTCAACGTCTTGGTACCCTTCAGGTATCTCACAACTCGCTTTGCGGCCTTAAAATCTCCCATCGTGATTGCGTGTGTGCGCCGCGTCACACGGTGCACAGCGAAAGAAATATCCGGGCGCGTACAGCGAGATATCCACAAGAGGCTGCCCACCAACTATTGAAAACTTTTTATGCTTAAAATTTTTTTCCCTTGATTTGGCTGGCAACAATTCCTTAAAATCTTCCACACCGTCCATGTCAAACACCGTCTTGCGCGTTGCGTTCTTCTTCCCAAAATAGTGTGTGATCAGGAGCTCATCAATAGAAGCCTCCTAATCCAATCTATAGCCATCGCGGGTGTTGCCTTCGATACGAACGCCTAAAAACTTGCTTACGATTCCAAGGTCCTTGAGTTCAAATACTTTCATCTCAACGAAAAGCTTGTCAACTGCGTCCGACGTATTTCCGGTGACCAATAGGTCGTCGACATACGCCCCAACCAGAACGATGCCATCCACACCACGCCTGACGAACACGCAGGTATCCGTGACGCACTGTTCGAACTTCAGCTCCTCCAACGTTTGACATAGTAATTGATGCCATAACCTCCTGGCCTGCTTTAGACCATACAAGTTTCGTTCCAATTTGAACGAGATTCGTCACTTGAATCCACGTCAAACGTTTCATATAATTCCTTCGGTATCTGCATACCTTTCGGAATCTTTAAATGAATTTCATAATCTTCTTCCGTCCTCGCCTTCGGGTAGGCGCTCGGCACACCACCGTGCCGCGCCGGTACCCCCCCAGATATATGACATGGCCAGGATCACTTTTACGTTATCGACTTCCATGACTGTCGAAAACGTAAAGTAGTAGTCCTGGCCGTAAACTTGACGGTCGCCGCGTGCCACCAGCCGAGCCTTGTAGCGCTCGACCGTTCCATCTGCACGCAACTTGGTCTTGTATACCCACTTAGTGGGCAACAATTTCTTATCTTGTCGACGCTTGATGATTTTCCATGTACCTATGTCTTCAAGCGCTTTCAGTTCCTCTTGTTCTGCCTTCGTCCACAAGTCAGAATTTGCGCCTTCATGCGCCTCCTTAAACGACCTTGGGTCGGGGACTCCAACCCGGGACGCATTTCCATTATCGGCAATCTCTACCACAGCGTAAATACACATAGCGTTTTCTGAAACACCATTTCCAGGTCCTTTCGTTTCAAATCCAGGCCCATCACTCGAAATTTCGCTTCCACTGTCATCAATTCCGCGTCTTTCAGTGTTAGACGCTTCAATTACACTTTATTTGTCTTTTGTATTCTTCTTGCTTGTTTCCTCCAAAGCAACTGCCTCGGGAGTCTTCTTGACCACGCGTCCAGACTTCCTGGGATGCTTGTGCACTTTTTCACTGGTGCCTTGCACCTCAGACTGTCCTGATGTAGTGGTTCCTTGGGGCGATCTCGCATCTGTGCGTCCAGCAGCCCGTCTCTCAAGCTCCTCCTCGGCTGAGATGTCCAGTGCCTTTGTAATTTGGTCACTCGCCTCATTATCTAGTGTTTCAATTGCACTTACATGGAGAGTGACCGTTACCACCCTGTACTTTAGCAGCAGTACCTTGAAACCCTTGGTTTCATCACTGCGTCCCAAAATCAAATCTCTCTCGGCATGTTTTGCTAGTGCCTTTTCCGTGGTTCCCTCCACACCATGCACGGCGAACCAAACACCACAATTTCTTTTAACGAAGGTTTCTTATCCGTCAGAATTTCAAAAGGCGAAACCTTTCCGGGATTCGAACGGGTCGGGGTACGGTTCAAAATGTACGAGGCGTATTCCGCCTCCTCAGACCAGTAATCAGAGGTACCCCCGACCCAAAAATCATACACCAGACCATGTTAAAAATGGTCCGGTTCATCCGTTCGGATTTACCATTGGAGGCTGGATTACCAGCCTCCGTAACCTGTCGGCGCACTCCAGTCCTTTTGCAGAACAATTCCACGGTTTTATATTCACCGCCTCCATCCGTACGTAAAACATGGATACGACACTTGAATTCGTTTTCAAACCAATTCATAAAAAATGTTCAAACATCTTCGCCGCTCTTTCTTTAGTTCGAGCGGCGAAAACACGTACATATCAAGATATGTCTTGAATAGTGGTCTACAAATACCACCAAATAGCGATTTCCGCGCCTGTCGCGCGGTGTGATTGGACCCTTCAAGTCACGACATATCACACCGCCGACGCGCTCGATCGGCGAATTTAACCTGAATCAGCCCTTGGCTGTTGCTTTCTCGATCCCTTTCCTTCAGAACAGGTCAGGAAATTTGGTCGAATACTGTCTGTTAGCTTGATGCCTGACCTGGGGTCCTTGGCTAGTCTTTCGACCGTGTCGTAATCCAAGTGACCCAAGCGGGCATGAAAATGATGTAACGTGCCCTCCTGCACATCATTATCAGTTTCGGCAGTTACAGCGTTCAGCAACATGTGCGTGAACTGCTGCGCGCGCCCGCTTAGCTTTTCCGGTATCAATTCTGCCACGAAAATTGATCCACATATCTCAATTGGAAACAGCGTGTTTCCGTTCCACTGGATCGATAATTTTCCACTGTTTTCCATTATTTTTCACCCTTTTTCATGCAACTTGCCAAGTGAAATCAGGTTCTTGTCAAGTTTGGGCGCAAAATACACTTCACTCAGTTCAATCAAAACAGGATCGGCACCAGGCGTAATTAACTTGATATTCCAACCTTGGTGACCGATAATTTCCCGCCGTCAGGCAACACAAATCCATCTTCCGGCCCACACGTGATAGCATCCACCAATAAATTTTCATCAGCCACCAGGTGCCGGCTGGCACCACTATCGACGATCCACGTCGTTGCTGGCATGTCATCTCCGACGGTCATTCCATTAATTTCACAGCCATGCCCCACTTCAGTGGTGGATAACGCGACTTTCCGGTTCCACTGACTGCTTGAACCTCCTTGATCCTTCGAGTTGACAGCCCTTTGCGCTCTTCTGCCTTTTTGCGGGCATTCTCTTTTTATGTGCCCTGGCTTCCCGCAGCCATAGCACTTCCTTACAAATCCGGCCTCAGTCACCGAATTCGCGTGCAGTCGGGCAGGTGGCCTTGCTTTCAGCGTAACCTCGTCCAACTCCTGCGCCCATGATATAAGTTCCTGCGCATAGCACAGGTAATCCCTCTTGCATAGGATTATACCTGGCCATGATCGCAACTTTTAAACGTGGCGCGGCGAATTTAACAATATTCTCGACCACCATCCTTTCGCCCAATCCACTCTCACGATCCAGGGCTACCAGGTACAGGTAGTGCTCAGTCCAAGTCCGTTTAGGACTCTTTTCTGAAGCAAACCACACTCCAGACTGGTGGGGGGAGATTGTCACACGAATGCCATGTACATATAATCCAAAACCGCCAGCAATTCCGGGGAAGCTTGCCACCACGTGCTGATATTCGCACGAAAATAATCCGCTGCCACCCCTTCAAGGTACTCCCCAAGCTTGTTTACCTTCAGGCGCTCCGTCCACACAAAGCCTGAGGTCATCTCAGCTATCTCGACGACCTCGATAAAGAGGTACGCCCACTGCTTGAAGCCGGCACCGAGTCCGGGGAATATTTCAACCCCGAGAACTTCTCGATGCCGAGCTTGGGGATCTTGGCACACGACGGCTGCACAGGCTGTGGAGCAGGCGCAGGAGCTGCTTGCCTGAAGTGCATTCCAGGCGTGTGCACCGCCGGCGCATTTACTCTGCCAGCATTTTGTACGTTTCCTTGGTTATTCGTCGGGAGCTTGGCCGGTTTCGGCCGGGCTGCTCTACCGACTTCAATACCAATGTCTTCCGCCAAATCATTAAGCGTCATTTCTTTGCCAAATGGCCCACAGTTCTTAAGTGATTCCCGGAACACACTGTTCCGGGCAGCAATCGGGGGATCCTTCTTTGACGCGTTAGGCGCGGTAACCGTGCTTGCGCTTGATCCATTGACTTCATGCGAGTATTCATATCCGCCATCCCGTCAAGGATAGCGCGCAGAGACACTTCCGGTTCGAAGTCAGACTTGCCACCACTCTCCTTATCATCCATCTTAAAGATAGTAACAAATCAAAAATTACACCGGTGAAAACCAACGCCAACAATTCTACTAGCCCTCCGAAAGTGAGAGGACTTCCACTAGTATCAGGAATTGTATCCACACGAGAAATAAACCACTCAAAAAAAATCGCAAGAAACAACTTGCTCGCAAGCTTGAATTCAATAGAGAACACTTTTTAAAACACGCGGCCACTTGGTCTCATAACCTGTTGGCGCAGGTCGTCTTGGTAGCTTGAAATGCGTGCGTAGGATGGCTGTAGCGGCCCTCAGTAGTCGTAGCCCAAAGTGCCTGTCCAATTGCTCGATGTTTGCCAAAAGTAAAAGTCATATATATTATGTAAATATAAAAAGTTTTAAGTTACTAAATCAGGCTTAATTCCACTAAGCGCTACAGACTTAAAACCTGTACACACCATACATAAAAGTATTATTAGCCAATCCGTTTCCCGCATATGATTTACCTCGAAAGCCAAACATGGCTACGTCCAAAATCAACAGTCCGCCAATGAATGTCATTGAAAAGATCTTGTGTCATCATGCCATCGGGCTCTCGGAGCCAACAGTAGCAGTCGGGGACGTTGTGTGTGTGAAAGCGGACCGGGCCATTGCAAGCGAGCTGACGTTCCAGACGGTGGAGACCCTGCATCGAGCCATTGGCCGTCCACCGTTGCATCGTCCGGATCGATTCTGGCTCGCGCTCGATATGCCGTGGACCCGCGCGTGAATCAATTGCCGAAACAAAAGGCCTCGATTGACCTCTCGACGTCGTTTTCCCAGACGCACGGCGTCACCGGACTTTCAACCGGCGAATACGACCATCATGCACACGAGATTTGCACGCAAGCGGGTGAAACCGGGTCAAATTATCATTGGCGCCGATAGTCACACCTGCAGTGCCGGGGGCATGGGAGCCTTTGCCGCGGGACTCGGCGCAGGGGACGTCGTCATGCCCCTCGTCACGGGGCAGACGTGGTTTAAAGTGCCTGAAGTGTGTTTTATTGAATTTATCGGGGACCCGCACTTTGGCATGGGCGACAAAGATGTGATTCTCTACATCCTCGGGGAACTCAAGCGCAATACCGTGGCGTTTGAACGCGCCGTCTACTATGGCGGACCCGGTCTCCAGTACCTCTCGGACGACGCCCGCTTTGCCATTGCCAATATGACGACTGAATTTGGCAACATTGCCGGCGTCTTTCAAGCGGATGCCATTACGCAACGCGTCTTGGACGCGCGGGACACGCACGTGGACGAAGCGCTCTTTTTTGCGCCCGATCCAGGCTGTCACTACGCTGCGCATCATGTCATTGACTTGGGGCGTGTCACGCCCTTGATTGCGCTCTATCCGTCGGCGATCGTTGAATAGCATCCTTCATACAAAATTAGTTCTTCATGACACGTCAAGAACATCATCCCGAAAATCAATACGCGAAAATACTGGTCGGTCGGAAGATAATGTTGTTGGTCTTGTGGAATCCAAAACCCGAGGTGTGTAGTGCATCGTTGTAATACAACGATATGGATAGATACTGTTAAAAAATGAAGAGATATGTGAAGCTGTGTGATGTTTATATCTTAGCCTGGTGGGTGGCCATGTCTTGAACTTTAGTTTGTCAATTCTAGGAGCATGTATTGGGTGTCACAGAACTCTCATCTTACCGCCATAATGCCAATTTATTATTTGAAGAACTTAAGGACACCTTGAGGAAGAATTCCGTTCAATTATCATCAGTAATTGCTTGTGTGTCCGATAGCCCATCTGCAATCGTAAAGATGCAAAATATCAGACTGTAAGTCAAACCCCTGAATTAGTGTGATTATGATATAAACAATGCCTTTGACTCGAGTTTTACTATTCAAAGGTTGAATTTCCAAGGATAATTCACATTAAATGCGTACTCCATAACTTCAATCTATTAGCAAAAGTAGAACTTCATGGGCTATTTGAGTGCTTGTCGTTAGTTGCAAAGCAGTATAACTCACACCGAAATCTTTGCAGGATACTACCGGCTATCACAGCGTTGCAAACGTGCTCCGTGATAACAAGAAGCTTGTGAACTTCTTTACATCAACATATTTGGCAGCATGATCTCAAGGGATGGGCCAAAGACCATGGAGTCAACAAATCCTGGCGACCTACGTGAAACCCGTTGGTATTCATCTGCAACCGGTACCATTTCACCCACAACGAAGCTCTGGTGGCCGTTTTAAAGCCGGTAGTTGATGCCGTCGGCCGATCGGGGATACGTACTGCGACATTGACAGATACTTTGAAAGAGATATTGCAGATACAATAGCACCATCTACATTCCAAACGTGACGGGATTGATACCAACGCACTTCACTGAAACCTTACATTCCATTTCATCGTAGGTGTATTGGAAAATTGAAAGCTTGACATTACAATCCCTAGCCTCTGCGAACATGCAATGGGCGTTATTGGAAAGCGAGCTCGTGAATTTGACGATCCGATCTACTTTATTGACTTTTTCTGTCTCCTGCCCATAAGAAGCTGATCATTTCGCGCAAGTATTCACTGAACCAGCTGGTACGAGAAATCTTATTGCATGCGCAGGCATGGGGTTTAGGCAAGACTGATGCAACACAGCTTACCAAGGAAACAGTATCGTACGGTAATGGCAATCCTCTCCACATATTTCTTCATCAAGGGAAGCTCATACCTATTTGCAATCGTCCACTGGTCACGCTCCTGCTCTCTGCCCCTTCGCTGTCATGGCCTTTGCGATTGTTCCCCATGCTGCAGCAAACGAAAGGCTTTTCTCTATCCTTGTGCTTACCAAGACCAAGACGCGCAATGGAAAGGCTCCAGGAACACTATACATGACGGGTCAGATGCGCGCCAAGCTGCATGTAAATATTCTTCGATCGATTGCCAAGCAGCAGGAGAAAAGCGGATACATGGTCTCTGTTGGTGCTCAGCAGAAGAAGGAAAGGATGATGTTCCAAGGAGAAGTGGACGGTGGGATTGATGTTTTCTACGATGCTGTAGACGATGCAGACGTGGAAAGAGTCGGGGAGGGGTTGGGAGTATGGATGCCGAGTTGGATGCACCTGAAGAGTAGGAGGTAACTGCTGCCGGTCCGTAACGGAAGCCAAATGCCAATTAATGACGGTGCTCTTTGCCTTCGATGCCTACGAGCAGGCGGTGAAGGCTTTTACCACCCCGATGCCACTAGGTTGGCACATTTTGGATACTTACAGGGGAGTAATGACCGCCCCCTGTGATCGCCATTAAGTAACCGTCGTAGCAAAGCAGTACGTAACTGCTGTGCCACAATTAGATTGCGTCATCAGCGACTTTACATCCGTGGAGCACACGCGGGAAAAATCCAGCGATCTAGCATACTTTTTGTCCTCACTAAGTGCGCTATGCAGTATTTGCTTGATGTCGTCCGTCACAGGGACCGATTGCCAGGTTTGAGCCGATGTCAGCGCGGCGAAGAGAGAAATAGTAACGCACATAGTGGGAAGGAGAGTTGTGAATATTTACTGCACAATGTGCTGAAAAGGACACGGCAGGATTTAATATGCACTGTACGGTGATGCCTCCTGTCCACGAGGCACTACTTGATTTATTGCACATTGCATCCATAAACCAGTACATGTTTTATATCGAACTAGAATACATTAAAATAGGGGGTTTCAAAGTTGGCGATTTCGGTGAACGATTTCATCCAAAATTGGGGACGACCATGTTTTGGAAAATCGAACTGTTCAAGGTCGCCCCCCCCCCGCCATTTTAAGGAAATTTTTGTCCATTTCATGAATTTAGATTTGACTCTGAGGGCTTACGGGTTCATGTCCGAACCCTCCTCTGTCTTAAACCCTTCCTCGTGACTCTCCACCGCTGCACAACCGCTGCACTACCGCTGCACATATCTCATCCACCCTCCTGTCAAGAACCATCCCAATGGCCTCACATTGCGCGCCCTGCCCCGAGTACGACGGCCGTCGGATCTCGACATCAATACCAATCTTCGCCGACCGTGGCATTTCCACGACGTGAACACCCGCCGCGCCCCCTGCCTCATCCTCCACATCGACACCGACGACTCCGGCTCGTTGCCACGGTTCGGCTCTCGGACGGCCGCCTTTCAAGGCCGCGGTCGAGGCCGTGGAGGTGTTGAAAGCTTGCAGGAAGGCGAACGCGTCGCTAACGCCAGCTTCGGCGCGAATACCAAAAGCGATCGTAATCTTTTTTGAAGACCCCGACATTTATACCACATGCTTTGGCTCCTCGGTTCTCGATGGTGAAATTGATTGTATCTCGACGTGCGAAGATATTATTGAGCGGGTTCATGGTGCGATTAAACAGTTGTTTCGATTGTTTCTTCAATGTCACGCCGGCGTCCGTGGTGGCAAAGTCTCGCGCGAGATGGTCGCTGATTTTGACTCGTTTTAGCGTTCGTTTTACGTCGTCGAAAAGCTCCAATCAACGTGTGGGTCAAGAAAACGCTGGGCGGACGAGTGCCGGAGGAATTGAAACTTGTCGAGCGGCAATATTTTAAGCGGTTCCAAATGTTGCTGACCCGCTGCCAAAGCAAGTGTGACAATTTTCGTCTGGGCTGTATGAAAGCAGCTACTCATCCTGGCACTACCGCGCACGATTGTGGTGGTAGTCACGTTTATGCTGGCCGCTGCGAGTATTGCGAGAGCAGTGACCACTTTGGCAAGACGCCGAGTTGCTCGAAAGAAGCAGGATACGAAGGAAAAAGTGAATGTGCCGATGGCGATCACACATCTGTTTTTTTAGAGCAGAAGGCAAATTGTAGCAAGAAGTGCTCGTTAAAACGAGAGCACGTTTCTCGTCACATGTGTGACGTTCCGCTTCACATGTGGGGGAGCGAGTGTTGCGCCCGTAATTGCGCGGCGCATGTGTGTTGAATATTGAGCAATTGCATAAGGCGCACGGGTGTAGTGAAGTGAGGTGCGCGCAAAAGTGTGTCATGGATTAATGAAATGAACGGTGTGGTGTCATGGACCATTTTCACGGACAGAATGACGTTGCGGTCGTGTTTTCGGCGGAAAAAGGCGATGGAAAAAGGACCGAAATGTTTGACGCGGTGTCCGAGGTGCCGGTCGCGCAAATATGTGGGAATGAACACGAGTGTCACGCGTTGTGCGAGGAACAAGGTGTTTGTAGCGTGGATGTGTTTCTAAAACAATCGTTCAAGGTGCTTACAGGAGATCGTGGCAATTTTCAGTTCACTTTTCAAGAGATGAATGCGTAGCGGAAAATTGTACGAAGCGATTACCACTGAGTTTAAAGATGCATCAAGGAAATCAGACGTGTATTGGTGAAGCAAACGAAGAGGACGCGGAAACGCATACGATTCACTACTGTGATGTCCGGTGTCCATGTTGTAGCTACTTTTGCAAAATGAATTTGGACCCCGTTGCTCACTTTTAATTTCGTCTCTCGCACGTTACACCATACGCGCTCTCTCTCTCAAACCTTAACAGGCATGATGGATAAATATGCGGAAGCGATTTCGCCAAAACAGGGCGCGGCGTTTGATGACGCGAAAAAGACTTCTGCTCATCTCATTCGACCCAACGCCATTTTGTACACAAGTGCCCTCCACTCGTAGCTCCAGTCGTTCCAGATGGGATGGACCACATCGCAGATTAATCTTGCGCTGTATCATTACACGAGCGCGTGAAGTACGCGTCCGATTGCGGAACATACGTGCCTAATGTTTCCATTCCACCCAAGCTAGAGTGGACCTTTGCCATGAACGCGTGGGTCTTCGGTGCCATGCTCGGCTCGCTCTTCTGTGGCCACTTTAGAGACAAGTACGGTCGCAAGAAATAGCTCATGGGCAACTGTCTCTTCATTATCGTGGGCGCGGTCGTCCAGGCGTTGACATCGAGCATTCGGATCTTTGTCCTTGGTCGTCTCCTTGCGGGAATTGCTTCCGGGACGGCCATTGCTACGATTAGGAGCTACGTTAACGAGCTGTTGCCGCCGCCCATGCGGAATACGCTCGGACTGGACTTGCAAATCTTCTAGACCATTTGCATTTTGCTCCCGGCCATTGCCTTTTTCTTTGCCAACACAAGCTCGGGGTGGCGGTACTTGGATGCCTTCCCCGTGCTATCTGCTAGCGTCTATCTACTCCTCGCTCCGTCCTTCTGCGTGGAGATCCCGGAATGGCTCTTAACACAAGGCCGCACGGACGAGGCCAAGCAGATACTCGCTCGTCTGTATGGCGAGGAGCACGTCCAGACAGCGCTCTCGTGGCTCGACGTGAGCAAAGTGCATGCCGAGAACGGTGGCGCTCCCACGCTCTCCAATAAAGAATCCATGTTTGCTCCCCGCTATCGCGTGCATCTCCTCAGTGGCTTAGGCATAGCGCGCACAAGCAGATCAGTTTCGCGAAAAGACGGTTATGTTTTACGAGTCGTACTATTTTTCTTCCGTACTCTACGTGCCAAAACAAGGGTTGATGCGTGTGTCTGGGGTTAGGGTAGAGGGCGGCGATTTCGAGAAAGAAAATCGTCCATTTCGCCAAAACGAAATCGACTAGCTCGGGGCTAGTCGATTTCCGAAATGGACGAAAAATCGACCAAATGGTCGACCATTTCATTTACAAAAATTAGCCGAAATCACCTAACTTTGAAACCCCCTAATATGTCCCTCAGTTTGCTGCCGCCAAGATGTCATCCACTGACCATGTCGATTCATTCACGTTTTTTTAACCCCTCCTTCAATGGCGGTGATTATACGGTGACAATTTTCCATCATCTGTTTATGCAAACGTTACAGATCACGAAATCACTGTGGGCACAGATGAAGTTTGTGTCTAAAGTTTGTGTAGTTTTGTTGTAACCGGCGGTGGAGCATCAAAATACAGCAACGTAACACGCTGAATTATTGTGAGCAGTGTGTGACTGTATGAACTATAAAAAAAGTTCTTATAAACCCTGCACAACTTCGATTTTATGATACCGCTAGCAGGTAGTCAGGTAATTTGACGCCAAAGTCGGAATAACAGCTCTTGATTACCGTGATTCACTCAAACATTCGCATCTTCACTTCGTTCGTACCACATCATATAATGCTTTCCGCTTTGAGTCACGTTGACATGATGAGTTTGAAAAGGTCCAAACAAAAAAAATGATACGAGTAGGAATTAAGCACAGCGAATGCTCTTCCAGGTTGAGTGGTTCGGTTTTTTAGATTTACTCGGAGCGATCTCTGCGAATATCCAGTGTTGTTGCTTCTCTAATCGCCTCATCACATCATTGACCAGGCCATTAGCCTCAAATAATGCACATTCCATTTTTTCATGCACAGCTTCCTCTCTTGCGGAAATCTATTTCGGGCTATGGATGTTGGTGGCAAATAACGCTCTATTTTTCGTTATGGACCAAATGCATAATTCATTCAAGGTCAACCTTGAATTAACAACCAGTTATACTATTTGCAGAAGGTGTTGATAGTATTGGTTCAAATATCAAACTTGATCGTTTCAATAATGCAATTATACGAATTTTACCTAAAGCTATCTTTAATATTAATAAAGAATGGTTTAGAAATTTCAGTTGCTTTAATTCAAGCTTATGAATTTACAATTTTAACTTGAATGTATATAAATACACCTTATAATGTTCAATTAATTATTTATAAAATTAATAAATATCATTTTTCAAAAATATTAAAAGAAGATCTAGTGTAAGATAGTTGCTAAAAATCCAGTAGACCATCTTCATGGTGGTGATGAAGGTAAAAAAAAGTGGTGGGAGACCTTCAGTAACACCTCAGGGTTCCGATATTTTTAATTTTTTATATCGTCTCTAGCAGAGACAAATCGACATCCATTTGATGTGCTTCTGATGAATTTGTTAAAGGGATTGTTAATAAAATAAGTAATTATACCAAAACCAGCTAAACTTAAAACATAAACTTCAGGATGACCAAACTAGACCAATGAGCTATTACGATTTTTTTTAAAGGATGACTGCTTCCAAGCCTACCTATTCGTTCTAATTATTTTTTTTGCTTCATTTTACACTTAGAATATCATTTACAAACCTTAGAGAACGACCTTAAAAGGTAATAGATAGAACACTACGCCTATCTCATTGTACTCGCCAAAATGAGCGAGTCAAGTGAGAGGCTAGTAAGAGAATATTGTTAAATATGCAGCACTTAACTTCAAACTCGTATTAATAGTGCGACATAATTCACAGAGACAGGAATATCTGCAACATACCCAAGAAATAAATTGTAGCGGCTCAAGAATCGATGATGATCGTTAATTTTCAAAGAACTGGTGAGCGATGGCAAAAGAAACATAGTATTTTACGCGTGCGAAAACGGGGGTAAAATTAAACGAAATCGTTCGCAGCAAAGTTTAAAAGATAAAAAAATGGTCTTTCCGGAACAACCGTCAAAATATTGCAGGGTTTCAAAAATTATGCCCTAGCAACTATCGGATACGAACAACCGTTCTTAATGAACTGCGAAAAAATTAAAAATCTGGATGAAAATTGGATTATAGACAGTGGTGCAAGCTGCGATTTGTTTGCAAATGAAAATTTGCTTGAACATCTGAAACTGTGCAGTATATAGACTCTTCGAGTTTACCGGATAAATGACGGTTAGGTTACATAGGTTGGAGGGTAATGCTAAAAAAAATCCATAACCCAGTAGAAACACCTCAATTACGCTGTCGAAGGTTTATTTCGCCCCTAAACTGGCTAGCAACTTTATTTAAATTGGAAATTTAGAAAAGAAAAGATGTTAATTAAGCGATGAATGGAAAAGAATGAACTTTGTTTACAAAAACAACGTGTTATTTAACATTGAAGAGTTCGGATCTATCTTTGTTGACGTTTACAAGCAAAAACCAGGGCACCGATTATCTGAATGGTTTATAATCAAGCTAAAAGCAGATGATTAACGAAGCAAGCGCTGCGAGCGCAAAACACGTGGGTGTTAAACTCAATTTTCTTAAAGGATTACAGAAAGGAAAGATACGACTTGAATGTAGCGCTGATATGGTGGCTCCCAAAAACACTGCGTTCAACGAGAGTTGCAGAATTACATAAACAAATTGGATTAAAATTGAGTATCCAGTGGATCTTTATATAGATTTCGTTATCAAATAATGGACCCGAACTGTAACAGGGTTACATTCGAGTCACATTTAGTAGGTGGTGTACGTGTGTACACTACGGTTGGGGTCAGTATTGACCGGTTCGAAAGGTTTTGAACCATTGTTTATCTTAACCAATCAGGGCAGGAGCCCTTGGGGTTGGCGTATCATCCATCCACGTGTTGGTACACA
>CM047580.1:25158115-25202281 GCA_026184515.1 Peronosclerospora sorghi
TTACGTTAAGGCATTAGCGAAAGCTAATTGTAAACCAAAGTGGGAATCTTGGCCCCGAGTAGGAGAGCTCTCTCCTACTAAGCCCTTTTACAAGGGCGTATCGGCTAAGCAGCTGCGAACGCCGCTTAAAGGAAAGTCTTCCTCTGTGCGCTAGCCGCACCGTGCATATACGCACCGGCTACAGACTTGCTTGAGACCACAAATTGCCTTGAGCAATTCAACGCAATCGAATACGTCGTCAAGTTTCACGCCTTCAGGCACATCGCAGTATACATTTTCTTTCATCAATCCGTATAACAAGGCGGTGACGACATCAAGTTGATCTAGTGTCCAACCGAAATTCTTGGTGATGGCGATTATCATGCAAAGTGTTGTATATTTGACCACTGGAGAGAATTTGTTGGTGTAGTCGATGCCGTAATTTTGTGAAAAACCTTTGGCGACGAGTCGAGCTTTGTGTTTTTCAATCGAGCCATCCGCCTTGCGCTTAATTTTGAAGACCAACTTGGTTCCAACGGTACGCTGATTAGTTGGTAGCTTAGCTGCACGAAATACGCCGCGTAATCTCATGGACTCGAGCTCAGCGTGGATTTCTTTTCGCCAATGAACTTTATCCGATCCACTGACAGCCTTTTGGAATGTGATAGGCTCAGCAATGTCACTCATATGCACAGCGTTTGCTCTTGCCTGCCAAAACATTCGCGAATTTTTTTTTTCATTTTGGCCGGTTTCCAATTCTTGGTCATGGTTCGGTGCTGATTGATGTTGATCTTGATTATCTGAGTCATGTTCGGCAGCACTTGTTTACCCAGCGCCACGTCGTCGTCGTCGAGCTTGCTCTTGGATATCTGGTTTTGAACGCACTTTGCGTTTTCCCGTTTGATTAAACGTCCGCGGGAATTCACCATCAGGTAAGTCAGGGTCGTCAATAAGGTCAGCTGCATTGTCGACTTCTTCATCTTCATCGTGGAATATGCCATCTTCGAATGTAGACTCATCGAACGTAACATCTCGAGAAATTACAACATATCCCGCCTCGATGTCATACACTCGATATGCTTTAGACCGTTCCTCGTAGCCGAGACAAATTCCTTCACGAGCTTTAGCATCCCACATGCGTCGTTTTTGTTTTGAGGTCAAAATGTAGGCCTTGCAAGGAAAGAAAAACATGTGTTTCACGTTGAGCTTGGCCTTGTAGACGACTTTGAGTGTTGTTTTGTCAGAAATCTTGGGAAGCGGCAGTCGGCTCTTGACGTAGATCGTAGTCATGACCGCTTCCGCACAAAATTTTTTGTCAAGACTTAAATAGTGAAGCATACTGCGTCCAATAGTGACGATGGTTTTGTTGGCCCGTTCCGCAGTCACATTGGTTTGGTGCGCGTACCGAAGCGTTTTTTGGACTTCGATGCCATTGTCCTCGTAAAGACCCACTAGATCAACCGGGTCGATCTGCGATCTGCGATCATCGATCTGCGATCATCGATCTACGATCTCGCCAATTCGCAATAGATCAACGGGTCGATCTGCGATCTGCGATCTCGCCAATTTGCACTAGATCAACTGGGTCGATCATCGATCATCGATCTGCGATCTGCGATCTTCGACACCTAGTTTTTCCCCGGGATCTCAAATCTGCGATTTTTGCACCTGATCTACACCTGTCGATCTGCTACGGGATCAATCGATCTGAATCGGAATTGCACTGATTTACGTCCCAGTCACCTGGAGAGCGACCCACGCCCAAACCGTCGATTACACAAGGTGAGCAAGACATAGGCCTGTCACAGGACAACCGGAGGGCCCCCTTCGTTAGTCGGTAGTCTGGGCACTGTGGGAACGACTGTCCAAGCCTCAAAATTTGGCCAGCCGCTCCACCACAATCTTCTTTCTTTGTTTTTTGAGACCATGAATCTCGCCCTCACATCAATATGTTTCATCTTAGCCGACCTATTTTTTCCCTCTGAAAACTTTGTCGATGACTTTTTGTCCACGTAAAGTGTCATAGTCCATACCAATTTCACTTAGGCTTTCATGCACTTATATTAGCTCACACATATTTTTGAAGCTGCGTAAAACTCTGATTCCAGTTTTGACAGCAGTCTACAACTTTGCCCGTCCAAAATGATAAGTTTTGTGAACAATGTGGAATGGGTAGCGAAGTAAAATATAATTTTCATAAATTTTGTAGCTAAGGTGAACAGCATTTAAACCAATGTGAAAAGGCGCAATTAACACAAAAATGTATTCAATGTATTTACGTTCCATAATGCATGTCTTTGAAGCGTACAGCGGCGTCGAATGCATTAATACGGTTTATTGCTATTGATCTAACGAGATCGTTATCTTATCGATAAGGCTGATAGCTTGAGATGCGTCGCCCTCGAGCAAGAGTATACGATGGATGCTTTTGAGCGTTGGCGCTCATTGTCAAAAACATACGCCTTTCACACATAAAAAGGACAGAAAATCAATACTTTTTGTTTTTATTAGGTGCCATTTCACATTCGTTCAAATGCTTGTCACTTTTCTTGCAACATTTATGAAATTTATATGTTATTACGCTTCTGATTTCTTATTGGCCACAAAATTTTTCATTTTGGACGCGCTAAGATGTAGTTTTAGATTATCCCGTTCATCAATCGTGGCTCCACTAGTAACCGATTTTCTGTCAACTTGCTTCCCTCAGTATTGGCATTATTAAATGCTTCTTAAATCAATTTATGTTTGTAATAACTTTCTATTCCACTGCAGTTTTATTCTCAAATCTTAAGATCTTGTACCACCCTCTTTACTGTGGCATAGATGGCCTCAGTAGGCGCGTACGTTGTTCACTCACAGGCGAAGTCAGGCCTGGTGGACCTGGCAATACAAAGTAAACTTCCGACCAGTCTCTGAAATTCATCATGCTTGGTTGTCAATCGATAATATATTTTTTCAACAATGCTTGTTTACAGAAGTGTATCCTCGAAATCACTTTCAATAAGAGTTTAAAACCATTTGCATCGTCATAACATTTTATATAAGACGTACACCACTCACCTCCTGATCCACCTTATACCGTCTTTTCATTGAAAGTGAT
This sequence comes from Peronosclerospora sorghi, assembly GCA_026184515.1. NCBI lineage: Eukaryota > Oomycota > Peronosporomycetes > Peronosporales > Peronosporaceae > Peronosclerospora > Peronosclerospora sorghi. The sequence continues at coordinate 25,161,195 of CM047580.1, forward strand.
CTATTCCCAGAAAATTTCGGGTCCTCACCTAAGCTCTTAATTTCATCTCTAAAATATCATCAGCCACTCTTCTTCAGTTTCCGTGACCAGAAAATTGTTCACGTAGACTCCAATCAAAACTACATTTATTTCCGTTTTCTTGAAGTATAGATATGCATCGAGATCTCTTTGCGAATCCGAAATTGATGAGTTTCGCGAGCAACAGTCGATTCCAGTCTTCTTGCCTGCTTCAGTCCATATAAGGTCTTCTTCACTTTGAGTGCTAAACCTTCCACTGTTGAAACTTCATTTATTCTCAGAATCTTCTTCCACCTTCGTACCTATGCCTAGATAAATCGCCTATTCTGTCTCCAGTTCCTTAACATAGGCATTCGGAATATCGCCATGTTTGGGAGTCTTCACTTTTTATATTCCCCCTAGGGCTACGATCAGTTTTGTTTAAAGTGTACCGTAGATTTTGTGGCCAACTGTGGGGAAGCGTACCGTAGATTTCGGGTACCACTGTGGGTACAACTGTGGTGGACTGAACAGGTCATCGGATTAGACGCGGCACAAGGTACGGCTACCTAACCGTAAGCGACGGACGACTGAGAAATCAGGTTGACTGGTTGATGGAGAACATCGGAATGGGTAGCTCTGATTGGTTGATATTAGGTAATTGGTAGATTTTCATATATAAGCAGTAGAAAAGTTCTCCTTTTTCGTCCGATCACTCAGATCACCCCTAGGGACGGCGTGAAAACCTCGCTCCTCTCTTCCTTTGCACACGCACCTCTATACGTCCCGGGCGGGAGCACATAGTGCACTTTTTGGCCCACTGGTAGACATAGAGTATTGAAGTACTAACCCTCAACTCCACCCGCTGAGTCAGCGGCTTTGTTTGGAAAGGTTTTTGGGAAAGTGATTGAGCCTAGTGCTCTCACCTCTTCTGTAGCCGGTGCGTACACGCACGGTGCGGCGGCTAGCACACAGAGGAAGAGTTTCCTAAGGCAGCGATGTGCCGCTACTTAGCCGATACGTCCTTTTAAAAGGGCTTAGTAAGAGAGAAATCTCTTACTCGGTGCCAAGATTCCACGTTGGTTTACTAGTTAGCACAGCTAACGCCTTAACACAAGGCTCCCTTAATAAGGGGTAGCTAAGGGAAGAACTTCCCTTACGCTACTGCACTCACTACGCGCGCGACCGGGCGAGGTCGAGCGTCCAGTAGTCGTTGAGTGAAATGTAAACTGAATGTATATTTAATATGTAATTAGCCTAAATTAATTTAAACTAATGTAAACTATATGTAATACTGAGTAGAACTTACTAGATTCGTACCTAGCCAAAATGTAGTGTACACCACCTGTGTACTAACACGTGGCTGGCTGCCACGCCTCCACCAAGGGCTCCTGCCCTGATTGGTTAAAATAACAAATGGTCCAAAGCCTTTCGGACCGGTCAATACTGACCCCAACCGTAGTGTACTCACGTACACCACATACTAAATGTAACCAGAATGTAACCCTGTTACATCTTCCCCCATTGGTTCACGTCTGTCCCCTAGAAGTTCGGCTGCTTTAAGCACCCCACGGGAACTCTAGGTGGATTTTTGTGAAATCCGTCGATCTGCACATAGAAAGTGCAGATCAACCCCCTTGTATTAGGTCTAAGCTAGGAGTACATAGTATATTGGGTGTTCCGTTAGCGATCTAGGTTTTAGGAGGCTCGGCGATCAAGTGGTCAAGACTTCCGCCACGTGATCAAGTACCCCTTCGCTCATCACCACTAGATCGACACCGTCGATCTGCGATCCAAGACCCGCAATCTCGCCCATTCGCACAAGATTCTACAAGAACAACAGTGATCTGCGATCATCGATCATTGATCATCGATCTTGATCATCCCTTGATCATCGATCGGCGATCATCGATCTTGATCATCGAATTGTGATCATCCGAAATCTCGTCGATTCACCGCAAGATCATCGATCATCGATCCTGATTATCGACTTTTTGCACCTGATCGACACCTGTCGATCTACTACGAATTCATCTCGATCTTGCATCGGAACTGCGCGGATCTACGTCCCGGTCACCTGGAGAGTGACCCTCGCCCAAACCGTCGGGTACACATGGTGAGCAAGACATAGGCCTGTCACAGGACAACCGGAGGACCCCCTTCGTTAGTCGGTAGTCCGGGCGCTGTGGGAACGCCTGATCGAACCACAAAATTCTGATCAGCCGCTCCACCCCATTTACTGTGCTCATATCCATCACACCAGTGAACGTCAATTCATAGTCAATACTGAAACGTTAGTCTGGCTCCAAAGTTCCCGTTTGCTTGTTCTTTGCTTTGAAAAGACCAACCTCATATGTGCTTACTCAAATCGTGCGCGGTGGGTTGTTATCCACGTATGTACAATGACATGATTCATCAAATAAAACAGATGACTCTCTCTGCTTTGAACTTGTAAGTTTCGTATACGTGATGCAGTGGATAGGCAGCAAATCCATGCTTGTTATGACTGCAAACCTGTACAAATAATCCAGACGATGTATTTGCTACATGCGTACGGTCTTTTATCTCCCACGCCAACCCGATCCCACGGTCGAGGTGTACGCTGCTTGCTCCCTTTGGGTCGGGTTCGATACCCAGAGCCTGGTTGGTACGAAAAATGATACTGAGCCTGCTTTCTATATACACCATTAATACATTTTCCTTATGCAATGGCATTGAACACGAAAGGGCGAGAGCTGATTCGAGAGCTGCAGCGCAGTGAGTGGCTTCCGCCATACAATGTGAGTAAACGTTTCTTGCACCTAGTAATACCGTATAGTATAAACGTTTGGTGTCGGGCAGGAAGATGTCGTGCGACAGGTCGTGGAGGAGTCACGACTATTGCACGCGGAGATTGCCAGCAAGATGAAGTGCGGTGTTTGACGACAGAAAAATCGATGCCTTTGAAGGCTGACGCTCCTACTGCTACTGTTTCTCCTTTGTATCAGCGCGTATCAAGACAACCTGGAAGCCCAACCGGCGTCGGTACACTGCGGCCTCATCGTGAACCACCAGTGTTTATTACGCAACAAGCGTTGTGTCATAGCCTATATGTAGGTTCCTCCGGTAGATCCTATCAGATACTATGGGTGCCCCTACTCGTGACCTCTGACATTCGACATGTGGCTGTCCAAAAGATACTATCGCATGGAGAAAATCAAAGCGCTGAGGTGGAAAACAGGAACGATCCTTCCCGGCTTGCTCGCCCAAAAGTGCGTCACGTGATTTTGAGCCTGGCGTTTGTCACGAGCACGAACGATTAATCCTGCTTGCTACTCTATAGCTTGTGCCAGCGCGAGATCCAGTTCTTTAACCAGTACGACGAGCTCGTCACGGACTACATGGCCGACTTGGAGCTGGACCTTTCGGCGGTACGTGTGTGTGATGTTGCTCGGATCTGTTTGCTACTCGTGTGGGGGCTGCGCTCACGAGTGTTGGGGATTGTTCCTGTCAGGATACGAAACCTCCAAAGGACTTGTACATCGAGGTGCGCGTCTTGCGCGACTGCGGTGACGTCATGACCGAGAGCGGCGTGATCAATCTCGAGGCCCATTCCCAGCACTTTTTACGACGCGTGGATGTCGAACAATTTATCCGTCAAGGGTTGCTGGAGCAAATCAAGCGTTGAGATCGTGCGCCCATCTTTTCGTACCGTTTTACTTGCATTTATTATGGGGGGTCTCTCCCCTCGTCCTTGTACGATCTGAATACCGTCTTGCTTTTACGTCCTCGAGTCTTATCGACGAATCACATCGCTCCAGGTGAATGGAAACAGCCAATCACAGGAGTGCAGACGATCGTCAGACATACGTACACGTGTGCGGTGACCTTCCCACTTAAGTTTTCGACGTCCAGGGAGGAAGGATGGGAGAAGACAACACGAGTAAGAGCAAGGAAGCACCTGCTTGTACGGAAAAGATCACGGTGCACAAGACGTCCAACACCACGTCGCTCCTGACGCTGTCGATTGCCGTTGTTGCGCTTGCGGTGGGTTGTCTCCAGTGGGTGGATGTTCCATTTCCTACCGGCGGGGTGCACAACGTGCTGCTGCACCAGCTGTCGGTCGTTCGCGAGACATTGGGACTCGCAGACGCAAAGACGGAGGAACTGCCTCCCAAGTACGAGTCGGACATGGTGGCATTGCAAGTGCGCCACCTCGTGAGCGACTTGAAATGCAACGACTCGGACTACCACGCGACCCCGCTGTTCGAGGGCAAAGTGTTTCATGTTACCGAGCCAATGGAGGCAACGGAGCCATTGAGCGACAGCATCTTCTTTATGCTCAATGGTGCGAACGAAGGTGTCTATGTGTCCTGGAATGGTCAGTTCGACTGTGTGGGGCAGGCAGCTGCGCGAGCGGCTGCTTGGCTCGGTGCAGACCAAGACGTGATGATGAACGGCGTGCGCCTCTATAATCAAATGGGCTACCCCGTGCGCACTGCAAAGGACTTGAGTGATACGAAGCATATTGTGCACGTCTTGCTTGACTTTCAACTGTGGCAATGGCCAGGGATTAAGAAGGGATACAAGTACGTATTGGAAGACGGCGTGACGCTCACGACGATTGGGATGAGTCCCAAAGTATTTGATGTCGAGTACTTTTTCACGCAGGAGGAAGCGGATCGCATCATTGAGATTGGATCCCCCCTGCTCAACCGATCGATGGTGGACGGAAAGAATACGTCCAGGATCTTATCGGATTCCCGCACGAGTCACACGGCCTTTTTACCCGACAGCTGGTTCGTGCGTGACTTTCGAAAGCGAGCGACTCGAGTGGCTCGACTACCAAGCCCTTCGTATGGCGAGACGTTGCAACTCGTCCGGTACGCCGCTGGTGAATTCTACCGGCAGCACTTTGACACGTTTCACTCGCGCGAGTTTGTACCAAACGGCGCAAACTCGTACAAGTATGAAGATTATGTGCAATGGGCCAACAGAACTGCCGAGAAGCTTCGCGGGATGGACCAGAGCAAGGTCCCTGAAAAGTTTCGAGAGGGCGGCCCGCTCTTTCCAAACGCGGACGATCCCATTGTGTTTCCGAATGCGCTCCTGGAGCTGTTTGTTCAACACATGAACACAACCAACAGATTTAAGGCGCTCTATGAATCCGACTACCAGGAGTGGATTCGCACTAACTTGGATCGTGGCGCGCAAGACATTCTGAAAGTTTTGTTAAAAGAGGGCGAGCGGCCGCAATTCTTGCCCTTGATTATCGACAGTTGGGAGGATGCACTCAAGCTTGGTGAGCTCCACTACTCGTTCCCCAAGCCGGCTGTGAACTCCGCGTCGCATTTCTTTCACTGGATTCGTTGGGCAAAGGAGCGCGTGAGCTATTTGGGCGACAACGTGCCGCCTCAAGCTCGTCCAAGTGGAGCTTTGTATCCCCAATTCACTGTTGCGTTCCAGGAGATGCTACTTGGTTTTGTCCTTGATGACTACACAGAGGGCTTTGTCTCGCGCATAACGAATAAAGAATGGTATGACTGGATGGTGACAAACCGCAGCCGCACCAATGTCCTCATCCAAGTGTTGAAAGCTTGGCCGCAGTTTGCCGAGCTGGTCATCCGTACGTGGGAAGCACGTGTCGGGAGTGTTCCAGAGCTGCGCTATACGCTCCCCAAGTACGTGCCTCACTTTAACCCGCAGCGATACGTGACGTTGTTCCTGTACCTAAACAACCAGACCAAAGTGGGTGGTGAGACCGTCTTCCCCTTCTCGCTGGATCGATACTCGGACGAAGAAATCGTGCGCGATGGAATGAACGAATGCTCTACTGGTCTTGCGGTGCCACCTCGCGCCTTACACGCTTCGCTCTTTTACGTCCAGACTCCGGAAGGGATCCCCGACTATATGAGTCGTCATGGCGGCTGCCCTCCTCTGGAAGGGGTCAAGTGGGGTGCCAATTCGTTCATGTGGGATGCGGATTCGGAAGAAGGTGCCAATATCTGGAATACCAAGTAGTATGGCTCTTCATGGTCCTTGTCAGTAGAGAGAGAGAGAGACAAGCGAGGTGGGGCTTATACGTTCTTATGTCTACTGATAAGGCAGTTTGTGCTTAATTCCATGTAAGTTGAAATTTAAGCTTAAATACGTGTTACGACTCCAGTAGTGACGCTAATATAGACGCAGAGGGTATCACGACTTATTGCAATTTCTTTCTTCGATTACGTCCCTTAGAGTACCAAAAGGGTGAACTTTACCACTTAAACCGCGCTAATTACAAAGTTTTATCTTTCTTTTTTTTGCCTAAAATCTCGAGTTGTTAGCGCGTGAATGACTCAAGCACGTGCTGTCTGAACGGCATTAGAAATAGTTCAGGATTGGGAGTTTTAACCAGGAATCCATGGGAAGAAGGATTCCGACGTTTCCCGGAAGGCTACTGGAGTAAAGTGAAACGTTTAGCGGGACGGTTTAGTTGGTGTAATAGCCCATTTTCTTGTTGACCGAATGACTTGTGAAAGCCATACACATTAATTTATTTGCTCGCAAGCAACTGCGAAAGAGCGAATCGAGCGTTGAAATACCGACGATTCCCACCGATTTGTGTAGGGTTTTCATAGAAATATTGCTTGATTTAGCTTGTGACGAATATATATTCCTGCTCTAATGACACGATTTACGAAATAGGATCGATATCGTGGACAACCACCTTCGACGTCTAATGATTGTCAACGCTTGACACACTACTAACATTAATTACATGCGTGGACTCTAAATGGACCGAATCTGAGGATGTACGCCAGACGCAGCAGGAATGCATTTTATTGCTAGATGTGGGACAATCGAATTGGTAAAGGCGTGTTTTTCAATTCCAGCGTCCCTCTACGCTAAGCTCGACTTTATGTGACATTGTGCTAGTATCTGAACAGCCAACGGAAAAAAAACTATCTTCTACCTAAGTTAGAAATGGTTCGTGACGGTATGGATCGATCATGCCAAGGAAACAGCTGGAAATCTAAAGAGAAGTTCGTCATGTGCACAAATAATTTTCATTCATGTTGTTGTTATTAGGCCCCTTGTACTTAGGAGCTCACAGATCAACACTGTCCTCTCCCACGCGAATGAATTGGTGCTCTCCAGACGAGGACAACCTCACGGGTCGTGTACTACAGTAGTACCTCGAAGTAGTACAAATGTTCACGTCGGTTGTCTTGTCTTGATGGCAGTTGCCTTCTTGATACAATAACATTCTATGCATGCACTATGAGATTGTATCGCTTGCTGGAATTGATGCTTCCAAACTTTTGAAAAGCGACGATATTGAAGTTATTATCGTCATTGCAACCGAGTCCTTGATTTTTTGACCACATGATTGTGTTTTCAAGTCCAAAACATTAGTGTGAAGCCGTGGGGGGAATTCCATGTTTATTTGTTCCGAAAATTCTGGAGACGGTTTCTAACAAACTGGAGTAACGAAGTGAACGTCGTATTGCAGACATTAATTCAAGGAAGTAATTACACAACGAGCTAGTATACCGAGTTAAAACAGGGACGAGCGACAACGACGACTTGAGCTTAAACGGAATGCTATCGGTACAGCAAGCTCGTATACATCCATGCCTGGATTTATTCATATTGTTACGGAATATAGACGGATGATGTATATATACCGTGCGTTTTCGTCACGGGACTGGGTCTATAGTCTATGTCGTGTTCTTTCCGAGTTCTACCATGACAGACAGGTCAAGTAGATAGAGATACCACGGATATGGATCAACTGTTCTTCCTTCACGCAGGAAACCAACCAATGAACCACGTTCGGAAATATTTCACTCGCATTCATTGGGCAGTTTCTACTAACTTTCTATTATTATCATCCCACACAAAAACTCGATCGGTTGCTTTTTCACTATTAACGGGGTCCCTTGTTTGCTTCTTTTTCTTTCCCCAACCAAATTAATACTGTTGGACTAAAAATTCCTCCGACGACGATCGGACGTTTTCCCGTTCTGACTATCTAGCGCATAGGCCAGCCATCGCGTTCCCATTGGTCCGCATGGCCTTACGACCGTGCCTCTCATTGGCCGATAAGCCCTGCTCCCGTCCCCACCCAGTCTCACCCCCCCCCCTCTCTCTCACTCACGCTTACGCGCTCCGCCGTCCCCGCCCCACGCCCTTTTGTCGTGAGCGGCCTCGTCCTCGCCGCTGCTTTCCACGGACCAAAGCGCCTTGGCTACCTCGTCCATGGGTCGTAACCTTTTTGATTTTAATATCACCAACAGTAGCAACAAGTTTCTCAGTGGCAAAGTCGCGACCGACTCGCACGACGCGCTCCGGGCCCTGGACACGTCGCACTCGTCGAGCACGGCCAGTTCGTCGGTCGAGTCGCTCGCGTGTCCCGCCTCCGCGCCGTCGGTGGCCACGACCGACATGGACGCGCTGAATGCCATGCAGCGCACCCGGACGGCGGACCACAGCAATCGTGGCGATCGAAAGCCCATGGCGTTTACGACGAGCTCCGTGATGGGGCCGACGCCGACGACGATTATAGCCAATGGGCATCCGCATCCACAGCAGCACCCCATGACCACGCATGTCCAGCAGCAGCCCCAGCATCCCACTGCCGCGGCCGAGTCCAAAGCCAATAAAAAGTGCTCCGTGTGTGGCAAGAGCTTTAATCCCCTCCGTCGAAGACACTACTGTCGGACGTGCACGGCCGTCGTGTGTAGCTCGTGCAGCATCTCGCGCAAAGTCGAGAGCTCGTTCGAAGGCGCGATTACCGTGCGCATGTGCGTGAGCTGCAAACTGAGCTCGATCGCGTCGCAAGATGATTTCTACGACCGCATCTTTTCCACGAATGGCGGGACGCTCCCACCTGGGCCCACGGACTCGCAGCCGAGTGGCAGTGAAGGCGACTTTACCACGGATCGACTCAGTTTTGCATCGTATTCGTCCGGCACGGGCAATGGCTCGAATGCGTCCAAGGACGACTTGGCCGTCGGCACGACGAGCGCTCACCTCGTGGATTCCCAGCCGCCCATGGACAAGCGCACCGCGAGTTCGTCGAATCTGTCTGCTCGACGTAAATCGAGTACCACGAGTGGGCACAACGTCGAACCGTTATTCAATGCTCGAGGACGGCATGGATCGTTTACCGGACCCCCGCAGGTGACGGAAGACTGTCCGTGGTGCATGAACGAGGCGTGTGCACCCCTCCACGAGTACTTTGAGGTCCCGTACCCCTTCTTTTTGGAACTCGCGGATCCGGCTGCCAAGAACCAGTACATTGCCGCCAAGCATCTCGACAATGAGAAGGATCGGCTTCGATCCGTGCGAAGTATTCGCGCGTCCTTGAAAGTGGGCACGTCGGCCTCGCAGACCATCATCCAGCTTTGTAGTATGGCAGCGATCGCTACGTCGAGTCCCATTGCGCTCGTTGGACTGCTCGATAAGCACGTGTATGTCCCGTGTGCCGAAACAGGGCTCGGGTCGCTCGACAAGATTGATCGCCAGAAGAGTTTGGCCGCGCACGCGTGTCGCAATGGCTCGCCTCTCGTCTGCAGTGACTTGACACGCGATGTGCGATTTGCGGCGAATCCATGGCGACGCGACGTGCTTCAGGTGCAATTCTACGCCGGGATCCCGTTGACGCTCTCGAATGGCCACACGATTGGCGCCATTGAAGTGTTTGATGTGAACCCGCGCTTTGCTTGCATGAATGTCATTTCGCAGCTCCAGACGGTCGTACGTGGACTGCTACGTAAATTTGAAGAAATTGTCGTCATGAACCCACCGGACGAGAGTGGGGATCCATCGCTCAAGCCATCGGCAGGACGACGGATAATCAAGACAGAGGGCGGGGACAAGAGCAAGCCACGCACGATGCGAGCGCCCGCGCCAAGCGCACCCAGTGCACCGGCCATTCCGCCTCCCAAAATGGTTGCAAGTGCGCCGTCTCGAGCGCCTGCTGTGCCTGTGACCAAGCCGTCGGGCCCAGCTCCTTGTCCACCGAAATCACCTGGACCAAAGGCCCCAGCTCCCACGCCCGCGGCTCCGGCCCCCGTTCCCGCGACCAAAGCATCGGCGCCCGCACCAAACGCTGAGCCGAGTCAGGACAATATGGAGTCGCGCCTGATGCAATTGTTGTCCCAAACGACTTCGACACAGGAACAATTGCGCAATCAACAAGGGCAGATGGTTAGTGCGATTAGCAGTCATTCCAAGCGGATTAGTGATTTGGCCAAGCAGCTCGAGCGCATGGAGTCGACGCTTGCGGCCAAGCTCACAATGGATGAAGATGACGACGACGACGTGCCGTCCAAGGACGACGCGGACGTTCCCAGTGGGTAGCCACGGACGTCATGGTTTGTCCATTGATAGCTGCTTTCAGGGGGGTCGTCAAGTAAAATTCGAGCCCCAAGAGCGCGCGATCGTAGGAACGCTGCTCGTGTGCAAGTAAGGTAGGCGTCGTGCGAGCTGGCCTCGAGCTGCACGTTACATGTGTATGTTGAGCTTAGGACAAGAGGTACCAAGCCATAGGAAAAAAAAAGAATGGAACGACCGTGTAGTAGACTCTACCCGTGCATGTATCCTCGATTCATGTACCTTGATCCTGCTCGTCTACGTGGTTGTCCGCACCGTGTTCTTCTCGCTTGCCCTGCTGCAACTTGGCTGCTAACGTGCCTTCAATGCGCTCAATTTGCTTGGCGAGGTGGTCAATCTGCTTGGAGTGGGTGTGAATGGCACTCACCATGTGCGTCTGTTGCGTCCGAATTTGCTCTTGCGTACTCGTGGTCTGGGAGAGCAAGGCCAGGAGCTGCGCTTCCATGACCGCCTGTTCCTGTGCGTGGTGCACTTGGGCTTGCGTCTTTTCTCGGTGCGCCGCGTGCGCGGCCGCTAAAATGTCTTCCAACAAGTGCACGAGGCCACGCACGACGGTCTCGAGTTGCCGCAGCACGTGGCCACACTCAAACCGCGGCTGGGCGTCAAAGACTTCCAACGCACCCACGATATGGCCGTTCGAGAGCGTCAGGGGGATCCCGGCATAGAAGGCGGCATTCTGGAACGCGTCTTGTCGCCACGGGTTCCCGACAAAGCGAATATCTTGCGCCAAGTCGGCGCACGTGAGGCACGCGCCACTGCGACACGTGTGGGCCGCAAACGACTCTTGTCGAGGCATGGTCACGCCGAGGTTCACACCGTATTGCGACTCGACCACGTACGTATCTTGATCGAGGAACCCAATCACGACGATGGGGCAGTGCGACGCAATCGCGGCCATGTTGCTGAATTGACAGAGCACGCGCGAGGCACTTGGGGTGGACGCCATCGTGGCCAAGAGCGTGTGCACGGATCGTAACCGCTCGACTTCATTATCGAGGCGCTGCGCGACGACAAAGCCCGTGTGGATCGACGAGGGCTGGACGGGGTACGCAATGCGCGAATACTCAGTGAGCGGCGAGCACGTTTCATTCCGACAGTGCGAACAGAAGGACGCTGCGAGGGCCAAGCTACTCGAGTTGCGTCGCAACGTCGTACCGCGTCCGTGACTACAGTCGTCGTGCACACCACTCTGGGAGGAGGGTACAGCGTCGTCTCGTACCTTGTGGGCTTGACCAAGCGAGCCAGCATTCAGGAGCTTGCAACTAATGCAGAGACGCGTTGAGGGTGGAGCCCCCACGAGTGTCTCGACGCCACTGATCTGCTTTGGCACGACGATGCAACAGTGGCTACAGATACTCGCGTGGCATTGGCGACACTGGTGGCGTCGACGCAATGGATTGAACGACTTGGTGCACACTGCACATTGTCTCGGTTTGCCGCCCGTCTTGCACGTACCCGATGCCGTGGTCCCGGTCGTCGTCGACGCTTTCACACTCGAGCGAGTCATGTCGTCGCGTGGAGCCACGAGCACGCTCTTGCCTCGTTCCGGAGCCGTGGAGTCGTCGTCCGAGGGTGTGAGCTGAATCAACGGCCGTCGACTGTTGCTGGAAGCACTGCTGTCCGTCGTCGAGCTGGGCACGACCGTGCCCTCGGACGGTCCAATGTATTTCCAGAATCGACGCGAATCCAAGTAGCTCATAAAGTGCGCCACGTCGTTCGCATCTTCATGGTCCACGAGACGATCGCCCCCGTCGTCATCGTCCTCGAGCGAAACGATCACAAACGGTTCCGTCGAGTCGGTAAAGTCGCGATCCCACATGACATGATGGAGCACGTTCATCGTCACGAGCGACTGACCGAACGCCGTGGCACGCGCGCGGTCCGGTGCCAGTCCTTGCGTCAATATACACGTGACAATGGACTCCCCCGTTGCACATTGCACGATCAAGTCGGAGTGAATCCGAATCGGATGGCGTGGCAACGCGCGGCACAGTTGCGGCACGCCCTCGGGCACGCCAAACCCTGCCGCTTGGCCCCGTGGACTCGTGAGCGACTGCACATTGCACGCAATGGCTTGCACCCACTGATCGCGCTCGTGCCGCGTCTTCGTGCGAAACGTTAGCTCGGTCTTGGCCAGGAGCCCGCCGGCACACATGACGTCAAAGCGTCGCGGGAACTTGGCACACGCGTCGGGATGCAAGAGATCCGTCACACGCACGCCGCGCCCGAGTTCCACGGCGCCTTGCCGCACGGCATCGTCTTTTCGTTTATACACGCAGAGCCATCGACCTTGGAGGCGCACAAAGCTGCTCGACCAGCTCGAGAACGCGCCGACTCGAAATTTCACGTCCAAGGGCCCCGCTAGCGTTTCCAGAGGATGCGCGGAAGGCATGGAGTGTGCGAGTTTGCAAGGTGTGTCAAGCGCAAAGACTTTCGAGTTATGCGTGTGTGTGTGTGTGTGTTCAATGGATCCGAGCAATCGAAAGTGCTCGTCGTCGAGCCGCAGGGTGGAAGCCAAAGGGCGTTGATCCCGACCAGCACCCGTCAAACGGTATAGATTCGAACGGGTGACGTGATGGACGTCCCACCCTCTGCAACGACGTGGAGACGCTCCTTCTTACGTATTTCGACTGAAATGTTTCGGGACAGGAGGAGCGAGATTCGAAGCTCGAAACCATCAGCGCAGTAGGAACGTGGGGGTGCTGACGACCGTAGGAGTTCAGTAAAGCTTCGAAATCGACCCTTGCTGTCGATAGTATCCATCGTTTCAATCATCACGTGGTGCGCACACGGAAGTATTCGCGTGCTCATTTGTCATAGACATGTACGTATATATATGCGCTCATTGGACTCATCATGTTGCATGTTTGAAGGCAAATTTGTTTCTGTGACACACGTCACATATTCTATGTTAGACATATATATGTTGTATTCATACATATCCCCTGCGCGACAAGTCGATTCGGACACGACGTTTTACCGACCCGTATTTCGATATGTATTCTATGGCGGTTTTTCTGACGAGATTTGTCGAGAATACCCTTAGGATCGATTCGACACCCGGAAGAAGTGGATTCGGGCACTCCACAGGTATACAAAAACGAACATTAACTATATGTGATGGTCACTTAGTCATCATGTTGGTTCCCACGGCGCTTAAGGCCCTTCTCTTTGAACAAGCCACAGTATCAAGCTTATGTACACGATTAGAGAGGGTGTTGCGAGGTATTGGGTCTGGTAAAATGTTTCAGCATCCATCCTTGCGTAGATAGTTGGAAACTGGAGCCGTCGATGTAGTTTGAAGTCTTCAATATACTGAAATCGTACATGTCGTATACTATCTCAACCAGAAATCCGTTTATGATAAAAACAACACCAGTAGAGACCTCGTGGATAGTAGTAGACGATAACCAAGTGAGGGACTTAATCAATGGAACGTGTATTGAGAAGTACTAACATGAACTATGCATACGATATTGGAGTTATAGCGAACTTCCATCTGTCGTGTATCCTACACTACTTATCAGTACCAAAACATATGTACTCAGAATCGAGTAGAGTACACAATCTTATCTACTAATAAGTACGAAATGAAGAATGCAACTAATGAAAATAATCATACCTGGTTTCGATATAAACCACTATAATAACTATACTCAACATGGTCCATAGAGGAGATAAATGTGCCACTCAATGGATGCCGTCACGGGAGGGGATAACACTAAGTACCTTGGAGGGGACGGGAATTTTTTTTTGCTTTTCGCCGATGTGCTTTACCATGCTAACAAATCGATAATCAGCCACTTATTACGTAAACTTCTACTTAGTCTACCGTGCCTCCACTCCAAACGTAAACTTCCACTTAGTAAATCGATCTTCCACGTGAATCAGTCAATTAATCAGTAATATCCACAAGAAAACCAGCAGTCGTCACAACCACGTCTTGTATGTTAATGTGATATTAAGTAGAAAGGTAATTTGCACACTGTATGTGCGAGGATGCGTGGTGCTAAGAATCGACGGTAAGAGAATGCGCCTCGTCGTAAAGAGAAAGAAAATGCAAAAGTAATATATTTGACTATAGCTAAATTATAGTCTGACACAAATACACAAAAATTGAGTATACCTCTTTTTTGGTCTTGTGCGAAGATGTCCAATTTTAAATGCCTTGATGTCTTAATACAGCGCTCCATTTTAACATTTATTGTGATTGTAATATTGCAATCATTGTGGCTGACAATGATTGATTTTAGTGGGATGACAATATCGGGTAGTTATTGTCATACTATGACAATCAATTGACCCAATGTATTGTTATAGGTATTCGTTTTCCCAGCGTGCTTATATTTTAGAAAGCAAAAATAGTTTGAAAGGCTTCGTACCATTACAATGAAGAACAAAGATATTGTGTCTATTCTTTACCACGCGGTGCATGAGAAAAAAAAGCGGAAGTGTAAAGTGTGTGACGAGGCTATTTCCCAACCGCCCAACGCTGGATATAAGAATCTGATGGGCAAAGCTGAGATCGCTTGGTTGTCCTGTGAAGACTACAGTTCTTCACGCGTTTCGCTGGAGTGGATACTACCACTTTCTGAAACGGTTTGAAGGAATTCAAAGATACTTGGACCACTTTCATGCAGATACGGACGTTCTCCGCTATATCCTGACTCTGTGTCTATCAAACAATTGGAAGAGAAAGTCATTTTTGGATTGCATACCGACACCTGCGGAGTAGCTCACTTTGAAAACTGTAAAAGAACTGATGGGTCCTGTCGCCATGATATCAAAGAAATTACAGCGCGATGATACTACTCTTGCAGACATTCGAAATTGCATTGATGCATTACTTCAAGCTTGAACGTATGCGTCGATGGGTGGGTATCTTGACAGCGCAGCCAACATCGCGTCGTGGAAAGATTTCGAGAATGTAATCGTAAAGGTTCTGAATCAAAAAGGAGATTCTCTTTCCGAATCTGAAATCCATGCTGTGCGTAAGCTATTGAAGAATATTGCTGGTGGGGATGGTTGGTCGAAGGGGAACCGCATGCACAATGGAGAAGGTCAAGCGTTCCTCCCAAGACAGAAATTGCTAACGATTGATGGAACAGAATCGCTTAATTAATGTAAAGTGGATTTCTCCAACCTCGAACAGAGTGGAACGTTTTTTCTCGCAGGTCAAAGCAGCGATGGGATACTTGCGGAAAAACTTCAAGCAAGAAACATTAGAAGGGTTGATGTTCGTAAAAATGAACTAGTCACTACTTACTGTTCAAGTCGTTCAAAGGCTCTGAACGCTTTGAAAAGTTAATCCTGCTTGAGTGGTCGTCACCAATTATGGGGGAAAGCGATGAAGGCAATTGTGATGGTGATGATAGTTGCGCTCAAAAAACAATACTTCTCGGTTCAAACCATCCGATATGATCCATGAGTTGCTCAAAGATAAGAGACACACTGCCTTCTTCACCGCCGGAACAACCTTTATCTGGTGATTAAAAGCTAATCGGGAAGTCAGTACAATTACGGGAAGCAAAAGTCCACACGCCCATGGAAACCCGTTGATATTCAAACCTGCGCTGTAAGCAACTAATCATATCTCAACCAGTGAACTTTGTCGTACACGACTCGCCTTATATACTTGTCAATGACGATGGGGTCTATCCGCACTTTATCAACGTCACTAATTGCCACGATGCTAACCAGTAATTAGCCGGTGTAGAAGTATATCAAATCCCTATCAATGATTAAGCGATATTGCCAACACTTTTATTAAATTATCTATTGCTCCAATTTGTTAATGATTGTCAAAGATTGATTGTTAAAGGATTTGCAAGACAATCAATCATCAATAAATATTTTCCTGCGTGCCATGAAAGGAAAGCACGGCTTCAGATGACATATGTGACAAGTAGGCGGAATTATAACATGTTGCCTATCGGGGATCATTGAGTCGGGTATGATTATGGTGAAGCAGGAAGAGCTACAGTTGCACCAACACATGTAGTCGGGGATTCCAACGATGGGCTGCAAGCATTTATGGCAAAAAAAACAAGTAGTTTACCTAGAAAGAAACAATTTCCTACGAGAAGATTGGGAGCCCCACAATAACTTCGGCCCGCCAAGTGTCACGTCCAAGAGGTCTTGGACCACTGAAGCAGTATTCGCGGGGAGGTCTCGCGGTTGCAATAGTCCTGAAATCGAGATGACCCCGTAGGGTAAGATGCCCAGACTTTAATATTCAGTAAATCAGCTGCACAAGAGAGGAACAAAATTCATCTAGGACAAAAACGACTGGCGAGGGGAAACGAAAAGAGACAGAGACCACGAAAACTAATCAGGTAATTAGTAATTATTAACTTAGATGAAGTCGTAACAAGGTAGCCGTAGGGGAACAAGAGATCTTTAAGCATTCTTAAATTAATTTTGTATTTTAGGAAAATAGTTTAATTCGTAAAATCAGTCTCCAAAATTATTGTTATGGGTTCAAGTCCCATTTTTCCTGTTTAAAAAATATTATAAGTCAAAACAATTGTATATCTGAAATTAATTAATTAAAGTTAAAATAAAATTTTATTTAAAATAATTTTGGGATCCGTTATTCAGCCCCCCGACCTTTTCTTTAATCAACCCCCACCCCAAAATATTGATTGATCTTCTTTAGACATTATAGCCTATGATTGGTTAGAAGGCAACCGATAGTTTTATGCATCAAAGCTTTTTTGAGAGTATACAAACTTTTTGACTACTTTTTCGCAGCCGTCCTTCGCCTTCGAGATTTCCAACTTCAACATCACCATCAGAAGAAGAGAAATGAATGAAGTTCTTCCCACAAAAATGCTTTTTGTGCATCCTGATTCAGCAGAGCATTCTCAGAAAAGCAATAATATCCTACTACCTCCTGAGCAGTTCTCCCCAGCAGTTTTCAATTTGCCGGCTGGCCCACAAGCGACATTCGCGGGCCTCAAGACCAAGACTGAAGACTACCCGCTTACGACACGCCTGCGACTTTCTGCCGCGTGTTCTTGCACCCAAGCCCCTTCGACGCCTCTCAGCCACCCCTTAACAATGGTGGCCCCCGCCCGTCCACGTGGCACTCCCGCGCCGAATCCGCTCCAAGAGTACCGTGAGAAGTTAGGACGCCCTACCCGCTACGTCCCCACTGACAAGTTCTTCGCAGCGTTTGAGGGACTTCGCCAACGCGACGATTCCGCTCAAGAAATCCGTATACTGGCACTCCAAGAGGTACAGCGTGCCCGGGTATCACCGACGGACAAATTCAAGCTTTTTATACCTGCTCCGAAGATCGCTAGCACGTATGCGGTTGAGGACATTATCCACGCAATCAATCGCAAAATGCAATCGCCGACTTGGGACGGCGCGCTTAATTAGCTATGTGACTTCGTGTGTTTGCGAGGCTATGACATCCGGTTTACATGCACCAACCGCGACATTGCGATCAAGATCGGAGGCACTGTGGTCTCATTCATGGGCAAGAAGCTCATCGTGAAGCCGTACAGCGTCTATGAACACCTTTACAATGTTGATCTGACGCGGGTGCCGTCGGAGCTCGATGACGACGTGATCTATGACTATTTCGTTAGTCTGGGTCTCCAGCCCATCATTGCGCCGACACATCAGGACGGCACACTGATGTCCTGCGACCGTACCGTGTGGTTTCCGCAAGTGGACGTACCAGACGAGCTGTTCCTGGATGGCCAACCATTACGAGAAATCCATTTCGCGGGATTCGCTAATCCAGTCTACGTCCAGCACAATAAACGTGTGCTGAACCGTGTGGTTCCGCCTTCCATTGTCGCCAAGCGCATTGCGTCCGAGCAACAAGCGCGAGGGAGGATGGCTGCGTCGGACGCCACGCGTGCTTCCCGACCAGTCGAGCCGAAAGCAGAGGCCCCGGCACCTTCTACACCTCCTGAGCATCCTGCCACAGTCTCCGATGTTGGTAGCTCAGACGGCATCGTTATCATTGAAAGACCTTCCTCTACCGAGCCGGTGCAGGAATGGATCAAGATCAGTCACCACGCTCAGTGTATGGAATCAACTGTCACCCGGGCGTCCACGACAGTGGAGTTAGCCGTTAAAGCTGTGGACGACAGTCACCTAGTATTGGCTTTCCAGTCAAGCCCACTGGATTCGAACTGGCCTTCATCGAACATTTAAATGGAGAAACCACAGGGGATGAGGACTGCGTCGTGTATGTCGAAAATGAAACGGTGTGTTCCGCCCCAAAGCCTACCCCAGAAATTACGGGTAACCTTGTGATCGATCGTTCGATGCTTGGCCCCAAATCCACCTCAATGAAGCACTCAACGTATCGTAAGAAAGCGTGTAAGGTCTCCAAGGCCCTTTTTGACAGCTGCGAGCCCGAGGATCGTGTTGCGGTCATGATGGCTCAACCCTGTGATTGCGCGCCCGCTGTTCACGCAAATCTCCCGAAATGGCCCGTGTGGAGTTGGACCACGCGCTTCCTCGACTCTATAGCGGACGACCTGCGTCCAAATATGGCCCCGATTGCAGCGTTATGAGACGCTTATACGTCGACTACACGGAACCTGGAGCTCCAACAACCATTTTTACTGACCAGCTGCCGGACGAATCAGATCGTGACCTAGCTCGAGCGTACGCCCGTATAGACCTGCTCTTGCGAACGCACGCCCACGCTATCTACTACGATCCTTTTAAAGTGGCAGATCTCAGTGGTGACACACCAGTGACGTGTCTGCAATATTGTCACTTCCTGCTTTGGTCTAACCGGACTTTGGCCGCACTCTGCGCATCGAGACTGGGATAGGACTACGCTGAGTTCCTCAGTGTTCCGGCCAGGGACGCCATGAGGTTGGTCCTTGATAACGTTGATACCATCCCCTCTGACGACAACGCCTCCATGGGATCGTCGGACCAGGCGTCGTCCTCTGCTGAATCTGATGTTCCGGCGGCTGATGATGTCATGAGCACGAGCTCCAGTGACACCACTCCTCTCTAACCCTCTCTGGTCCATTTATGGGATATCCACGCGCATCATTGGAAGTAATGCGCCTCAGTCGGACACGCACCACAAACCGTTAGAACGTCCACTTCACCACTTCCCCGTCATTTATCACGCTCTCAGGAATTCCTCTTTAATCTCCACGTCACTGTATTTACTGTTTTTTTACGAAAGAATGTAATCCACTTACTGGATCACAGCTGACGGACTGGACTATGCATATTCAGTGCTACTTCCTCCCCTCACGGCTCGGACTTACATTGCTGGAAATTCTTGCCCCAACGACACTTCGCTACGCGTCAGAACCCGGATCAGTCGCATCGGACACTTTCGCCTTTTGAGCGAAGGTGCCGATCGACGCTTTGGATTTCTCTCCCCAACTCCAGCGCCATTCTTCTTATGAGTCTTTGTTTCACGCTGGTGGCTCAACCGCGACCGACGATGACGAATCTTACGACGGGGCGCCAAGTGCAACGCTGCAATGGACACGCACCTACCATCACCGTGATCCTCGATAATCTGGGCTCCCTCGGCACTGACCACACAACGGCGGACGAAGCGGATTACTTCGGCGTACTTGTAAGCGCCCAGCGGGGAACTTTGTCCGCCCTCGTGAACGAAACATTGCATACCGTCGTTCGATATCGAAATAACAAAGAAATGACCAAGCCCAGATGGATCCAACACGCTGGCAAAGTACACACCGTCTTCCTGACAAGCATCCAACATTCCCAGCGGAACTTTCCCGCTGCCTCGAAACGACGACTTCTCCAACCGCATCTTCCATCCCTTTGACACCAGAAACCCAAACAAGTGTTCAATCTCGGCGTTCGTCAAACCCTTGTTCACACGAGGATCCACCTGATGCTGTTCCTCAAAATTCCGAAGCAGCGACTCCTCTACGATAAAACCTCCCCCAAGCAACCTGGCGATCACCTTGACGGCTTCATACACGCACGTATAATCGTGGTTGGCCCTAGCGCCAATCCCTTTGCGAGTCGAATTCTTAAACTCCCTGAAATCCAGATCCGGCCGCTGCTGCAACGCCTCCATGTAATCGTCACACAACTCTTTGAATTTACCGGCATTGCGAAGACGCTCCTCCGGGATATATTGGAACCCGCCGCATTCAACCAATAACACTTGTACCAATTACTGCTGTTCCGATATTTACGGTAGGTAATGGCCTACAAGTCGTCTTGCTCTTCCTGGGGAGTTTCATCGCCATCAGACCCCTCCGAGCCATACTCCAACGTGTGCTGACGCCTCTCGAGGTCGTCCCTATAGGCTTCCTCCTGAATCAGGAGTCTTTCCGTGGCCTTGGCGGGTCTTTCACCAAGTCGCCGTGGGGTTTCAACTACCTCCACTCCACAGTAATCCTCCTCGCTGTCGACGTCGACCACAGGGCTAGATGATTTGGCGGGTGGTGGTGGTACCACACCTACATCGCTTGTCGGGCGCTCTCCTCCCGAATCCACCTCCATATGCTCCGACTGGTTAGCTTCGGCGACCACATCCATCGATTCGGGTTTCGCCTCTCCGCCGGAACCTGCAGCGTCCTCCATCATTTCCTCATAGGCCCAGGCACCCGACTCTTCTCCTGCCGGTATGGCCGGTGCAGCCGCTTGCGAACCTTGGTTTGCCCCCTCCGCATCTGGCGACAGCAACTCCAGCCGTTCACGCTTAATCTCAATGCTGCTCGTCTGCTCAAAGTTGGGAGGGAGAGCGAGCGGAACGGCCGGTGGACGAATCTCAAGAAAGACCACCTCGTCATCCAGACCTCCACTTGAATCCGTGAGGTCGAGGGATTCCTCCGCCTTTTCTTCAAGCGACAAGCTGGCAATCAACAATCGCTCGTTGTTGACGGCGATCACGATCCTTCGCACGACCTTAGCCTCCTCTCACATTCGAGGTGATGCCGGGGCAAAGACTTCATCATCTTCCTGGGAGGCGCACGGGGCCTCAAAAGCCACCTCTGGCGACCCCTCCGGCCGTCTGCTGTTCTCCGAACCCACTGGAGCGAGCACTTCACCTTCACCAGGTACGTCCCTAGCAAGCTATCATCGCCCCCGACTTCCTTGGCCGCTCACGTCGGTCGCACTGAAGGCCCTTACGGAGGAATGGCTACCCCCGCTCGTTCCAACCGTTCCACCTTCGGCGCAGGCCTGGGCTGCAAGCCGGCTAGGGAACCCGTGGCGTTGGCGATTTTGCTGCTCATGACCTACACACAAAACAATCTTCTCAGTTCACGTCCGGGCAACACAACCTCAAGTTTCTTGGCTTAAGTTGCACTTACCTCGCTTAAGCTGCGCGGATCTCGGTTATGTTGCGCTGGAGCCTCTCTTGAGACGACTTGTGCTCGACCTGGCAAATTCTCGAATGACGAGTTCCAAGCCTCGCGCAGCCACACATTTTGGAGCAACCTTCAAGTCACGTTGGGATACCTCTGGAACTTAATGAACCTCTACAACTTGGATACCTCTTGAATTTTATATCGCCAAAAGTGGGAATCAGGCCTTTTTACCTGTCAAAATTTATATGTACTTTTATACATGTCCTTTTTGTACAAGTACAAAAAAGACAATTTCAGTAAACCAAGGCCACTAGTATAGGCAACCTGCATACCATTCGACAGCATTTTTTACGCTCTTTAAAGTATAATGAACTATTATTAAAAACAGTTCTCCCCAGCTCACTTTCTTGGATTGAAGGCAATACGTGAGCGATAGCGCTATTCTCATCATCACCAGCACTGACTCACTCCTTGGTTCTAGTTCCTATATCCCCATTTCCTCCTCCATCTTTGTTTATTTTTACTCTTGACCGCATAAAACGCTCGTATGTTTGCGTGTGCTGAATTACTAGAGCCATTTCATTCAGTTGCTCGTTCATAACTGCTACCCATCTGTAGCAGGTGCGTGTATACGCACGGTGCGGCTAGCGCACAGAGGAAGACTTTCCTTAAGCGGCGATACGCCGCTACTTAGCCGATACGCCCTTATATAAGGGCTTAGCAAGAGATCGCTCTCTTACTCAGGGCCAAGATTCCCTTGGTTTACTTGTTACTATAGACTAACGCCTTGATACAAGGCTTCCCTTAGAAAGGGGGTAGATAAGGGAGGTACTCCCTTTGACTACAACACTCACTTCGCGCGCGACCGGTCGAGGTCGTGCGCCTAGCAGTATTAGAGTGTTTCGTAAACTGATTTATATTTAATATGTAATTAGCCTAAATTAATTAAACTAATGTAAACTATATGTAATACTAAGTAGAACTTACTCAATTCGTACATAGCCAAAATGTAATGTACACCACCTGTGTACCAGCACGTGGCAGGCTGCCACGCCTTCACCAAGGGCTCCTGCCCTGATTGGTTAAAAAAAAACCAATAAGCCCGAACCTTTCGGACTGGTCAATACTTGACCTTAACCGTCGTGTACTTACGTACACCAGCGTAACCAAATGTAACCCTGTTACATCCTCACCCATCAAGACTATTGCCACGCAATAATCAATTTTAGTTGGAGAACTCCAACTGCCAGAAGTCTGGCCTACCATGAGCACCTTTAGTGGTGCTGAAGATTCTTCCCGAGAAGGGGGTGACAACTATTCCGATTCCGGTATTTCGGAGGAGGAGGCCCTAGGGGATATGTCCCCTAAGGATGACCGCTCCGACAACGCCGAACGGCGATGTCGGCAGTCTAATACGTTCCCCACACGTGGGGAAAACGCACTAACTCGTGCGCCATCCCTATCAACTTCGGATGATAAATCCGGGTCGCCGAAGGGGACCATCACCAATGAGATAGAGACGGCTCAGGAATCTCAACATGCCGTACAGGCACGGAAGGGTCCTCGTGACCCTCAAAAGAAGGCCAAAAACGAGGTAAAGAGGGGTTTAGCCTCCCATATCTCTGGCCCTGCGGCTGTACAGCCGCGTGAAATTTCTCGCCGGAGACAACTCCGGGCAAAACTGCTAACGCCGAAGCAGTTCACTGTCACCTCGTACCGAGCGCGCCTCGGGAAACAGGAACAGGGTGCCTTTGTTGAGAGCCTCCGCGAGGTTCCCTTCGTTCTCCTATCAGGAGAAGATGTTGAGGAGGAAGAGCAGAAATTCCGCGCTTTGGCGGAAGGGGAGAAGCTTCTCCCTGACTTTACAGAGCTGTACAACAGCTATGCCGAACGTGACGTTCGGATAGAGAGGGCATTGCGCTTGCCGTTTGCCAGAGACAAAGTGCTGGGGCAATTACCTGCCCCTTATTGCTCGCGCCCTGCTAGCGACTGTGCCCTCGGTGTGGTGCCAGAGAGCAATGCAAACTCTGCATCTACCTCCGGCAAACTCCCAGCTATTGGGAGTGAAGGGGCTTCTCCCGCCCCTTTGGTCGTCGACTCGCAGCGGGGTTCTCCCGCTCGAAAGCGTCAACGACGTCACGGAAATCCTGCCGCAGGGGAGTCTCGGACTCCCACGAACTCTGTCAATGTGGACAACCCTTCCACTTCACCAAATATTGGGTTTGACCCCGATGATGGCGTCGCGCCATCAGACGCTCCACATGGTAATGTGGAATACCCTCCGTATCGAGAACTGGAGGAAGAGGTCGCGCCATTGCGACGTGAGTTTCGCGAGCGCTGTGATCGACACAGTCATCGCATCCAGGACGTCCAGGAGGGACACCGCGATGAGGGGGGGGTGCGATTGAACACTTCGAGAAGCGTCTTGACTCTCGAATAGACCGTTGCGGAGCTTCGTGGTCGCATTTTGGCCCTGTCGGACTTATTCCGCCCTGCCGTGTCTTACGGCTTTTACGGCTATTCGCCTTTTCAACCCCCTCCAAGAACTGACCCGCCTCCGGGTTCTGGTATGTCTTAAGCATACCTACGTAGAAGGTTGGATGCGTACGCATCGCCTTCGGAATATCCAAGGTGTACGCCAAGCCCTTTCGGGCTATCACCTTGAAAGGCCCCACAAACCTGGGGGCCAGTTTATTCCTCAACACGTTTGAAACTGCATGTGTAGGAAGGTTTTTAGCGTTTAATAAAACACTTTCTCCTACTTTGTACACTTTTTCGTTACACCGCCCCTTGCGGTCAGCTTTCTCCTTCTGCTTGTCTTGGCTTTCCGCCATGGCATCGCAGACGTGTCGTAAGACACTAAGGCGTGTCGATAAAAACTTATCGATGTGCTTTCGCACAGATACAGGGCTGACATCAGGGAATTCTCCCCCCTCAAGCCTTGGGCCACACACACGTGGCGTCAACGGAACCCTCGGATTCACTAATCCGTTCACGTAAAACGGGGTAAGCTCCGTAGATGCATGGAACGAATTGTTTATACCAAATTTGGCCATAGGAAGCATCTCACCCCAACTCTTTGGAGAATCCGGACATAAACTCGAAAGAATATATTTTACAACGCGATTAACGCGTTCCGTTTGTCCGTCCGTATGCGGATGATCCGCAGTGGACATAAGGAGCTTAGTGCCCATAACCTTAAACAACGCTCCCCAAAACTGTCCCGTAAAACGGGGATCCCGATCCGATACAACGGAATTGGGTAGACCATGATGTCGAAAGACACGGTCTAGAAACACTTTCGCTGTTCCTTGTCCATCAATGGAATCTGGCACCGCCTCCAGGTGAGCCATATTGCTCAAACGGTCTACAAAGACCAATATGCCGGTTTTCCCGGCCTTATCCTTCGGAAAACCGAAAATAAAATCCATACTGATGGATTTCCAGCACTCCGTAGGAATGCATATACGCTCCGACCCACTAATACATTTTGGGCCACCAATACAAAGCGCTTAGAGCGCTGTAGGTCTTATCCCGACCTAAATGACCCCCGGTACGGGCGTCATGGGGCGTCATGTGCCTCGAAAAGGACTCTGTACTTCAGTTCCTCGTTATGAGGAACAACCACCCGCGGAGTTTCCTCCGCGCTCGTGCTATAATATAGCAAACCGTCACAGTAACTGTAACGGTGTAACCGAGATCTAGCTCGACTTGACAGGGTAGGCTCAGACGATCCAAGACCCCTGTCACCCAATGCGATGATAAGCGCCGTACATTGTGGGTCTTTTTCATACGCCTGGCGTATGAGATCCACCACAGACGAGGTGATGAATGTCGCGTGAGCGAGCACGTAATCGGGACGACGCGACAACGTGTCTGCAAGTACATTCTGTTTACCAAACTTGTACTTAACCTCAAAATTATACTCCGCAAAGACGGAGAGCCAACGGGCCATCCGTTGGGAGGGATGAGGCGACTTCGTCGCTGTCCATAAGGACGCGAGGTCTGTATAAACCACGAACGGCTTTGAGCCGAGTAGGTGAACCCTAAATTTGACAAGGGCATGCTTTATAGCAAGTAGCTCCTTATCATGAACGGGATAATTCCATTCCTCAGCTTTAAGCTTCTTCGACTCAAACGCGATCACGCGTTCCCTTCCCGCATCGTCTGCTTGTAACAAAGCACATCCGATTGCAAAATCGGAGGCGTCTCAGACGACGCTAAATGGTTTCCCAGAATCTGGGAGAGCAAGAACGGTGGCTTTCAACAAGCTCCCCTTAACCGCTTCGAAAGCGTTCTGGTGTTTGGTTTACTAACACCAATCTACGTCCTTCTTAAGAAGGTCTGTTAATGGCTTCGCCATCTCAGCGTAATTCTCGCTGTACTTGTGGAGATAATTGGCTAATCGAAGCCACTTCCGTAAATATCTAAGATTACAGGTGAAGGACACTCCACAATGGCTTTTACCTTCGCGGGATCCGCCCGCACTCCATCCTTACTGATGAAGCATCCGAGGAAAGGAATTTCCTCAGCACCAAAAATACATTTGGATGCGTTATAGTTTATGCTCTCGCATACATCCGAGCACCGCTCGAAGGTGTATTAAGTGCGTCAAAACATCAGACGAGTCGCCTTCCGCGCGACTATGAGCGAATATATCGACGAAGTACGTCTAAGCGTACTTTCTATGAGGGCGGAAGAGTTGAGTCACCAAGCGATTAAAAGTCGCTGGTGCATTCGAAAGACCCTGTGGCATAACAAGCCACTCCCACAGCATGCCACTAGGCGTGCTGAACGCTGTAAGCGGAATATCGGATGCTCGCATGAGCACCTGATAATACCCGTCCACCAGATCTAAGGCACTGTACACAGTACAGCCCGCCATATTGTTCTGGAAGACATCACAATCGGAGTTTGCATGGGTACAGTAGCTTCATTCAGCTTTTTGTACGCATGCACAATGCGCCACTTTCCGTTCGGTTTACGAACACAAAAAGTGGGAGATGAATGGGGAGACTTACTCTCCCGTACCATCCCTGCCTATTCTTTTCCCTCGAAGAATGCGTCGATGACGTCGCATTGCTCCTTGGGGAGAGGCCACTGCCTAGTGACGCAGTATTTGGTTCCAGGAACCAAGTCAATTTCATGTCGGACTCCCCGATCCGGAGGTAACCCCATCGGTGGGTTGTCACTAATGACATATCCGAATTCCTTCAATAAGGAATGGTAAGGGTCCTCAGGATCCGCAAGGATCTTGAGGCCGCTTCGGGCATTCAATGCCTGCTTGGTTTGCTCCAAAACTGAATCATCCATCGTGGATGAGGAGTTCAACTACTCTTCCGGACGCAACACGACAATCTCGTCGATTTCACCTGCTTTAACAACAGTCTCAAACTCGTTGAAGGACATTTCCTCCAACGACAACAGTTCGCCAGGCAACCGTTCCAGGCTTACGCCTTCTGTGACAACAGCTGTCACACTATTCAGCATCTGATAGGACTGCTGACTACTGGCCTCGGGACTCATCCCGGGACCCAGATGGGGGGAGTCAATTGCCCCATCTATTGGAAGCGCATCGCGCCTATCCACAGATGTCTTTATCTCTACCACCGGTGACTCGCCGGTCTCACCTAATAAGGCGCAGTCGGAATCATTTCCGACGTGCGAAAGAGACGAACTTCGGGTCTCTTCTCTTGGAAGCGCCTCGCGCTTAACCACAGGGGTCTCTACCCCTACCACTGGAGTCGCCTCCGAGGAATCTTCCTCTGCAACTGGCAACTCACCAGTCTCACCGTTAACGGCGTGGGGATTAACCGCCGAATCCCCCTCATTAAGGAACTCTTCCTTAACGTCATTGGGAATGATCATTTCAGACATCCCAATCTCCGGCGTCTCACGCCAGAATCGCTTTTGCGATCGAGCAAAGGTCGGTTCATGACTCGCCAATGCTTCACCCGATCGCGGGTGCGTTGATCCAATGGATTTAGACTTCCAGTCTATCCATGGCTCGTGGCGTTCCAGCCACTTAATGCCCAGAATGAGGTCGTACCTCGAGTCCAAGTCCAGGACTAGGCAACGTTCTAAGCTGTCGAAGTCTGCAAACTTCAGTTTAAGGTCAATAGAGACCTTGGGTACAGAACCTGCACGCCCGTCACAAGACGGACCGTGACAACGTCACGAGAACGTGTCTCTAGGGTCTCGGCATACAGCCGACTCTTCTCTACAGAAGCCCGTCTGACATAGTTGTCAGACGCTCCAGATTCTATCAAGACTCTCCAAGGCTTATCAAAGCCTTTCACGTCCGCAAGGACGACCAGTAACCCTGGATGGTACACCAACTCGGTGCTAGAAAGCACCGTTTCCCCCGGGGCTTTGTGCTGTCGGCCCCTACCCTGGGGTTTAACAGCACTGAGGGATCCCCCAGTTGGGCGCCCCGCACCTACTGGGAGCCGTCGTTTCCCGACGGTTGGGCAAGGGCTTTTTACCCGCCCTCGGCCCCTTATAGCGAGTATCTCGCTGAGGATTTTTCGGACACCTGTTCCGCAGATGATCCGTGATTCCACACAGGAAGCATCTCGGCGGCCCATGCCGCTGCAACATTGCAATGAGCTCCGACTCGAAGCTCTGCGAAGTAGAGTAAGATTGACTCTTAGCGGGAGGTTTCTCCTCCGCTTCGACCTGACTCAGGTCCATGGGTTCGGGACCCACCTTAGAGGAACGAAAGTTCCTCTAGGCGTTGAACGCCATCTTAAACGCCGCCCCCAGGGATTGGGGTCGGCATCGGAAGAGCTTTAAACGCGCTGGACCTTCTCTCAGGCCTACCATGAACACGGGAATGGACACATCGTCCGAGTACGCTTTCGCGAACATCCCTGCCAACAGGGTCTTCAGTTCTTGGATGTATGTCTCCAAGTCCTTAGTGCCCTGACGGCACCTCAGAAACGCCAGCTGATTCTGGAAAACCAGATTCGACGTGGCATAAATGTCCATAAGCTTTTTCTTAAGGACTTCCCAGGTTGGGAACACGTCCGTGACCGACTCCAAACACGTGAACGCCCATGCACGGGATTTACCCGTGAGATGTGCCAGTGCAAGTCCCACTTGCAAGTGATCAGCGATCACATTCGCTGTGGCGAAGTCCGTTTCGACCTTTCGAAGCTACACATAAAGGTTATCACTTTTTTCACCGGTGAATTCCTTTATCTTAAAGGACAACGGAGGTCGCACCCCCGTGGACGTGGAATAACTTCCACTAAAATTCGCCTCATGGGCGATGAGGGCGTTGACCCTCGCCTTTACGGCATCAAGGCCCTGCTCCGTTAGGAGCTGTATGCCTTCGTCACCCAGTATGGATAACAGACTGTTAAAGGCTTCCTTCTGGACGAGGGTTAGCCTATCCCACTCCTCTTAATTCATCTTTCCAGGGGATGTTGTCGTCTACTAGCACAGGTGTTGGATTTACTACAAGTGCTACCAGATGTAGCAGGTGCGTATACGAACGGTGCGGCTATCGCACAGAGGAAAACTTTCCTTAAGCGGCGATACGCCGCTACTTAGCCGATACGCCCTTATATAAGGGTTTAGTAAGAGATCGCTCTCTTACTCGTGTGGTGGAGTCAAGTTCGAAATCGAATACATTTGTATCGACAACCTGAACACCACCATCGTGACCAGCCTTCCAACTTACGGGGGCGGGGGGTAGGCGGGGGGTACCCCGCGGACCTCCATTCGGAATCTGGTCCGATCGTCCGCTGCTGGCAGACGACCGGTCATCATCCAGAGACACTTGGTCCGATTAACTTAAGACCATCTCACCTTGTGTACCCATTGGAGTGGGCTAGTTACACACTCGGTGGATCGGGATCGCAGATCGATTTGATTCGGTCCTGAATATGAGACCGTGCTGGCTAAGTGTACCTAGGGCGGAACTCTTCACCCCAGGTACGTACAGACCAGAAACACTTCCGAAAGATTCCAATAGGTCGATCGTCCAAACGATCTAGACCTGACCAATACGAAATAATAGAAGGTAGACCAATCAACCGGTCTAGCCCCTGACCAATATGAGAGAAGACCGAAACCGGTCTAAACTCCAACCAATGTTAAAATGAGCCAATATGTCCACGTGAAGACCCAATATGCCCGTGAACTCCACAAACGATATCTCCACGTAAAGACCAATCCAGTGAATAGCACGTTCCAAACGTACTTGACTTAAAGTGTCGAGATCGCCAAATCGTACTCCCGTCGAGGGACTTCCGGTGGCCAAAGTGCGCGTGCGGTGCGTCCAAACCGGGTATAATAGGCGAGAGGGGATAATTCAACCCTCTGCCCCCAAACACTCCGCGGTGGGCGGAGGCGACTAATGTACGTGCAAAGAAAAACGGCGACCCCTTGCTGTGGTATAGACCAAGACCAAAGGACTTCTACTTAGAAAAACCCTGCAACCAAAAGACTTCTACATTTTTAGGCAAATCCACAACCAAAAGCCCTCTATCCGGATAATCCCCAACTAACCGATAATACTACCTCCCTATGGTCCCTAATGTACCCACACAAAATTATGTAAAATACCCAAAGTAAGGCGACTCACCCAAGACCAGCGTTCTTGATACTCCTTGAATTTCATAGGCTAAAAAGCCCCCTTGTTTAGACCAATCCAAAATTCGACCAACTACCTTGACCAAAAGTGACTAAAGGTACACTTCACCACAGCCGCCCCTGAGTCCGACCGTGTCGTACAACCATAACGGTCTGACTCACCCATCACTCGACCAACTGGACCTTGGTCACTCGCACTTCTTCACCATGGACCAAACATCTTCGACACCTGTGTCAGGTACTGCCTTTACTGCACTTGATATTCTTATGCTTCCCTTTGACGCTCGTTCTTGTTGGTTCTGCAGAAACTCTATGTGCCGAGTCGCCACACCTTGCTTCGCCTGTCCGGTCGGCTCGGTCTGACAGCCCGCGTAACTCTCATGCACTTCAAATATCGTAATGGTGTCAGACTGAAGCCGACACGCGGATGCAGGATATGCTCGCAGAAAACATGCGTCTCAGGACCCCGGTGGCCAACCAGGCAACACGAGGTGAGCATCTTTGGTCTTCATCTTGTACTCTTCTTGACCCTCGTTTGTCTTCAGCTCTCATCTCTCCCAACATAGTCCAGGCAATAGGTGCCTTGGTCGATGCTGATAGGCAGTCTGACGGTCACGCTGACCAGCTTCGACACATTTTGGAGGAGCTGATAAGCGCGCGCCATGAGCTGTCCCGTCTGGAGGCTCATCAGTCCCATCTCCGGGATCAACTTGCACTTGTTCGTCGGCAGCAGCTGGACGGACAGTTTGACGCTACTTCACTGCGCATGCAAGGTGACGACCTCGCGCGACGCATTGCCGAGTTGCAAATAGCGATTCAAGACCAGACCGGGAAGGTCCGGTCCTGTCAAGACAGGTCCGACGCTTGGACGCAAGAGTCGGGTCGTCGTCAGGTGGCACTAGACCAGTGCCACCAGCGCTTGATGAACTTGCTACCTCCGTGTTCGACTGCTTCATCCAGCGTAGATTGGTCCGCATCGGCAACCTTAGTCGCCTCGGGGCAAGACCAAGACCGCTTGAAGCAGGACCAAGACCGCTTGCAGCAGGACCAAGACCGGCTTCTTTCATTGGCTGATACTCAGCAGTCTGAAATTACACCAAAGTCAAAGAAGCGCGCGGACGCGCCGAGTAGCTCGAGGGCGCGGGGCACTGCGCGCGGACCCGGAATCGGGGAGAAGCGTGCAGTGTCCCATAAGCGAGCCAAGACACAGGCGCTTCTCATGGACTCGGACTCGGACATGGACGACATCTACAACCCCTCGGAAATTCGAGCGCCCTCGCGCCGTACTGCAAGTCGCATCCAGCACACAGGGGTCTCGTCTGAGGAGGACTCCATCGAAGGGTCCGGCGATTCCGAGTTCATGATCCCCATCCAGTCCAAATCACAAACGAATTTGCGTGACAGTTTCGTCCAAGTGGCGTCGACAGTGGGGTGAGAGCAGAAGACCGGTCTGCCAAGCGACGCTGCACCGGTATCAACATCCGCGACGCCGGCGCCTTCGGTTCTCCCCGGGACATCCGGACTTCACAAGTACGACCTATTAAAGAACACGGCGGTTGACACCAGATCCCTTCCGCCGCGGACGTTTGAAGTCACTTGGCCGTTGTCGTCGGGGCAAATCGGCTGTTTACGCCGGTCTACCCTGACCAAGCAGCTTCTGGCCCGGTCTTTCTCTCGTCCGGACTCCTGGCTTTTTCCACCGGCCAAGAAAAACCCTGCCGCGTCTGCATGGAGGACGGACTTGATTACGTCGGCGCAGATCTCCCGCCTGTACGGCGATGATCCATGGAAAATCTTCGAACACTCCAAGATAGTACTTGTGTTCCACTTGACTCCATGGATCGGCATTTTGCTATGCCGGGTGAAGAATTTCAACAGGATCCACGGCCAAGCAATTTGGGAAGCGTCCCACTACTTGGTGCTTCCCCCTGACCGGGTGCGACAAGATCCGGGCCTGGCGACGTTCCAGAGCAAGCGCAAGCAGAGTCGAATTCGAGCGGTCGAGGCTTGGCAATCCCTGTTCCAGTACATTTTGGACGGGATGCGAGCTCGCGAGTGTGACGTCGACGTGTTCTTGTACCCGGTGTTCCTCCACATGCCAAGGCGTCGCGTTGAGAAGTCTAGACTGCTGGCCGACGACGGCACATGGTACCCCGGTCTTGATTGCGCTGAGCCGGTCGCGGACATCAAGGATGCTTTGGTCCAGCTTGACCGAAAGGACCCCTGGCGTAACCAGTTTCAGGATCAAGTGGAACATCATCCGTCAATGGTCATCGGCCGTCTGTGGGGCGATAGCAAGTGAAGTCGTAGGTATTCGACCAGATAACTCGTAATACATGTCATCATTTCTTTTCATATGTCCTATCGTCAAATCACTTGAACTAATTTTACCACTCTTTCCATAGTTGCACCGAACACGTTATCGTAAACAGTTCCACTCCCATCACGAAAAATATTCATCACATTCATCATTCCGCTATTCCAATCCGTCACAGTTCATCACAATTCACATCAACTCCGGACCTTCCACATCTTCACACCGGTCTAGACCGAACGATGCTACTGCATGTCTTGGTCTTGGTCTTCATGAGTCTGCATCACTGCGAAGCGATTACGACTGACTCGTTCTCGTTCGAACTCTCGTAGAAGAGCCCCACAATTCAAGTCGAGCTCGTCGACCCAAGTTGATTCATCATGGTCCTTCCATCGGACCAGGTACTCTCGGTGAGTCCGACCGAACCTGGTCTTCTTGGTCGACCGAACATCTAAGCCCTTCTCCACTTCAAACTCGTCTTCCTCTAATGGTCGTTCCAAACTGCCTCCGGCAGTAACGCTTCATCGAAATCAAATCTTCTTTCTTCGTCTACCAGACAGGGAGTTTTGGGTCGATCAGGAAATTCTCGGACCAGCCTCAACTTGTACACATGCACGATCGGGAAGACCTTGTAATCTGTACCAGTTGTTACTAGACGGGCAGCGTGCTCACCGATCAGCTCGGCAACACGGAAAGGGCCGTGCCACATGTGAGCTAGCTTCTTCGCATATCCCTCTTTTACTCGGTCTAGGTATAGCCATTTCCTCGCCCCTGGTTCTATACCGTGGGGTCGGACCTGGTCATTGGTCCGGTCTGCCCGGTCTTGTGTGGCCTGACGCAGCTTTTCGTTGACGACTTCTTTTGCATGCTGGTAGTGTTTCTGGACCTGCATTCGCCAGCGTCGAGCATCGCGATCGCGGGTCCGGGTGCAACCGATAGGTATCGCAGCTTCTAGTGTTGACCGAGGGTCCCATCCATATGTCAGAAAAAAAAGGCGTTTCTCCTCGGACCCGGTCGGTCGACGAGTTGAGTGCAAACACCATCCTTTCTGTATACTCGTCCCAATCTCGCTGGTCTGGGTCAGCAACGTACATATTGATCGCCCTCGTTATGGTCTGCACCATGCGTTCCGCCGATCCATTTGCTTGCGGACGATATGCCATCGTCGCACTCTGTTTCTAGCCCAGCATATTATTGAACGACCGGAACAACTCGGCCATAAAACCGGGTTCCCGATCGTGCCTAATGACCTCGCTGGCGCCGAATCTTCGGAACACAAATTCTTCGTAGCTCTGGGCGATCTGCTCCGCAGACCTAGATGCACTTGCCTTCGCAATAACTAGACCAGTGAACAGGTCTATCCAGATCAGCAGCTCAGTGTTGCCGCGCGTCGATCTAGGCATTGACGGTATGTGGTCCATCGCTATGACCTGGAAAGGGTAGGTAGCTTCGATATTTCCGGGCGGTCGCCCCTTGATTACCGGTCTACCCTTTCCGGTCTCGCAATCCGTGCAACAGCCCACATATTTCTGCACACTGCGGAAAAGACCTCTCCAGTGGAAGTGGGACCTGATCTTGTGATAGGTCCTGCCTATGACCTGATGTCCCCCTTCTAGACTCACGTGATAGTGATGAAGGACATCCGGCTGCAGCAACTCGGGGATCACTAATTTCGCCAGTCGGTCCCGGTCTGCACTGTCTTGGTCGGCATCGCGGCAGTAATACAATAATCCATTATCAACCACTTCGTAGCTATCCGCGATCTTGATGCACTCTTTCGATTGATCGTTCGTCAACTTGGACAGTTCACCACGCAGGTAGGTCTTCAGGTTCATAATCCATTCTTCTTCGTCCTGCGCCTTGAGGATCCGTTCCATCCTTAACTGTTGCACTGCATATTCGTTCAAACTTTCCTTCGGGAACGGTCGGCGAGACTTCTGAGCTTTCGATCTAGTCGCGACCATCACATGCACCTGGTCCGGAGCGTTATTGGGTCCGATCACCTCGGGGAGCCTGTTTATATTCATCAATTCATCAAGAACGGCCTCCTCGGTGATCGTAGCTCCGGGCTGGTCTTGCATGGCCTTGGTCGCGAGGTAGTCGGCACTTCTGTTCCAGTCCCGTTTCACGTGCAACAGCTCGTGGTTGGGATGGTCTTTCAATGCCTTCATTACCCGATCATTTAGCGTCCTTAGTCGTGGAGCCTTGCAGTCGATCTCTCCGGTGACCTGCCTGATTACTAGGTTGGAGTCATCACATATGATGACTCGCCCCTTCTCTTGCGGCGACAGCAGGTCCAGACATAGAAGTAAACCTCGGTACTCCGCCTCGTTAACCGTAATATCCGGAGTGAAATCGGCAGTGGCTGCAACTATAGACCATTGTGGCAACTTCCACAATATGGCACTATAGGCGCCGACCTTCTTCTTCACGCTTGCCGATCCGTCAAAACTTAAGACCAAGAGCTCTTCGTCATGGTCGACGGTCGGTGGCGGTCTCGAAACTGACTGCCGAGGTTGCTTCCTCGGGGCAATCGCTATCAATTCCTCGTCCACTTCAGACCGAGGGGTGATACTGGCAGCTAATGTGCCCAATATCTCTTCCTCGCCCCTGGTGCACTTAACGACCTCGAGGGTCCACTGCAACAAGACCGCCGACCATCTGCCTAGACGTCCGTCCATCCCATTGGCTGATAATAGCAAGGCCAAAGTAGACCGTCTTGACAGGACCTTTATAGGTAGGCCGACCAGCAGGTTGTAACACACATCCAGAATTCGTAGCAACGCCAGAACTTCTTTCTCGACAATTCCATAGTTCACTTCATTTGGTTTTAGCGTCCGGCTCGTAAACGTGACTTGATGATACAGACCATCGTGATCTTGCACTAAAGTGGCTGAGATAGCCCACTTACTGGCATATACAATAATGGTCTGCACTTTTTCTGGAGCGAAATGCTTGAGAATCGGTGCCGTCGCCATCTTAACCTTCAACATACCAAAGGCAAACTGTGCACGCTTCATATGATCTTCGGCCTCCACTTGCGGACAAACTACAGCAAGACCAGAGTCGGCGCCCTACTGTAAAGTTGCCCGGTCTTCTTCGCGCAACATATGATAGTCAACTTCCAGGAGCTCGTACAGCACAGCCGCGTAGATAGCGAAGTCTTCAATGAATCGGCTATAATAATTCAAGCTTCCCAGGAAGGAATGCATTGCCTTCAGCGATCTGGGGAACGGGAGGTTACTCAGCGAATCCAGGTCCTTGGGATTAGCCTCTAGACCATTGTTCGAGACCATATGGCCTAAATAGGCGGCCTTGGACATACCCCAAAAACTTTTCACGGCACTGATAGATAGGTTCCAGCGGTAGCATGTCTCCAACAATCGTTCAACCTTCTCGCACAGATCGTTCCATGACGAGGCAGGTATCAGAATGTCGTCGATGTACGACCGCCTCCATAGAACGGACGGTCTTCTTTTCCGATCGGGTTCACCCTCTCTAAACACATCATAATTTTCAACGGGGTCCCGATCGGTCTTGATCTTGAAGTGTCCGTACAATGCGTTATCTATCAGCCTTTGATAGATTTGGGGCGCGTTCTTCAGACCGAACGGCATACGATTCCACTCGAAAAGACCAAACGGTGTCACAAATGCGGAAATATCACGGGCT
The DNA here is from genome assembly GCA_026184515.1 of Peronosclerospora sorghi. Taxonomy (NCBI): domain Eukaryota; phylum Oomycota; class Peronosporomycetes; order Peronosporales; family Peronosporaceae; genus Peronosclerospora; species Peronosclerospora sorghi. Next base: position 25,197,435 of record CM047580.1, read on the forward strand.
CGATCAGTCATCGAGACCACCCAAAATCCACTTGCCATATCTAGCGAACAATACCACAAGGTCTTGTCGAGGTCTTCCAACAGATCATTAATCAGCGGCATCGGGTAAACCATGAGTTTAGTCAACCGATTTACCAGCCGATAGTCGATGCACAGTCTAATCTCAACGCCGTTCTTCTTGATAACAATTACGATCGGCGAGGCCCATGGCGAGGTCGACGGTCTAATAATCTTGGTAGCCAACAGTCCTTTGATAAGATCAGAAAGCTTTTCCCGGTACTGTGGCGCCACGCGTCGACATTGCTGAGCAATCGGCTTGGCATCTCCAACGTCAATATCGCAAATCGCACCACGGGCTGCAGGTGGTAAGGCGTTGCCCTTTCCGATAAGCAGATGTCTTTTCTTCCATATGATATTCTTCAACTGCTCGATCTGGTCTGGACTGTTAAGGTCTTGATCACCCACTTGTAAATCATCCATTGTAACTTCGGGCGAGTCGGCAGACACTTCAGGGAGGACTGCCATTTGGCTTTCCATCTCCTGAATATACTGTTCCCCGCCTTCATGAATACAGACTTGTTCATCTTCTGGGGCGATATCACCTAGACCATCTGGACCGGCTGAACGCCCCTGATCTTGATCGACGAGCTGTCCTTCACTGATATCGGTCTGATTAGGAATACCGTCATGGTCCGACCTAGCAACTTCATGTTCCCCTTCTTCCGTTTCTTGCTCCTCTGTCGCCTGGTCTTGTGCTGACACCACGTTGACTAACCTTGGCTCGTCTACTTGATGGTCCACCGTTCCTGGTGACTGCGGCGCCTTTCTTCGGACCAACATCTTTTTTGGGGTGACATAACTTGGTCTTTCCACTAAAGGTGAGGTATCCTCTTCCACCGACCCATCATCGCTGATAAGATGGATGGTCGATTGGTACGCCAGGTTTTGCCACTCGACATACCGCCTCGATCCAATCGAGACGAACCCCATCTTCCTTGGTACCTTCCTTTCTGCTAACCACATGCCGACAATAGTGTTATTGTACAGTGTCAGCGGCTTGTCACCGATATTGGTAACACGGACAAAATCACGTCGACCAGCACTCTTTACGAAGGTCGAGACCCACCGATCGCCCCTGGTCAACCACAACTTCCTCGAACGAAAACCTTTCTCAACCGGGGTATCGGCAGACCGACCGACTGGGATAGTGAGGTCTTGATCCCACCGGACCAGATCGGTATACGAACCATACAGAGGTCTTCGACCAGCCAACTGGACCTGGACCTCATCCGGGAGTGTAAGCACCCAATGTGACAGGTCTAGGCGAATACCAGCTGGGACCATGAAATCCATGCCTAGTAAAGCTTCCTGTCCAGCCAACTTGCCAACCCAAGCGCTGAAAAAGTAGACCAGCGATCCCGACAAAGTAATTTTCACACGCGTTCTTCCTTCGGTCATATAAGAGTTTTCACCGATCCCGACGCATTCTTGTCTCTGGGTATCGTCTATACGACATCCGACCTTACGAGCAAAGGCGTAGTCGATTATCGAGACTCAGCTCCAGAGTCGAACAACATCTTCGCTTTCTGGTTATTAACCTATAAGAAAAAAAAATCTTGCCACAGGCTTTCGCCTGCTTGAACCATTTATAAGGCGCGTGATACTTCCAGTATCCGCGGGATTCTCCAGGCAGCAAGTCCAACTGCATAACCACTTTAGTCCGGGAGTGCTCATCGGTCTTCAGACTGTAGACCGGATGGTCTCGGTCGACGCAATTTGGAATAGAACGTGTATTGTCGGTCTTATCCTCCTTGCCGACATATGCATAGATGTGAACCGTAGAACGCTCGGCTCGATCCAGATTCCAACCTGGCGAGCGTTCTAGTTTAACATCTTTTCTGCGTCCGGCGGCAGCATCCCCGCGTGCTTGTCCGGCACGTACCACTTGCGTATCATGTTAAAAAATTCTTCAATCTTGCAGTGGTCAGTCTCGTGGATATATCCACATGACTTGCATACGAAGAGGCAACGGTCAGTCGGGTGGCCGCGTCTCTCGCACTTCTTGCACACCATCTTCTTCCAGCAGTTTGGGCCATCATGTTTGCTCGACCCACAGTGGGAGCACTTCTGACGGGGTCGGTCCGGATCGGACTTGCTTCCGTTCTTTCCCTTCCGGTATACCTGGTCGGACTTCGACCTGGTCTTCGGGGCAGGTCCCGCAACATAGACGTAACGATACTGGTCTTCATCCGATGACTCCTGGCTGGATTGACTTCCACTTTCCCCTTCCGATCCCGTGCTGTCTTCGGCTACAATCGCCTTGACCGCTCGGGTCGGTCTGGTCCAGGGTCTCTTGACCGGATCAGTCTGGGTCTGTGTCTTGGATCGGTAGCAACCTGATCCACCAGAACTCTTCGTCCTCATGCTACGCGACTGCTGCAGCGTCCGTAGAGTCTGTTCAACTTCACCCGCGTCCCTAAGACGCAGCAGCGTAAGCTGGTCCGCCAGTTCTTGATCGTCCAGGGTACTAATGTAGTGACCCACATGTTCCAGGGCAGCACCGTTCGGCGGGTTATTCTCTTTAATTGTTATTCCGGCACGAAGTGCAGCCACGTTCAACCGATGCAAATACTCGATCGGTGTCTCGTCGCCCCGCTTCTGCATATGGTGATACTTGCGGGCACTCGAAAATCCGGAGTTACAATATTGCCCTTCAAACTCTGCACATATCTGGTTCCAGTCAGACCGGACATCCCGACCCAACTGTTGAATCCAGTTCGCAGCCGGTCCTTTTAACAAATCCCGGAAGATTAAACAACGTTCGCCTTTTGGGGTCTGGTCTCGCAGGAACGCAGACTTGACCCGACTGAACCAAGACCGGGCCTGTTCTTCATCAGCATCCTTGTCAGTGAAGTCCTTGAGGTCGGTCGTCGCGGCCATACGGATGCGCGTAATCGCAGCAGATCCAAAGTCGTAAGCAATAGTGGAGGCTAGGTTAGCCTTGCGTGGCTTGCCAGCGCCCGTACCGTCTGACCCACAGTGGTCGTCAAGACCGCCGACCGACTCCATGTCACAGTCACTTGTCTTACTTGGTATACGCGGTCTGGCCGGTTGCGGCTTGCGCTTCCCATTACCGACTTGCTTACCACTTCGATTGGGCTTGTCCACAGATGTTACTGATTCCATATCCACATCTCGGCAAACATTGGCACTTTGCTGGGTAGACCGGTCTTGGGCATGTGGCCGCAGAGGTGGTCTAACCCGGTCTTCCATGAAACGCTCCATCATCGTCTCAAACATGGTTTGGACGCTAGCTGGAGTCATGGGCAACGTGTTGATACCCTCCTCCTTTTGCGGAACTGAGGCCTGTGGGGGTCGCTGAAGCCCCGACTGGCAAGCAGCCTTTGTTGCCACATGTCCTTTTTTTGTTCAGGATGGGCATGGTCCACCCCCACGGTCATCCGCTGGACACCGGTCTCCAACTATGATGAGATGTTAGAGGCCGGTGGAGACTGATAAACCGATTCGTCATCAGAACCAATGTCGACAAGCGCTGTGGAGGCTTCAGCGACCTTTACTGCTGCGGTGGGAGTTGGGCGGCGAACCGCCCCCACCAGTGGGACCAAATGGTCGTGTAAGGTCGACATCGACGATTTCAGCCTCCAAGTCTCAAATTCAAGTAGTTTTTGGACATCGGCGGGGTTCTGCATTTTAATGCCAACCTCCGCCAACATTGCCACCAAGTTTTTCACCAACAGTAATGGGCGATCACTCTGGACCGGCTCGGTAGTGGGACCGAGAAGACGGTCGGGGATCTGGAGGTTCAACACCCGAAAGACCACGTCAAAACGAACAAATCGTTTCAGCTCAAAAATGTAGTACATCTTGTTTAGGTCTTATTTAGTGATGCCTCCATCTCCGACCTGTGTCTTTTCTTCGAGGTCGTCTTCGTCGGCCGGCATTCCCAACCCTTTCTTGGGAATCTTGGGTAGCTTGGGGACCTTGGGGAGGTTGGTCTGATCGTTCTGATCATCTTCCAAGTATTTTTCGTCTTTTGATTTTCCATCAACTTTTTTATGCACATACATAGGATCAGGACCAAGGTCCTGATCCTTTCCGGGACTATAGCATGACTTGCTATAGTCCCGATCGGCTCCGGTGGGAGCCTTATGGGGAGGAGAAAAAATATTAATCCCGATCTGGTCCTCCACCAGGTCAGACCGGAAATCGCCATCTTTATCGAGAACGAAGACGTAAGGTGATAGGGTTTCCTTACGCCATCTCCAGAACGATTCCAAATTCAAATCTTCAAATTCAATCTTTGATTACACCTCGCGGTGATATCCATGATCACCAAGTGATCCGGTCACGCGCACCATTGTGGTGGAGTCAAGTTCGAAATCGAATACATTTGTATCGACAACCTGACCACCACCATCGTGCCCAGCCTTCCAACTTACGGGGGGGGGGTACCCCGCGGACCTCCATTCGGAATCTGGTCCGATCGTCCGCTGCTGGCAGACGACCGGTCATCATCCAGAGACACTTGGTCCGATTCACTTAAGACCATCTCACCTTGTGTACCCATTGGAGTGGGCTAGTTACACACTCGGTGGATCGGGATCGCAGATCGATTTGATTCGGTCTTGAATATGCGACCGTGCTGGCTAAGTGTACCTAGTGCGGAACTCTTCACCCCAGGTACGTACAGACCAGAAACACTTCCGAAAGATAGATTCCAATAGGTCGATCGTCCAAACGATCTAGACCTGACCAATACGAAATAATAGAAGGTAGACCAATCAACCGGTCTAGCCCCTGACCAATATGAGAGAAGACCGAAACCGG